>OW388262.2:13934285-14590000 GCA_936450705.2 Protodeltote pygarga | reverse complement strand
GAGTGTGGCGCGGCGGCCGGCGGCGCACATACTCACCGACACGGTGGTGGCGGTGGCGGAGTTGGCGCGCGGCCGGAACGTCAGCACGCGCCAGCGCCGCCGTAGCTGCGCCAGCACCTCCCCGTTACAGAAGCAGTACAGCACCGCCACGCACAGCCCCTGCAGCGACGTCGTCAGCGACGTCACGTACTCGTACGCCAGCCACCACGACGCCGTGTGGTCCGGCCGAAACGGCATCAGCACGTACTGCATCCCTAGCAGCGGTGCCAGCAGGCACGTCGCGCGCAGCGCGTGCAGTGCCGTGGCCGAGGGCCGAGGGGGCCCCCCTGCGCCGCCCACGCCGCCCCCGGCGCGAAGCTTGGTGCAAAGCACGCGCACGATGTTACACAGGAAAGCCACGTTGAGCAGCACGGCGCCGCACGCTAGCACGGCCAGCTCGGGGCGCGGCGCCAGGTCGTCCATCCAGCACAGCGGCTCGTCGGCGGCGGCGCGGCGGCCGGCGTACACGGCCACGGAGGGGAGCGGCAGCGCCCAGCCCAGCGCCAGCAGCGCGCGCAGCAGGCGGCGCTCCGACACGAAGGCGCTGACCAGCACGGTGTGCAGGTACAGCCCCTCGCACAGCATCCACGTGTAGTTGGTGAGCATGGCGTACTGCAGCACGGCGTTGAGCGCGCGGCACCAGCCCGGCGCCGCCGTGAGCGTGGCCGGCGAGCGCACCACGGCGCCGTACCACGCCAGCCACAGCGCGTTGTTGAGCGCGAACGACGCGAACAGGTTCATGTGCACCGTGATGCGCGCGCACCGCAGCGACCTGCAAGCATCGTATGCAGTGTGAGCGTCACAGTCGCTGTGGCGGCCACGCCTCACGCTCACGCGCACTCACTTGAAGTACAGCAGGATGGCGAGCGACAGCAGCAGCGCCACCAGCGACACGCTGTAGCCCGCCTCGTACACCGCGATGATGTCGCTCACGTCCTGCAACACACGCGCCGCGGCGCTGCTGTACGGTGCACGAGATAAGTGGGGAACTGACACATATATACATAACAATTAGTAAGGTAATTAGTTACAATAGTAATTAGTAGTACAATTAGACCCCCCATGGTCGTTTTAAATTTATCTGTACGAATGTATGGGTCATTCTTTGAAAAACTCTGACTAGCAATTTTTAGTTAAACGTCAGATTGTATATTTAACCTAATTTACTATTTGAGTAGAAATTTTTCAAGATGGGTGGTAGTAATGTAACCTAATCCCCATATAATATATGTTCATCATTCGTATCGTTCCAGTTGGTGCGATAGTAGTCGTGGTAATTATCGAGTGGCTTGGGATACTCACGTCCTCGGGTTTGATGCAGGTGGTGTAGTTGGACCAGGGCCGGCCGGTCTCCGGGTGCAGCCACCACGTGCCATTGGGCATGCACTCCTTGTGCGCGAACACTGTAACAAGCAGCAGTGACGTGCTTCAGCTTCACAGAACTAGCGCGCGAGCTCGCGAGGCGGTATGCGACACAGATACGCACGTTCGGGGCTGAAGCCGGGCACGAAGTGCGGGCAGGGCCGGTACGCGGTGGAGTTGGCGGGCGTGTGCGGCCAGCACAGCCACGAGTCGAACGTGCCCTCGCAGTACACGCCTGTGGGCGAGGTACACTGGGTGGTCACTCACGAGTGCGCACACTAACACTAGTACCTAACACTGACACTGAACAGGTACTGGCCTGTGGTGGGCGCGGTGCCGTTATTGTCGCGCGCGCAGGCCACGGCGTCGCGCTCGATGCGCTCGGGGTCGTCCATCGCGCAGGCGCGTTACCGCCGCTCACTGCATGCTCGCACCACACTGCTCCATCGTCTGCAAATACATCAATACATATGTGTTAGCTTGATTTGACAATATAAGGTCAACTAGCTGCCCCGCGCGACTTTGTACGCGTTGATTATTTTACCTCTACGCTTTTTCTACCCAACCCTACACTACCTTACGCTACTCTACCCTACCCTAGCATTCTCTTACCCTACCCTACCCCTACTCTACCCCTACCCTACCCTACGCTATCCCTACCCTACCCTACCCTAGCATTCTCTTACCCTACCCTACCCCTACTCTACCCCTACCCTACCCTACGCTATCCCTACCCTACCCTACCCTACGCTACCACTACCCTACCCTACTCTACCTCTACCTCTACCCTACCTCTACCCTACCTCTACCCTACCTCTACCCTACCTCTACCCTACCTCTACCCTACCTCTACCCTACCTCTACCCTACCTCTAACCTACCTCTAACCTACCTCTACCCTACCTCTACCCTACCTCTACCCTACCTCTACCCTACCTCTACCCTACCTCTACCCTACCTCTACCCTACCTCTACCCTACCTCTACCCTACCTCTAACCTACCTCTACCCTACCTCTACCCTACCTCTTTTTTTTCTTCGATTCTTCTATTATAGGCGGAGACTAATCCAACAAATCAAATACCTGATAATACTTTTAAAATGGCAGAATTCAATTCAAACTTTTATCTTCTATATTTTCTCCCCATAGTGATTGAATATCGAGATATACGTGCATAGTTATGCCACTTTGATGTCTCTTACTAATACCGAATTCCTTACACAGAATATTCGCGCTTTTTGATAACTCTACCCATTAGGGGGAAATTCCCTTTCAACCAAAAAACCTCTTTCCCCCTAATGGGTAGAGTTATCAAAAAGCTAAAACACGTCTTATTCGTTAACCGAAAAGCTAATTATCAATTTTAATGACGGATTTTCATAACTACAAACTATAATCCCTTTTTATATCTCCTTAGGGGAAAAAAATCCAAATTTTTTGATACACGTCTTTCTTATTTTTAGCGCATAAGCTTAATACTCATTTTTACATCTGTAACTTAAAAAATAACGAATCTTCCATACAAACTTTCACCCCTTTTTTATCCTGTTTTTTAAGCTGAATACCAAGTTTCGTACATTTAACGTTAAGAATGACGGATTTACATACAAACTGTTTCCCCCTTTTTTAGAGGGGGAATTTCAGAAAATCCTTCCTTAGTGCACCCCTACGGTACTTAAAGAATATTGTGTCAAAATTTCAAGTCCCTAGGTCCACCGGTTTAGGCTGTGCGTTGTCTGTCAGTCAGTCACGTTACCATTTTATAAGTATAGATTAAAATACTACGACAAGATTATACTGCCAGACGCAAGGTAGACGGAGATACTAATACAATAACGACATAGTAAGCTCAGCAGTGCGGCACTTGACACTGCAACTACACACAAACTGCGTCTGGTCAGGGCGGAGTTATCAGATAGTCGCGCTGTCATCACTAGGCGTGCACGCAGCGCAAGTGTCACGCTCTGCACTGTCCCGACGAATCAATTCTCTAATCTCATGAACGTTCCGTCCTTTAAATTAGTACACAATATGTAGGTATGAACTACTCGGCCTGCTCTATTTACTTTCTAATTTAGACTCCCCATCAACCCAGACCTCTACGTGTCCTTGAGAGCGCTACGGTGCTACGCGGCTACGTGCGCTACGAGGTGCTACGAGGCGCTTCGAACGAGTGCTCGGCTTTAAATTTCCAGTAATGTTATGTACCTACCGGCCCTCTAAGAGGAGAGCGCACTCAGAGTGCTCGAGCAGTGCGCCGCATGTCACCATGAGTCGTAATTGTCACTTATAATGTAACATACTATTCCTATTTTATTCGTGTAGTTATATAGTCCCAGTTATGTATTTTATGTTGCCGACAATTCCCTGGAATGGATTGACCTCTTTATTATCAGAAGGATCCGAGTCGCAGTGTGTGACGTCAGCAAAACCACATTAATATATTGTGGCCACGTTCGCGTTGATCGAATGGTTTGTTAAATTGGTGGCAGACTAGTCCATGTCCCGCCGGATGATGGCAGTACACGCTTGTGACACCAGCGGCGTGTCACAGCGCGTGGCCGGCCGCCTCACCGTGCGAGTGCGACACACAATAATACCAAGAGAAGACCTCTTTATACTGTGATAATACGATATTGCTATAAATACAAGTAAAATACTGAATTAGTGTTAGTGCTCCATTAGTGCCCGAACGTGGGCCGCACCGCCCGCACCGCCCGCACCGCACCGCCATACAGTTTATACCATACGCCTTAAGATAATAGTATGTGGGACGCTCTCTAAACAAATACAATCTCTTTATAAGTATTTAATTTTTATTAATTTATAATATGATAAATTTGTTTTTCCAAGATCTACGTCACTCCGATACGATATCGGAAATCAATTCCTAACAATATAACGTTTAAACCTATTTGTTATTAGTGTTACTATAAGTACATTATAGCAAGAGGTCGTGATTGAAGGGAATTATCTACAAGTACTACAACTACGACGTTAAAACTTTAAGTTTTTAGGACTAGAGTCCGGGACCCGGGTGACCCGCACAGGCTGCACACCTGCTGGTAAGAACAAAGATTGTACATCATGACTCCATATTAGTTTTTAAGAAACATAAATTCATATTCAGCATAGTTTAACTAGGTATATTAAGCTACGTCACGCTACGCGTAGCTTCCTCGTAGCCCTGCTACAGCGTGCTACGGCTGACCTCGTGGCCTACGCGGGCGCTACGCTCGCAGTGTTGCGCGCGACCGCGACGCGACGCGACGCCTGCGTTTGTAACATGAGTTTCTTGTAGACTGGCGTGTAGTCCTCTGGTGACGCGTAGTACTCCGTACAAGGGGTGTATAAGTACCATCTGAGATGGTTGAATATAACGAGAATTGCGTTAACATGGCAGAATGGCGGGTGAATTAAACCAGTATGTCGCGGAATAAATCTTGTTCGTCATCTTGATCGATCGATATTTTCTCTATAGATGGATTATATTAATATTTTAGCGAAATTATGAGTTTTATTTTAGCGATGGAGGTGTCTTGAGTGTAATATAGTCAAGTAAAGATAGTTGAGTAATGTACGTCCTGCAATACGACGCGTACGTATGGCGAACAGTTCGAGTCCAACATGGCGCCGCAATGTTCGATAAAACAATTAGTGTCAGCGCATATTTGCATTTTTACGATCGCTCGGCAATTAGCGCGGACGGTCGCAGTTTCTAACTCGAATCAACTCCTGTGTGAGGAGGAGCAAGTTCGCGAACAGCGCGAGCGGCTGCGAGGTGCCGCTCTGTGGCATGTGTTGTCACGCAACAGTGCGCGTGTACCGCTTGCAGCGTGTCAAAAACAACGATGACACCATTGTGCGTAATGACTAATGCGTGTAAAACAAGTCTGTTAAGAACATTTGTGAAATCGGTCACGATTTCCGACAGATGGCCGCTAATGGCTTGACGGAGCGTGGTGTTACTGGAACGCGGCCGGCAGCCGATCCGGACCATTATCGGTGGCTAAGCAATAAGGAGCGCATTCCACCGCAGGGTTGGCACGGCGCGGCGGGTGTCGCGTACAGCGGACCACGAATGTTCATGGTATGTACTATGAACTGAACATTCTTGAGATGTGTTCCGATAGGTGAACTCATGGTTATCAGATTCAGCAGGCTGGTGTGAAATAATTATTTCCTGAAGTAATTACCAAACACGAAGTAGCTAACGTATTGTCATGATCAATATGGTCACTCAGATCGTTATCATATGCCATGGACACATATGCCCGTGCACACGTGCACACACACACCCTCACACGCACAAAATAAGCTATCTATCAGTCACCATTTGATTTGTATCGATACTCTTGTTTGTGGTGCAGTTGTACGAACGACATCCCCAGCCCGCGCGCTGCCGCGCTGCACACACACACAATTAAGTGTTACAAATAGTGCTTAATGATTGTATCCAGTGCCTTAATATCGAACACTGGATACTTTCCGCGATTATCTACGGGGTACTGTTGCTGTGGCTGTACCGTGCGTTCTGCCAACTAAACACAACATATTTTTCACGCAATATGAATGCCCACAATATGAAGACACATAATAATATATTTAGTGTAACATAATATTAAGAACGTGGCTATCGAGCTTCAATTTGCAGAACCTTCATTAAGTTTCACAAATCAACGGAACGCAGCCGCGCTCCTCAATTAAAAGTAAAATTATTTAACACAATTGCGTTCTGCTCGAAACTCTCATTTGTGTTCTAAATATAGCGTGTGCGAGTTTATTGTATGTCAACCCACAGCATAACAGTACTGAAACATTACCGGCAACCGGCAGCATTGTAAGACGGAGTGGCGCCACTCTTATTAATAACACGTCCTGCACAAAGCAATCCTGTATTCCTGTCCTGTCCCACACCCGGGCCAGAGCAGACCGGACCGGACGACCGGACACGGACGTCTCGACACAATGAATCACGTTGTCCGGAACATTGAGCGAAGTAAATGATACGAGCACATTCGGAGCGCGCTATTACTTTAATTATTCGCTCCGCCTGCCTCCGCGGCGCGCTCACGTTGCTCATCAGAAAGCGTTCCTAATGGTACCTACGAGCAGGTAATTAACATGGTGGACGAATGTTGTCGGCGTTTTCTTGAACTCTCGTATCTAACGACAAACTAACTGCACGATCTCTGAAAACTTGAGACAATTAACGAACCGCCGCGCGCCGCCGCCGCCGCGCACCGCCGCCGCGCACCGCCGCGGCCGGGGCCGACGGCGACGACCGCGGCGGCGACTGTTAAACACCGTTATTACAGTCATGCCGTCCATTTTCATAAACACAATCGTTAACTGTTGATGTGACACGTCAACACATGGTCCGCGGGACGAGGGGCGAGGGGCGAGGGGCGGTCAGATCGCTCCTGCTCTGACGATAATACAATCTCTTCGCCATCACCAATCAATTTATTTAGTTGACGGACAGGCCGCCGCTGCTGTCGGTTCTATGAATTTTGCTTCTATGAAATTTGATCAAGCCTGTTATTATCTGTTATTATCGAGACGATTGAGAATGCTTGCATTGCTTGAGAATGATTGCGAATTCTTATCATAACTTTGTTGGCGTTATAAGATAAGATTTCATAAGATATAATTTATATACATGTAGGTACCTATAGATAGGTATACATGTCTGCCAGGAAAACGGCTGTGAGAAACAGACAAGACATGACGTATCCATAAGGGTTCTTGTTTCACTAAGGAGCCCTGTAAACGAAGTACTGGATGAAGAACTAGTTACAGAAACGTAAAAACTAGTAGGCAACCTACTCCGCACGGCGGTCGCCAGTCGCCACGCACTCACCAATTTCGCTACACACGCGAAATCGTGCAGGGGCCCTGGGGTTCCCTGACCTAGGGGACTAGGAAGCGTCCGCTGTCGCTCCTGCATGCCTACACACTACACACGATACTATCTAGATATATCTAGGAAGCAATTTAGTGTTATCGGCCCTGCCGCAGGTGTGTGTGTAGCCTAGTGACCAGAAGAAGGCTGGAAGTTAAGAGGTAACAATAACTATAACAAGGTTGCATGTGATATGACAGAGGAGAGGAGAGGCACGGCTCAAGCAGCGTCGATGATCTGTGATGTTCTGCTAGTGTGCCTCTGCTTGGCGACCGCTCCGCTAATGTAAACGACAACAAATTGGTTGGCGGAGTTTTTGTTAAAATGATTGTAATTTCGTCCTCTTGTGTAATGGCTGTGTATTTTAATATTCCTGCTCCAAGACGCCGCGCCACGAGCCGCCCCCAATCTCGCGCGTAATTTAAAACAACAAATAATAGGATCAAGAAATATAATTATTTTGTGGATTAAGTGTTAGGAATCGACCTACTACTACATAATACACATGTGCATGCGCACATACAGGTGCACTCTCTATTTCTTCGCGAGTACAATTATACATACTTATTTGTCCAATAGGAAAGCTATCCGAAGCGACCGTTTGAATAAATAAGTTACGAGCAGGATTTGATCCCTCGACCTTGTTATATCAGTGTGTTAGTTTAGGAGGTCGGTTCGCGTCGTCGCGGACGGTCGTCGGTCGCTGGCTTGCACGCCGGCGCCGGCGCCGCACGGTGGCACGTCATCTCTTCGGGCCGCGCGATCAGAGATGCTGTGCACATGCCGCTGATAGCTGGAGCGACCACTACAAGTTGTAACTCCGATCATCGCGATAAGCTACCATGACTTTATACACTAGTTGTGTATTATTTGACAATGAGTGATATTATCGTTTAAATAAATTTTGAATCGCGCATTGCTCCGTTAATTGTCGACCATTTAAGAACTCAAATAAAGTAGGTAATTATATCGCAACTACGTAATATCCATCATTATTCCAGAATTTAGCATGGAGGTACCCAGTCCCCCTGGACTGCGTACCACGAGTACCTCCGACACTATACATTGTCATCGATCACGTCGCTACCTTGTATACCTACTTACTTAATATCTCTAGTAGGTATCTATCATACCTAGGTACTAGAGATATTAATGATATTTGTTGTGTATTAATGAAGGAAGGAAGGTTAAATGAAGGAACATTCAATTAAGCCGTCCGTGTAGTCATTAGGGTGCGGCGCCGGTGGACGGCAGTGTGGCGCGCTAATGGTTCGCACATGTCCCGCCATGCCAGCGCGCACAGTGTGTACGTGACGTCACGCCCCATGTGTTCGCACCCACAGCAGCACAGTAGCACAGCCACTTGCAGAAGGATCGGTGCGAGTGTTCATTCACTCACACACAAACATATCGAATGAATTCTTATAAGGCGTTTGTTTTGGGGCGACATACATACTCGTACTTCATAGCTAGGTACACGAAACATGTTTAAGGGGTTCCCCCCCCCGAATGTGGGTTCTCGCCTTGTCGTGGCGGGGGGGCTTAGTAGTCGTGGTTGGGCACACGGCGAAGCTAAGAGGAACCCCAAGGAGGCGCCGCTCCTGCGGGCTTTGGCCAGAAGCCCACTTTGGAGCGGCCCTGGCGGGTTGCGGTGCTGCATCAGGGTGGAGCACCTAGCAGCACCGCAACTGAGGCGGGCCGCGGTGTTGTATGAACAACATCGCGGCTGAGGAGTGCGGGGCCGCGGCGGGAGAGGAGTGCCGGTATTACGGTGCGCCGCTCTCCCTACCTTCCGCGGCCTCGGCGGGGCCGCAACCGAAGGATTGCGGACACGGTGGGGCCGCAGGGGAAGAGGAGTGTCGGTATTACGATGCGCCGCTCTCCCTATCATGGCCGCCGCTCTACCTAGTCATGTACATAGTCCGGAACAATATTATTTTCTTATTTCAATCCCATATTTACGTTAAAACTTTGGAAAAGCAGTGACAGCCTAGTGCATATATGACCCGTTGACTGGCAAGTCAGATATTATGTGTCAGGTGCGAACCCAAGGCGCGCATCTCTGACTTTTCGTAAGTTATGTGCGTATTATAAATTAATTATCACCTGCTCCGTGTCTCGGGAAGCACGTTAAGCCGTTGGACCCTGTTGTCATAAAGATCTTTGACAGTCGATACAGGGAGTCAGTACCCTCATAAAATCCTGACAACTGATCTAACTATAGAATATTGTAACTATTCCTTTGGGTTGGAAAACTGGTATTCGACTGCATCTGGTTAGATTAGAAGTCGACCCCAACAAAGTTTGGGAATAATAAGGCTAAGAAGATGATTCCTTATCTTTCCTTACAATAATGATGACAACTTAGACCGGTGAGGTTTATACGGGACGGTACATTTTCAAATTATTC
Organism: Protodeltote pygarga; assembly: GCA_936450705.2. Taxonomy (NCBI): domain Eukaryota; kingdom Metazoa; phylum Arthropoda; class Insecta; order Lepidoptera; family Noctuidae; genus Protodeltote; species Protodeltote pygarga. Next base: position 14,580,285 of record OW388262.2, on the reverse strand, counting down.
AAGTAGGATTGAAATAAGTAAAAGATATATTGTTCAGGACCAGGTGAAGCCATCACTTGTCTCAACAACGCGTAAGTTGTCTCGTGAGCCGTCTGTCCATGTCGTCTGTCGCCTGCCACCACTGCGCCTGTACCGTGCGCCGAATGTATGACATATACTTATATAGGATTTATATTACCTACTTCTGTGACCGTCTTGTAATGTCATCATGTGACGGACTGACTCCATGACGGTCTGAAGTCGGAGCGAACACCATTTTTTGGATTAGATTCCGAAATCAAATAAGGCGAGTGCAATGAGCTGAGTTATGTAGATGATTGAGTTGCGAGGCGCGCGTGTAGCGTGACGTGGGCGAGCGGGTGCGCGCGCGGGCCGCGACTGGATGTAACCGAGTTACTCCGGGGCCGGGCTCGCTCGGCGTGGACTTGTGGAGCGCTCCCGGGGGACACCGTTAGTATGCCACTAATAATAATAAAATACGGTACACAATACGTGGCAGAGTTCAACCTTGACTTCAAACTACAAAGCACAATGACAAGTATTTCAGAACGTTGCTCGTAAGAAATAAACGGGATCAACTCCGCAAAGGTACTTATACAAGTGACAAATTGCAATACGTCCACTTCGCAAGCAAGTCGCTGTTCTCAGACCATAACATTTATATTTAGAATATGAAGTGCAACCTCCCCGTTACTACCCAGGTCAGCTTCGCTTTTCAGTTCTATGCTATGCTAGTGTGTTGCACAACTGCGTTTGAAATAAGAAGATAATCGTGACGTTACTATTTTCATAGCATTCTTGACATAACGTACTGAATGAATGCAGCAATGGACTCATTTGGAACGCATAGTATTGCCACAGTAGCACTGCGACCGGGGCGCGCCAAGGCGGCTCGCCCGCGCCTCTTTCGTGTGGCACGAGCGCTCGAGCGGTGAGACCACACAAGTCACAGCACGACATGGCCGCTTCATACTAATTTCCATTAATAATAAGTATTTAAAAATAACTATTATTTTATTTTTTATTAAACTGATATTTTGTGTAGAAAACACAAGAGGCAAGATGGTAGGCCACCTTATACGCCACGATGCATTCATAAATAACAATATAGAAAACCAATGGAAAGAGAGGAAGAGGTAGGAAAGAGAAAGTAAAGGTTGAGACGTAAAAGGGAGTCAAGGAATTGGCTCTTGAAAGGGAGAGCTGGAAGAAGCTGCATCGACAAGAGCGTAGCTCTCAAATAAATGATGATACTTTATGTACAGGGTGTTACAGGACGATTGACATTCCTGTAAACCACGTAAAGAGTAAGTATCATCATGTTCTTTACTCGTATACAAAAAATCAATCAAATAGTTTAGCCACAGGAAATTATTTCTTTTTTTATAAGAAATATTCATGATGGGATTTTTTTTTCATAATATTAGTCATCACAATAGTAACGAATAACGATAAACAAAACTGGGATTCTACAATTGAGGCCCATATCTTTTAAATCGGGACCACTGTGCGTCGCCTCGGTCCTCGTCCTGCTAACTTCCGGCGGCCTAACAGTTTATGAATGTGTTTGGAGTTGATATTCTGTGCTAATCTGACTTGTGGTAACGTTGCCGCTCGCTGGATGGCGCCGGCGCGCGGCGGCAACTCGCTATAAATCACAGTTTACATTTTAAAGCCGCGCCGCGCCGCTATGCGTATGAGTCGATATGGGTTTGGAACGTGCAGCCTGTATTGTATGAATTGCATGTAGTTAAGTAGTTCGGTTTCAGCTCCTACTACAAGTCTACTCGTAACCTTATGTATTTTTGTCACCATTTTTAACACAACTCGCTTTCACAAGATAGTCTTCAAGATATTGTTTAAATTAGTTGAAAGAATTATGAAACTTAATGGAATCAAAGGTGCAGTCGATGCCTGCTTGTTTGTGGAAGCTGTGAAGCTGTTACCAACTACTTCTGTGCTGTAACTGTGCTTACAAAGTACCCAAGTAACAAGTAAAGATAGACAAATAATAAACATAATGTGTAAAGCCACAAGACAGTCTAGGATAAATTGTTATCTAAATAATTGGTGCGGCCTTCAGTTCGACATTACCGAGAGCGGAGAATGTGGCTGCTTACAATGAACTTTTAAGAAACATATAACTACCTATAAGCTTTCAGAAGACTGACTATTTGCCGCCACCCGCGCCGCCCGCGCCGCCGCCGTGGTCCCGCGGCCTTATAAAGGTTCGTCAAAAATAAAAACATCCGGGTTTGTGGGTTTTAATGCATATATTTACTAAATTTTAGTGTATTTATCATCTATTTATAAAAATAAAGAAAAAAAATAAGTTAATAATTAAAGTGATAAATGTATATACATATACGTATAATATATATTGTCTTATTTATCATGGTCATTTTAATTAATATAATTAATGGTCCCAATAATGTATGCTTTGAAGCCATAGTACCGTGATTCTTCTACATAGATATGATATTTTGTGATGTGGTAAACTAATATTTATATTTATTTTATTTTCACTTGGTAACGAGTCCTGTATTTCATTATGAACATGATCAATCCGTTCCACAATAGTCAAAGTCTTGCCACCGTATTTAATCTGAAAGTTGAAGATATATACGCGTAAATACGCTTTTTGGCTTGAACCTAACAATAACAAAAAAAGACATAAATATGTAAAGAAAGAAACAATTATACTTTTAAAATATAACAAATCAGTAATTTAAAAATTCGTAGCAGTGTACTACAAACTTATGACTTTCGCGTAGCACCTAAATTACTCAGAAGGTTGGACGCCGGCGGGTCAAGTTTCTATGTATCAATAAAATAGAAGAATTTATCTGTATTATACAATAAGATTCAACATTAACCAAGGCACTAAAACTCTAGTAGTATTTAAAAAATAAATGAATAATATTGCACATTTTACTACGGCGCGCGGCGTAGCGGTGGCATTAATAAAATAATAATAACAAAAAAAAATTGTTTCTATAATTTACAAACTTACCTTCATCTTAAATTTCCATACCAAATAAAAATCACAAAAGTAATGTATTTTCGAATATTTGGTAAGACCTAACAGGCAATAATCGCTGTCGAACAGTTAGAAATAACTAGCGTTTGGATAGTGACACTTTCGATGATAAAATCGAAATGAAGTTAGTTAGCAAACTACTTTAATGTATAGTTTTAGTAAGTTTGAAGGTATCAGATTGTATAATGCGTAGAAATTTCTAAAAATACTCATATGATCTTTTTATTTTTGTCGTGCCCTGGAACCATAGTGCGCCGGGCGCCGCGCCGGGTCTCAGGCGGGAGTCGGACGCGAGTGCTTATCGAACGATGCAATTACGTTAAACGGAGAGTTTCAGAGTTCCCGGAGTTTAAGTTTTGGAACTTTTGCGTAATACGCAAGGACAACGGAACTTTTTTATGAAAATAAGTAACTAATGGCATCAACAATACGTTTATGATGTGATGTGAGATATGACGAGAGCACCAGATATTATGCAATCCCTACTGGATTGCATAATAATATGGTGCTATATAAAAATATGGTAACTAGCTTTGCGTGGAAGTCGAACCAGGATAAAAAGTTTCTCTGTCTGTGGGCCAAAACTGTCCACATCCATGCAAGGATTGAGTAACAAACACCTTCATGAACTTTTACATTTATAATAATAGTAGGAGAAGGAATCACAAGTAACACAACTCTCTACAAACTACGAGTTTGGTACACGTAGTTGTAAACAAAGTGGCTTGTTTACGTAGGTAGCCGCTCCACCGCGAAGTGTGTGAGGCAGCGTAGCTGTAGCGCGGGGGTTCAATAAATACGGCGCGTACAGTCGTACACCTCGTACACCCTACACCGCACCGTCACACACAACACCCAGCGGACAAACACGTAATTAACACGCTAATTACACGCGGGTGTTTGTCGCGGCGCAGCGTGACGCGTGACGCCTCGTTATAAGTGCGTTTGTTGTGGCGCTCGTCAACCAAGCATCATTCTCGTCGCAAACAACGGCCGCTGCTCTAGCCGCCCCGCGCCTGCCCCGCGCCCGCCCCGCGCCCATACCATGCGCCCCTTCCTTTTATATTCGAGACAGTTGAAAGTTAGATAATTGTCAAAGTTTTTCAAAGTAACAACTTAATCTCTTGCAAAACTTTGATCTCAAAAATAATTTCAAGACTGTGTTGTCAGCCACATTGCATGGCATTGTCGGCAACGCTTCAACCGCAGCCTTCATAATCGCAAATTGTAATGCGCGCTACTTTTGTGTTTCAATTTGAAATACATATTATAAACAAACACTAGAGTGAAGGTTTATTGTTATGGACACGATGTATCGGTATTTAGTACCTCGTCACGCTCGTGGACATGTTGTATTGGTACTTAGTACCTCGTCACGCTCGTGGACATGTTGTATTGGTACTTAGTACCTCGTCACGCTCGTGGACATGTTGTATTGGTACTTAGTACCTCGTCACGCTCGTGGACATGTTGTATTGGTACTTAGTACCTCGTCACGCTCGTGGACATGTTGTATTGGTACTTAGTACCTCGTCACGCTCGTGGACATGTTGTATTGGTACTTAGTACCTCGTCACGCTCGTGGACATGTTGTATTGGTACTTAGTACCTCGTCACGCTCGTGGACATGTTGTATTGGTACTTAGTACCTCGTCACGCTCGTGGACATGTTGTATTGGTACTTAGTATCTCGTCAATGTTGTGGACACGTTGCATTGGTATTTAGTATTCCTTCATGCTTGTGGGTACGTTGTTTCGTCATGTCCGTCTGTCCGTCTGTCCGTCTGTCCGTCTGTCTGTCCGTCTATCTGTCACAGCAATATTACTCGCAAACTGTCAATTATGAAAAGCTGCAAATTAGCATAATTATGACGCCGACAAAGTTATGAAATATAATTTAAATAAAAGATTAATTTGAGCTTTTAAATAATGGGTTCATATCATTTAAAAGGGCTTAAATTGCTCTAAGGTAAAAAAAAATGTTTTGTATATTTTCAAGACTATTACAGTGATATAAATAAGTGATAATTAATTTCTAAAACGCACACGAATCCGAGGTGCAAAGTCAGAGGTCAGAGTCAGCCTGGGTTTCGAACTGGGTTTTGGTAAAAATTCTATTATAATATCATACGGAACCCTACGTGCGCGAGTTTTCGCACTTTGTGCGTTACTTGTGGGGACATGAGGATATTTACCTGAATCATGCGTACGATTTGCCGACTCATCATTTCTCAAGCCGATTTCAAAACAAATATTTGTGCCGAGCTGGAACCGAACCCGCGAGGCTGCGACACGATCTATTCACCATTTGGCTCGTGTTAGCGGAATTACGTTCTACATTTAACGGTAATGCTAATTTATACTCGTAGCTAAGCAGGTAATGTAGAAGATACCCGCGCGCGTCGTCAGATTGACGCAGCGAACCGTGACCAAACCCTCCGCAAAAACAAAACGTGAGGTGTTCAGTGGACTGCAAAGTATGGACATCGCTCACGAGCACGATACATCAGAACTATCGCTTACGATATATCAAAACGATACAAAAAGTTATTTTTCAGAAAAGGGTTGAACATTGAGTGGTAGCGCTCATATATCAAGCGACGCTCGAAAGTAATTACCATTAGGTTGTCGGTCGCCGTCGCGTCGGTCAGCGCAGGCCGAGCGTCGCTCGCGTCGGTCGCAGGCGTCCCTACTCCCTGCATCTTACCCGATCTGTGGGCAGTGTGAGAGTGTGACTCACCACTCCCAGGGAGCGCCAATGTTGACAGGAGCGGACCCAGCCGGCCCTTACCGCCAATATACGGCGCGTCGCGGTCGCCTTGACCGCGCGCGCAAACTAATGACTCCTGCTACTACTATTTAGACTGCACAAACTAACTGATGGTCATTTGATCAGGTACCCGTCCCTGTCCCACATTATGTAAAATGTTCCTTGGCTCGATTTATCTTTCTTGGTCTCTCTGCCTCTAAGCTATTATAATTATATCGAAAAGTTTTTCATAACCATGAGTTCAATCACCTTTTTTCTGCAGAGGTTTCGAGTTAATTTAAATACACCGTATATCATATGGTGCAACTATGACTATACACAGAATATCCATTTCTCACAACTCACTAACACGCTGAACTCACAACTCTGTCAAAGTCATATTATTTATTGTTAAGTCGGTTCGAAGAGGAATAGTATCAAGGTATTTTGTCATCATTTATTATGTATTGTTTACTAAGGAGAGTTAACTTGTTAGTTCACAACGTGGGCACTGATCGTGTGTCAGCCATATTTCACTGGAGGTCAGGTATCGGACGCCGTGTTCGTGTAGCAGATACAAGTAAGTACTTACAGGAGCACGAGCGGCGCGGCCCCCCCCCCGCGTAACCCTGAGCGTGTATCATAGGTATCACCGGACACGCGGACCTGATATATCTGGCATGTTTAAATATTTTTATACACATACAGTCAACGATTTTTTATACTCTTCTAATTTTATTTGTGGTAATCGTAATATTCGTTAGGTATCTTTACCGCCGCACTCTTGCCGCACTTATGCCGCACTCGTGACCTGCTGTTTGCGTTATCGCTAAATTTTTCAAAAAGTTGCGGAACTTTTTTTACAAAGATACATATTTGCTTGCCGTCATCATCAGCTTGTATTAGTCCACTGAACATAGGCCTCTCCCAATGCGCGCCACTATTGTGCGCTCATTGGAGGTATTTGCCCATTATCGCCACGCTGAGCAAGCGCGTTGGCGATCACAATAGCAGATAATTACTGTTACACAGAAGGATGCTGCCCATCCTCCGGATCTTTCCCTTAGTAGCTTCATACGACACCAGCGCGCGCGACGAGTAGGGGTAGTTGCCCCTTGCCTGTCTATCTGTTTGTTACCTCATCACGTGAAAACTGCTGAACAGATTTCAATAAAATTTTAAGTGTATAGAATAATAATTTTGAATAGAAATTAAAAATAATTTAGAATAATTTAATGGTTAGTTATTGTTTTATCAAAATCAGTCAAGTAATTCATGATATGCAGCTCCCTATTGTATGCAGTTTCTTACAATGTAATGGTTTTGATTCACTGCAGGTCATTGAAATACGCGTCGCCGACTATCAAATTTGTTTACCTGTTTCTCCATGTTATGTTTCGACTTCCACGCGGACGAAGTCGCGGGCAAAGCTAGTAATTTAATAAAATTATGCAAACGGGCGTCCTGTAGGTACCTACTCCTGTCGTCCGTATATGTAGATCATAAATCAGCGCGCGGCTGCGGCCTCAGATAACCAGTTTCTGCACGAGTAGGGATGACGTGACGTATCGCAACGGCAGCAGATAGCAACAAAGTGACGTATGAGCTGTCACCTGGCAGTCGCCACGTGCGACGCGCGCGGCGCGGGCGACATATCCAGTGACGCATGGCCTCCCGGCCTGCCGTGACGATCGCACATAATAACGCCGAGACGACAGAAGCTCCTAGTATGTCGGAGGGTCTTTCTTTAAGATTTACGATTTGTTTAGTGTACCCCAAGTTTAAAGTAAGCCAAGGGCAGACCGTGGGTGGTCGCGAGGGGCTCCTAATGTACTATGTAACCTGTGCGTGTGTATAACATTACTGTACAACACGTAGCTCTTGAACGTAATCATGTAAACTTTACAAGGCTACCCTGTTGCTACAAGCCGCTACAAATTAAATGCACCAGTGTAAGTCGCCGTCGCCGCGTCGCACGCTCGCGAGCCGCGACACAGTGCCGACTGTCGCGCGCAGTGGCCGCCCGGCGCCCCGAGGCTTCACTTATGAACGGTATAATAATGAAAACATTGTACAGTAACACTAAACTACTGAGAATATGAGTAAGGACATAAGCACGATGTGGTACAGTTATATCGTACGGAACCGACGAGGGCGAGTGGGCGAGTGGAACTGATCCATAATGCAACAAAACAATATTTGAAGAACTAGGTATCTTCTTTAAATAAAGATCAAACCACGAGTGACTGAAAAACTGAGATCGATTATCGTTAGTGTGACTAAACTATACCATCACCATCACCGCCACCGCATTCATAATGTGGTCAGTGTTCATACTTAGCTAATTATTAGAAATGTAAAGTGTTTGTTGGTTTGTCCTTGAGACGCACCAATGAAGCAGAGGAAGGGTCCATGTTCCCGATGCTGCCTGTTGCTGATACAGCGAAGTACTCCTGTGCATAAACATTGCTGAGAGCTGTTTGTGTTGGCGAACGGGAACACCGCGGAGGGCAGAACGGGCTCACTTCAACACTATATATAATATATAAAACAGTTAAATGAACATCAGTCAATGGCACAATCGTTAATTATAATATAATATTTTTTTTTTGTAATATTATTTCATTAACGTTAACATTTGCTCGAAATGAAGTTTAAGTTCGCCACTGCATAGTTAGGATTGTCATACTATTAAGTTATATTCCTATTCGTCGCATCTTTGTCGTGCAGTGCCGTCAGTGGGCGCAGGCCCAGGCAGGGTGACGACGCGGACGACTGCCAGCGACCGACCCCGACGCGATGTGCGCATGCGACACGTAGCACACATTTATCGGTGCTACGGGCTACGGCGCTACGTCGCGCGTCGCTACGTCGCTACAAATAGTACGGCTAATTTGTTTATAACGCTAAATAATGATACTTGAATGTTCGCGTGTTGTTAACAAAGAGCAGATACTCGACACCTGGCTCATCGGCGAGGCGTCGCGTCGGCGTCGGAGTCGGCGTCGCTGGCTTGGCGGACTTGTACAGATTGTACGTCGGGGAGTGTGCGCGGGAACTTGCCGATCGGATCCCACCATTTCCATTATTTTATTTTAATCAAATTATAGCTTTTAAATCTCTATTAGTTACTTATAGTTTACGAAAGTATAATTATTGTTAGATTATTGAATGCATTTACGAAGTAATTGCTATTGGATTACGTTCGTATTGAGTAAACTCGTGACGTATTTCCCGTACGCCATTGGACAGATGCGTTTTGGAGGGAGTTGATCTTGTACAAGGCCGTGCAATAGGCGCGGCTCTCGGCACTCGGCACTCGGCAGCGTGTCAGTGTTTGTGCTGCTGCTGCTGCTGCGTTCCACTCAGGAAGAGCTCTCACTCCCGACAACTCTCGGCACTGCGGTACGAGACGCTAACGCCACGACCCTGTGCGGGTAGCTGTGCCACTGTCTATATGAACAGGGCTGTTCGTTACTAAGGGGCTGTTCCCTATTTTTTGTTTATCATCTTGTTAATTTATTAATTTGTATTACTTATTGTTTATTATTTATATAATCTATATTTTACTGTGATTTCTATCTAATGGTGTTATTTAACTTTGATTTATCGATATTCTAATTGTTTGTTTTCCATTAAATGTTTACTGCTGACTCTGATGACAGGCCGACGGCTTCCTTGATCCTACATATATATTATATATATATACACATATATATAAACATATATATATATATATGTTTGTATGTACAGTTGGCTGTAGGTATATTTATATTTCTTATGTATACCTATTATATTGTATATTTGTCCTAGGTATATTTCTTCCTTCCCCATGAACTTTTGCTGGCACGTCCCAGATAGTATTCTTAATATCTGTGAAGTTCTCGTGTGTCTAAACATCACTGAAGTAATTTTAAAGAACATTCGCCATTCCGCCAACACGACAGATCCTTATTGACGTAATCTAATCTCTGGGTACCTATACGTATGTACAAATGTCTAATCTTAGTAATGAATGTAGGTGAATGTGTGGTGAAGGTGAGTGAATGGTTCATTAAAGTTGTATCAGAGCTAGCAGTCATTACTACATCACCACACACACACACATAACAGTGTGAAAGAAAGCGATAACCTTCTCATAATATATCGAGTGTCGTATAGTTTCATAGTCGCGGACATCTCGCGCAGGTCGTAACAGACTGAAAGATTAATGGCCGACACTTTTAGATGCGAAGCGCTGAGCGACGGCGCGAGTGGGGGGGAGGGAGGGGGTCGAAGGTCGCAGGGTGGAAGAGGGCAAGATCAGCTCCGGGGTAACATACGATAGAGGCGCGAGGCTGCGAGCTGGCGCGGCCTGTGCACTGTGTACCGTACGGACCTGCTCTCGTGTAACACGGAATAATACATACGATATGTCAGCAACTATCTCATGGTCTGTATAGCAGTCACTAGTGCATAACTGAACATTTGATTATGTCAGGATATGAACAGTCTTTGAACTAGTTTTACACGTAGCTTCTTGCATACGTCATGAAACATTCAAAATGTGTTTTCGTTATATAATATTTTATTTGATACGAATGCATGCTCGTCAGTATATTATATTATTTCTATAGTTATTAGTATTCTCATGTATAGTAGGTGAATGTAAATTCTTATGAGAATAAAGATTTCTGAAACTAAAAAGCATATTATTGTACTATAGTGTATTAATGATGTAAGCTCCATCGCATCGTTCTGACGATGATTCTGCCAATGTCAGGGCTGAAAGTAACAAAGAGTTTGACCGGTTGTAAAGCCAACGAATGAACAGTCCACAGTCCACACTATGAATGACATGCAAGCTGTCAAAACAAAATGGGCGGCGGGCGACAGATACGCGGCGCATGCGTGAGTGATGCCATGTAATTTCACATGTGCGTAATTACTCTCGTAACGCGGCGGTAATTATTGTTTATGAGTCGAGTATGTGTGTTAGTTGCTTTATGTCATTCCAGACTGATTTATGACATAAATATAGCCTAGCAACAGGAATTATACCGTCTGGAAACAGGCAAAAATTAATCTCCGAAGCGCAAATACAGACTTGCGGCACCGCACCTACACCGCGGCACCGCTCGCGCTGCAACGCTGCACCGGCCGACGCAGGGCGCGGCGCGGGCGGCGCGGGCGGCGCGGCGGCACTGCGTGGCATACCAACAGTATTAGAACCCACGAAGTACGCCACTTTCACAACTATCAATTGGATTTATCTAACTAACAATTGATTTATCTACGAACGCAGCTTTACAAGTTAAAAACTTTTGAGAGTACGGGAACCAAAGTAAAGGAGATGTGTTGTTGATCAGTCAAATGTAATGTTAAAATTTAAATTCATGTTCCAAGTTGTAACTAAGAACTAAAAAAATATAACCTAAAACTAAACTAAAAAATGTAACCGACTTTCAAACACTAAGGAGCTAAGAATAACATAAACTAGTTTATTTCGGAGTCGGTGCCAAAGCTTAGGATTAGCTAGTTTTATCTGAAATCCGCTTAGCTTGGCACCGACTCCAAAATGAAGGGTATAAAATGACGTGTATAACCTCTCCCTCCCAGTACACACCGCTATATAGTATACACATAGAATGTATCGTAACTTACGGAGCTGGAGTTACTACTCCACAACCGCTGCTCACGGCCGCAAGGCTCTGCTCGCAAGCTTTGCTATAAGTATGCTTTGATTTTATGTTAAATGTAAAACTTAATATTTCTTTGAGCATCATTGCATCATTTTGCTACTCAGCTTAAAAAGTTTAAATGTACCCAAAATAAAGGGCACATTCCCATAATTATAAATATTTGCTGATTCTGCTGCTACTTGATCTAAAAGCAATGACTGTGTTTTCTTTGCTTCTAGCGGCTCACTAAGAAAGTGCGGTCGTGGTGCGTATCGACTCGCTGCTGACTCTCTCTACGACGTAATTCAGCTGCAGCAGCGTGTACGACTGCACGTGGTCGGGAACGGAATGGACAGTACAGCACGACTACAAGGCACAGCAGCACTTGCTCAAACCTGTCACCACGTTAGTGACTAGTGACTGGGGAAAACAATGTTATCGCTACAAATTGTTTGTGACTGTCGTTGAGACAATCATATTAAAAGTTAAGGTGTTTTGTACAGAAGGCCACTCGAACTCCTCTCCTCTCTCCTTCTCCCCGGGTCCCGCCTGACACCTGCAAGTCATCTTAAGTCAGGCCACTTGCGTTCCGCACAATATAGGTACTACACAGAAGGATTACACTATCATACACAGGGAGATATAATGATAGTCTGCGAGCGCGCCCGCAATGTTTCAATTCTAGACTTAAACATTGCAATAGAAGGGTTAAGTTAGTAAATACATTACACTTACATTACATTATATTTAATAAGAAATTTGAAAAAACAACTGATACGGATGAAGTTTACAAAAAAAAATACTACTGACACTTTCTCAAAAATAGAAAATGACGTCAAACACATCGACGAACGCGAATTATATTAGACGAAGCTCACGAAGCAAACTACTTTCAGCAAATAACATCAATCAATATACAACAACAATCTGCAGCGAAATAAAACGCTTTTTATTTGAAAGTAAAACAGAATTGATGCACCGGTCATGAACGGAGATGAACGATCGGAGGCGATGACGCACGAGCGCGGTCGCTCTCCGCCACACAAACATTGCGGATGAACATTGAACACAACGCAACCTGTCGAACGAGTCGTGATCGAACGCCCGCACTCTCATGTGCCCGCACTGCCGCCGGCGACAAGATGATACGATTGATACATTTGCAGTCACATATTAATTTGAGTTGAGATCTGTTCATCATAACGTCAATTCTGTGACCTTTTCTGGGCAACTCGCGAGGCCGGCTGCAGAAATTAAAAATCGCAAATTCGCTTTCAATCTGCACTAACACGTTTTTATTTTCAACCATTGAAAAACGAAGGCCTGACACTAAAGTTTTTACTTGAATCGTAAATACAATTTACAGACAACCAAATAGGACTAAATAACTCCAAACTAGTGAAGGAACAAGTGGACTAATAATGTGGAGGAACAAGGCAATATAAATTGTATACCTACCAACTTTACTAACCCATGTTTACAAATAAACAGATTTGATTTGAACTACAGTGAGTCGTACGAGCCTAGGACCTGAGGCTTGGCTATCAGCCACCTAGAGTTGTCATGTTCTTTTACAATCCTTAAGGAAACATACAGTGTAGACATGAGCTAGCAAAACCTCTCGTATCCGTACAGGGTAGATACCCTTTGATAATATGATTCCGGTATCGGCTATTACATTACGATTGGTACGGTATCGGATCTTTATCGGGACAAACAAGAGAACGCGCTTGTCACGCAGATTGTAAATCAAACGAGTCGTCACTTCGTTTGAGGTAGACAATCACGTGAATGTAAGTGAGTGTGAGTAACAGTTAAGCAGTTTGTAGATTATGCATGCAATGTAAGTACCTAAGACACTCTTAGTCGCGCGGGGAATAATAACGGAGCAGGCGTAATGGACTGATAAAGGAGGTGATTGAGGAAGGAGAGTGCACCGGCTGAATCCGCGGGGCTGCGGCTCCGAGCCGCGAGCAATGAGCATGCTGTCAAGTTAAGTAAAGTCTAGTTGCACTATTTCAGTCGTTTGAAGACTGCGGAGCACGCCGCACGCCTCCATAGGATGTACCTATATATTATACCTACATAATTATTTAGTCTTTATGATGCAAATGTTCGTTCAGAAACTATAAAGATAAGAAATGAACATGCAGTTAAGAAGCTATTATATTTGTTGATTAGTTAATTGTACGTGGCATGATGGTGCATAATCAAGAATTGTGTTTCATGTTCAGGAAATAGACAGAACTTGCAATAACTACAAATAGTACCTATATGTATAATATAATAGCAGATACATATAATGTAGTATATACAATCTGAGCGAATGACTGATACATGTACAGCAAAGCCTAAGCCGATTTTGTTAAGATAAACTTAGGATATATTTTTTTGTAAATTAAAAAAAAATAGAGCATGACAGTTTCAATGAAAATTGGTACTCATTTTTGGAGTTAAATCTAGTTGGTAGGTTTAGCTTTTCAGTAAAAAAAATAAAGAAAGATGTGTTTCAGCTTAAAAAAATACCTACTACTGATACTGATACCCGATGTATGTACACCTGATGTACCTACCTGATGTAGATTTACACACTGTAAGAGCATCACAAAATCACAACCCAGTCGTCTTTATAACCTACACTCCACAGTCCACTGAAGGCGTCATCTCATACGCATCACTAGTTTTGTGCGCTCATTTTTTAAAAGGTGTTTGCCCTTAATCGCCTTGCTGGGCTAGCGGGTTGGCGATCGCAGTAGCAGATGGTTGCTATTAGGTACACAGTAGGGTGCTGCACATCCTCCAGATCTTTCCCTTAGCCGCTTCTTACGACACCCGCGGGAAGAGTGGGGGTGGTTCTGTTCTTAGGCCGGAAACCACACTTTCACACGTCTTTAGAACCACAAAATTTAATATTTTATTTGGGGAAATATGAAAAAGTGGTCTTTGATGAAATGATTGGAACAAAAATATACTGAAATACTTAAAGCCCATGATAGTAGCGAACAGATATTATTACTATTTGAGAGATAAATAATGTTTTAATACCCAACGGCCGCCCGCGCCGCGCGCCGGCCGATTCAAATTAAAATTTCTATAAATTTGGTAAATACGTTTTTAAGATTGTGTGCAGTGAAATTGAAAATTGTAATCTTGTTACAATTAAATTTCCAATTTGTTTCTGTTTACTTTGTTGATGACAAATCGATTGGATCGAGGGCCGTCAGCCGTCAGTCAGCCGACTTCACCCAACTTATATCAATGGTGTACCATAGTACCACTACCAACAGCTGGGTCGTACCTACTATTCTCTCGAAGATGCCATGACTGTTATATTAAAATCAGATTGCAGTTTGAATTCATATTAAATTCGATTGTAATTGAGTTGTGTGATACATAACTGTACCTACCTACCTAAATACACAAATACAATAGAGGTAGAATACTATGTAGAATCGTTCTGACCGTCGTGTGTGTGATCCCATGTCAATCATGAGCAGTAAAATGTTCTCGTTCCCAATCAGTAAAGAGATGGAATACCATTCGTTTAATAATATAAGCGACCGACTATGGCCAATGTACAGATGCGGGCTCCTCTGATTGTATAACAATTGCGCCTGAGTACAGTGTTCCTTCAACGGAGGAGCGCGGCGGCGGCGGCGGCGGCGCGGGCGCGGGCGTGCGGCATGTGTCGGCTCGCACAAAGGCCGCTCAATTGAATCATTACCTAAATAAATAGCAGTAGGTACCTACCAACCGATACCTATCAAGTCGAGAACTACTAGATAGCAGTTCTGTGGACTGGGCAGGTTGATATCGCGTGTAGTGTGTGACACACCTCCACCCAATTCATGTACTTAGTTATATATATAAGGCTAATACATTATGTAACACGTTTGACCAGTAAACACGTCTCCATTACTTCGGTCCCTGTACGTGTCCCCACAGTGCACGAGCAGAAACATATTTGACATCGCAACTAGCGAACATTGCCATCACGACGACCATGACGGTTGACGTGGTGATAGTTACAATTCAATATTTGTTAACGTAGAAACGACACTGAACGAATTGAATTAAAAATGTTAAGTAGACAGACTCCCATACCCATTGTTTATCGGCAACCGGCATCATAATTCACTCAAAAGTAAAGCTCGACGGAGTGAAATAATGTGATTAATATGAGCTGTCACCGAGGCGAGCCGCGCACGCGCACGTCGCGTCACAAATAACTTACTTATTTTAAACAACGTCGCGTCAAACTCCATTACATACATAAAAATTATCGGTGATTGCTAATAATTACTTGGCCGGCCCGCCTGTGCTCGCTCTCTGTTCACGTTATAATTATGAAAACTAATACCTATAAAACAAAGATTTTAATCTGATATAATTTTGAGATAATTGTGTGTACAATAATAATGTCGTGGTGGCGCATTTGTTACGGACCCGCTTTGCAAGCGCGTGGGTGAGGGTTCGAATCTGGCGTACCGATGTGACTTTTTCAACGTCATAATTATGTACTTTCCTAGTTAATCTAACACTAACGGTGAAGGAAAACATCGGAAGGAAACCTAGACTTAGTAGTCTGCAATCACCAACACGCAGTGAGCTAGCGTGGAGATTAATGCTCAATCCTTCTCTGTATGAAAAGAGGCTTTTGCCCTGCAGTGGGACAGTTACTAACTTGATTTATTTATAAATGATAGGTATTATATTTATTTGGGAAGGTATATATTTGATAGTTGTTAAATGCTGGAGGCCATTCATGTTTTGAGGCAACGACTCCGGAAAGTCACATTTATAGGCCACCTGCAGATAGAAATAAACGTGGCCCTTCACTAAGTTATGATTTATGATATAAAGCTAAATGTACAAATATGATGAAAGAACAAAATTAAGGTGCGGTGAAATTGTAAATAGAATCTAGGATTTCCATTGCCAAACAATACCTACTTAAGATTATTTTGTAAACTGGGGCCAACATCTCAAAGCGTCCAAGTCATCAGTCATCGCGAACTGTGGGTCAAATCTAGTGAACGAGGCGCTGCACGAGGTGAGCGAGGTGCGAGCGTCGAGCGGCCCGGCCGCGGCCCGGGGCCAGGCCCACTAGGCCACTACCAATAGTGTGTGACACTCGGCGCGTCAGATATGTCGCCCGATATTTACGAGACGGCCGGATTACACGCACAAATTGCGTATAAATCGTGTCCCTCCGCCCCTCCAAACAAGGGAACTTAAGTGGATAACACATATTTATGTAATGGCCTACTGACACTATTTCAGCTGGCGATACCTATTTTGCATAGCAACTTCCATTTAATGTTGTGTGATACAAGTTTCATTATTGAACATCTTAGTCGTTTACCGACTGCTTACGTAGCATCCTTAGTAAACAATATGCTCAAACTTAATGCTACCAAAAGGTCTACTTTGATACGCTTATTATTAGTGATTAGTTAGACTAAGTACCTAAGAGGATTTCAGAGGAATCATTTAAAACCCCAACCACACTCCGCGAGCAGCGCCCGCGCCGGGCAGAACATGATTATTGTCGTGATACCCAAATGTAATGAAAACATTACTAAAACCATTTTGGAATGATTAACCATAATTATATTGTTATCAACATGGCAACTTATGAATTCATTTCTAAATAAACTTATTCAATGTGTTGATAAATTAACCAAAACGATTTTGTTATCAACGTGGCAATTTATGAAACTGAATATGTAAACTTTAAAACATATTTTTTTACTAAAAGTACTTTAAGTATCATTAGTAAAGTGAGACAAAACAAGAATTATATTATTATGGGGCGAATGCGGAATTGATTGCAATGTGAGACGAAAAATCGAGCAATGTATAATGTGTTGTTGATTTATAGCTAACGAGCTGCCCCGCGCGACTTTGTACGCGTAATTATTCTACCTCTACACTTTTTCTACCCTACGCTACTCTACCCTATCCTAACCTTCTCTACCTCTACCCTACCCAACGCCTACTCTACCCCTACCCTACCCTACTCCACTCTACTCCTACCCTACCCTACTCTACCCCTACCCTACCCTACTCTATCCCTACTCTACCCCTAACCTACTCTACCTCTACCCTACCCTACCTCGTTCATTAATTATGCTACTTTGATGTCTCTTACTAATATCGAATTTCCTATACAAACTTTCACCCCCGTCCCCCTTTTCTCCCCTAGTGGGTAGAGTTTATAAAAAGCTAAAACACTTCTTATTTGTTAACCGAAAAGCTAAACACCAAGTTTAATTGATTTAACTTTAAAAATTACGGATTTTCATACAAACTTTCTTCCCTTTTTTTATCTCCTCAGGGGGAAAAATCCAAATTTTTTGATACACGTCCTTCTCATTTCTAGCGCATAAGCTTACTACTCGTTTTTACACCTGTAACTTAAAAAATAACGAATTGTCCTTACAAACTTTCACCTCCTTTTATATCCATTCAAGGGTAGATTTGAAAAAAAAAATCTATGCTCGTCTTTAATTTAACCACCAAAAAGCTAAATACCAAGTTTCGTTCATTTAACTTTAAAAACGGCGGACTTTCATACAATCTCTTATCCCCTTTTTTACCTACTTAGGGGTGGAATTTCCAAAATTCCTTCCTTAGTGCACCCCTAGGGTACCTAAAGAATGTTGTCTCAAACTTTCAAATCTCTAGGTCCACCGGTTTAGGCTGTGCGTTGTCTGTCAGTCAGTCAGTCACGGTACTGTTTTATAAGTATAGATATATGTAGATAATCTTCACATAACATTAATTGACATGTATTTAAAGTATGTAAAGTAGTTTAGCAAATGTTATAGGTATGTGTTTAACCGTGTTTATGAGTTTATATATTTTCACCAGTTGGTCCGCTATTGAATGACATCACAACAATCTTATTAACGCAACATAGCGACAAAAATCAAGCACCTTAAAATGGCTGCGATTTGTGACAGATAAATAAACAGCATCACTTTGTACATAGATTTGTTAGTGCTGCCATCAAAAGTGAGAATTGTATCATCATTCCGCTGTTATGGAGACACCATCTCGTGTGCGACGCCGCGCGCCGACGCTGGCACACTCGCATCAAACTTGTAGTCGCGTACCAACAAACTAGACGAGGAAGACACTCGTAAACATACGCGTGATTTATGTGGACACGGACGCGGCACGCGGCGCACGGGCGCGCGGGCGCGAGACGGATGCGAGGACATGGCGACATTGTAGTTCGCTTACGTCCCGTTCCGTGAGCCATTACCTCGGTGATATACCTTTACTTAATCCATTTTATTTAAAGTGCCTAAATCATAAATTTTACATCTCAGTATTTCTATTTTAATTCATTAAAATTATTTGAAGTTACACCAAATCCTAACTCTATAAAGGAAGTTCTAATAGTATTTTTATTTTTATTTTAACAAAATATATTTATATTTCTTCATCAAAGAATGTGGCATTAGTGTGTGAGTGTGAATTAACCCGTCACTAACACGCGCATCAAAGGCGGCAAGCGGCGCCGGCGGCGGCGCGGCGGCGGGCGGCGCCGGCGCAACAATTGCTTCACCACGGTGACGTGACGGCACTAAGCACAACTCTTACCATTTACATGACAATGTTCGTTCAGTTGAAGGTTGAGTAACAGAACAGAACTGCTCTTATGAAACATGTCTTTGTTAACAAAGACAACACAAATAGGTACCTACCATTAGTGTGTACCTACTTGTGTCAGTAGTCCTTCTGCCAAGCAGCTAGCACTAGCACCCAAAATAAAACAAATATTTAAAAACAAAAATAATACCTCTGTTAGTTTAGTCATGGAGTAGTACTGTCGGTACCTATAAAGATTCTAATCATAGATTCGTGTTGTGGACATTACCTAGGTATACTGTAGATTATTTAATTGATGAGGTAATTGTATACTCACAGACAGCCGCGTTGTCACGCGCGAGTTCACAGCAGCAGGGTCGCGTCACGCCGCCGCCGTCACGCGTGGCCACTGGGTGTGCTCACCTTCACTCGCGGACACCAACTGAAACAAGCAGACAGACATCACACATGACATGACCATCCGATAACACAGGCGCACGCGCAGGCGAACAGATTAATATCCACGGACCCCACTATCTGTAGGTATTGCGACACTGTTTTATCCAAATCATTCGTTTTATTTTTCGTATAATTTCCTGTGTGGTAGCGATTAGACGCGCCATTAAGTAACTGTTGGCTGTTAACAAACACAGTAACAGATACGTGCTACATGTAGCGGCGAAGTGCTAACACGCAGTAAGTTGTGTGGAGCTCGGGCCATGCATCGCGCACCACGCAGTAGGTAACGTAGAGCAGGTCTACACCGCTTCCTTGAATATAACATGTACTCGTACCTACACTTCGTTGAGACGTATGAAGTACTCACAGTTTAAAGTTACAATAATTTAATTTATTTTCCCAGGTGCTGTAAGTTGATGGATCTCTTCCTTTCGTCTTTGTTTAAGATTGTCGGGAGTCGTACATGCTTTAAACAAGTTCTTAGGTAGATTAGGTAGGTAGGTTCTTCCTAAGAACTTGCTTAAAACATGTACGACTCCCGACAAACAAATAGTATCTTAAACAAATAGTTGTCAATCAATTAATCAATCAAAACAATCTTAAACAAAAGGTAGACATAAAAACAAATAGTTGTCTAAAAGATCGTGTTCTCAATAAAAAATTCCCTAAATTAGCGCAATTTTCCGCGAAATATACAAAGAGAAATTAATTTGAAACAAGTTCAGGCAAAACAAAGTGTCGTCAATGACAAACATAACTAGAGAAATGGTGTGGTCCTTCTGTGGCTCCTTGCTGAATGGATGCTCGCGGTAGGTAGTGTATTATGCAGCGCAGTTGGCCTCAACGACACCGACAGCGCCTCTGACCCGTGCCCCGTGCCCTGCGCCTGCGCCTGCGCTGACGCAAACTGATCATAACAATAACGACTTCAGATTCTTTGTGCGTATTTCTTTTCGCAAACCATCGCACCTCTATGGCTAATGTCGCACTGCCAGAAAAACCGCGCTATATCACACAAATCCGAAAATCTCCATTATAGTTTCGTAACTATACTTTACTTCAAACTGAAAATTATTTGTTTCCAGTGTAGTCCTAGCGCTACTATGTGCCTAATGGTGTACATACACGAATAATAATATTTTGATTTTGAATTTCGCCTCTTAACTCTGGTATTGGTCTATTCAAATAAAGACACTATTGACATGCTGAGCGAGTATCGCATTACTGGAATGAAACTAAATCGGCATTTATGTTCATGAATAAAACAATGTTTTGTATCGCTAGCGTTCGTCGGGAGTCGGGCCTCGCTTATTAAAGTTCCAAAGCGGCACTATGTGTATCAGCTGAGAGTCGATAACCGCCAACACACGACACCCGATTTAAAACCGTTCAGAACAGCTTTGCACTGCAGTGTGAGGGTGCGTCATGCGCGTGTGTGTGCCCCGTGAGTGTTGGCAGCGCGACGCGACGCGACGCGGAGCTTCGCTTGTGTTGTCGCAGACACATAGTCTTCTCCTAGGTTAGTGTATGTTTTCAATATAAAATGTGCGAACATGTCTGTTACGTGATACGTCACATATTATCTACGACAGACAACGCACAGCCTAAACCGGTGGACCTAGAGACTTATCTTATCGAGACCTAGCCGTGCACTAAGGAAGGATTTTTGGAAACTCGGGTGGAGTAGGTAAAAAACGGGATAAGAGTTTGTTATGAAAATCCGTCGTTTTTAAAGTTAACGAAACTTGTTATTCAGCTTTTCGGTTGATGAAGGAAAGACGAGCATAGTTTTTTTTATTCAAATCTAGCCTTGAGTGGATAAAAAAGGCGGTGAAAATTTGTATGGAAAATTCATTATTTTTTAAGATACTGGTGTAAAGATGAGTATTAAGCTTATCCGCTAAAAATAAGAAAGACGTGTATCAAAAAATATGATATTTTTTCCCCCTAAGGAGATATAAAAGGGGACTAAAGTTTGAAGGTATGAAAATCCGTCATTGAACTTCGTATTTAGCTTTTCGTTTAACAAATAAGACGTGTTTCAGCTTTTTGAACACTCTATCCATTAGGGGTAAAGGGGGGCGGGGAAAGTTTGTAAGGTAATTAAATATTAGTAAGAGACATCAAAGTGGCATAATTAAAGAACGGATATCCCGACATTCAATCACTATGGGGAGAAAATATAGGAGATCAAAGTTTGAATGAAATTCTGCCATTTTTACAGTTGAAGTCATGAAAATTAGTAGGTGTACACGAGAACTGCTGGAACGATTTTCATTGTTTTTGATTTGTTGTATTTGTCTCCGCCTAGAGTAAAAAAAAAATGGAATTATAGGTATCCCTAGGGTATGGTAGGGTATGGGTTGGGTAGAGGTAGAGTAGGGGTAGAGAAGGGTAGAGTAGGGTAGGGTAGGGGTAGCGTAGGGGTAGAGTAGGGGTTGGGTAAGGTAGTAGTAGTGAAGGATAGGGTAGGGTAGGGTAGAGTAGCGTAGGGTGGTGTAGGGTAGGGTAGAAAAAGCGTAGAGGTAGAATAATCACGCGTACAAAGTCGCGCGGGGCAGCTAGTGGACTTATACATTGGTGGCAGCACGAGTCATAGCTAAGTAAAGCTTTCAAATAAAAAATAAATACACAATGATGTCTAGGAACATTGTTATATCAAAGTCAGCACCTCCTGTTCATGAACACTTGAAACGTAAACGTATTCCCTAGGGACAAAACAATTTATTAAAAATCAAAAAACCCGACTGCTAACTAAAAAGATAGAAACAAGTTGGTTACCCACAGATAGAGTTCACACAGTGTTCCACAACAAAGCACGGTCTCACTCTAAAAACAAAGAGTAGGTATTAAAGGATGCTTGCGACTGCGCTAGTGAACACTAGACACCAGTGTGTGAACTGTGAGTGTGACCTGTCTGTAACCAACTTGTTTCTATCTTGTTGGTTAGCAGTCGGGTTTTAAGTTTTTTGAAAGTAATTTTTTATTTAAATGTTTATAGTTTTCGTGATTGAATTCAAAGAAATTCCCACGAAATTGACTTACTCGTACCTACTTACTTATTTTTAGCAATCCAATTTTTTTCATCATTATTTTAATGAATACAGGGATTTATACCTTTACGGAATCCTTGGTATAAGCCCTTTAATTTGATACCCATATTGCAGAAAAAGAAGATAAAAATCACCTTTATAGAATAAAATCTAGCAGCCCCCCTTCATCTACGATACGATACCTTAATTAAAGAAATCTGTCAACAGCTACAGCAGCATAAATCCCAAAGAAGCAAAAATAAAACGTTCCCACCCAACACACACAATATGTCAAGGTTAAGTTGACATCTGATGTGTTATATTAAGCTCATTGTTGTTATTTCGACTGTTGTATCGTCGCGAGGTCAATGACGCGCCAGCTGTTGCACCGTCGATCAGTGGCGCGTGGCGCGGGCGGGCGCGGGCGGTTGGCCGGGTGACAGGCGAGTGACACGCGCCGCGTGACAGATGACTGGGTGTATCTGTGGTGACATTGTTATGATACGTTTTAAGATTCATGTGTTCATCATTAGTGGGTATTTTGCTACGACTTAGTTTTACGCGTCCTCCCATTCATAAAATATACGTTTACTGTAAATCTCAGGAGGTTTATTACGATAAATTTATCGTAGTAGTAGTAACTTTTAACTGAATAATAAACTTAGTATTTGATAATTTATATGTGTAGGTACTGTACTGACCTCAATGATCGCCTTTTCGGAAGTTACGAGCACATAACGCAATTGTATCGGTAGTACAGCACGCTCGCAGATTCACTCACACAACATGTAAGTCAAGTTTGAACTACAGAGTACGATCTACGTAGTGGCAGTAGGTCACAATGTCACAGTCCACAAGCGCTACATAGAGACGCTGCTCCCTTGAGACGGTTTCAGTTCAGTTCAGTTTCCGATCAAGTACTGCACAATAGAGTTGTGGCCGTTCAGCTGAAGTCGTTTCAAATCCCTTAAGAGATATGCTTCCACTGATAGTCGGCAAGTGCTAGGGTATACTACGTTATATTGTAAGATTCACTTGTGAACATGCTTTCTCGATTTATGTGTTTTCTTACATTATAATTTTATATTACAATTACACATATTACATACATTATAAATTTAAACAATAATGTTAACTTATAGCTTAGAATTGGTCTAATCTGTAAGGGAGATATAATGTTTGGAACTAATAAATGTTGCTACAGAAACATACCTAACGATGCATGTTTTTATAATACATAAAGCCTGTGACGTTGTATTTTTACAATATTTTGAATCAATAACATTTTTTCTAGCCCTATCATTTTATTTTAAATATTTCTTTGGGGTCGGCACATAATTTGCTATTATCTCACAAATTATAGATTATATGAAAATGTTAGAAGTTACAATTTTTCATTAAAATGCAAACGTTCAAACAAAAAAAAGAGTAATAAAATTAGAATACCTAATGATAATCAAGGTACTCGTAATATCAGTTAGTCTATCAGTAAAACTTGTAGAAATGGTTTATCTTTAAAATTTTGCCAATATTCGAGTAAAACAATGAAAAGCCATAATGGCGCTTACGACTTTATTCAGTTGAGGGTGCGAATTATATTTTCATGGAAATTCCTCGGCGGCGGGCGCGGGGCGGCGCGGGGCGGAGGGAGGCTAGATAGTTTTGCCTTTATCTGCTCGACCTAACACAATTAAGTAAGCTTTTAATGTGATGGAGGACCTACTTAGACCGTCTGTATTGCAAAATCTCAAAGCTTCCTTGGGGTATTAGAATGGAGTATTATAATAACAAGTGTGGCAAGTGTGTAGTTGAGCAGGTCGCGGGGAGCCACGCTGACGCAGGGCTCGTTCGTATTAGTTTAGTTGGCGGTAATTCGTAACATTAACACAACAGAGCGTGTTAATAGGGAAGATGCAGATGTAATATTTATGGAATTTGTATGATTAAAACGTTAAAAAAATATAAAAGAAAGGCCACTGCAACGTTTTTATTTTACATATTGTTGTTTTTTTACAATAATTACGATTTAAAAATGACTTGAAACAATACGTATTTTAAAACACGAATTAGCGTTTCGTGACGTCACACTTGTTTTGACAACTTATTTGACGTTATGGTTGTAAAGGTAAATATTATTTTATGGGAATATTAATTGCGTTTTTTTAATAAAAATGGGAGTTGGGTTTATCAAAGCAGACTCCAGGTGTTTACCTAGAGTTAGTATTGACATAACATCATTAGTTTTTCTCTAGTTTAAATATTTTGAATAAAATAATTAGTTAGGTATGTTTAGTTCCAGGCCTTTGTAGTAATAAATATTGTTTATATTATTTTAATCAGCATTTTAGATTAAGAAGCTGGATTTCTTCGTAATGCCGAGTACCCTTTTTTGGTGCAACACCTGACGGCTGAAAATTACACAGTAGAGGTGAAATATCCTTAACAGAAGCTACCTACGATACTTTCCTATGTGAAAGACAATAAATTAACACCAAAATATTGGGCACAAGTACAACTTCAAATGTTTTTCAGCATAAGGAAAATATCACTTTTCTGTATAGCACACACAAACTTTGAAAAATTAAAAGAAGTATATTTGTATATACGATAAAAGCATTTTATCTGTTATGAATGCTGCATATAAATTCTGGATAGATGCTGTATTTCCAAAATTAAAATGTACTACTATATAATATTTAAGTTATTCTTTTTGGTAAATTTATAAAATAAAATTCTATGCTTTGTAAATACTATTTTTTATTCGATTTAAATAAATATGCAAAAGTATGAAAGCCAACGGCGAACCAGTAAAAGACAAGAGTGACGTCATCAGCACCATAAGTCCGTTTTCCCGCGAACTGTCAAACTGTCAATTTAAAACAGCATTTTTTCGGATAAATTGCAATGTTTTAATTTTTTAAATATATTTGTGGTCTATTCTACATGGAATTCTTTAAAATGAAAACAAAAATAAAAATAGTGCATCTTCCCTATTGAATCTCTTCGTGTAAGCATGTTTGTAATCGTAGCAAGCGTTACACTTAGTAAGCCCCCGCCGCCGCCGGGCTGTGTGTGCTGTGTAAAACCACAGTCTAGATATCATACAGTCAGTCAACGCGTTTGATGTTTTCGAAAATGCCGACAACGTCTAGACGTAAAAAGTGTTAGGGTTGACACAGGACTAAAAACAAAAAAAAAATCCTTTATTAACACGAAATAAACAATTACCTAATCTATACCGAGTTCAAGCCTTATGACTAGACTGTTGCCCGTGACTTCGTCCGCATGTAATTTTTTTTCTATATGTACCTATATCCCATGAAAATCGATGTCTATCTTCTATTGGTCCCATGTTGTCTATGTCAAATTTAATTAACTTTGGTTCAGACATTCCCGTTCGGGTTACGGGAATTTTACGGGAATCACGGGAATTTTACAGAGTTACGGGATTCTACAGGAATTACGATAACTTTACGTAATTGTAGGGGGCTTTCGTGAATCTTACGGAATTTTGCGAGACCGCGGTTTTGACTTTATTTTATATGAATGAAGGTAATTTTACGGGGTCTAGGAGGAGTTGCCAATATTACGGGATAAACGTTAATTTTGAAATCCAGTATGACGGATACGATTTTTGAAAAAAATCAATATCGTTCGTATCGTATCGTAATCGTATCGTTTTTGAGATTTTCGGGGATGGTGATCACGAATTTGACATTAATTTTGAGATCCAAGATGGCGGACGCGAGTTTTTAGTAAAAATCAATATGGGTATCGTTTTCTAGGTTTTCGGGGGCGGTAATTACGAATATGACATTGATTTTAAGTTTTGAGATGAACAGTTTCCCCAAAAACCTCGAAGCCATACTGAATTTTATTTAAAAAGTCAAATCTGCCATCTTGGATCTCAAAATGAATGTCATAATTGTAATCATCACCCCCGAAAACCTATAAAACGATATCCATATTGATTTTGATCAAAAACTCACGTCTGCCATCTTGGATCTCAAAATTAATGTCATATTCGTAATCACCACCCCCGAAAACCTTGAAAACGATACCCATATTGATTTTTACCAAAAACTCACGTCCGCCATCTTGGATCTCAAAATTAATGTCATATTCGTAATCACCACCCCCGAAAACCTCGAAAACGATACCCATATTATTTTTTTTGTTACTCGTACGTATCCGCCATCTTGGATCTCAAAATAAATGTCATATTCGTTATCACCGCCCCCGAAAACCTATAAAACGATACCCATATTGATTTTTACTAAAAACTCACGTCCGCCATCTTGGATCTCAAAATTAATGTCATATTCGTAATCACCACCCCTGAAAACCTAGAAAACGATATCCATATTGGTTTTTATCAAAAACTCACGTCCGCCATCTTGGATCTCAAAATTAATGTCATATTCGTAACCACCACCCCCGAAAACCTTGAAAACGATACCCATATTGATTTGTACCAAAAACTCACGTCCGCCATCTTGGATCTCAAATTAATGTCATATTCGTAATCACCACCCCCGAAAACCTCGAAAAGGATACCCATATTGTTTATTTTTTACTCGTACGTATCCGCCATCTTGGATTTCTAAATTAATGTCAAATTCGTAATCACCACCCCTGAAAACCTCGAAAACGATACCCATATTGAGTTTTTTCAAAAACTTGTATCCGCCATGTTGGATCTCAAAATTAATGTCATAATTATTTATAATCAACATACCCGTTGAAAAATTTAATCAATAGTCAAAATTAAAAAATAAATAAAATGTGCCACCCTCTAAAAACAAATGACGGTGTAGTACCTGTATGGAGTATGTAAAAAGGTATTGACGGCCGCGGCCCCCCCTCCGTCCCTCACCCCACACACCCCGCACGATTGTTTTGTCTAGACGTGTTCGTTGGACTACTGTAGGGAAAGAGCTCTTTATACTGTGGTAAAACTCTGTGATAATCTGTGTGATAATGGCTAGAGCGCATGTGTCTTGAATGTTTATGTTATGTTATTGGTTGACAATTTGGACAATAAATTAGAAAAAAAGAAAATTTTTGTTTACTTAATAATTTTTGGGAAATCTAATTGTATAGTTTATTATACAAAAGTATATTTTATTAAGTAATAATATATTTTACGTTTTCTCATAATCGAAGGAAAATGAAGTTAATTTAACACTACTTCTAAACACCACAATATAAAGAACTCTTTGCGGTAACACTCAACACAAAGACGTCACTCACTCCAAACGATGTTCATTTCACGTTGTGGTGTCAGTCGCAGACAACTCGGCGTGTGCACAGCTACATGCTGCACTGAGTGCACCGCACCGCAGTGTACAGCCTGCCCTAAGATATTGCACCCTCAGCCGTGTGATATACTGCAGTGAGCTACGGCCAGCTATAAACCGCCTGTGTAACGTTTGCGGCGCGCGGCGCGCGGCGGGAACATTTCAGTGCACTGCAGTACAAATATAGCGCTCCACACCTCACAATATATGCCTCAAGTCTTGTAGACAGATCTTCCGCGTGGCCTTTTTCATCCGGACTTTGTGTAATATAAGTCCAGCGCTGACATCTTGATATATAAACCGTTGTAGATTCCGAGCGTTTCCAATGCGTTTTGTACATAATAAACAAATCTTTGTACAATTCTAATAACATAATTATTATTATTTTATTGTAATGGGTTCACATGTTTACCTAATAAATGTTATTATTCTTTCTTATTATATACATCTTCCAAATCGTTTTAAATTACTATGAATGGCGTTTAATTATTAATTATTATCAATGAACTACCTCGGAAGAAATAAAATGAAACAATTTGTGTTATATTATCTACAATGACGCGATTATTATACAAATATTGATAAAGTAACTTGTAGAAATAAATGTATTTTGCCCTAGAACTATCAAAATGGACAAGAAAGCGATCTCATAAAATATGTAGGTATTTATTGTATTGTATTCAGTAAAGTGGTAGTATCGGGTTAAATTTAGAAGTGACACATTAAAATGACACACCTTTCCTATTATTTTAATGGAAAAAGCGGTTCAAATTTGCGAGGTGGCGGCGCATGGATGGCGGCGCGGCGCGCGCTCACTCCGGTACACTCGGGCGGTACATGTAGTAACGTTTTACTGGCTTGTACAGAGGTAGCAACTACTAACTGGTCTGAAATAACTGGCAGCAAAGTGGGGACTGGCGACAAACAAGTATTACATGAGGAGGACTGCAAATACTGTAAAACTCGTTTGGATTAAAATATAAAACATAAGATGTAGAAAATCTGATATCCATATTGTCTTAGGGATCGAGCCGACTCGTGAGTCGTGACTCGTCACACCTGCGTAATTTCACATCGCATCGCGCCATCATAAAACTCATGCGGCACATAAAATATAGATTGAAGAAGTTTTATCGTTCTCCTCACATTCCTGCAATGTGTGCTCTGTTATGTATGCGCTATGTTTTATAACGCAACACACGAGGGGGCTACATCTGTTGAATTGTATTAGGTACGAAGTGACGGTGACCTACACATTAGATCAAGGTTCATTTATAAATACATACACACCTACGCACCTTATAGTGCCTAATAAATTATGCTATTTAATCATTTGAAGAACGGATGCATGTTGGCCCACTGGCCGCCGTCAAATTGCGAACTACTTAAGTTCCATGTTTACTAATTTGTAGTCCCAAGTGTGCAGGCAGCGAGCGCGAGGTAACGCCAAACGCTGTGTGTAAAATAATAAAGGCAGCTTTGCAAGTGCTCCACCCACTCGCACATAATAGGCGACAATTAGTGTGTGTTGTGTAGAGTGCGCCTGCGCCCTCCGCCCCGCGAGCGCGCGCGACTCGCGACTCCGTGCGACCGCGACCGTGCCTAATGCGATTTGTTCCCGACTGCACGGACTGCGCGTGGTGTTAGCGAACACGTAATACTTTGTAGGTTACTCACTTGTTGATTGTTTCATATTGTTACAGCCAAAGAGAAGTTGCAGAAAAAATATGGTTTTAGTTATCTGTTTCTAAAACAAAACGTAAACACCCTAAATGATACGGCGTCTTACAGATCTTCAAATCAAGAGTGAATAGGCATCTCAAAGGCAGGTGTGATCCATTGTGAACCACAGCGCCGCTTACCATCTAGTGGGTTCGTGGTTAATGATTTTTCATTATAAAAAAAAAACTGATCTAGGTTAATCGACAGAAAATTAGGCAGATTTTTGCGATAAGTGCTATCGTTGATCTAAACTACCCACTGTACGATAACAAAATAATAGCGCAGTTTCAAAATCCAGTGATTTCCCTAAGCCGCAGGTTATTCGCTGTTGTTGTTGTTACCTATAAATAACTGCGGCGAGGGATGGGGTGTTATTACGCGCGAGCCGGAAATTAACCCACTGAGCCAACGACGCACTTCGCTGTTTTTTGAGCGATCACATCGTAAATAATGGATACTAGACTGTTTACAAACACTTAGGCCGGCCATAGCGTCGGCGAACCAGTAGGCCAACACAACAATGTATTTATTTAAACGTAACGGAATGCCGTGTTAGATTTATTGCGTCTATTTGAACATGTGCCAGGCATAAACTTAAACATCGTAATCTCCGTCCGCTGGTGACTGGACTAATAAAATAAAATTGATTAGTCATACTCCTCGGTGACGCCGCGCGTATTAACAACTCATAACGAGTAAAATATAGTCAGTAATGAACATTAATAACGGTGCCGTAGATATTTATCGGAAATAAATTGTAGATGCAAATACTTACGCAACGTGTATCTGATATGTATAATATTTAATGGAAATCGAAATTTTGTGTCTTGAAAGAGGAATATTTTCCCCAATCGTATTAATGTCCTTACTACAATTTTTCAGGCAATGTGTCACGACCATGGAGCTTTGTATATGCTCACGACTTGTTGGTTGGTTGTTGGTTGCACCGGGATGGATGCGACTCTCTCTGTGCCTCGCTCGAGGCGGTGAGTCGGTGACAAGCAATGCCTTGCTCGAGTCGTAACCATGCGGGCGGTGCTTGGCGCGCCGCCATTGTCGAGCATTCCACCTCTAACTGTTAAATTATAGCTCACATAAAACACGCTTATTATGACAGATTTAGCAGCTCCAATCGGTGTCACAGTATTTATTGTAACTAAGTAAATGTTAAAACGTTTATAACAATGTGGTGACGAGTACCAATACCCGCTATCTATCCGCTACTAAATAAAAATAAGGAACTTCGTTCCAATATAATTTACGATTTGGTTGCTATACGGTGATGATTAACTGTTGGCGTTTGGACTGTGGTCATAATATAAATTCGGTGGGTACTTATAAAACAGTTGCGTGAGGACCACCTGTTGCTTACACGAAGGAATTTCCTCTCCTCCCTAGCTCTTTTCCTCCCTCCTAATTTTCTTTGCGAGTTCCGCCGAGAGCTTTTACCATGGCGGCGCAGCTCGCAGCGGGCGCGCAGCTCATTGCAGGCTGCAGCTCACCAGTCACCAGCGAGGCCATAGATCGGAGCACTCACGTGTCGTTTATGTGCTCTCGTATATTTTTAAATCCCTGAGAGACAGTTTTATGCTTTTACGTTTATTTATAAAGCTTATGCTTTCCGTTGCTCTTGCTACAGAGTTAAAAATAATTTTAACGTAAATAGTTTCTTGAAATAGCGAATTCCAAGAGTTTTAGCTAATGAGTAATACATAGTAAATACTACTGAGCGTACCCAGCCATTGACTGACTGTAACGAGTAATCTAAAAACAACGCCATGAACGCACAACATTCAGTAACTTCAACGTGGTGCTGAGAAAATACCGCAATGTTAGATATTACTACCTAATAATGTCTTCCTAACCGAATGCAAGTCATAGCGGCCTTTCTCAACGGAAACCGCGCAGGAGTGCAGGACGTATCAGTGTACAAGATAGCGTGTGCGCAAACACAGGTGCACTCTCCATTCCCTCACTCTCGTAGTCTGACGGAATGAAATCTCTATGTTTGTTGGTTTGTCCCTCTTTCCCACGCAACAACGAACAGACGAATAAAATTTAGTACATTTTTGATAGCCAGTGGAGACATAGAGCACCCTTTAATAACTTCGGGAAAATTAGGACGTTGGGACCGAAGCCGCGACGAAACAGCGAGCCCAGTGCGCCCACACAAGTCACAAGTCGCGTGACTTGCCTTACTCTACCAAAAACTGCAATTAATTTTCTGTCTTTCCACAGTCAGTCATACACAACAGCTCAATCATGTGTCATGACAGTGCGACATAACATCATGACAGCAGCTGTCATCACATCAATCAGCCGCTGACAGTAACATTAGACGCGCAGTCAAACGCGTGGTAGCGTGTCATCACCTACTTTCGTAAGTACCTACACTCATTATCATGACATTAGGAATGAAACTACCCCACAGTACACAGTACACAGTACAGGTGCAGAGAAGTCCAAGCAACTGTCGCATTTAGTAATAATAAACATTGACTCACATTACAATGACGTATCGTTTACCTAAACAAGTAGAGCTGTACAATTGGAATGTTGACTAAGTATATTACTTTTAAATAAATTAAAAGGTCGAGCACAATAATAATAACTGACTATATATACACCTAGAAATAAACCTTCGAAGTTCAGAATGACAGTCCGTAACAATAAATTATTCAAATCTCAAAAAAATTAAATAATGGGTTTAAGAATAGTTTAAATAGGTATTCCGATTTTTTTTAAACAAACTTTGAGATTTATGATTTTGTAAGTGGACTTTAATTGTATATGGTGACTGTCAATATCCCTACATCACTACATGGTTATAAAAGAAGTACCTAACTGCTTATATTTTTCATCATGTAATTCAGAAGACTACAGGGAGCAAGAATGTGATATATCAATATCGGCCATCAGCATAGAAATAAGAAAACCTACATCATATCCTTGTGAGTGATACGTGATCGTTATAGTGCACATGGAGGGCCAAGAGAGAACATAAATACGTTCTGTAAAAGTGTTCGCTAATGAGCCCACTTCTTAACGTGACAGTACCATAATTAACCTTGGATGAGATATAAACTTGAACCTGTTGGTCACTGAATATAAAAAGTTATGTAAATATCTTGCAATTAAGTCGTAAATTACGTTAATGTTCAGTGTGTTTTATACGTGCCAATAAACACTATTTCCTTATTTTCGTTTAATAAAAAATGAGAGATAAAAAAAACATTGTCAAGAAAACAAAAAATCGTTTTATGTCTCTTTTCTGAAAACTTTGATATGTTACAATAAAATGAAATGTCCGAGTCTGTTATTTACATTTTTTACAAAACTATTTCGTAAGTATTTTCGAACGAAAATGCAATATTGAGGATTTAATGTAAGTAGGTATATGTGTTGTGATTGGTTGGAGCTGATTGTTAGAGCAAGCATCAAAGAATACTGTGTGAACACTTTAGGTATTTTCATTGTTTCCCATTACTATAATATCATAATCACACATGAACTAGTAGCTACGGCACAAGGTGGTATGAAATCTTAACCACGCACTGTTCACTTTTTATTAATAGCTTTACGCCATCTCTCTCTCTTTTTCTCTACTTATGTATAATGTTAGACAGTAATTATAATGTTAACAGTTTCGCCTCATCCCGATAGTGCCCGATAAAGTTATCGATATTATTTTAAACTAGTTATTTTTGTTACTTGTTATTTTACAGATAGAGCCAATTCAAGCATGAATATTTTATTGCACCGGATGAATATTATATATTAAATTAGAGTTAATTTAGACTATAAATACACGTTTACCACGAGATAAGAGAGTAAGTAAATCATCCACCATAGATAGTGATTAAAATGAATGGGGGTTTCGTGGTGTGGGGGCGACAATCAAGCGGCGGCGTCTGATAATAAGCGAGCGACTGATTAAAACATAAAGTTAGGCAAGTGGAGCAACATTCGCAAGGTAAGTACCACCACAGCGGCGCGGGCGCGGCGGCCGCACCACAACGAACATAAGAAGCTCCACTCTCACAGATTAAACAAAGCCTGTCTCCTTATCGTTCGTATAGCTGAACTAATCATGTTATGCGTTTCGTTTCTTGGTGCTCTCACTGACCATACGAGACGCAGAAGTTAGAAATATTTACTGTTATTTTCATGTCGGTATTCTGTGTGATAGTGGTTCGTTCTCAAACCAGCACGGGAGTACCACTTTATTATTTTAAATACTATTGTAAGTAGTTCTTTTTATTTAAAACATGAAAGTTAGAGATGGAGTGGGTATTCTGTGTTTCGGTTATGGACAGCGCGAGCGTCGAGCCGATGCTGCTTATAATGAAATTACCCGAATATCAGAAGCTCCTTTACCCGCTCGGAGTTTGGGGCAAGTCGTTATAGTTTACAATTAATAACATAACTTTACAATCTGTTGGCTTCACGGTGTTTGTTTACTGTGCACAAGCCGTTTACTGCGTACCGTTTACATAGTCGGAGGAGCTCTCATCTGGTGGATAATGGAGAATGGAAATCTTGTTGAGTATGCAATTATTGACATACCTACCTAATGTATACCACGGTGACGCATGCGACGATACAAAGAGTACACTTGTTGAACCTCATTGTGCGTGTTTTGATCATATCGCTTGTTAGAAATATCACTCAAAACTAATTAATTAGTTTAATTAAAATGATATCTTTCAATTTATAAAAAACATTATCTTACATCTTAACAGTTATTTATAGCGTAAATTATGTAAAGAAATATTAAAATGTGACTGTCAAGTCCGGTCGTGGTGTGAGACTTCAGACTACAGACTATTCATTAAGATTGATATTACTCAAATTATTGTTTATAAAAACAATCCTTGTATTGTTAATTTAACTATATTAATAATAAGAATTTTAAACGGTTTGTTAGCCAGAAAACTGTTACGTTACTTCAAATGTGGAAAAGAAAAAGAATAAGGCATCCATTACAATATGGCGTCTGATTACTGTTTGTTGTAAGTTGTAATGTTGTTTTGGTGAAATACACATTTGTATACGCTGAAGTGAAGAGTTTTCTATATCACGCTTGACGACAAGATATTATGTCGTTGAGACAATTATCTCCAAATTACCTGCTTCAATATTACATATCATTTTCAAATCAAGATGACTTAATGAAGAGCACTAACACACTAATAATATGAGACAAGTACTCGCACAACTCATTTGGCCGTGTCCTAAGGTGTGTGACATCGTAAACTGGACCATCACTTAAATATAAGTGTCGCGTCGCTCGGCCCGTGACACGAGCGTGTAACCGTCCCTGAGTGGCGTGACACTCCGTGACACACCGTCTCGACACCTCATAAACTTGTACAAGCCGTCACTAACTTGGCGAGACATAATCGTGCCGTTTGGACAAATTACCTCACTAACTGTGGGGCGACTCACACAAATTATATTACCTACATCAGTGTTTTCGAATGTTGCCCCGAAAGGCGCCCGATATTGATATTGTCAGCAATTGCGATCACTCCTTTCGTAATATGGCAATCATTTTATTACGAAACCTTTGTTCAAATTCTTTTTTTGTACTCCAGTTTCTCCAGTAACCTAAGTTCTCAAAACATTATAATTATAGGCTTATTCTATTATTATTAGACTATCGTTCGGCTAACAAGAATATTGCTAATTTTATTATGCCACGTATCGTTAAGGCGCACACTCCGGGGAAATCGGCTCACATGAATAGTGGTGTGTATAAATTAATGAAGTCACACGCGACGCGACGCTCCTAACCACTCGTAAAGTTTGCCAGAGTTCGGGACTTGCCTTCGTGAACTCATACTCAACCGCTCAGCGCGCTCGTTGCTGTTTTAATGGCAAGTTGTCTGTATGTATGTATGGTACATCGAGTTGCAGTACCAAACTGCTGATCCTACGACATGCAAGGCGTGTCTATTCCTCTCTCCTGTAGGTACTACCCTCACACATAGAACCTTGTTGTATCATATAACAATACCGAGTAAGTAGGTATTGTGCAAGCACCCGCTACGACCGCTACCTGCCACTAATACCCCAATTCCTCCGAGATCGCCGCTAATGGAATGTTTTGCTAGATCCTCTCTATTGAATGAATTTCTTCGCTCACATTTTTACCGAAAGTGCTTTTTTTGTTTTTTTGCGAAACGAAATATGATTTGAATTCCGATAAAAAGGCGAAGCTTCTCGAATACATTTATTTTTGTTGAAATCAGTGGTTCTGTGAGAGGCACGTATTTTCAGAATCTGACCTGATTTCACCTGTTGTATTTTTCCTCGAGGCGATCAATAATAATTTAAATAATAAACGATACTTGGTAAGAATAAACGTTCGACGAGTTTAAAATATGCAGATGCAGACAGGTCATTACTGTAAGAGATTGTATGGAAAGGTATAAACACAGTGTACTAACTAACAGACTCATGCAAAAGTTTGTAAGAGCTCTCAAACCTCTGCGCCGCCGCTCTGGAAGAAGGAAACGTGTGCAAATAGGAACACCATTGAAATGCCAGCTCTCATTACAATCTGAATAGGTGTCAACGCCATCCACGTTCATCAACATACGATGAATGAAAAAGTAGTACTCATTTAAGATATTGACGACACAGATGAGGTGTTACTGAACAATCAGATAAAAGGAAGGATTACAATAGAGTGTTGTATAGAGATGTTTCATTATAATTATACATACATACTCGTATTATATAGTTTCATAAAAATTTGAGATGGAACTAACTAGTCTAACATAACATACCTTTTTTTTTTTTTTTTTTTTTTTTTTTTTGTGGCCGGGGGGAGTAAAAAATGCCTTCCGCATACCGCACGTCCGAGGACATACGGTTATGTGGGGCTCGCACCCACTAAAAACGTCTCCCCCCTGCGTGTTCCTAGCACTGTATCGGACGGGTCCGGGTACCGCAAACGCGCCTCGCAGCCCCGTCCAGTGCCTGCCTGTAGGCCCGCTCAAAGATGCACTCGGGGGGGCAATGTCCCTGGCATCCAGGTCCAGGACATCGCCCCAACACGCTCAAAGGCCTTCGCCCCTACATCGGGCAAGGCGGGCGGCATACCGGAATCAGCCGCCCGCCAGCTCTTGTCAGGGTGGGTGCAAGGTGGCATACTGCCGCCTGCGCCTGCCCCTTCGCGCGCGACGGATCGGATCAGCCCGCGCATCGTGCTCCCTGTCCCGCTCCGCCGCTTCCTTCTGCGAGATGACCTCCTCGCAGAAGGACGCGAACGCCTCCCAATACACCTCGCTGTCGGCTGCAGCTCGCACTATGGCCGACAGCGAGACGCCCTGTTGGCGGATGGCCGCGCTGAGGGCACGCCGCTGCACTTCCCAAGCCGGACACTGCTCGAGAGTGTGCTGGGCTGTGTCCACAGCGAAACCGCAGTGGTGGCAGACAGGGGTCTCCTCCCGCCTCGCCACTCGATGCAGGTATTCCCCAAAACAACCATGCCCGGACAACACCTGCACCAAGCGGAAAGAGAGCCGGCCGTGCCGTCTCCCTAGCCAAGCCTCAAAGTGCGGACGGATCGCCTCAATGGTCCAGAGACCGTGATTCGGCACCGCCAGCCGTGCCTTCCACTGACGCAGCACCGCCTCCTGGGCCTCGCTGCGCCACTGCCGCTCCACCTCCAGAGGAGGGTCTCTGGCACCATCCGCCCGCACTTCGGCCCTCCGCCATAACATAACATACCTAGAACATAAACATGGTTAGAATTATTTAACTAATAAATAAATTATTCAACTATAAGGTTTTCAGGTATGTCGAGGTCGCGGGTTCCAATCCCGCTCGTAAACTCCTTTTTTCTACAAAAATTTCGAACTTTAGTGTTCACATATGCGTAAATACTTTAATTTAGTTTGCCTCCCAAATACTGTACCTAACAGTCTGTTATGAGGAACTGTTATGTTATCACTATCAGCCGCCACACAGCTTGTGTTTAGTTCGAGCGCACTTCCGCTTTGTGTACGTTTCATTCTAATCGTTCATATACTACATTATATTTATTTCATAAAAATGGTTTAATTTAGCTTATCATATCAAATTTATTTATTTTTAGATAAGAATAATACAATAA
The DNA here is from genome assembly GCA_936450705.2 of Protodeltote pygarga. Lineage (NCBI taxonomy): Eukaryota > Metazoa > Arthropoda > Insecta > Lepidoptera > Noctuidae > Protodeltote > Protodeltote pygarga. Next base: position 14,542,596 of record OW388262.2, on the reverse strand, counting down.
AAAATGTCATTGTATTCGATTTAGATAATAGGGAAGATGCACTATTTTTATTTTTGTTTTCATTTTAAAGAATTCCATGTAGAATAGACCACAAATATATTTAAAAAATTAAAACATTGCAATTTATCCGAAAAAATGCTGTTTTAAATTGACAGTTTGACAGTTTGCGGGAAAACGGACTTATGGTGCTGATGACGTCACTCTTGTCTTTTACTGGTTCGCCGTTGGCTTTCATACTTTTGCATATTTATTTAAATCGAATAAAAAATAGTATTTACAAAGCATAGAATTTTATTTTATAAATTTACAAAAAAGAATAACTTAAATATTATATAGTTATTACATTTTAATTTTGGAAATACAGCATCTATCCAAGAATTTCTATGCAGCATTCATAACAGATAAAATGCTTTTATCGTATATACAAATATACTTCTTTTAATTTTTCAAAGTTTGTGTGTGCTATACAGAAAAGTGATATTTTCCTTATGCTGAAAAACATTTGAAGTTGTACTTGTGCCCAATATTTTGGTATTATTTTATTGTCTTTCACATAGGAAAGTATGGTAGGTAGCTTCTGTTAAGGATATTTCACCTCTACTGTGTAATTTTCAGCCGTCAGGTGTTGCACCAAAAAAGGGTACTCGGCATTACGAAGAAATCCAGCTTCTTCAATTTTAATCTGAAATGCTGATTAAAATAATATAAACAATATTTATTACTACAAAGGCCTGGAACTAAACATACCTAACTAATTATTTTATTCAAAATATTTAAACTAGAGAAAAACTAATGATGTTATGTCAATACTAACTCTAGGTAAACCTGGAGTCTGCTTTGATAAACCCAACTCCCATTTTTATTAAAAAAACGCAATTAATATTCCCATAAAATAATATTCACCTTTACAACCATAACGTCAAATAAGTTGTCAAAACAAGTGTGACGTAACGAAACGCTAAGTCGTGTTTTAAAATACGTATTGTTTCAAGTCATTTTTAAATCGTAATTATTGTAAAAAAACAACAATATGTAAAATAAAAACGTTGCAGTGGCCTTTCTTTTATATTTTTTTAACGTTTTAATCATACAAATTCCATAAATATTACATCTGCATCTTCCCTATTGCAAAATGTCGAAAAAGGGTTCCGACATAATAATAACATCACCAGCCTTGCTGTTCGCATGTCCGCCTGTCCGGTCCGCAGCTAGAGATTAACGTGAACAAGGCAACATGCCTTGTATGCCAGTAATATGAAATTGTAAAATGATTGTACGATCACACATAGTTATGCTCTATATTTTCTATTACGGTACTCTAATATCAAAATGTAATACTTATATCATTTAGTAATAGCTGTTTTACCTTTTAAAACAATTACTTTTTCGGGTTGGGTACCTCAAAAAGAAAAAACAGAACCCTTACAGGAACACTTTGTTCTCCGTCAGTCTGTCTGTCTGTCCTTTTATCTCAGGAGAACGCGCGGAGGTATCGAGGAGGAGGAGGTATCGATAGGGTACTTCCCGTTGACCTAGAATATGAAATTTGGCAAGTAATATCGTCTTGTAGTACAAGTACCTACAGGGAAAAGTCTAAAAACTATGCATTTGTAATTAAATAAAAAAAATGTAGTCGTTTTTCTAAAGTACGTATGATCATCGAGGTATGCACCGTCATAATTGTATGGGTGACCAAATTTTCATGTAGATTTTTTTAAACTTTTTTCTTACTTTTACTTGTACAGAAGAGAAAAATCTGAAAGCTGTATATTTTTCATTAAATCACAAAAAAGGGTCTTTATGCAAGGAACGGGCTCCAAAATTTGAAGTGAGTTAACCGTGTCATGTAGTGGTGGTTAATAAAACGTTTAGCGCCAAAATGTAGCATGCTATTTGTTCTTAGCATTTAGCATTTGCTATTTTCGATCTGCCTTCGTGCTATATGCTATAATATAACGTCTCGCTCAACAAAGCGCAAACAGCGCGGCCAAAACGGGATAGCAATCTATGACCGCGCGCTGTCCGACAGCGCGCAGCGGTTTCGTACGCCAGCGGCTGTCGTTCGTTAGCGCATCGGTTAAACTCGGAGTTGCTCAGAGTCTTCGATGCACTGCCGCGTTATTTTATAGCGTGCTATAAATATAGCATATATAATAGCATGCTATAAAAATATAGTCAATAGTCTATAGCACGTCTATAGTTTATAGCAGATTTGAACATCACTAGTGTCATGTGGGGTATCGTATGAAAGGGCTTCATTGGCACGAGCTAGAACAGATTTTTAATTATTAGGTATTGTAATGGATAGTTATCGCATCGATTTATGTAGAACTCTCGGTGGGCGAGTCCGACTCGTCCTTTTTTCAACACTTTCGAAATTTAAACGAATTACACAGGATTACGTTGTCGTCGCCGTCGCGTCGCGTGGTGCCGCCGCGGCGCGCGTCGTGTCGTGTTGTCGTGTAGGGCGTTAGGGTTGCATATTTTTTTTTTTTTTTTTTTTTTTTTTTTTTTTTTTTTTTTTTCTACGTGGTCTCTCTCAGTTATAGCTCTAGGGAGCTCAGACTGATTAACCGGACTTCTAGCGAGACCTAAAGGCCTCCAGCTAAAGCAATTAAACTAAACCTAAAGCAACTGCAGCTAAGGGCGCCCCCTAATGGGACTCGGGCCTCGGCTTAGGGCGTTGCTTGGGGACATGCTAGGGACTAGCTGGATCTGATTTTGATTATTTAGGGACATGTTTATGGCTACAGGCTCAGCCCGGGCTGGCATAAGCAAGGGTCGGGGAGGACAATTACTGGGTCTTCGCGACGGGCCTCGTCGGCGAGGACGGAAAATCGGGCGGTTCTGTGCAGTGTTTAGAGCTTTTGCTCGTTCGGCGGTCTCTACCTGACAAATGGTGATATCATCGTCGGGGTAGGTGAGCGCGTGCCTCGGACGGCGGATCTTGGAGATACGAGAGGGAGCGTAACTAACGGCCGAAACTAACAGAGGGTTAGGATGGCGGACGGCAGACTCAAAGTATCGTTTAGACGTACGTTTCATAAACTGCTTGATGGTCGGCAGTTTCAAATCAACGTGTAGTTGTTTGTTGCGCAAATAAAAGGGGGCACTGGTGGCCTTGCGCATGAAACGGTTTTGGAGGGTTTGGAGGCGGTTGAACCTAAGGTCGGGCACGTGGGCAAATACGACACTAGCGTAGGTCATAATGGGCCGAATGCAAGTTACGTAAAGTCTCACCTTATTTCTAAGGGATAATTTACTGCTCGCATTGAGGAGATAGTGTAGACGTCCGAGAGCGAAGGCGGCGCGGGCCCGCACCGCTTTCAAATGCTCACGGAATGATAGGCGGTGATCGAGGATTACTCCTAGATATTTGGCCTTGAGTTCCCAAGGGATTTCTTGGCCAAACATGGAAATGGGACGTATGTGCTCAGGCTTAGGGACACCTGGCCTTGCGAATAGGACGGCTGCGCTCTTATCGGGGTTAACCTCGATCCTCCATTTCCGAAACCATGCGCCGAGGGCGTTGGCTGCGGTTTGGAGGGAGCGACTGATCATGTCACAGCTTCTACCGGTATAGTAGATAGCCGTGTCGTCGGCAAAAAGAGCCAGTTTGGTCTTTTTGTTCTTAGGGATATCACTGGTGTACAGCGTGAAAAGGAGGGGTGATAGCACAGAGCCCTGAGGGACTCCGGCACGGATAGGACGAGGCGATGAGAGAGCGCCTTCGATGCGATAGCGGAAGCTGCGGTTCGACAAAAAGTCTCGAATGATGAGCACGAGACGATCTGGCACACCGAGTTGGTATAGCTTATATATTAAGCCATTGTGCCAGACTTTGTCGAACGCTTTCGCTACATCGAAAAATAGCATACCCGTCATCATCTTGGTTTGGAAACCAACACTAATGTGTTCGACAATGCGGTGGACTTGGTGGACACAAGAATGCTTAGCGCGAAATCCGAACTGCTCATCAGGCAGAAGACTCTTGGATTCGGCATAATCCTTGAGTCTCTTATAGATGATGCGTTCGTATATCTTGCCAAGAATATTGAGGAGGCTAATAGGTCGGTAACTGGATGGCTCAGAGGCAGGCTTGCCGGGCTTGGGGATGCCGATCACGGTAGCATCTTTCCACGCTTGTGGAAAGAGATTGTGACTTAATGACGCATTAAAAATGGCAGTCATTAGGATGATGAGCGGGGCGGAAAAGAGCTTGATCACCTTATTGGTGATGCCGTCTGAGCCAGGAGCTTTCCTGGGTTTGAGATTCCTAACGATCATTCGCACCTCGTCTACGGTGACAGGGGGCAGAGGGTCATCCGGATCCTCGGTGGGAGGGAGAGCAGCTTTACGTTCGACGGTGGCGTCCACCATGTCGAGGTGGGCCTTGTTTACTGGTAAAGTGCTGGGCGAACATTGGGCTTCTAGACTGTCGGCTAGGCATTCGGACTTCTCATCGTCATCGAAGGCTGGGCTACGATTAGGACGATTGAGAGGGGGCATGGGTGATTCCTGCTTGGACTTGAGCTTACGTTGGAGTTGCCAAAAGGCCTGGTGAGTCGGCTCGAGACTACCCGTGAGCTGACCCCAATGCTCGTCTCGCATCTCTTGCACGCGGTTCCCTACTTTACGTTGTAAGGAACGCGCGAAGGCGCGATTCGCTTCAGTGGGGTAAGCTCTAAGGGCTCGGATAGCCGCATTCTTCTCCGTCATCAGATCACGCACATCATCCGGCAGTTTCCCCCGGTCGATATCGACCGCCGGAACCTATCGTGAACAGTCGTTCACTAAGGATTGTACGTGACATGTGAGAGAGTCGATTGCGCCCACCGTGTCGTCGATCGATACTATGTCATCGGGAATAGAATCTAGGTGGGCGGACGAAGTAGACTGGAGGCGTTCCTCCAGTTTTCTCCAATCCGTTACCACCTTGGTAGGGACGGGCAGCCCTGGATCTGGGGGGCCTACGCGCGGAGCTAAATCTAAGATCACAGGGCGGTGATCGGAATTGAGCTCGTCTAACGCCTCTAACGAGCGTATACGTAAGTTTACGTTCTTTAGAAGCGCTATGTCGAGCACATCCGGACGAAGGCCTAGTGTCTTTGGAAAATGCGTGGGGTGCATTGGAGCTACAACATCAAAGTTGAGAAAGCTACTCAAGGAGTCTAAGTTCTTACCCCTCGTGTTGTTCGAGTGGGAGTTCCAGGATATGTGTTTCGCGTTGAAGTCCCCTGCTATAAGGACAGAGTCGCTTAAGGCAAAGAGGGATTGGAGATCGGACTGGATAGGAACGTTACGTCCAGGAGGAATGTATGCCGACACGAGTGTGATCGGGCTATGTCCGGTCATGCCTATCCGACAAGCAGAAGTCTCAATGTGAGAGAGGGTCGGGGGCTCGATAGGTATGCAGTGCAGGGACCTTTTGTAATAAATAAGGGTGCCGCCTTTGGCAGAGCGGGTCCTGTCGTTTCGAACTAACTGGTAGTTAGCGATACGAGGGTTCCGCTGTGCGGGTTTTAAGAATGTCTCCTGTAAGAGGAAGACATCAAGGTGATGGTCGCGGAGGAACATGGCTATCTCATCCCGTTGATTCGATAAGCCATCGGCGTTAAAGAAGCCTATTTTAAGGGATCGCGGTTTGAGTCTGCAATTAATTGTAGAATTCATGATTAATTAAGGGTTATTAGCGATGCGGAATTTGGCCACGGCCTCGGATATGTCCGTGTAAGTGGCCAAGACTTTGAAGTAATCCTCGACAGAGGTAGCACGGGCGATGGCCTCGTAGGCATCGTTGATCCTGCTCCGTTGGAACATGGAGAAGAAATTGAATACCACTTTTTGTTTGTGGGAATCGGGGACCTCTTGCGCAGTGGGGGCAGCGCGGGATTTGGGGGCTTGCTTGGGAGCAGGCGCTGCAGTGGGTTTTGGGGGCAAGGTTAGTGCGCTAGAGGGTGCTGGGGGTGGTGACGGTTGAGGAATACTAAGATCCATCAACGATGGGATGATACTGGGGGTGGATGGCTGTTGATTCAGCTTGTTCCACGGGGAAGGCCTCTGTGGGCCAAGCCGTTCAGGCAAGTTGGACGACGGGAGGGAAGGAAGTTTATTCCTCTTAAGGCTGGCCTCATTGCGCTTTGCCACCTTTGGGTTTACGCGTGGGGCTTTCGGGCATCCGCGATAGTTCGCAGGGTGTCCGGAGCTCCCGCATAGAACGCAGCTGGGTGGTTCAGTGCATAAGGCGCGGTCTTTAGGGCGCTGGCAGTCACTTGTGCCGTGATCCCCTAGGCACTTGACGCACCTGGGTTTCGCGTAACAGTGACGCTGGGAGTGGCCGTAAAGTTGGCAACGGTGGCACTGGGAGGGAGGGCCCGATTTGTGAGGGGGTTCAGCCTTGATGCCAGATAGGTGGCACAAGGTTTTGATATTGAAAAGGGATTGTTTGGCGGCAGGGGTGAGTTCGCTTATGACGAGGACCATGTCATAGGCTACACCTCCACGGCCACGGTGCATGCGATGCACTTCTAGGGCGGGGATATTTTGTGATTTAAGATCACTGAGGATCGAGTTCGTGTCGATCTGTTGGGGAATGCCTCTAATGACAACTCGGAGGAGGCGTTCTTCGGGGAGGGCGTACGTGTGGAAGGACACGTTACGCTCCCGGAGGAGTTTGGAGAGCGATCTAAAGTCGCTGGAAGACGGCACCTGGACTTTGATGCCGTGTTGGGTTGAGCGGGCGTTGGTGTAATTGATCCTAAGATCAGTGCACCAATTGGACACATCGGTCCATTTGCCCTTGTCTTGAATATACAGGGGCGGAGGGGGCGGTATTTTCCTCGGGGCTGAGGAATCACCGTTGGCTTGTGGGGTGGGGGTCTGCGGGCGGGAAGCCTGCGGGGAAGATGTCGGGGAGGGCACTGGAGAGGGGTCAACCCTCTTCAGGGATTTAGGGGGGGCAAGGTTTGCAGACGATTTCTGCTTGCGTTTTTTGCCGACGACTGTAGTGAAGTCGTCGGAAGAAGAGGAAGAGAAACAAGTGTCACACTCTTCGGAATCGGAGGACGATGTTGACTCAGAGGCCATATCGACATCGTTAATGGAACGAGTCGATGAGCTGCGCGATAAGGAATGCGGCGCGGGGGGATAAGCGTCCGGAGACAATGGGGCGGCCTGGGACAAAGGCACTTGGGATTCCGCGAATTCTATTGTTTGCGCAGGTGCGCTAGCGGCGGACAAAGGGCTATCCGAGCAGGTAGCCAGACAGGTTTCTACCTGTGAGGGGGCAGCGGAGCGCGGAAGGAATTCACGCGGGATTTTGTTGCCAATTTTGGCGAAGATTTCTGGATCTTGTAGAAGATCCCTTAAGATGTCTATGGCTTTGGCCTCGGAGGCCTTAGCCTTCGATTTCCTAACCATAGCGGGTGCGCATTTACACCGATTCGGAAAAACGCGTCGCGTTCCGGGAAGAAGAATCGGTAAGAAACTTCCCGGCAGTCGCGCCTATAATAATGTCTAACTAGACCGCTCCCCGGGTTGGACAGGCCCGGGGGTGTGTATTATTCGTATGATCCTCCCCGCCGGGTATAGGCAGGGAGGAGTGAGTCCTACGGTGTGCCCTAAGCTTGTAAACCCGTCGCCAGTCTTATTGTGCGAACGGGTCCCTGACAGCTTTAGTGCAGAGGGTGATATGGGCCGAAGCTTGCAGCACCCAAACAACACTAAAGGATAGGAGAATAGGGAGTGGAAAGGTGGGATGAAGGTGATAGCTAGTGTCGACTAGGAGACCCCCCAAGGCCGGTGGTACTAGCTCCTTCCGATGGATTGCTTTGCCCTGAAGGGGCGCAGCGGGTGTATCGGGTCCACACCCCACTCGGTTTCGTTAGCACCGTTAGGTTTCCACCGAGGACCACCAAATAGTGGCTTTACCCAGATGGGGCTAAACAGCGAGAACTGTCAAAGAAATAGATCGTCTGCCGCCTTGAAAAAGGCAGCTTCGGATCAAAATCTGGCGGAGCTACGGCGGGGCGTAGCGCAGAGTCTCAGACAATAGCGGTCAGAGCGCGCGCGGACACGTCCGTGCGCGGTGAGAGCCAGTGAGCGAGTCTCTTAGGGTTGCATAGGTATTTGAGTTCTATTTATAATAAGCCGTATGTACCGAGTGCTGTATGTGTAACTGTGGAACGTCGGGCTGCGGGTGCGGGGTGCGGGGTGCGAGGTGCAGTCAGTACAGGCAACTTCAGTTCGCTCTAAATAAACAAGCGCACGATGTTTTACATATTTTATTATAAACAGTGCCGGAATGTTTCCGTTAAATAAAAATGTTTTCTGCAAACTTTACGGTCGAACTGACGAGATTATCTGCCCACACCGCGCTCACCGCGGCCGCGCGCGCGCTGCGCCTCTGCCGCGCCGCCGCGCCGCGCCACCGAGCGACGCGCGACGACGGCGGCGACGGCGACGCTGCACCGGCTGCACACGGAGCACTATGTTGTTGGTTTGCGATCTATGACGACTATCACAGTCGGTACGGAAATGGATTTTTAATGCAGTGTTTTTGAATGTATGTATAATTATCACTTATTAAACGGTGAAGGAAAAACATCGTAAGGAAACCAGCACACCCGCCTGAGAGATTTTTCGATTCGATTTTTTTAGGGTGGTTTAAACTCTGACACCAGTTTGTTCATCAACCATGCGATAAAGAAAGAAAGAACGACCATTGTACATTGTTAGTATAGAAGTGGACAACTCTCTCAACAAATGTGTAAACCGCTGTTTGTAAATCGTAGCCTGCGTGTGAGCAGGGTGACCACTGACCACACGTCACACGTCACGGTAATGCTCAGGGTAGGGTGAGCTACCTAGAGCAGCACTTCATTGTTAGTTTAACTCTGACTGGAACCCTCCAGCTCTGTCGTTGAGCTCCGCGCTACGTAAAGTCAGACAGTTGCTTTAAGTCATTTCTATGCTTCCATTTGTTCCACTTGTCTGCGCAATAATATTATTTTGATTTGATTCGTTTGAAATACATCGTATAAACAAAAGATACAAGTTTTTTTTGTGTAATTACATGTTAGCTTATTAAATGTTGTTTTTTCAAATTCCTTATTAATTATACAGGGTTATTTGTAAAACACCAGCATCTTTAAAAGGGGTCATTAAACTCATCATTATGAACAACTTTTACTATTTACTTACTTTTACATATATGTTCACATGACTCAACAAAATGGATGGAACAGCTGTTTTTTTTTACGATTTCAGGTTTGGTCCATCCACACATAGTAAAAGTTGTTCATAATGATGAGTTTAATGACCCTTTTTAAGGATGTTGGTGTTTTACAAATAACCCTGTATTAAATAATCAAATACTTATTAAAGAATTATAGCTGAACACTATAAAATGAAAGTGCACTACAATGCAATGTGACTAGTTGTTATCGTCCCGCTTCAGACCGTGACGTAGGTAGTTTCGTTACTAAACTGAACTGCACTTGTTCAACGAACGCCTGCAGCAGTTCCCGGTACTCGCCGAGTTTTCTCCGCTCGTAAACCTGCTGCTAGATACAATAAAGTGGATTCACCTCGATCCGCTCCCAACAGTGAAAGAGCGACCCTAATGTGGTTACTGCCGGCTGACCCCGGACCCCGGACCCCGGAAAACACTTAGGGCCCTTTACATTTTAGGACACCTATTTATGTTCGCAAAACAAAATGTATTAGGCGAGTTGTCGTGATTTTTGTCGGATGTTCAGCAAATCTCAGATGTTCAGAACATCTGACACAAATCACGACAACTCGCTGAGTAGTATAGCTGAGTATTCCGGCCCAAATAAATGAAGCGCTAATACGGTACGATGCGATCTTCACAATAAGGAAAATGGAAATAAAAAGGTTGCCGTCGTCGTTTTTAGGGTTCCGCCAAAATACTAACAATGGAGTTTTTCCGTTCGTCAGTCCTTCATAGTTGCTTGTTCTAGTAAAGTAGGTACTACTTCCACTATTGCTAGCGCCTCCTAGTAGTTCTAAGTAATAAGTTATTAGTAATTATAATATAAGTTATTGCGAAAAAAAGATATAAAATATTTTATTTGCAACTGGAGTCGACATTATGGGGCTTCAGATATTTATGTAGGTTTACTAGACTAAATTGGAAATGATTTTGGGATTAGGAATTAATTTGGATATTCTAAATGGGTTATTTTTTATTATACTAAAGTGGCAAACAAGCTTAAAGCCCTGATGAGTGCGCAGGCGCAGTCGCCAGTGCGCCTGATGGCAAATAAAAATAATACAACGACCACTCACGAGTCACGCCACTTGTAACGTTCGACTATAACTACTTAACATTCACTTTAAACAGGGACATTTATTATAGGTTTGTTTGATATACTTATCCATTATAGACCAAATACAGACAAGGTTTGAAAGAGAGTACGCAGCGACATGACGTGACATGACATGACGGCTATTACAGATGAATGGAAGAAGAAACCCATTGCGCCGAGCCTAAATAAAATTAGGGCAGGTAAGGCCAGGAAGATGATGATACATTCATGTACAGTCGGTTACATAAGTATTAAATAAATAAATAAATCAGCTTGTAACTGTCCCAATGTAGGGCAAAGGCCTCTTCTCATACAGAGAATGATTGGGCATTAATCACCGCGCTAGCTCACTGCGGGTTGGCGCTTTCAGACTATTAAAGTCCAGGTTTCCTTACGATGTTTTCCTTCACCGTTAGTCAGTGGTACATATTGACATTGAAAAAGTCACATTGGTACATGCCAGGTTCGAACCCACCACGCGCTTGCAAAGCGGGTCCGTAACCAATGCGCCACCGCGACACATAAGTATTACGTTTCGCAAATAGTTTCGTAATCACAATATCAAATACATGTATACGTGTTACGTTGTTGTGATCCCTCAATCAAACACAACACACAATCATGAAACAAAAATGAACGAAAATAAAGACATTATTTCAGTTTATTTAGTGTCTGCTCGTGGTATTGTGTTACAATTGTGTCCGTCACGTCACGTCGCGTCGCGGTCGCACGATGACACGACACGCGGCCGTAATGGATCTGTAATAATTACAGCTTGCTATTATTTACCCACGCGATCACTAGTACCTAGTAATTGACATTGACGCTGAACTCATTGCTCACACCGATAGCTATTACTGATGTATAAAAGAACCATTTATTTTAGCCTTCAAATAACTAAGTATGTAGTTCAGAAAAAAAACATAAGTTACAGTCTCAATTGGTGTAGGTACGTAATGGCGTCACCATCACCACCGTATCTCGCGGTTGTGCCAAACAGTATTATGGTGCCTGCCAAGTGCTGGTGGTCGCCGCCCGCGTCGCGTTCGCGGGGCTTGGACTCGCGGCTTCAGGGCGGCCTCTATCTAGAGTTTATTAACGACGCGACGACAGGTATTATTTTATTATTCCGTGATTTTGCTGCGTGTGGAACTAAAGACATAATGTTCTCCTCCTATTTAGAGGACCTTTGTTGTATAAATTCCGATAAATGTGAATGCTGTATATTATTTTATCTTTACAAGCGGCTACGTGAACACACATGTTTAATAGATGATGTCTACAAAAATTATAATACATAGTTTGAGGAACTTAATATATTCATCGGATGTCGTGTGAGTCGGATACTTAATGTATTCCGATAGATAATACCACACGCCCTAGGCGTAGAAAGAGATTTGAAATTTCGACTGATTCTGATGGGATACGGTGGCTCAGCGGTTAGAGCGTTGGCACGGTACGCCGGAGATCTTGGGTTCAAATCCCATCCGTATCAGTTGTTTTTCAAATTTCTTATTAAATATTTATATTTGAGGAACTTTTTAAAACAAATACACTATACAGTATATATTTACAGCTCTCTCGATGAAATAAAGCCCATCGATATTGTTTGGAGTAACGTTTGGTGCGTTTCCGGCGGCCGGCCGGGCCGGAGTGGGAGCCGGCACGGTTCCGGCTCGGATGTTCCGGCTGATATCGAGTACAATAACTAAAATAGTTCACAAAAACATTTGTATGTAGGTAACTGACGGTTACTTTCAGGATTACCTTTCGTGGAGTAGCCATACACAAAGGATACTAGAGTTTTGTTTTGTGTGACAAAGGACGTAGAGTTTTGTTACTTGTTCCCGCGTCTAGATGTTAAAAAGGTCGAGCAAGCGGTCTCAGGTTCCGTTCTTCTGTTAAAAGGGTGAAGAAGGTGATCCACCATTACAGAGGGAGGATCGTTCATCGTCCACCCACCGATACGATCCGACGTGTATTCTGCCAGACTGCCACTCGCCCAAAGTTCGCTATGTGTGAATACTGTATTTATGTTACATTATTTACAAGTTTTTGTGCTAGTTACATCTGTACAGTATTGTACTCTAACAGCAAAGTTAGTATTGCCAGCCCTCTAGTAACCCGTACAGGGGGTGTGTTGGGTGGGTTTAAAAAAAAAAGGGGGTGGATATAACTACCTACCATCCGAGAGATGGTTGAATGTAGATTAATATCAATTCGATCACGGCCGGGGTTACTAATAGCTTAGTGGCAGAGCGAATGCCGCCGCGCTCTACCCAGTAGAGCGCGGGTTCATATCCCGTTCGTAGTCGTAATTTTTTACACTTCAGTGTTTGTGTAACATGCATACGTGCTTTCTAAAAATAATCATTATATTTATGTATAAAATTCCCTTAAAATACGTATGCATAGACTGTGTACATGTTTTAAACAATATTTGGTGAAGTGGATCGAGCCGCGTCAATCGCACACATTCACAGTACAATCACAATGTAATAGTTCGGTAATGAAGTCGGCACTCGCCCGCGCCGCCCGCGCCGCCCGCGCCGCCCGCGCCGCCGGGACTGCGACTCGGTATTCCTGTGTTAATTGGCAGCAGTAGCTGGGAGCTGCGATTTGCGAGTGTATTGCTCCCAAACACTGCACACAACATAACAGACCGATGTGACGTCATACACATGAAGCCAGTGCAAACGTAACTTTGCTAACTAGTGGACGTAATTAATATTCATTGTTGTCTTGTATATTATTGGCCGATCGGTTCTTATTACAAGTTATTTGTGTTAGCAACTTTGATGATTTTTATATACAGGACAAATAATTAAATGAGGACTGATAGTGATATAGGTAGTTCAACATAGGCTAGATAGACAAGGTATTATTATAATTAATTATGTATATTATTTCTATTGTGTCTCATTTCTCGACCTTTGTTGAATTAATGAACAGTGTGGTAGCAAAGGTACAATCTATACAGAGTTGAATACAGGAGCTGTACCCATGCCCCGCCCCGACCGGCGCGCGGCGCGGGCGGCGGCGGCCGACCTCTGCAAACGAATAGCTGGCATTCCACCGCAACCCTTACCTTCCACGGCCCCACACTAATATACTGCCTTATTGTTTACAGAGACTAGTGAGCACGTCAATGGGCATGCGCAGAACACATACAACATGCATGATACAGGGCGCTGAATTGTATAGGCCAACGAACGCGACGGCGACAGACATTACATTCCAAATTGTTTCATAAAACCACCCAGTTTCCTGTATGTGAATAATAACGTGTCCAACTAAACATTTCTCATGTATTCCTATCCTAATATTCTTCGCATAAAATAAGTCACTACCGCCAGTCGTTACAGTCATCCCATACAACTCGATTCCTACAATTGTAGCTAGGTACGGACTGTACCATTCGTTTTCACCGGTTTGGCTCAGAATTTGGCCCTTCGCCACTGATTTATATAATATTATCCTCGTATTAGAATTTGACTAGCCGACTACGTAGAAGAAATTATAGTGCACTAGCGTGTGCTCAAACACAAGTGCACTCTGTATTCCGTAGCTCACACAGTGGGATGCAGGATGGGATGGCAGGCAGAAAGATCAAGCGCACAGGACTGACACGGTCATACCACTTAGGCAGGTGCAACAACATTAGTTAACATTTCTGTAGGCAGCATGCAGTCTTCTTCTTCTTCTTATTGTTTCGATGATACATAATAATAATATCTAACCTACACAGTTTGCGCCCAGTAGGTGGACACTTTGATCGCGGCATCAGTGGCGTTGCTTAGATCGTGGGCAGTGCAGGCTTGCAGTACTCATGGGAGACAAGGTTCCTACCTGTTTAAGAAATTGAAATCGAAAATAGTAGTACTTAAGTATGTACTAAGTGCACGTATTGTTTTTTTAAATTTCGTGGTCTCATGAGTTCTCATGGTGAGCATGGTAAAGCAGTCATCAAGTCATTACTCATGTAGAAGCCGTAGAAGTAAAGTAAACATTGTAACCCGAGAAACACTTTGAACCAAAAGCAAAGCGGTGTTTACATTTCAAATAAGCATCACTTTAAAAGACTCCAATGGAAATGTTTTGTAACTCACTGTAAAGAGATGTCAATACTTATTGATTAGTACTGTACCTATTGACAATTTGCGATTCATAAAAAAATACGCATTTTAAATTGAGTGAATCTTGTAATGGGATGCGAACTGATCATTTCGATAGGTAGTGTCAAGTGACACAGAACCACATGACCTTCACGAACACATTTACATAAATAACTAACATTTCGGTGTGGTTAGCGCGCGGCGATGGCGATGGCGCGGCGTGCCTAATTCGATGCCTGAGGCGTATGAATACGAGCTCATTATGTAAACACATTGACGAATTCACAATTATAATGAAACAAGTCCCATAAGCAAACACCGACTACATTCCAGTGACAACTAACTACTAAAAATATATTTTTACAGTTAAATATGTCGTATTACGTTATGTATTTAATTAAGGACCCGCTTTGCGACCGGGTGCGGGATCGAACCTGGCTTGTACCTTATTCCATGTCATATCTAGGTACTTTCTTAGTTAATCTAACACCACTGACTTTTAAGCAGTGATAGTCTAGTGGAATGACCGTCGCGTTAACCTGCCAAGTCAAAATTAAATATTTAGGTACCTGCATTCTTTGGCGTGGAGAGCGTTGATAATGTCTCGCTTGTCGGTTGTCCATTGTTATCGTATGTTGAATACAATTTTGTTAAGATTTTATTTAAAATGTTGTCTATTTTAGTTAACTGTACAAATTCTGTTTCATAGATTGCGACAAATTACCTACTACCTACCTACTGAAATGTAAACATGAGTCGAGAGACTAGACGCGGAAATTAAAATCGACTGGCGGCGAGTGTCAAACAGCGGCGACACCGGTGACACTACTAATGTCAAATGTCGTGAGTGTCAGAAGTTGGTGCCGAGTTCCGCCACCGCGCCCGGTTCGTATGGCCGAAGTTCCGGAGCAGCGCGCCTCGACGCGCCGCGACGGACGCCGCGACGCGACGCGACACTCCGGACAGCTTATTAGTTGGGTGCCACGAGTCCTTGGATACTTTTGTGTTCACTCAATGGCGGGAGCGCTTGCGATTTGAGCACTTCGAAAACTTTGAAATGCACTTGATAAATTGATTGAATTCATATCAAAGAATAATAATTGTTTTATTAATAATTCGTGGAAGAAATTTCCATGAAATGAAAAAAAGTTATGTGGCATTGAATACTTGTTGCTATGGGCTTCGTTTTGTTATCTTCTCGAGGCGCTTAGCTTCGTATGTACGAAAAAAATAATCTTCTGAATCATGTATTGTGGGGTTAATGTACACACGACTATACATCAAGCTATACATTTTCAGTATAAGCTGACATCTTGTTGTACGAAAAGCCTATACAATGCGAGGTCAGCTCATGCTGGTTTTGTATAGTATGTGTAGCCCTGTGTACAAATGAGTTTTTATGGCGAACAATATTTTCACGTACAAATATTTGCAAGAATAGTCAATTGTTGATTTTATTTTCCATCCGTCTCGGAAAGGGCCTCTCTGGCACGAAAGGGAAATCTTCGCAAACAGTATTGTATGTATTGGCAAGCCAAACTATATCGAAAACTAAATTGAAATCTACTCTCTGACTAAACATGAAACTATCTAAACGGCACAGAAGGCTTCGCGAGGCTCATAGCATATTATCGTAAAAACACACATAATATCAGAATATACGGAATAATCACGAGAACGGAAACGTAGATCAGCTTTAACAGAACTGTAAACTTGCGTTACACAGCCTCGACTACGTGTGTGCACGGTGCACGGTGCATGATGGCCTGAGTGCGAGCAACAGGCGAATATAACTAACTAATATCAAAAACAGGCACCTACATAGCGTGACGCTCACGCCTGACGTCGAGTTCAGGCTCATGAATCACGACTCACGACGACAAATGCTCGCCCGTGACTGTCCTAGTCACGTAACATGGCCGGGGCGAGCATTTTTCAAATCTCCGTACTGGTTCTTATGCTATCCGTTAATCTATGCTGCTACTGAAAATTTCCAGTTGGTGAAACCTGAAATATTTTCCTTAACCTGGGAATAGAACACAGTCAATTCCTTAGCAATTGACTTACTGGACCGATTCGAAAACTACTCTATCCCTGATAATAAACCGAGAAATAAATATGAATTAACAAAAAATCTTATGTAACTGTGTTTTGAGGACCTAGCTGTCATTTACACATAGAACCTGCTATTATCTTGACACTAACCGACAGACAGTCAACAGGGTGGTACACTAGCCATAAAAAAATGCCAACAAGACGACTCGCTCACACTAATTAATGTAGGTGTACACGCGCTTCACGACTGAACGACGCGACACGCGACAAGTCGCGCGACAATAACGACGTCGCGCTGTTTAGTGACATTAGTGACGACGCGATGAACGCGTGTGTCGTTATACATACGATTATGATAATCGCTTCATGTGTTCACTGACACGTAATTACATATCTGCGTTTAATTACTGTGACAATTATCCAGTCAACAATACAAACGTATAGGGTCACGTCTCTTCCACTCCGAGGCAGGCAGAAACCGAACGCCTCGTGCCTCGATCCTTGCAATTATATGTTCTCGTCATACACGCGGGCCAATTACTAGCACCACGTAGGTATCTGAACTTTCTGTAAAAAATCCCTAGTCAAGAATATACCGACTAAATGAATGGCCACTTTTAGTGCGCGCCCCGCCATTGATCTGAGCTCGAACTGATTAGTAATTTAAATGAATGCACAGTCACGTTCACGTTATGAATATCCACCGCTCGGCCATCGATTGATTTGTGGCTGTCCCTCGCTCTAATTGAGTCTGGTGTTATTCACACCTCTGTGTCGAGGTGCGAAGATGATGATGGAGCAGACGGCCATCAAGACAGAAATAAAATGATGTTTACAGTAGAGGCGGTGTGTCATAATGCCCTGAGGCGACTCAGATTCGTGGATGGGACTAAGTGCTCGATATCACGGTGATGGTATGTGTATGTATGGTGGGTCCACCCTTTATAGCAGAACTTTTTACGTCATAATTTTATTTCGCATAGCCACGGATAGCATAAACCTCTTTTCGCAGAAAATCGTTTGGCATACACTCATTTACCATACACCGAAACCCATAATTTTGTAAGTCAGAATCATCTTTAGGTATAAATTTCATATCCATAATAATCAATAAGTATAACCATCATATCGTAGAAAGTTCACAACCAGAATCATTTTTTGGCATATATTTTATATCCATAATAATCAAAAGTAGAACCATCATATCGCAGAAAATTCACAGCCAGAATCATCTTTAAATATTCTATGCATGGTCGAGGGTGGGCTTGGTCGACGGAGCCCCGCTTCGCGGGGCTCCTACTTCTGGGTGGTTTATAAAAAAATAACCCATCCCCTTCTAACCTAACCTATCCGAGTCGGGGTACTCTGAGTCGGGGTGTTAACCATATTATGACGCTCGCCTCCGCAGCTTCGGCTTGCTGGCCGGCTTCGCCGGCCAGCCTCAGCCGCGGCGGTGTGCGTTAAAACCACCTGCTCCTCAGCTCGCGGGCCGCCTCGCCCCTCCGCGCCTTCGCGGGTTTAGATTACACTCTAGGGGTAGGGCAGACAAGACTACGACCATGCATAGAATATTTAAAGATGATTCTGGCTGTGAATTTTCTGCGATATGATGGTTCTACTTTTGATTATTATGGATATAAAATATATGCCAAAAAATGATTCTGATTGTGAACTTTCTACGATATGATGGTTATACTTATTGACTATTATGGATATGAAATTTATACCTAAAGATGATTCTGCCATCTTAAAAGTATCCCATTTTAAATTCGGACATAAAAACATTAGGCCAAAAAACAATTATATTAAATATTTTTTCTACCTTAATAATGTTCGTTTAAAAAAGTTTATGTCAAGTGATTTATGCCAAATAGGTTTCGGAGCAACAAGTTTCTGCCAGATAGAGGGAACCCTTTATTAGAATCTCTCTTAGAATGTCCACATCGTGGAAGTAAGCAAGAGGATCTACTGTTCATTTCAGTCACTCAAGCGCATTCAGAAGTTTCTGCCCATTAGATCGAAAACTTCTTTTGCTCAGTCTCTGCTTCTTCCTCTGTTAGACTATGCTGATGTCTGCTACCTCGACGCAACTGGGAAACTTCTCAACAAATTCGAAAGTCTGCAGAATTTGTGTATCCGCTTCATTTTTGGCCTCCGGAAATACGACCATGTGTCGGAATATCGCTCCCGATTAAAGTGGTTACCAATTCGAAAGCGGCAGCTTCGAGACTCTCATATCTCTCTTATATTCTGTACTGCATAATCGTAACTCTCCTATATGTCTACGGGAACGCTTTCGATTTCGCTTTCGAAAAAGATTTTCCGCAACAGGTTTCATTTTTAGATCGCGCCATTCCCGTCTGAAGTAACTTCTAATGAACATTGTCAAATCCGGTAACAGTAAGAAACAATGGTAAATATGTGTTTGAAACATATTACCTACTTACATGAAGAACAAAAAATTCAATTTAACTTGGTTACTGCCTTGAACATAAGAAACAGAATGAGAAATGACTTGACAACATGAGTCTGACATAAAGAGGAATAGGTACATGAGATGAATTAGTTTGATGTTTGCGCTGTCCTGTGTGGCCCTGTAGTCCCACTGCCCTGTAGTCCCACTGCCCTGTAGTCCCACTGCCCTGTGTTTTTTACTGTAACTGAGCTACCTGTGTAAGTGTCTAGTTCATAATTATTTTCAATTTCAATTTGCAACGCTTGGAAGTAAAAAAACAAATGATTTAACCTAAACAACTTATTATTTAACATAGGTACAAACAAAACGATTTTGACCTTTCAACTATGTACTATTTTATTATGATGAGTTTATTTTTAATATCCTGAAAAAGGGCTATTTATAAATAAATATTAGCAGGTTCTTATACATAAATATCACCAGATGATAATCCATATAGGTATTATAGATATTTAAGAACGTGCCTTAATATATTAAGACTGAAGAACTGAAGACTGATGAACGTGTCTGCTGCAAGCGTTTCATTGCGAGAATCGTTTTTTATCTTTTCCTTTTATGGCCTAATATTAGGTGTGCGATCTTATATACGACGCGGCGGCAGATCTTAAATGGCTCACGGTTTTGTAAATTTTCTTCTTATTATTGTAATCAATAGATTTCATCTGAATCGTTTACGAAAATGTAATTACACGGTTGAGCGGACTATCAAGTGCTAATACGTTCATAAAACACGGACCTATGTGTACAACATGTACCTATAGGTATGTATGTGTGCTCCAGACCTCAAACCTCACGAGTGTCTCGTCTTTGTGCTCTACAAATGAATTGAAAGCAGCCGTTCTATGCCCTGAAGTGGTGCCATATTATGTATAGTGTTTGATGTGGCACGCTGAACCATACAGTACCTTTCCATTCAGTTGGTACATCGCAAAGAGACGGTCATTATTGGTACAAATTGGCTGGCTTTGGGTTTATGAGGCACTTTAAATAAAAGTAATTTGGGCTTTCGTGAGTGTGGGTTGTTGTCAGTACGGTTTATACATATTTTTCAGCTCTGTTTACACTCTACGATATAACATAATATTTATATTTGGCTTGACGCAGTGAGACCAGCCGAATGACCAATGAGCCTGGCAGACTCACAACTACTCACAAGGCTGATTAGTGATTACAACCGAATACTTCTACATAATCCTCGTTGACCGATGGCGATGTTGTGTGTGTTATGTGGTCGACCAAGATTTCTATTATTCCGTATAATGTCTTTGCACTGAAGGTGAATGTAATTTGCACATCATAAAACAACAAAATCTGTTTTCGTTTACAATTTATTCTAAACTGACATTATTACCTGAGGTCGCGGTTAGTAAGGTGTAGGTACTACCCGCGACAGCGATCCGCTGCGATGCGATGGTGACATTTATAGACTACGTAAGCAATATGATCAACACCACTCATCTGTACAAGTGTACCTATACAGGTTGTAGGTAGTACAGGCACAGAATAACCGAACAGAAGGAAAGCTTCATTCATGAGTTCAAAATTCTTACCTATTTTCATAGGGCTGTCACTCGGCTATTGAACATAAAAATCCGGGGTACCTACCTACCTACATTAAATTGTTAGAAATGAAAAATGTATTAAAATCAATTTTTTTATTTAAATTGTTAAGCAATATACTTGTCTGAATATTTCAGACGTACATTAAGTACCTACTTACCTACCTATCTAATAGAAAAGGTCAAATGGAATCCTACTAAAACAGCCAACAAATACACTTTGGTACCTACTTGCCTACAAACCTTCTAAAACATAGGCTACTAAAGCAAAAATACGAAACAAATAATACTGCAATATACCTACATAGCAAATAATCTTCGTCTTCTTCTTATCGGCATATTAGTTATTTTGGATAATACTTAGCTTATAAGTTCGTAACTAAATACTTCTGTAATAAACATCATGACTGTGTATAGATAATTATGATAGTTACCTTGCAAAATCCTTTGGGTATACAAAAAAAGAAGTCCCCTTGTTTTTTCTGCCATTATTTAAACACACAGTACATGAGGTTGGCATTTTGAAAAAAATATATGTACTTTTATATTAAAATAAACCGTTTGTCGTCTTATCCACTGCGCGCTGGCAAACCTGACATATGTGCGCTTACCCCGCCGGCTCAAACCGGTTTCTACCCGAGCGGGCGCCGGTGCACTCCCCGCGCGCCTTGTCAGTGACAGGTCACGCACACATAGATGCGCGTGTAGTAGGGTACCTACGCAAAACGTTTAGTATGAAGCTTTCATTCTGTTCGGTTATTCTGTGGTACAGGTGCTCCACTCAGGACCACTCAGTAGTTATGTAGTAATGTTACTATGTCGAACATGCGGATTGAATAATGTGACATTCAATATTATAATATGATCGGAAGAAGCATATAATATAAGTACCCACAGTGCGTGCCGCAGGTACATCATTTGTAAAAAACTAGCGAATAATTTTATTTGGCTTACAGTAAAACATTTACATTAATCTCTCCTATAAATCTTAGTCTTTGTAAATGTTTATATTACTGGAGATCAGAACAACACTGTCGCGGTGGACTAGACTGGATAGAAGAGGCGTTAGGTACAACACTTACAACAATGCACATCAGATGATAATAATAATTATTTCCATTGAGTGAGCGGTACACACCGCGGTTCACTTGTAGCTCACTTCAAGAACGTGTAGTTATATCGCCTCTGGTGGACGGTGTGCCAACCGAATGGCCGAGCACTGAACATGTATATGTATATTGTAGGTATATAGCTAAGTAAGCACGTAGGTAGGAACTCGGGCTATTAATAACTGTTCTGAAACTCACACAGTTTTGTAGCTAATGTCGCAACGTCAAAGTCAACGTGCGCTGGAAATGCATGATGTAAAGCAGAGCGGAAATTATTTTCAGCTTAAAAGAGCAGATTGTTTGATATACGATAGGGTAATGTAATGATACATTGTAGGTACACTTTATATTATGGTCGAGATTTTAATAGGTACACTCAAAACCTGTGCTGTAGTGATTTCAATGCTTAAACTATGGTTTAATTTTTAATTCATGTCAGTAATGTGACATTTTAGTTGTCACTTTCTAGGATTCCTACAAATTTTTCATTTATTATTTTAATTAAAATAATTATAATAAAAAATTTTGAAACAAATAATTTAATTTCCATACTAATAAATTCTAAAAGTGACAAATTATGGATTCCAATAAAACTTTCAGTTGCCACATACAGGTTAATCTTCAATTAATCTTGTAAGTTAGTTTATTTCTAAGCATTTTTATACCTACTTGTACTTAGTATACCTTTATCTATTATTGTGTTTGCCCAATCTTTTGTTTTGTATAATTATTTTAATAAGAAATTTCTTTTGTTTTGTTTTTTTTAGAAATAACGTCAAAAGTAGTGAAAAAGATAATAATTAAGCATTTAAATTGATA
The DNA here is from genome assembly GCA_936450705.2 of Protodeltote pygarga. Lineage (NCBI taxonomy): Eukaryota > Metazoa > Arthropoda > Insecta > Lepidoptera > Noctuidae > Protodeltote > Protodeltote pygarga. The sequence goes on along the minus strand of OW388262.2, from coordinate 14,520,132 downwards.
CCTAGTGTAATTTTTTTAAAGCAGTGATAGCTTTAAAAAAAAATACACTAGGTAGGTAGATAGGTATGACCGTTGGACTGCCAAGTCAAAGGTCTCAAGTTCGAATCCAAAACGCGCACCTCTGACTTTTCGTAAGTTATGTGTGTAATTATCACCTGCTCCGTGCCTCGGAAAGCACGTTAAGCCGTTGGACCCTGTTGTCATGAAGATCTTTGACAGTCGATACAGGGAGTCAGTACCCTTATAAAATCTGACAACCTTAACCTTAGAATGTCGTATCCCTTTGGGTTGCGGAGGCCAGATAGGCAGTCGCTCCGTAGAAAAACTGATATTCAGCTGCATCTGGTTAGATTAAAAGCCGACCACAACAAAGTTTTGGAATAATAAGGCTAGGAGCATGATCTAGTGTAATTTTTTGTGACATTAATCTCCTAAGACTGTAGCTGTAAGTGTCTCTGCTGTGCTCTTCACTAACTTGAGTGTTAGTCTGTCACCATCACTGAGGATAAGCAGCGCTCGACGTGGTTAGTCTGAATGGTGGTTGTGGGGCTATTTGTGGTACCTTCATTTGGAGCGTCTCTGAGTTATTAAAGTCTTGTGAATCAGTGGACCCGGTTACCATACACGTGGGATGGGCGTTGGTTGTCACCAGACAGCCACTATTCCCTGTTACCTCGATTCGTGAGTGAACGGCTGTGGCCGCGCGTCGCGTCCGCGTCGGGATCCCCACTATGGCTGGTTTATTATCTAAATTGCACGGCTATAACCTTATTCGAACCCGTCAATATAACCAATTAACCAAGTCATCAAACAACATTTATGAGTTTATCAGATGCCATAAAGCTGATAAGTTTGTCGTTATCAAAATACGCTCATAAATTAACGTTATAAACAGAGTTTACCTCGATTTGCCAAAAAAATTATTAAATTTTATTAGATAAAAGGAAAATAAGAACGAGGAAAACGGACGCTCTGTGCCTGTAATCCTGTCCCGACGAGCCTTGTTATCAGAATACATTTGACAGGCTTAGTGAAGCGGCCCGCCCCGTGGCCGCGCGGCCGCGTGGCCCCGTGACCAGCCATTGTACGTTTCATATTTTACTGTAGGTACCTATGGAACAAGAAGCTGATGGTTTATACACGTCACCGTATCGAAGCCAATTTAATTCTAAAACAAGTGTATGCCGTGTACTGGACAGACAGGTCGCGTAAGGACAAGGGTAGGGTAGCCTTTCCTTTCGGGTTCCGACGAGGACTAAACCGTCCATGCACAATTTGATTTTCCCGTTTCCCCTACGCGCGAGATTGACCACAAATCTTTTCGTAGTAAGTTGTCGTTTCGTAGTAGTAAGTCTACCTATTTAATATGAAGGATGTTATTCTCAGGTATCAGTATTATATTTTGATAAATGCATCAGTCAACATGAAGGGGAAATCAAAAGCTGTGTTTAGTTAGTAGTAGAGTTATTAAATTAAAATTGTTTTAGAGTCAAGATCATCACTTTACCAGTTCTAGAGGCATTTTGATCAAATTAAATCCGAAGTTCCGAACTCCAATTATACCTCGATCAGCCTCCTAAGATCATCTAAATAGCATTTTGTAAATTACAGAATGGTTTCTGTAATTCCCAAGGACCGTGAGGTATTATACATTTAAATTTAAGTATGTTATTACTAGGGCCCGGATTAATATGTAAATACATATTTTTAATTTACGCGATTATCGGTCTAGAATGTGTTCTCTACATCGATTATCATATTTACAATGTGAAAAACTAATTTTTATTTTCCATATTTTTCCATATTTTAAGGTATTTCAAGGTTAAGTCCATATTTTACAAAAATATATCACAATCCTCCATATTTTCCATTTTTATTTCATAGAACAAGAGTTAGTTCACAAAAATTGATATAATTTTACGTGTTTGCATTCTGACCGGCCGCGCGTATTTCATATCTCTCGCGTTTTTTTCGTCGTATTTTGATTTTTGATTCTAAGTTCATTCCACATTATCTTTGCTCTCATTACGTCATGTCACACACGTGGAAAGATTTTTCAATATAAATTAATAATATAAATTTATACCACATATACCACATGTATGCAATAAATGAATGAATCCTACTACTATTATAAAGGCGAAAGTTTGTAAGTATGGATGTATGGATGTATGGATGTTTGTTACTCTTTCACGTAAAAACTACTGAATGGATTTGAATGAAACTTCACCACAATATAGCTTATACATCAGAATAACACATAGGCTACAATTTATCAACATATCATGCGGGCGAAGCCGCGGGCGGAAGCTAGTAAATAAATAAATATTTAGACCAAATCGTCAGATTTAATTTTGATAATTTAAAAAATGCACTTGATGGTCTACTGCAACCATGTAGTGTAGTGTAGTGGCTGATGTAGTGGAAGTTGATAAATGCGAAGCAAATAAATGATTCCTATTCTTGAATAAAACTTATTTTTTTGTTATTTTTTTAATGTATGTGTTAAGTACTTTACTCATTATAATGTCTTTAATGCAAAAAGGCAATGAAAAAGGTAAAGTACCTCCCTTTAAAGGTACCTACTGTTATTTTTTACTCCATATTTATTCCATATTTTACATTTTTACTCCATATTTTTCCATATTTTACATTTTTTCGTCCATATTATATGTACATATTTTGAATTTTTTAATACATATTTTTCCGGGCCCTAGTTATTACCTATACCTATTAGTATGATGCCTATTCATCTGAATATATAATGTTAAGGTCAATCGAAACATTTTCACTTTATCGAACATAATTATGTAGAGACGGAAGTACACATATGAGCAGTTGGTGTTTGCTCTTCTCATTGTAAAACTCTACGTTCTTAGAGTAACATTAGGTAAGTAGGTATATCTCGGCGTGATTGCACAACTTTCTGTAACATCCTTTTGATAACGCCACTTCGTACCTTCAGATTGTAATTATCGAGAACATTTGGTGAACTAAATTGTGATCGTTTTCTAAAGCGTCGTGGATATAGCTGCTCCCGCTTCAAACTTTGGGGATTACCGAGTTGTTTCTATCCCGTTATATCGGATACACATCGAGAAGAGAGTACATAAGATCGCTAGTACCGAGTGAGCAATCGAAGTGTACCTATAGTAAAATAATGTGCGTTACATCGTCACCGCATTGACCGCGAGTCGCGAGCCGGAACGGAAACGCGGACGATTTGGGAAATTAAAGAAGATTTATAGAGTTGAGTTAAATAACGATGAGAAGCGATGAGCGCCGATGAGGGGCACTCTCCTTTCAATTTACGGTAATGCTTCCTTTGAACGCGGCGATAGATATTAATTCTGTTTTATGGAGGATTTAAGGCGAAGTTACGCGATACTCGCCGACTTGTGCGGCTGTCGACACAACCTCGCACAACCATTCAGTATTACAGCGTGCCATTAGTCCCACCTTCGTTACACGTAGGTACATAGGCTATATTATTTCAATTCAACGTTTCTCGCTAATTTAGTAATTTATTAGATCTGCGAACGCGTTGTAATCTTCTCAACCACTTTACAGCTAATTGTTGTAATATACCTACATAATTTATGTAAAACGTACGTGTATCCTCTAAGACTAAACGTATATAGTTAGTGGTTACCGCAGGTGTAAGGTCGCTACACAATACTACAACTGTCTGTATTTAAACTGTTTTGCACTACTACGAGGTAACTACTACGAGCTCTACATTTACTCTGAAGTACTGTACACAAATACGTACGTGTACCCAGTACACTGTACACCTGGTACATGTACGAGTAATTACAGAGTTCAGTATTTGTCCACACAACTGTTGTCATTGTTTTGTTTTTTATGATGTTCTCTAAGGTTTTAACGAAGAGGAAAAAAACTGCTAGTTAAATGTTAAAGTTAGTTCGTTTTGGGACATTGACTATCCGTAACTACCACTAGCTATTACTACTAGTTACTTGCCCTAGAGCTTATAATCAAGACCTTTTCCACTCTGCACCACGGAGCGATCTAGATAAATGTTCACAATGACAGCTACGAACAAACCTCTTAACTTACAACAGCCCTGTCTTTCCAATTTATGATTGAGTTGACTGTGCACATTTCTAACCATCCCGGTAAAACTACGAGTGAACTTCAAACACTATTTACATTACAAAAAATCTATTTCCACATGGATTGCGAGTGCGCGAGTCAAATACACGTTTTAATTTACGATATTCACCGCGAACAAGATTTATTTTTATGTGATTTCCCGCGAACTCGAACTGGAACTAGCAAACATTTAAAAGTAAAGAAAACTTTTAAAAGTAAATGAATGTTGGTGAAGGTAGATGTTTCCACTCACCGCTGCAGCGTGCACCGTGCCGCTGTGATAAGGAATTAGTTGCGGTCCCACAGCACGACATCGACACTCACTCAGGCACTGCACGCGCGGCCGCGGCCGGCGAAGCGCGACAGATGGGCGAGGTAAGGCGCGCGGCGGGCGGTCAGCGCGCGCGGCGAACGCTCTTCGACTGGCGGAGGCCGCTCGTCGATCTCGCTCCGGGTGTTTCTCGATGCCGCGACTTCTCGCGATATGCGCGGCAAACTACCACCGGTAATGGAGCCACAACAAACATCCGGTGCATCCTAAACTTAATTTATTAACCTATTGTACACCCGGCTGCCGTATCATATTCATAGATCAGGACCCGTGCTCTATGAATATGATACAGCAGCCGGCGGGGGACACACTGTACCGTGAAACCGAACACTATTGTCAAATACGCATTTTTACCTTACTACACAATTTAATATTAATTGAGCAACCAGTACACGATTAGCGGTCATCGCGTGTGCCTCGCACCTTTATGTTATTCAACCTTTGGTACTGTTATTAAATTTATTTTATCTTCAAGCAATCGTATCATTTAACTATCTTAGAAATACACACACATTTTATTCACAGCTGGTTTCACTCTTGCACAATTCTTTATGAATATCTATAACAATAAGATTTCCTATTTCAGTGAAATTAAACCTAAAGAATACCTAAGTAGATCCATTTGAAACAGACACCGAATACAAACGTTACGTTAGTGGCGCCTGCGTTGATATGACTATGAACTTGTATATCATTAATATAAGTGTGGTGACGTTGTTCTAACAGTTTAATTAGCTAGATTGATTACTTTGGTTGCCTAGTGGACGTAAGTGTGTCTGCAGGGCGCGGCAGTCCGGGGTTCCAAACACCGACCATCGCGCGCTGCTACTAAAAATACCTGGGACGTATAGAAATGTTCAATAGCAGCTCAGAGCAGACTCTTAATACATATCGCAAACTACTGCCAACGTTTGGGTGAAGACGCCCCTGCCTGAAAACTTACTGAAACGTCAGAGGCCTAGGAAACACGACCGTGCGTGTCGAAAAAACTGTTACATAAATAAAATAAATAAATCCTACACTACTACACTGCTGGGCGAATGGCTACTCCTCCAAATGGAGACGACCGCGACACAGATTAGATCATACTCCAGCACGCTACTGCGTGTGCGTTAGTGAGTGCTCGCCGATGTAGTTAATTGAGCGGTCAGATGAGCCCACACTAGAATTAAACAAAAGTACTTAACTGCGATATGGATCAACAGACACATTATTACTATTAGATTATATTCGGAATGATCCAGGTTTAATTCCCGCTATGAACAAATATAAGTAAAATAATTGATTAGCATCATCAGAGTACAGAGTTAATAAATAATTATGATAAAAAGGATACTGAGTTTAAGCCCCCAGTCGCTCTACCTCTACTTACTTTATAAAAATATTTATGTATTTACTAGCTGCCCCGCGCGACTTCGTACGCGTGATTATCCTACTTCAAGGCCTATTCTACCCCTACCCTACTCTACCCACTACCTTATTCTACCCCTAACCTACTCTACCCCTAACCTACTCTACCCCTAACCTACTCTACCCCTAACCTACTCTACCCCTACCCTACTTTACCCACTACCCTACCCCTAACCTACCCTACACTACCCCTACCCTACCCTACCCTACACTACCCCTACCCTACTATACCGCTACCCTAACCTACTATACCGCTACCCTACCCTACTATACCGCTACCCTACCCTACTATACCGCTACCCTACCCTACTCTACCCCTACCCTACCCTACTCTACCCCTTTTTCTCACCTTTAAACCTTCCCTGGATCTCCACAAATAATTCAAGACCAAAATCAGCCAAATCGGTCAAGCCGTTCTCATGCTATGTCGTGACAACGGAAAACGGGTTTCATTTTTATATATATAGATAAGCAATAAGCTACGCACAGCATTGTTCTCTAACTGCATAGTTAGACATGCCAGCCCTACATCTGACATGGTTGAATGTGGAAGAGAACTTCGATTACACGGGTGGGCTACGAATAGCTTAGTGGTAGAGCAACTGGGGGCTTCACCCAGTAGGTCGCTGGTTCAAATTCCGTTCGTAACGATTTTTTTTCCACAAAATTTCAAACTTGTATGTTCTGTAACTAATTACACCAGCAATACACAAAAGCCTAGTATGGGGCTAGGTTTCAAAAACCATACATAGTGAGACAAGTATAATTACAATGAGTTGTTGGAACGTTCACATTCGCAGCGAGTGCTCGTTAATGCGGAACAGTCGAAGCAATAAAGTTTTAATGCACCTTGAAGATATTACTATCGCGATTACCTTATACACACACCAACTGCAGCTAGTACCTACCTACTAGTACCTACTCGCGCGCGCTGATTCATGAGTACAATGCGATCACGTCATTTCACAATAGTTACCATCGGTACAGGTAGTTCATTAATCTATTTTTTGAGTTCAATGTCCTGATAGCGATCCTCGGGTCGAGTCGATGTAATGCTAAATCTTCACCCTGGTCGAGGTTAACCGAGGTAGCACGAGTATGGGGATGTAGAAATGGTGCTCACCTCGACTTGTTGGCTAATTGGTCCTCACGCTGAAGAATATTTTCCTGTTGCGAGTCAAAGGGCGCCGGATGTGAACTATCACTTACTCCGTATTGGCCATGTGCCTGATCTCACTCCGGTCGTGTCGGGTTGCCGTCCCATCGGATTATGAGAGTGAGAGAACGAGAGAACAGTGAGTGTACACGAGTTTTTGCGCACACACTTGTGTACTATAATATTCCTGCGTAGTTGGCTAATATCGGTTGCGATTGGCCGCTCTGTGTCTGAATCAGAATTCGGTCAGGAGGACATTAGTATTATTTTATTAAAGTTGTAGCAGCTTTTGCTTTGAGCGTGTCCATTACCTATGTGGGTGATATTTGGTGTCTCTAGAATCTTTAAAGAAGAAAATAATCAAAAAAAAAACGTCCTCATGTCACCTAATGTTACTTCACCGCATCGCATAACCTTGTTGCAGCTCGCCTCGTCCTACCTCGACAAGAATACAGAGCTAGCATAAAGGTACACAGAGCTACGAGCGCCTCCACCTTCTACATATTATGTAGATTAAGCTAAAGTAAGTTTGCAAGATACACACACATTGTATATATGCGATGATTATATCGGACCTATCGTAAGTAATCGTAAGTCAAGTGTCATTATTAATAAGGGTCGACTCGGAGCTCGAACTCATACCCTTCCACTCGGTGCCCACTGACAATTCCAATGAAGCCAACACTCTCGCTCGCTTTGACAAATGAGTTCGCTTTCACTTCTAAACGATCTGCTATAATATGCATAAGAATTTCCAATTTACTTTTCAAATAAGCTTCTAAATCTTTATTTGAAAAAGATATGTATTTTCGAACCAATTTAAATTTATTTGACATTGTGTCCGTTTTAAATAGTGTTAGGTATGCTATTATGTTATAATAACAAGACCACTATTGACTGAGCCAGCCGGAACACTCAATATGTCACGACAGCACTACGTTATGTACAGATGCAGTAGGAGGTAATCACATGTGAGGTAATCACAATAGAAGGTACACGTGGTGAACCTATCATAGACGATTTTTTGTAAAGATATTCCTTGCATACCTAATCGAAAAACAGTCTAAATTTATCAAATTTTGGTTACAAAATTAGACGCATGAATTGTTGCATAGCGTTCCTCGGTCGATTTAAAAGTACAAGAAAAAGTGTGGAACAACTAAATTGTGTAGAGTTAGCAAATTAACTTATAGTGTATTAAACAGTTAGTACCTACTTACCCTCATCAAGATTGACAAACACACGCAAACACTGACAGTGAGACGTTATACAAATATACATAAAGCTATTTATTTCGCACGGTCGCACCATTGCATTGTGAGGAGTAAAAAAAAAACGGGACAAGTACCTATACAACGACTCACTAAAACTGACAGTATTCGCGTATTGACAACGAATAGTACCCATAACATCTGATACTGCCTCCACAGTACGGCAGTTGTGTTATAAAATGGCGTCCATGATAAAAACTATTAGTCTCAATTTAACGATGACGCGACGTTGATGAAAATACTTGGTAGGTATACTGAAATACAAACAATATAACATGTATAACAATAGAACATTGCCTCCTACAGGCAATAGTAAGTGTAGGGTAATAACAAGTCTATTATGACCTGTGAGTTGTGACAATATAAATGTTGTTGAAAATTTGTGACAATAAATAGATGAAAAGTTTTGACAATATATATTATCAATATGTATTGTATAATCATAGTGTAAGTATATTAAACGAAGGAATTCAATAAATCCAAACCCGCACAAATATCTTTATCGATAACAGATAATCAATTATAAGTATTTGTGCCGCCCTACGTTCGAACGCGCAACACTACATAATACCTAACAGATGATAGCTTGTTGTTTCCATGTGCTATGTAATACTGAATTATAATACAATGCGGCTGAGATTCATCTTCGAGAGCGACGCGACCGCGGCACAGTGTCGGTGGTCGGTGCGGCCTCGGCGCGGCACGCCGGCAATACATCAAGTACTGAACAATCTGAGAGGCACTAACTCTTTCGTTTCGTTCTACTTGTATCATTGTTTTTTGTTATCGCTGGTGCATACGTAGGTACCTACTTATTATAAAGTTACAAGCACTAACGTCGGACCTCTGCCAGAACCGTGTCACTCTAAATACGTCCCGCTCACTTCTGCCTGACTCCCACTTCTTATCGTATGATTTTTGAATACAGTGTTAGAGTCTAAACCGGCCGCTGCGCTGGCCCGAACGCCGACAGTCAGACCACCGGTATAGATAAAACCAATTCTTGTAAAGCCAAGTTCTGTTGGTTATCGCGCGGAGCTTTTCCTCAACGTGCAAGTAATATTGTAATAATTTTGATTTTGAAACCGTTCTCCGACATTCGATTCTCCGCTGAGTACACCGCTGCGCTGAGAGAACGATTCATATTCATGTTGTTCGTTAATAGAACCTTTCAAGTTTGAACATTCGTTTAATATGCACATGATTTGTGGCACTGGTTAGAATTACCTACTTGAATTCAATTTGTAAAAACAAAAAATGTTTATCCAAGGACCCCGGAAACTTAATATCGGGGGGATGAAGGACATCCGGCAGGAGTGGGTTTTAGTGGGTTGAGTCCGACATTACCCAAGCTATCTCATTCGTGAGGTAGCTTGGATGTCCGGGGGATTTACCACTCCTGCTAAAATATAAAAAAAGACTTGTTAGTCCAACGCAACAGTAGCACGACCTAGCACTGCGAGTACCACTGTTACAGTGTGAGCAAATACCATAATATAGTATACCATGTACCCGCTGTAGCTCACAGCGTTGTTGTAGGAGGCGACCGACGCGCGACGCGGCGGCGACGTTTTTTTTTTTTTATTCTTTATTAATTATAGAGGGTTTTTTTTAAAAAAAAATATGCCACCCTCATCGTGACACTCCCAAATACTCACCCTTACAAAAACAAAATAATAAAAACAACTAAACTACCTTACTACTAATTCCTAACCTAACTATACTATATAATTTTTTTGCATCGTCGGAATCAGAAGAGGCCAGGATACTGTTCACCATACCGACTTGACAGTTCCATCGGAAGAGTTGACGGCGCAGAGCATCGTTCCTTCCACATTCCATTGTAATATGATAAACATCTTCTATTACGTTACAGTCGTGACAATTTTCCAGATTGAAAATAAATCATAACCGTAATTCTTCAAGATTTTATAACGTAATAAAAACAACCGAGGAGTGTAAAGCTCAGCAGTTTAATTTTAAAATAGCTTAGCGTCTGCCTCGACCTCGACCTCGTAGTTCACGCCGAGATAGCACATTCCACGCGTGTTTGCTTGATCGGGGGCTTCCGGCCAGGAACCGAATACGGACATGGAGTGAATGCAGTAAAAAGTGTTATGTAGGACTCGCACAAATATACAGGGTTATTTGTAAAACACCAGCATCCTTAAAAGGGGTCATCAAACTCATCATTATGAACAACTTTTACTATGGGACCAACCCTGAAATCGCAAAAAAAAATCAGCTGTTCCATACATTTTGTTGAGTCACGTGATCATAAATGTATGGAACAGCTGATTTTTGCTGACATATAACCCTGTATACAAATAATCTATGTTTATAATATGGTAGGTTTCAGGACACGCCTGAGATGATAACATTTTCGCATCAGGAGCTTACAGTTGTGTATGATAGTCCTGAATATGATACTCCAAATATTTTTATTCCACGTTCATAGAAATGTTGAACGCAACAGATGTATAATATGACAATAATGTGGTGTTTGCCATTCTGTTGGTGTGACTGACTCAAGTAGGTAGGTATAGCGCTATATAGTACGTAACGTGGCGTCGCTCGCGAGCCCTTCGTGTGCCGCCCTCAGTCCCTCACTTTTTATGAACATCAATTAAGTTGTTTTTGAGAAGCCCAAAAAACTCCCAAACCAAGTACTTATTAAAAAATTCGGGAAAGTATTTATCAAAAGCAAAAGGTATTTGTGAAATTTTCATTATATTATATAACGGTTGAACATTCCAGAACTGATTAGGGAAATAATTAAGTTAAGAAAATTGTGCGTCTTCCAAAATAATTAAACATCAAAGCGGAGGTGTCGGCGGATAATATAACAACTGACTAACAAAAGCCTGAACCTATCAACCTGTCGCCACCATTATTCCTGCCTACCCTCGGAGTTCATGTCGCCAGGACGGTGGCGCCCTCTGACGGAACAATGGAACTTCTTTAAGACGTCGGGCGAGGGAGGGAGGAAGGGACGTGTTTTGTCATGTTAATTTGGCCCCAAATATCATCATACTGTGACTACAGCAGCCGGGTGTTACTAATGTAGTGGGAAGCAATTTGACTTTCGACCGCGGTCGGTGTAAGTGGTGTAACTGTATTAAAGTAAACGAAACGTTCCACAACCTATCAACAGGTACTCCATACTCCGCAACCGTTGTATTCGCCAACAAATCAGCTTTACATCAAATTGTTGATCCGACAAAAGGTCACACACAATTCCGAACGCGAGCCGCCGAACGTAATAATTTATGATATACGATAATACTGTTGGTATAAAAACATGGTTTATGAAGTTGTTTGGACCGGGGACCGGGGAACACCACATGAACGGCAACGTTTTTAATACTATTTATTTTAATACGTATAAAGTAGCTACATCATTAAACGTGTATTATCGCATCAAACACGACTACATTTACGGACAACAATCGATAAAAGTTGTAATAACGAAGCCACTTATGTCGTTGTCGTTATATCCTCCCTTTATGACACGCGACGGGCAGTTGGGCTCGTGACCTTTCTAAAATATCATAAAAATAACCACAAGTTCTCACTGGGCCGAACAACAGCCGCCGGCGCCGAGGTCAGACCTCCAATAAAAATCAAACATCAGAAAAGCTATCGTCACTCTGTCCAATATGTTTATGTTCCTGCTCAACAAACACCAAAAGTATATTGTATTATTTTCATTGTCTCGACAACTAATCAAAACAGAGCTTCAACATACGAGTACTTTGACTGTCGGACCCAAACATCACTCTGAACTGAATTGTATTACTTTTGTTTAAGAAAACATTATTGTAATCAGCAGGCTCTTCTTTTCATAAATAGATTAAAATTGAAAGCATTCTTAAATGCTTTTTTATAATATTAATAATGATTTAATAGTAAGAATAGTATGTAGGTTTTACTCTTTGATTTGACTGTAGGTACTTCCATCTATAAGACCTATGTGCACAATTAATAATCACATTTGATTTGATTTCGTCTCCGGAACATCAATGTCGAATTAATACAACAGATGCTGCGCTCACCTAAAACCCTTTTATAAACGCGGCTATTTTTACCTTGTAATATCCACATAATACATCCGTGCCGAATGTCTTATTTTGTGCAGACCTGTGGGTACCTGACCGCTAACAATGCTGAAAATATGAAAAATGAACAGAACAACCCCTAGCGAGTTATCTAAATCAACATCCTTATTATATTTTTTGTATTCTCTCTTTTATTGAAACATATCTATTGTTGTAATTTTCCATTAGAGGATGATTGTAAGGCAAGCGTGGTATTATATTTCAGTTGTAAGTTGCACAGCGTTTTTCTATCTCCCTCGGCGCGGGCGCGGGCGCGGGCGGCGCGACGCAGATTAATCCAGAGCCTGCCACACTCGGATGAGCAACGTTTAATCAGCTAAGAGACAGTACTTTGGCAAGTTGAGCATACACGGCACCGTTTAATATTTCACCCTGAGTATGAAGAGAAGGCGTGGAGTATTATTAATCTGCTACGGAAGAACATCTTCACGCTGAAAGTAAAATTAACTTCACGCACAAGTGCTACCCAAGTTTAAAGTATCATTATCACACCCCAAACTATTAGTTGCTCTAGCAAAGCTTCGTGATGACAAGTCACTTGAGTGATACGAGGGACCCTCATCACAGGTTGGCGTCATAAGGAACTTAGTGAAACTTTACGGTGTGTTAAGTGCACGTAACTTGACGCCGTTGAACTCGCCACTCAGCTGACGGCTGTCTGACAGTTAACCACTTCGGTAATTGTGATATAGGCAGTGCAGTTTGGAAATACGAGTTTGAAGCGATCTAACTGTTGTGAGGTGACTACTGTTATTAGGTATACGATAACAACTTTACCACTACACGTGCTAAGTACTTATTTACTGATGATGGTACCTAAGCGGTTACCTTAACTTATGGAAGAGCAATAATGAGGCGGGGCGGATTGGGCCACCGGTGTTCTTCACTGAAGGGACGAAACACACAAGTGCGAATTACTTCACACCAACATTATATGTATTATCACACCATTATTCTGTGAGAGGGTGCTACCCCTTCATAATATGTACCTATGGCTCCACCATAAAATGCTTATACAGTTTGTGTAAGAATGGTCACTCGTGCACTAAAGCTTTTTTAGAATGTATTATTCTTTACAACTGCAATAAAACTTACGGGAAGTAATAATAACCTGTATATGAATATAGCACAAGTCAGTGGAAATGCTGAGAGAAGAGGACGGACAAGAAACATACACTGAACATTGTAGTATTTCCTGTACCAACTACCACACCGCGGCTGCACATACGATTTAATATAGAGAAGCGGAAAGGTAAATACGTGGAGTTATTTAATGTAAGTACGTCATGATATTATTATTGGAAACAGACATGTTGATACGTATGTGCATATATACTGCTCACAGATATCGGCGTGAAATAACAGTATCCGTACTGTTGTGTTTCGTATGGTAACTGAAGAGAACCGGAGGCACAATCCGTCAAAGGCCGGCGATGCATCTGCAATGCTCTGGTGTTGCGGGTGCTTGTTTGTGGGCGGCGGTGATCACTTACCTTCACGTGACACGCCTGTTTTTATGTCAGGAGGAAAAGGAGGCTGTTTGCCTCCTTTTCCATAAAAATAAAATGTATAAGGTTGCTGAGATACTTTATAATATCACGTAAAACCACAATAATGATATTCGCCTAACCCGATATCTTTTTAGATACAAATTATTATTACAACTTATATTATTTTACAGTGGAACCCACTAAAACTAAGGAAGAAAAACGGGGGTTTAAAAAGAAAGGCTTAATATTTAAGATGCATAGTGAACGCATAATTATATATTCACGGATGGTATTGTTCATGAATAAAAATCTAACTAGTAATAGCGACATTACTTACTTCGAAGAGTCGCGGCGTACAGAGTGTACCTTCTGAACTTTATAATAGAGTGCTAATTAGCATACTTGCATATTCATCAACATTTTAAAGTTAAAGTGAGTCGGCTAATCCGCTCGCTCGTCCACTGCGTTCGCCCGCTAGCCGAGGTGCAGCACTTCTTTATAAATATCTATACATTTTTAATATAGTTAATTAGTCAACTTTTTTGGCGTCACCATATAATAAATTAGCATGGTAATATAGATATGGACTAATTTGCGGATTTTAAGGTCAATGGCTTAACTGGTTGATTAGCCGTCAGTACTATTTATAATCTTTTCTGTGCTCATACGTCGTACAAGGGCAGATATCACTACCGGTGATGTGTGATGGTTGAATGAGGAAGACTATTTTGATAGCACGAGTTATTACGAATAATTCAATTGGTAAATAGGGTGGCGGCTTCATACCTTGCTCGTAATCAAAGTCATAATAATTATTTCATAAGCATTTCGAGTACGTTTTACGATTACGTTATATTCAGTGTATTCTATCTACTTGCGGCTGATTTTTCTTTATACATTAAAAGAGAAGTCTAGGTATTGATTGATACTTCTCTTTTAAATGATTGAAACAAAATTATTTAAGATAAAATTAGGTATATTCTTCAGCGTTCAAACCCCTAAAAAGAAAAAGAAAAAAAAGGAATTATAATTTATTCAGTTTATGCGATTCTCAAAGAAATTGAATCTAGTTTTGTATTTTATTCGCGAAAGTGAGTGCTCATTAATTTATCAAAAGATTGTACTTTCAAGCTCAAATGAATTTAAATAGATTACATTAGGTACGTAGTTCTGCATGAATAGACGAGCGAGAGGACCTAAGAAGATTTGTAAAGTAGGTACGAAATCAAAGTTCCAGACAGACGACAAGCGTTTGTAGATGACTGTACCCTGTATAATATTATTAGTAGTACGAGTTTCCAAGTCACTCTAACACAGACAGTTTTAATGAGATGTAATATACTTATAATACTGTATATTATAGGTATAGGGATTAGGCCTATGGTGCAATGGACACTATATACTATGGTGCTACGAACACAATAGTACGAATAGGTACTGTTATTTCAATACAAGCAAAGATCGAAGGACACTAATAGTTTGTACCTATAGGTTAAATAGTCGCTGGTAAGAAAATAAAAATGAAGCTATCTCAATTTATTGCTAATATTTTTATCACAAGTTTAAGAAAAAACGTTTGTCACATTGTCACAGAGAGCCGCTACGTGTTTTCCGGAAAGCGTAGAGCCTTTCCGTTTCCGTTGTCTACGGAGTTTGGACGACCTCGTGTAGAGGGGGGGGGGGGGTGAGACTAAGTGACGTCATTGTAATTTTGTGTTGGTTTATTTGTCCTATTAGAGTATAGAATAAGTTGCCTAACTGCGTAAATAATAATATGACTTCATGCGGCTTGGTACACAGCGAGTAAATTAAATGTTAACCTACAAGTAGGTAATGAGAACATCAGCATGTGACATCAACCCATGACAGGTACGTTGTAATATATTTCAACGTATCTTAGAAATTTCACAAAATACCTCAGTAATTTAAAATAATTAATTTCACAAACGAGTCGAATTTACGAGACTTGTTAAATTAAGTCTTAAGTTAATTCTAGGTAGTTAAAATAATATGCGAAACTAATTAAAGTTGAAATGGCAAGTAGTTAGAGTTAACCCGGGAACAGATGTATAAAAATACCAATTAAATGGTACGTCGTGGAACGTGTGGTGAGCGTGGCGAGCGTGGAACGTGTGGCGAGCGTGGCGAGCGTGGTTGAGTGCGGAGCCTCGACCACGAAGTAAGCAAGATAGTTTTATTTTTCTTTTCATGTGCCTAGACCACCTGCTGCTAGAGTTTATACCACTCAGACTCGCCTCAGACATGGATTTACATAGCATGCATACGTGACGACCGGAATGTTCACACAATGAGTACCTAAATAAGTTTCAAATCTTCTTGTAATCTGTCGTGTGCGGAGACAGTGTAATGGAAAAACGCGAACAATACCAAATGATATCTGCTGGAATAACAAGACACATCTCAAATCACTTACACGTTCCATATCTCGAGGAAACGAGATAAACAAGTATGTCGGAATAAACATGTGTACCGATACTGTGCGGGCATGGCAGAAGTACTGCTCTGTAGGTACCCACGAGTACAGGCGACCAGCGACCGCACCTCAGAGGTACCAATGCAAAGGACAATAAGACAATAATATAATGATCTAGGTGCGTCTCCACTGATGTGTCCTTGACCCGACGATAGACGAAGAAGTGCAAAGTGAAACTGAATGGGATTACATTTTTACTTTATGTTTAAGTTTTGTTTATGGAGTCAGTGCGCGGCAAGGAAATAAGAAATTGAACGCGGCTTCTGATTTGTTCCGTATTCACGGGATGGTACGATACTTGCAGGCAAACCACAGTCGAAAAAGCGGCATAAGGCTAAAGTATCCTATTAAGTCAGTACTACTATTATCTTTTCTATAATCCTACGAGCATTTTCGAATCATGGTTAACTTTTGTGTTGAACTTCGTTTAAGTTACACAACCCTTCGTTTATCCTCATACACGCAAACATTCGCTTGATACTTCTGTGAAGTTCACGATGAACAAATGTAAAGAATTCCTTTTATATTCGTACAATCTACCGCAGAATTAGACGCACTCCATTAAGGGGCGTCTCCGGCGGGGGCAGAGCTTGCCAGCTGAGGGGCGGGGGGCGGGGGAGCCATGCAAGCCTATTATAAATCCATTACCGGGAAAGGTACAAGCACAATCGAGTGAAAAATGCGCCGCAATGATAGCAACGACCGCGGCAGCGGCGCCGGCGCCCGCCCCGCGCGGGGACACCTGGCTCATACGATTTTGATTGATTGCTGGTCCTCATTTAGATTCGGGGAGAAATATACACGTGGCTGAACCGTGGGATATTCATATGACAGATGACGTACGCGTTTTAAACAGGTCAATATGTAAGTTGAAAGTTGAAGTAACGGAACAGTTGGCGCGATGAATTACAGAAGATAACATCAGATTTGAACTTTCTGATTTTGTAAACTGTTATTTTGATGGAATGATTTATTCAACATTCATGTCACGAAGTTTCGCCTCGCATACAAATTTCTTGTTCTTTCCACATTTTATTCCTGTTTTGCCTGAAGAAAACCTTATTAGGTATAGTTCAAGATTTGTTTAAATTCAAAACCCTCTGAAGTATACAGTAATGCCACATTCTTAATAATTATCATTATAAAAGAGATTGAATTATTTATATTGTGGTAATGCTGTGTGAGACTAAAATATCTCCTGTATTACTTACCTACCTTTAGTGTATTTTACAGTGTTGACGTAATATCTACTTCATACTTTAAAAGCAAATATTAAAAAGAAAACAAAGGTGTCATCTTTATCAATTTCCTGCAATCAATTAAGAGAATCAAATGGGCGTGTTGCGTAGTTGACACGTAACACACACACACTCACACCGAGTGTAATGACGTGTGCACACTACGAAGTTAATAAATATTATACGTGAATAAATATTAGCAATGCACCGCACCCGCGACCATCTAATGTTAATAAGTTGTGAAATTTTGTTCTCTTCCTTCCTGTGGTGACTTGCTCTGCTTAAAATGTAAGTGAAAGCGTGTTCGTACTACAACCCACGCCGAACACGCTACGCACGTAGGTATATGTAGCCATTTACGTGTTTGGGACACGCGTGGTCCTTATTTCTGTATTAATAGGCTCCTCCTTCAGGTTCTAAATAACATTGGGTAATCTAGAGAGCGGTAGAGCTGGTAGAGCTTATTTGGATCACTAACTTCTCACGATCTGTCTAAGTAAAAGTCAAACAAATTGGCTATACCGCGCACAAGTAAATGGTGCGAGTTCCTCAGAACATGTTTGCACTACAAATGAAGGTTATTGATTGACGGAGCGGAATGGATCACCGGCACCGGCACCGGCACGCTACTGACTTACCGCCGGCGAATAATAACAAATGAACGATGTCCATTGCTAAGTGACTATCACTATGTTCCAGGAAGCTCCTAGTGAATTAGCAAGGTATGTAATTAATTATGTTGTAGAGTTAGATGCGTAAGTACCTAGCGATAATTGAGACAACATACATATCACAACCACTTATAGTTCTCTAAGTTATAGTTCTCTAAAACTGAAAACATAGGAACATCATCATTTTACTATATGATGCATATATTGACTTCATTCAAGAATTGCCTACATAATTACACGTAAAGTGTGTCACCATCATCGGGCATTATAGTGTAATTTAATTATAAGGATAAGAAGTATGATCTGTAGATAATAAAATAAAAAAGAAAGCCAAAGCCATAATTTTAATTGAATCTTGCCAATAAGTAAAGCTTGTGTATGGTGTATTTTGCAATAATACTATAAAGTAATATTACATAGTTAACTAATATTTTGGAGCTGTACATTGTACATACATTGAGCTTCAGGATCGCTGGCAATCGGTTCGAGACGGTGACTCATCCTCATCTTGGTCTAATTTGGATGCTGGCGTTCCTCAAGGCGGTATTCTTTCCCCACTTCTTTTTTCTATATTTATTAATTTTATTACCCATAAGCTTCGGTGTTCGTATCATCTCTACGCCGATGACTTGCAGCTATATTTTCAAGCAGGTGTCGACAATTTAGATATGGTGGTTGATGAGCTTAATCGAGACTTGGAAGCGATCAAGGACTGGTCTGATAGATTTGGGGTGGTGGTAAACCCTGGTAAATGTCAAGCCATAATCGTAGGTAGCTCGCGAAATATGTTGAAAGTGGACACAGTTTCTCTCCATCCTCTTATATTTGACGGTAAGGTTATCCCTTTCAGCAAAACTGTAAAAGATCTTGGTTTGCACATAGACAATTCTCTGAGCTGGCGTGATCAAGTATCCTGTGTCAGTCAGAAAGTCACTGGGATGTTGCGTTCTTTATATCGCCTCAAAAACTTTCTTCCAATTAGTACGAAGACAATGCTTATGCAGACCTTAATCCTACCCGTAATCCACTATGCTGATGTGTGCTACTTTGATCTGAATGCTGATCTAATCAATAAACTTGACCGCCTTTTAAATAACTGCATTCGATTCATCTTCAACCTTCGTAAGTATGACCACGTGACAGCGTACCGGTTGCTTCTAAAATGGATGCCTGTTCGCCAGCGTAGGAATATGCGGGCGTTAAATACTTTATACTCTCTACTCGATAATCCTAACTCCCCTTCTTACTTAACTTCTCATTTCCAATACCTGTGCACCAATCATAATAAACGTCTTCGTTCCTCTAATAATCGGCTTCTACAGTGTCCTACTCATCACTCTGACTTTCTTCACTCCTCTTTTTTCGTTCAGGCGATTCTTCTCTGGAATGCGCTCCCCCTCGAAATCAGAATGGCTACCAGTAGATTTTCTTTCAAAATCAAGTTACGTGAGTTTCAACAGAGGCAATATTTGGCAGAATCATCACAACGGTGAAGACTACTATTTATATATATATATATATTATTTATATACGCATATATATAATATTTATATACTTATATATATTTATATATTTTATTTGTGTATTACAGCCATATATATACATTGTATATATTATCTACTTATACTTTGTTTATCAGTTGTCCACTTTTATTACGCAGTGCATCTACCAAATGTCTCATCTCTGCATCACCCTAAGGTCGACTGGCAGAGAATGCCTTTGGCATTAAGTCCGCCTTTGTACAAATTTGTGCATGAAGTATTAAATAAATAATAAAATAATCAGGCGATACATCACAGTCGAGTGCGTGCTAGTAATGGATAGAAAAATAAATCGTTTTTAAAGGTTACAAACGCACTGTTAAGTGCTTGATATAAAACATAATGGTTTATAAAATAAACAGAATGATTTATAACATGATGTTTTTGAATTATGTATTTACATTAATTCTGCTTCTTAATTCAAATAAGTCAATATTTACCCTGTTGAATTTTTACCTACAAACGACAACTAAACGATAACTTTTTATTATTTTATTCAGCTCAATCAGGAAAGTAGACTTCGAGCGTGTCCGGCCATTCCCGTGTAAGTCCTGTACTCATACTGAAGTCATCTATCACTCATTTTTGACCGCAAAGTTTTGGTCCTTCGTAGATAGTTTATTTTTTCTTTATTTCTGTGAAAATTTCCATCGTCATTGGTTAGCGAGGTCACTAAGGTCACGGGAGGCATACTGAGTGTACCCTCGTCAAGCCTGCCACTCTCACCGATATGCTAAACATTACAAATTATACTACACATCACGCGACAAACGTATAAAAAAATATAAAACAAAATGGGTGATCTTTTTACAGAGAGAAGCTGACGTTATCTGGTCGTGGTCCGGATTTAATGAAATATTAACCACTGAAATAATATTATGTATTTGTATCAATTGAGGGCGTCGCGCTCGGTCGAGAGCACACAAAGTAATTATGTACGTAAGTGTTACAACCACCAAACATCCAATTCACTAGACATGCAAACATAAATGGAGGATGATATTAAATTAATGAAGGCCTGCTATTATGTTGTAAATAGTCCTCTGCGGATTTAATTAAGAATATTAATTTATTAACGCCGGACAGAGCTAGTGCTGTTTAATTAGTTTCTCGACAAGTTTCGTAGTTTTTATCGGAGCTTGTTTGCTAGCGAGAGGCGCCAGATTTACTTGACGAGGGATGGTTTTTGTCGAGATCTCGGGAGTGATAGAAAAAAAAATATTGCTACTATTATTAGAAATCTATTATGTATTCTCTCTTGGGACGGGATTGGGGAGAAAAAATAACGAAGTGCGGTTCTACTTAATACATTGGCGTCGTTGAACAACTGCTTCAGTGTAGCTACTGAATAGCAGCATTGTTCTATAGTTTAGTTTTTTACACTTTAGGTATAAGAATGTATTTACCTGTTACCATTTATCACCAAAACGGATTAAAGTTCTGACAATCCTTGCCGAACGTGTCGCTACAGTAAGGCCAGAATTAGCCCTAATTGCAGTTATCTATCTCAAGTAAATAGTCCAAACTTGTGGAGTGACACAATGGCGGGCGCGGTAATAGCGACACACGGCCAATGTATCACTCAACGAGTTAGGACTATTTACCACTTTTGCTTGTAATAAACGTTATGTGCTAACATACTATAATAAGTTCAGTGTTGATAAAACAATGAAGGAGTTTTCATGTGCCTCAATACACGACTGTAATGTTATTTACTAATTTTTATTTCTGGGCTCCATGGCACAAAGAGTGATTTCAGCAGAAAATAATTTGAAAAAGATAATTTTCAGAGTAGAAAAGTTTGAGTCAACATTTTCCTATTCAATTAGGCAATTCAATCAATCTTTTGAATCGAAAAAAAATTAATTGGACAGCTCCCGCAAAACGTTCAGTCCGGGCAAACAAGTTAGTTTGGCCGAGAGAGTTTCCTAGCAGCACCTTGTCACAGTGTCAATAGATTATGAAATAATCCGACGATAATAAGGATTCATACGCCATTTGCCTCTAAATGTAAATAGAAAAGCTCCAAAGTAGATACTTGTAAGAAAGTAGTAAGTTTTTGCGTGAACTTAGAAAACACTCAAGTTATAAAGTTGTGATGGATTGTGCTTATTTACATAGTAAAGTAAAGCTAAGTTGTCGCATCTCGTTACTTGAGACAAAGTCGTAAACTTCAGCGACTTGCTACAACTTAGAGCTTTACTTAAGTCCTTTATGTCTTTTAAAGTTAGATCAATGTCTTCACGGCTCATCGACTCACAACTAACGGAATAATAACTAATAGTACTTATCTTAGAGAAAGGGACTAAAGTATATCCAGTGTCTGCAGCCGTGGCTGGGGCACGACTATTTTATAAAACTAATTTATATTTTATTTTAATAAAAATCTTATTTGTTGTACTAAATTACGATGCCGGCGGCTGTGCGTGACAACCTTAAGAGATGAACGAATTAAAAAATGGACGCACCCAGGGATAATAATTAAACTTGAAATGGGAGATTAAATTTAACGCGATAATTTAAGAATTGAAATCTCACTCAGATCCAATGGCTCTTCATAAGATAGTTTCTCCCCCGAGATTACACATATGAATGCAACACCTCCATCTAACAAACGCGTATATATCGGCTTAGGTATATACTTTAAATATGCTCATTTTTCAGGCGCTTTTGTGGCCCTGCGCTGTTCAGCGTACGACACGTGCTTGACTGATGCTGTGTCGGGTATCGATCGAACATATGAGATTTCGAAACAAGAACTGTCAGGCCATAATTAATTAAAATTTAGCACATAATTCAAATGTATACTCCAACTGATCGTAATTATGCGACCCACGATACGATACTTTAATTTTTACAAATAATTTAGTATAATAGGTCTGTTTCCACCAAAGTTTTTGATAGTTTTTTTGTGTAGTTAACCAGCGGCTGTCTGCAACTGTTTCCGCGTGAAATTGATTTATCATTAATACCCCATAAAATTACGAAGATTTATATTTATATATTTCAATAAAGTAATATTGCATTACAGTAAAATTACCTTTTCACAATATTCTTAAATAAATCAAATATCTTACATGAATACATTGAAATTAAACTCAAATTAAATCTAAATAACTAATACAATCATTATTTTATATATAATTATTAACTAATACAATAAAATGAAAGCACTTAGGTACTAACAATCACAACTTTAGTAAGTAATAAACAGTCAGATCCCAACAGTACTTACCCTTCCATCATTCTCACAAAAAGCCATACATACCGTTATGATATTTGACCACTTGTCAGCAAAAAGATCTGTGTTGGGTTTTGAAACCAGTAATTTATTGAGCAGATCGAGAGCGCGTACTAACGGCGATCTTATAATAATTGTATGTTTAACTCTGTCAGGGCACTCCATACAACTTACACCTCGGTAAATTATTACATATTATATTATTACTCAGATGCTTGCTAAAAGAAAATATTATTATAGTAAATTAATTAATTTAAATAATTATAGAATACAAGAAATTTTAAACCGGCTAAAAAAATATAAGTTTCCAGATGCAATAGTTTACTGTATGATATCGATAGAATTATTGTATTAATAGACAAAATACCATCACTTCTTATTTTAAAGCTACAAAACCCCATGTTGGCCATTCTGTTTTTTTTGCCATGTTCTGCCCTTTTTGCTACTATACTCCTGAAAGTCTAGTCAACTTTAAGCTGCAACACGGAGGACCCATGAACCAGTTATTTTCTTTACACGTTGACAAGGGCCAAAGTCTTACCGGCTTTCCAAAGATTCTATTATATTTTTGGTAATATAATCAATCACTGTAATTCAAGCAGTTAAGAAAACCCCAAATCAGGGTTTTAACTGCTATGACTAAATGTCGAAAAAGATTACAAAGTCAAACATAAGAACCTCTTTAGAAGCACATGAAGCCGAATCAGTAAATAAAATACACAGAGATAAAAGCGTAATACTGTGAGAGTGAGCAATTCATTCGACACTTATCTTTATACGAAGCTCATCTACATTACTTAAGGGTTTATTTATTTTAAATCCAAGACAAACCTTCCATATAAATGAATTAAGCTAGCGACACACGCAACCACTAAGTAAGTCACTACATTATATATTCTGGACAGGCTCACTGTCTCAGATTCTCTTTGAAGACAGTCGTTGGTATTTGTCATAAGTACTTGTTGAACACTAAATTTCAAAATTTTTGTAGAAAGAAAAATAATCATTTGTTGATTGCAGTCGTTGTCTATTTAAAATCTGGATTATTTTACTATACCTACATATTTTGCCAACTGTACCAGCTAATGCTAGCATGGACGTAAAGGTGACTGTTGTTGACTCCTACTAGTGCGCGAACTGAGAATACTTTTTTTAAAGTGATCAGAAAACGTGATTTATTTAATTTCATAATAAAATTAATATTCAGTGCAAAGTTTTATGTTTCTCGAATGTTAACTTCTGGTTACCTGTAATGACATTTGTCGAAGTTATATATTTTGTATGAAGGCGAACCTTATTACATATTACGACACAATAATAGTTTGCACGCCATCACACAAAATATATCTCTTAAATTGCCTTTTAGATGCATTGCGACTGACGACACGACACATTGGTATGTCGGCAGCTTAAGATTGCTTTAAGACCTGCTTGCTCTGTTGGCTCATGTGACAGGGTCGTCAGACATTCAGGTTTTATAGTAACAGGCGAGCGCTCTAAGCTGTCGTCATACGAGTAGGGAGGAGGATATACTAAGTAAAACCAATTGGGAGGGATGCTGACCAGCAGAAATAATTGTAAATGTTAAATTGAGTGGAATTAAAGTAAAATAAATTGGAACCTTGTAAACGGTTTAATAAATATATTGAACAATATAATGTAATTACCTATGTGTTATGTCACTTTAGTGACGTCACATGTTCACTTAACCTTAGTATCTGTATCGACCACCTTCACTCCTGCCCACCCTGCTATTTATTTAAAGATGTAATATGATTGTAGCTGCACCGCGCCAGTCACGTCGCGTTCACGCAATCCATACCAACTATGAAGCTCGATATTTTCCAGTTACACCAGTGTGTGTTGATTTAGTAGGGGTAATGGACACTGTGCAGAGCGCTGTGTGTGTTGTGTGGGGGATGAGTGCAGCAATCAGCGGCGTGTCGCCCGCGGGCTGCAGCTGGAACTAAACTGTATTGAACATAAATATGAATGAAACAAAGATAGGAACAAATATAAAGCATTGCGGGCATTTCAAGTAAAAGTACGTGTTTTCAATGTATATTTTCACCGAATATTTTATGGGTCATGTGTGATGCATAATATACAGTACAACTTCCTATCTCTAAGCCACTACTTAAATATTTTCACTCCATAAAAATTCCAAGCCCAACCTAGGAATTTAAACATGGGCTGAAAGCCCAGGAAATAACAGTAAAAGAAAGAAAGAAAAACCATTTATTCACCTTTGGGTAGAATATCATAAAACCAAAATAAAACAAATCGAAAAAGTACAGTAGCATATAGAATGACGTCTTAATGAATTACAAAACTTAATAAAAGTAAGATATACGTTTTGTACAGTTGCACGTTGTATTACAAGACACGAATGTACCATGAGCAAGTCTGTTGCCCAGAGAAGGCACGTTTGGCGCAGTGGGTAATTGGCCCGCCGCGTCAAGTACACGGTTTCAATGCTCGGGACAAATATTTTTGTGATCCACAGATATTGGTCTTCTTCTTCTTTTTGTTTCGATCGTACGTATCGTGAAATTACACGATACAGCAGAGAATCAACATTGTTAGGAATAATAATATCTGGCGCAAATATTTATACTCCATAAGTCCTTTATACTTTACAATTTAGAATTTCCAAAGAGACAACATTTTAATTTTAACTAATATTGTACAAAGCCAAGTACATTTTCATCTTTATTATCATTTTAGCCATAAAGCCACAAGATTGCCTAGCTCGGCATAATTACGTTATATTTAATAGCTATTATTGGACACAATGGACGTTTATTGATCGTTATAACGACTACACCGCGGCCGCGGCGTCGCTCGGTTTGCGGTTTACCATTTCAGTTGAAAGAATACTGATTTTAATGAATTACGTATAGTAATTTAGGCCTATCACAGTGTAATGTTGTGGAACTGGGTCGATATCTTGCACAATAAATAAAAATATTTCACGTCCTTTTAAAAATTCAATAGTGTAGCCTCACATTCAAATTTTCTCCTGTATCATTAACGCAGTTACGTACTGCACATAACATCTGAATGCACAAACATCCGGACTGGAACAAACATTTGTCCCGTGCGGAAACTGTAATCGAACTTACGACATCAAGCAAAGGTGACCTTAACCTAAGTCAATCGTGTTGATATTACGAGTACTAAATCATCTAGTGATAGGTTTACTGTGCCAATGACCCCGAGCAGTTTCTTAATAAGCTCGTCATACAATTAATTAACCAACATATAATTATAATAACTTCCGCCCGCGGCCTCGCCCGCGTAGTGTGTTGATGAATTGTAGTCAACATGTGGCGCCATCTATTATCATAAGAACGTTACTGTTATTTTACTTGGGATGAAAGATACCCTATGTCCGTTTCTGTATACCTGACAACATATATGCATTAGGATGATCGGTTCAGTGGTTTAAGCGTTAAAAGGAAACAAACAAACAAACTTACTTTCACATTTAATATAGTTAGGAAGTTATGATTTACTCTACTACCGTGTCCTGCGATGATCTGATTTTAATGTCAGTAATGAAGTGGCGAGCTCAAGTTGTACTCAAGTAGACACAACACACATACAATGGGAACGATAAACAATAAGTAATCTCAATTAATTGGAAATATATTAAAAGAAGATCTTGAGGTGGTAGAGCTTCTTCACCATCACCAGGATCTTACAGTATCCTTAGTTCCGCTGTGTGGCGGCAACGCGCATGAGAGACCCTGGTGTTGCAAGAGTCTACAGGTAACGGTAACCACATTATTAAGCGGGCCGTACACTTGTTTATATTTTTAAAAATGTTTGCCGTATGCCGTGATATGATGTATGCCGTTGCCCTAGTTGCGAATTTTCAGACACAATTATTGAACCGAAGACAAAATAATTGTAGCACAAAGTACATAATTCATTTGCTTTCAAAGAAACAACAACTTCACAGAGAAGGGTAACATCACGTTTCAATAGAACGTTTGGAGGGATTCAATGGGGAGCCGTATATTTATGGCTGTCGTCCGCTGTCCGCCGTGAAATATGACGCAATAACAAAATGGCTGCCAGGAGGTGCTGTGCGGAAGTACACTTGCGACGTGACACTTGAGGTGTTCAGTATTCATGCCATCGCGCTTGTGTCTCGGACAGCAAGGTAGTAGTGCTATACTCCCACATTGCCATTAATAAGTCCCGTGTAATCAAGCTAGATGGAATTCTCAATAAGTTTGCCAGACTAGAGATCGAACCCGGAGCTTGCAGTAATGTCTGGGCGCTACACGTAACGTACGACTGGTTTTATTTAGTGGTTTCTTATAATTTGGAACGTCGTGTTTAGGAGTCCCTTTTGTATTTACAATCATTATTTAGTATTACGGGTACATCGAGTCACCTATTGGTTGAAATTCGACCGTTTTTTTATAAAATTTATTTTTTATTGATAACATTATAATGGCTACTAAACAAAAAAATCGATTCACAAACAGTAGTTAACACAAATTTGTATTAATACTAAACTAAACTTTGTATAATACTACAAAGATAAATACAATAATAACTTTGTGCGCCAGTATGAAAAGCGCTTTTCTCAAGTGTGAGTGCGAGTGAAGTGCATTCAATCTTTTTCAAATAGAACATTTACGAGATCAGGGTCAAGGACCGGTAAACGTTGAAAGGATTGCTACGACGTAGCACCCATCTACGGCGTAGCACCGTCTACGAATTTGCTACAATATTTATTTACGAGCTATGTGTTGTGTTGTTATGGTTATGTTATACGTTCAATACAGTTTTATGTTACAATGTTGCTATTAGCAATCTTTTCTTAGCATCATTGAGTCGTTTCTAGGAGCAGACGATATAAAAATACTATTTTATATAAAATGAGAATTGTACATCGTATCTTTAAAAAAATAGCACTATCGATATTTTGTCCGTCTGTCACATGCATTTTATTTTAACGGTAAAGGTACCGTAGAAATAAAAACATGTATTAAACTGTATTAAACAATAATTTTAATATTTTTATTTTATTTTTTTATATTTTACTTACCAGTAATTTGAATCAATCGATAAAATATATTCCTTAGCTTTTTAATGTACAAATCCATGTTATAATAATTATAATCACTACATAGTATAAAACAAAGTCGCTTCCCGCGTCTGTTTGTTCCTATGTATGCTTAGATCTTTAAAACTACGCTACGGATTTTGATGCGGTTTTTTTTAATAGATAAGAGTGATTCAAGAGGAAGGTTTATTTATGTATAATACATGCATAATAGCGTAACCGTGCGAAGCCGGGGCGGTTCGCTAGTTATGTATATATATGTTAACGTCCATGTGTACTACGGGCGTCAAACGATGTGTTGATAATAAGATGTCTTGATAATAACTATGATGATTTGCGATTATGATTTTTTAAGAATATGATATTCAGAGACTAAGCGATATGGAGGAACATAATAATATAAAGAGCAGTGGCACACGCAAGGGGCACGCGCGCATGCGCGCACGTCGCGCACGTATAAACTGTGGTGCTACGTTTAGCGGAGATTTTTCCAAGTATCTCTGAAATCTTCATTAGCCCTTACAGGACCATAAGGTTGCTGACAGTTAATATTAATATTTAAATGTATATTTTACATTGTTTAGATGTAAAATAAATAAAAATCATCAAAAAAATAATTACCAATGTGTAGTTTTTTTGGAATTTTATGGGAAATATTTTTCCCTATGGACTATAAAGGTAACAAAAATAATAATTAGGTTTTATATGAAAATCTCTTTTATTTGTTATTTTTTATAAGAAAGTGTTAACTAAAATAAATGAAAATAAGTAAATAAAATAACTATAAAAACATATGTGCTAACTGTGATACTCTGCGAAACAATTCCTTTTGGTTGTGAAGCAAAGATGGACATTGCACAAGGTACACACATTATGTGTCCTGTTTTCTATGCGGCATTTAGCACAATTTACACATCTTTTCATTTTGTCCGCTTTTTGCATACTGTGCGCAGGCAAAATGCGTTTCGTACCGATACGGTGCTTATCAGTAGTGACTACAGTGGGCCTTGACCGCCGTCGACAAGTATAATTATTTATTAGACCTCGTGCTATGTTTTGACGATACTCGAGGCTGCTCAGAAGTGGACCTTCTACACGTTGCGCTTTGTGCAATTTCACATAGACTACGTATGCGTTATTTAGCGCTATATCCAATAAATCGAAAAATAGGCGCAAGTAGTATTTTATTTTGGCTTTGCGGTCAACCTCATAGCATGCCTTGCGTTGATCCATGAGGTCCACCCCTCCCATGTTTTTATTATAACAAATGACGACTTCCGGGCAAGTAACGTTTATTTTTTCAGCAGCTCCAGCCTGTCTTCTCTTGACTATACCTGTCGGCACCGGAGAAATAAAATTGCTCAACATATGTACTGATTTGGTATCCATCCATTTTACAAATGATATACCATTTGAACTTTCAGCATAAATCTCACCCCTCTGCATATGCTTGTCCAACGGCAGGGACTTAGGGACGTTTTTTCTATTAGTGCGGACAGTTCCACAGGCTTTGGTATTGTGTTTCATTAATTTAAATTGTAAAGAAGGAGAATTAAAAAAATTATCAAAATACACTTCGCATCCAAGACCTTTCAGCTGTTCCGTTAGACTTAGAACAACAGATTCACCTAAGCCAACTTCAGTGTTCATTTTCTTGCCTGTATATAAATCGAATTCAAATAGATAGCCTGTGGAAGACTCGGCCCTACACCACATTTTGAATCCCCATTTTATTGGTTTATTCTTGATGTACTGTTTCATTATGTTATGACCTTTGAATTTTATCATATGTTCGTCTATAGACTGTATCTTAGAGTTGTTCATAGCTTTTTGAAAACATAAATTGAAGTGTTGCATGACTGGTCTAAGTTTATAAGCTCTATCATTCGCTTGTGACTGACCAACATTATTACAAAAATGTAAATTTTGACGTATTTGCTCAAATCTTATTCTTGGCATAACATTAGCGATATAAGGGACACCCATATCTTCATCAGTCGACCAGTAACATCTTATTGTTGGCAAAACGTGGTAACTCATTACAAAGTTCATGCCCAAAAATGCCTTCATTTCATCCGAATCAATTGTAAAAATTCTTCCGTTTTGTTCTGCATATCTAATACTTTCTTTTACTATTATGTCAGTTATAAGATTTTCTAGTTGTGTCACTTCCATAAAAATATGCATTGGTGTCAACATATCTTGCCGATCTGAGAATAAATTTATACGACCAAATTCATACTCACTTTCCTGAAATACATGAGGTACATAACTGTTTTTTCTCCATCGAAAGTTAGGAATTTCTTCCAACGTCTCAACCGAAACGTTACTTGGGGTAACACAGGTTGCCAAAGAATCTTCAATTTCAACAATATCAGCCCCATTTTCTACATCTTGAGCGATGAACTGCTGATCTTCTTCATCTAATAGAAGCTCATCTTCTCCATCACTGTTGTCGGCTACAAGTAATTGCAATATATTTTCATCCCCAATGTGGAATTCTCTGCAACCTCGTCCAGCCATTTCTGCAAAAATAATAATATATAATATAAATATAACGATAATTATGATAAAAACAGTTATGATAAAACTTTATAAAAAAAAACCATTATGGACCACAGGGAAGTATTTTTCCCATAGAATTATTTGTCATTATGAGCTATTTATTGTAATTTGTTCTTATATTATTGATAACTACACAAAATAATACTTACCAAATAATATAAAACACGTGAGAAAACACAATATTATTATTATTACACAATAAAATTATGTGAAATAGTTACGTCGTGCAGCCCGCGAAACTTTTGTTTTTGGCGCCAATTGATTTGACAGTTCTTTTTTTTTTCTGAACGTTCCCGATTGCGTAATTCCGTGCGGCATACATTTTATTTTGACGTTAAGCGCAAAAAATGCAAATGAGGTTACAATTGAATACAAATATCATCATTTTTTTAATGGGGAAAAGTGTTTCCCTTGGTCGTGAAAGGGTTAAAAGGTTTTGTGAACTTTGTCTTTGTAACTTTGCTGTTTAGTTCGTGACTTGTTTAAATATTTGTCATTACACCAAGTTGTGGTGTTTGTTCCAAGTTGAAGGGTGGTGGAGGAACGGGTGGGGGGAGGGGGGGGGCTATCAATCGAATCGACGACATCCGAGGAATTCTTAATTTGATTTTGATTTTTGTTCGATTCCACTGTGTAAGGAGGCCGGATGTTGAATTTGTATTACGGAGTATCCCTTGGTTGATACCTGATATGAATGGTTGACAAGATTAACGATTGGCTCTAAGTAAACCTTCCTATAAACCTAGTTTCGTAAACTACACTACAATAAATAACGTAGTAGACTTAATCACTGGTCAGCAAGTAGACACGAGCATTATCTGTTCCGATATCTACACAAACACATTGCCACGACCTGGGCAGATAGCAACAAAGTGAGCAATACGATCGGCGGAGGGACTGTGGCAATACAATACAATGGCAATCCGCTGTATCTGATGACCTACTAGCCCACACAGCTAAGGAGACTACACACTGAGCTGCAATGTGGCATAAACGTAACGAAATTAAACAATTGAAAAGTTTTTTTAATGAATAAATCAGCCTGTAACTGTCCCAATGTAGGGCAAAGGCCTCTTCTCATACAGAGAAGGATTGAGCATTAATCACTGCGCTGGCTAACCGCGTGTTGGTGATTTCAGACTATTTAGTCCAGGTTTCCTTACTGATGTTTTCCTTCACCGTTAGTCAGTGGTGTCTTAGATTAACTAAGAAAGTACATAAATGATATTTAAAAAACACATTGGTACATGCCAGGTTCGAACCCACACCTACGCGCTTGCAAAGCGGGTCCGTAACCAATGCCCACCACGACACGATTTAATAAGGATTTTTTTTAAGTCGTACTTTATGCTGAGAAACAATATAACGAAACGCAGTGTTGACATATGACAATGACAGCTAGTTAGATTTGTATAATGACAGCACAGACTTACTAGGGATGAATGACAGCACAAAAATAAATTTCTCATTGGAACATAGTTTAATATAAATAGCAATTTATGAAACATCTCGTAAGTAAGACGACAAAGAAAATGTTGAACCTACAACCATGGACTAATCGGCATTAGACGACCCTTCGATTACAAGATAATTAATTAAACATTGCTCAAGGCGACGGACTTAAAGAAATCGATCTGATAATGTCTACTGAAGTAAAAGAGAGGAAGAATATAATATATACCTACTCTCTACCTACTCTCTACAGGCTGGAAAAGGAAAGCGATGGCTGAAGAAGGGAAAGCACGTGGAAGATTCAAAAATCTTTGAATACATTACTTACCTGATTTTGTTAAATAAAGCAATGGTTCCTTTGAGTAAAATTTGCTTTTCTCCTACCCTGTATGCGGTAAACTTGTTTTCAAATAATAACTAACCATCTATCGTAATTCAGTGAAAGTTAATATGTGTATGAACCTATGTATGTGATCCAGAAAACTTAGCTAGACATTTTTATAAAGTATTTTTGTATTTATATAACATGCAAACACTACACTAACTTCCAGAAAACTTAATGGTGGTCGATTCTTAAATATAACGCTACTAATACAAAGTGAGTAACTAGCAATGATACGGATATAAGCTACAGCTCATCCAAGGTGCGGACCCTGAATCGTCGTATCTGAAGGCAATTCCCGTAATGAGAATGACGCGACGGGCATTCACTCTCACCTTTAGATATTATTCATAATTTTCGCCGAGCTCTCGAAACAACATCATTTATTAAAATGATTAATAGCTTTTTGAATAATTAATACTTAAATAAATTTAATTTGCTATTCATTACGTATATATAGGATGTTTTGGACATTGCTTTGTTTGAATATTTCTCACAATTATTTTAAATTTTAACCATGCGAATTGATGTTCCCGGGCGGAAAATCGATCTGTGTTTATTACTTATGTACTAATCTTGTGTCTACAATCTGTAAATACTTTATTATTTTTCTCTTATTACAGAGTTAAGTCGAGTGGTATATATCACAGTTTGAACCGGCCTAAAGGCCTCTGACATGGCTTTACATAGCTGAATGTACCAAAACGCACATGAATCCGAAAAGTCAGAGGTGAGAAGAACCTGAGTTTCGAACATACGACCTTTAACTTGGCTATCCAGCGGTCATACCACTAGGCTATCACAGATTATCTAAATTAAAAACCTCATTATCTAAATTAAAAAAAAAGCTATATTTTCGGCAAAAAATGTTAACTTTATTGTTTGCTTGCATAAATACTATATTAAATATTTATTAAGAGAAATTTATTAAAGTTAACGAAGTAACCCACATAATTATAGGTACATATAATTTAGCTGAGAAGCAATGGGTGTTTATCGCCGCGATAGGTAGCACCTCGTCAGTTTTGATTTCTACTCGAAAGTAATCGCTTCGCCATGTAAACGGAATATTACTAACTGGGGCGGGATCAACCTGTATATTTACGTCAACCAGATTGACAGATCCAAAGATTTGCTTTTCATTTAAGAATTTGAAACTTATTAAAAGTTTATTAAACAAATATATTTCACGTTTCGAGTAATCTTTCGAAAATACTGAGTTTAATGTCAAATGATTGCTGTAGCTCATGTGCAAGATCCTTAGTTAGCCGGCAGCAAGTAGGTCGACTACAATAGATAATACAATACAAATAGCAATATAATGAGCGCTCTATATCTACACAATCCAATCTAAATGACATCCATGCAGTATCAATACTCCAAGTGAACACAATATGTACAATGCCGGCCGCAGCTTTCCCAAAAACTTTTCCATTAAATAGCATTTCTAATTTAGGATCAACCCTCATTTGTGGAGTCATTTTTCAAGTTTCAAAAGTTGGCAACGTCGCAACAGCTACATGTGTCCCGACACAACAGTCCAACCCCACTCAGTGCAAAGTTTTTGTTGAATGTTTTTGATATTTTTTGGTAAGTCCCGACTTTCCTCGTGGCGTTAGACTTACTCGTAGCTATAAATCGGCGAAGCGTTTTTATAA
The DNA here is from genome assembly GCA_936450705.2 of Protodeltote pygarga. NCBI lineage: Eukaryota > Metazoa > Arthropoda > Insecta > Lepidoptera > Noctuidae > Protodeltote > Protodeltote pygarga. Next base: position 14,485,912 of record OW388262.2, on the reverse strand, counting down.
CCGCAACAAAAGGTAAAAGGAAACTTTATGAGGTACATTATTAATGTATTTTCCTCATACCTACTCGCTCAGAGCAGAAATAAACCACACGAAACTTGTAGGTAGTGAACGAAACCGTCATACGGACACCAAAGGACTAATTTTTCACTGTGACCTTACCCGGGGCCTAACCCAACATGAAAAATCACAGTTTCGATTTGGGGAACACCGTGACTCGGGGGATTTGTCGGCAACAAGTAAGCCTAAGTGAGATTCGACATACATTACGTACAGATGGCCGACTTTGTATTTTGTCCGTCCGTCGCGCGCCGCCCTCGTACGTACATGTGAGGGATTACGACTGATTTATGTACGCCATACATTGAGTCGTGGCTCGAGTGCGGCGACTAAGTTCTTAAGGCAGGTTTCTACGGCAAATCTACCAAAGCGTTGCTAACAGAATACTACAGTTAAAGTGCCAGATTAATATGCGGTATACGTCTCGTGTTATATATTTAGTAAATCTACCTGACGCAGGCATTAAACCTAGATCATTACACTTGTGATGAACAATTTTATAGTACAGTATAAGGCTGTGACGCGTGTGTGTCATGAATCATGTTTATGAGTTGATCGTACCGCGTGGCAGTCCCCTGAGTGATATTGAGTGCATGGAGTGTGTGGTTAGCATCGGACGGGAATATTCGCACAAGTAAAACACGCAGGTCGGTAGGTACCTAAGTACATGAAAGACAAAGGCTTATGTGAAAAAATTAAAAATGTAATGTTTGTTACTCTGGTTTAGTATATTATAGTGACTACAAAAAGTAAACTTTGTTTATTGCGCGTATGAGTGTAGTGATAGAAATCCAAGTCCTGACCTATTCACAAATAGTGAAAAGTGGTACTTATCGTATATATTCTTTGTCAATACCTACTGCAATAATTTTTAAGCATTGCTGTAGTATTGGTTATAAATAAACTGTGAGAAAATAACAAGTCTTGATGAGTCGTCAGTAACAAGTACAGTTGCGCGCACGCCTCTCTTTAAAACTACAAATAACTTGTGATTTCACGGCGTTTCTAAGAATACATTTGTAAGGTATTCACGTATTTGTATGTTTCAATTAAGAATAATTTATGAACGGTAGTCGCTTTTTGTTATTTAGTATAGGTGACTAAAAAAATGCTACAGATGTTGTCCATGTGATGTAATTTTTTAAAAATAATATTATACTTATCCTTTTTTCAGTTACAAACTTACTGACACGCACACTTTTTTATGAAATACTTATTTCTTAAAAAAGTTCTGATTTATACAAATGAAGAGTATTCCATCCTTTACGATAAGCGGGTGACCGAACAAAAATTATATCATACGCTGACTTGGTTTGCGTGCCAAAACAAATATTGTGTCCCCGGGGAGCTGGATGATCTGGCGTGCGCTCATCTTCATGACACATACAATATGAGGGTATCAGGACCCGAAACTAACCTATCTGCTACACCGTACACGCGATATACGTGTGGGCTTTTTGTATCAGTAGGTCATTATATTTTGATATTTTGAAGAACACGTAATAATAAAAATATGTAATTCTAATCGTTCTGCAAGTGTGTAGTGTACGAGTAGAAAGGTTCGAATCTCGCCGATAAAGTATTCTGGGTGTTAGTTTTGCTTTTAATATACTTTGGACAAATGTCCTAGTTTAGGAAAACGTGAACTTTAGCACGAAGTCAGTAACCCATGTTAAATAAATAAATAGCTTTAATAGAAGATTTCGCATCGACCCTCGAAGTAACATTGGATCAGGGAGGCGGAAAAAAGGAAGGAGTACGCAACCAACACTTAATAAGGCTTGAAACTTAATAATACAGCACCCAATTCTAATTTAAAACTGAATATTATAACACAAAATGAATACCTACAGCTGACCGACCTGACCGTCCCGCGTCCCGCGTCCCTCTGGACCTCAGACATCGTAATGACCGAATTTGTCACACTCACAATGTAAAGAGGCTACTAACAATACTCATTATTAATGTTTTAAATTAAATAAATTTGTTGTGCTGCTGTCACCCGTCTCGACTCTCGAGGGATGAGGGCTCTGACGTCATCGTGAGTAATAGAGACACTCGGGGGCACGCACAGTCGCACACCAATAACGGATCAACATTTAACAACAGCTTCAGTAATTTGAGGTTATTTTCACAAGAAATAGGTCAATTTGCGGACCTTTTTGATGTTGATAAATAATGGACTATCAAGGTTTGGTTAGTTTTGGACTGAGAGGATAATTTTATTTCTTTTGAAGGCGTCTGCTCAAGCACGTAATTGAATAGGTGTTGGACGCACCTTCGTAACACCTCCTGCACCATGATGTGGTGTCGTGTGCAAGTGAAGGCGCTCGTGGACTCTCGCTTGGAAGTTTATCTGTATTCACAGGAATCCATTCTGTATAAGCTCTTATGGCTGATTGCTCAAAAGGCTTAGTTTTATCGCCCTTTCATCGTTTTGAATGTAATCATTAATTGATTGAGCTCGCTGGTCATCCAGTTGTATTGATCTACGCATCATGACGTCATCCGAGGTCATAAGTTCTCCAGAAACTTTTACATTAGATGCTTAAACTTCACTAATGTTCTGAACCTTTTACTATACCTACTATTTTTTAGTATAAAAGATTGAAAGTGTAATAGAATAAGTATCTACTAAGTTTATCCGATCTAGCCGCGGGGAGTCTGAAAATGGACCAATAACTTTGCAGACTACTCCTACACAATAAATTCTTACTTGCTGTCGGTACATATTACGTAACGGCCGTAGTCCTAGGTCCATCGACAGACTAAATCACGTCGGTATTACATCTGAAAAAGTAATAAGGGGGCAATATTCGAGAATTGCTTTTAATATTGTACTCACGCAAATAATTCAACGAGAAAATTCAACAATCATGTTACGTTATATGTAGGTATAATAATATTACAGATCTAAAGAAAACATTTTTATGTCTCTGATGTAAGATCAAACATTAAGTCAAAGAAGTCGAAGTTAAGTCAAGTAACTGAACATACTCGTATAATATAATATGCTGGAGCAAACACGCTTTTCCGTAATTTCAACTTCAAATGGACAGATTAATGTAATTCTACTTGTAAAAGTCTAACCCTCCTTCGGGGGGTAATCGGCTGATCATATTACGAAAACAATCCGATATCTTGTAACAACATCATAATTTGACGCTCATCCGCCGAGCCGACAGAACTGCTTAAAACTTAATTAATTAATTTGTAACATTAATTAATAGGACGCCCAACATTTTCTTCTGATTCTGTAAGTTGAACTGTGAAAGATGTCTAAGAATCACTTCACCTTTTCTTTATTTATTTTTTTCGATTTAACAAATACAATTTTATTTATTGTATAATACGAGTCGTGGTGACGCATTGATTACAAACCCACTTTGTTAGCATATAGGTGTGGGTTCGAACCTGCTTTTTTACACGTTTCATTGCGTACTTTCTTAGTTAATCTAAGACACCACAGACGTAAACATCGAATATCGTGAGGATGGAGGAAAAGTCTGAAACCTCCAACACGTAGTGAACTACCGTGGTGATTGATGCTCGATCCTTCTCTGTATGAGAAGATGCCTTTGCCCTACAGTGGGACAGTTACAGGCTGATTCAATTATTATTTTAATTGTTTTCATTTCATTCCATTAGTAAACAAAATCGGACACAAAAAGGATTCGATACCGCGACCTACATGTTAGATTAGTATTTTTTTTATATTATTTTATAATCTTAAAATAAGTTCTTTTGTATTATCAATAATTTTGCCCAATAATCCCCGCAGCAATGATTATTATTCCTTAATAGCCGCTCCGCCTCTTGAGCTTCAGCAATCTTAATTTTACTTAGAACGTTGTCGAATTTTTGTACACAATTTTGCAATATAATTCAAGTTAATCAGAACAGTACATTATTAGTTTTATTACTTACTTTAAGTCTTAGTAGCCCTGTAATAAACATCTGAGCTCGTGTCAAGAGGATTATAATAACCTTAGTACGAAACTCAAATATTAAAGTGTAGAAACTTAGTCACACGATCCTTAGCTGAAGTAAAGCTAAGTTAGTGGTTTGCAGTTGGACGAGCCAGCAAAGACTTAGCTCCATCTTACTTAGCTAGTAAACTAAGCACTTAGCTTAGCATCTGAAATGTTTGATTTGTTTGTCAAACCTGATTCGGAAGAAGATATTTTGCTTTTTGTTAGAACTTGATGTAACTTAGATCTACACAAATATTACAAGGAGATCTGGTTTGAACGGTCTGGTCTGCAATATAATCTCCGGGGACCACATGCATCGAAGGAAATTCTAAAAAATATTTCTTTAATAGAACTAAACTCGGTATCTCTGACTAATATAGGACACTTTTTATCTGGAAAAGTGCAGATGAAGCTGCGTGCAGAAGCTAGTTAATTATAATTTCAGAAGGTAATACGACACAGGATTAATCTCTATTGTAAGCAATTCGTAATCAGATTAACAAGAACAAACACATTGTATAGACAAAGATCTCGGAGCCGCCAGGCCTCTGTTATAAATAAATAAATAAATGAATCGACCTGTAATAGTCCCACTGCAGAGCCAAGGTTTCTTCTTATAAACTTTTATTAACAGTACTTCACCAGACTAGAAAAAGAATTCTCTACTGTGGACGTGGTACTACCGAACCGTAAATCGTTCTGCCGCGGGAAAATGACTAAAAAATGAATAAAAAATATTATTATTAATATAGATTTAAGAAATATTTAATAACAGAGAACTTAAAACTAAAATAAGTAGAAAAAATATATATTGAGAAAAAATGTTTCAAAAATTCGTTCGACTTAATAACAGAAACAGCTTCTCAGCCTAAAACGCCGACTTTATACTCTGTAACATTCCACTAGCCTTTATAAATTCATGTAACTAGTAACACAGACTACGTCCACACAGCTCCAAGCTTCAAGGTCCTCTGTTGTACCCAAACGTAATTACAAGTAGCAAGTAGTCAGAACCGACATTATATATTCGTCGGTTTAATAACGAGCCGTGTTCGCTCCGGCGGCGCGGGCGGCGCGGGCGGCGCCGTGCCTCGTGCCAATATCACTTTAATGTAGCAATAACCGCAGCCGGGACCTCTGGACTCAAACCTCAAATATTCCAGCTGCACAAGGTAACGACCATCCTAGAGGGACCTCGCTACAGGAGCCTCTTCAAAAGAAAATAACTCGGGAACAATGTGAATCTTCTTACAATATGAACAAAAAGAGTTGTTTTAGAGCTTTTTAAATGTTTGTCTTCATTTGGCAAAGTTTGGAGCTTCAAAATGTAGGCAGGTATGAGTTATGCAGGTAACAGTTGTGAAGTATAAGTCAAACGAAGTTTTTCATTAAAATAGGGCTTTTTGTTGAAATGAACTTTACTTTTTAATATTCCTGAAACGACTTTTAAAAAGTGATCTTTACTTCGTGCATGGTTAGGCCATGGAACGTTTAAACTCAAAAACTGAATTATAAATACATTAATTGAACGCCAAAAATAGACCACTTAACGTAAGCACCTCTTAAATCTTAATTGGTGTTTCAATATTCGTGCGACAGTCACTTATTATTCTACTCAATGACTGACGGTCGATTAATTGTTACATTACCTCCGAACTGAACTGGTTCACTCAGTAGCGTTCAATCGATCATTCGTTCTATTTGCAAACAATCAGAACAAAGGCTGTTCCTAACATTGTTGGCGACTGCTTCAGGTTTCAACCAGTTTGAAGTTTGTAGTGCTACAAAGGCGCTCATACACTGTCCGATATGTCGGATTTATCGGAGAATGGCGGTAGTTTCACGCGGGAACTATAGGACAAAGAGATGAAAGCTAGGTGATGAATAAAACTAAAATGTGTAAGTTTTACATTTACTGCGTTTATGTAATATAAACGACGTAGGTATATGTCGCATGTCAGCGGGGCCTACGAAATGGCAAAGGCGGCAGACTTTGCCATTCAGTGGAAAATATAAATACGAGCTTGTTATATGTTATAGGTATTGCGGAAAATTTCAGAAAATTAGTGAAGTGGTCCATCTCACCGTGAAGTTGTTATTCAGATCACTAAGTTTACAGATTGATCGTTAATTTCTCCAGCTCCGCGGGTTTACTATCCAGTGGATAAGAACGACATTCGTTAAATCGCAGACGCAGTTAAGTCTCAGGGTTAATGACATACAACTCAAGTACTGTGATTATCTGACGTGTACACATTGACATCATCAACATTTAATACTTAGCCATCAGTCAGTACTGACAACATAGACATAGAATTTCGTTATTAAGGTACCTAATTCTATATTAATTTATTTACTTACTTATTTACTTATAGACTCACGCCTGTATTCCCCAGAGGGGGTAGGCAGAGGTGTGCAGTACACCCACGTTTCGCCGGCTATATTATAAGTCCCATGTAATAGGGGGCGAGCCTATTGCCATTAACCGGGCACAATTCCAGACTCCGTGCTGCTACTGAGAATTTCCTAATGGAAAAACCCAATAACACTTTGCCCGACCCGGGGATCGAACCCAGGACCTCGTGCTCAGCAGTCGCGCTTGCTACCACTAGACCAACGAGGCAGTCTATATTAATAATAATAATAATTCTATATTAATGACTCACAATAATGATGGGGAAAGAGGCAAAAATGTCCTGAAAGGCCTTCTTATAGGTTTTATGAATAAGGATTTTACTACTCTACTTTCTACGAAATCCTTAATTTCGAAAATAAAACCCCACATATCCTAAAATCATTTCAATAATAGGTTTCTTAAGGTACGTCATTGGTTACTTAGACGTGCGACAGCGCAATACAGTACGCGCCACCCATCTCTAGGTTTGAAAAGTTAGCTGCAGGATGAACTTTCTCTATGATAAGTCGCGTTTAAAATATAGTGTTTATTATCCCGATCAATTATGACCGTGGCGCATACCAGATATCAGATACAATTAATTCTAAGGTCGAACCATAAAGCTACCAACAAAATACATACCTACAGAGAAAATTAAATTATTCTAACATAATCTATTCGTAATTACTGGTACCTAATATTAACCATTTGATAAGCATTTTTGTGTAAGTAATATAAAACGTCAGTAACAGTTAACTGTGTTTATCTACTTTTTCTACAGCTATGCTATCACAATGGATCACTGACACTGCACCGCCAAGCGACAACTATTATAGGCAATAGTCACGCAGTTGTCATGGCGATGGCGATATGAACACGCACATCCGAAAGGCACGTGGCGCCATCTATTATCATAAGAACGTGTTTGTTGCTTCCCTTGGGTACAGTTCGTTTTTGTGATAAAAATGTGTGTGACTGTACACCTGCCTACAAAATTTCAGGATAATCGGTTTCGTGGTTTAGGCGTGAAAAGGTAAGAAACAAACAAACTTACTTTTGCATTAATAATATTAGTTAGGATATAAAAACCTCTCTCGTCTTCGTCTATGCATAAAGAGCTATTGGAATGTGTCGGCCCAGTGCTCAGCGCACTAAAACATCGCCAAGTCCAGTGATTTTACTGCCAGCAGCGCCATGACCATAAATAACCTAAAGACTTAAGAGATTAAAGCACAGAATATAATAATTTAATGCTCTATTATTATCTAGCCATTCAAGTAATCATAATGACTATGATCGCCCTAGAATAAACGTCCGACTGTACAAAGCTTAATTGGCCAGAAAAGCAATAAATTTACAAGCCATTAGGTAAAACCTAGTAATAAATACTTGTCAGTGTGGATGAAGAAAAAAAATACTACAACAAAGGATTATGTTACGATGATTTAAAGCTTACTTCTTTTATTTTGCGAAAAATGTAGCCCACAGAGTGGTTTGGTCCTACAAAGTCGTAGATGCAGTTATTTACATTTAATGTTACATTATACAAACACCCAGACCGGGACGAATATTTGTCGATCTCACAAATATTTTTCTACAACCTCAAAGCCACGACACCAAAGCTATCCCAAGTATAGTGGCACAGATAATATATAATCTAGTTTGTTGCGCACTAGGCAGCGGAGAGTCGGGTGCTCAGGGTGCACACCCCGGTGCATCATGAATGTTGTTTGTAAAATTAATGATTCTAAACATTAAACTTTGAATATTTTAAATATCAACATGGATAATACCTCAATATTAGGAAATCAACTAAGTATACTAAATTTAAGTTTACGTAATAAAAATCTTCATATTCTTAATTAATAATTATTATTTCAAATGAGTCAGTCATTGATCGAAATTCAATTTGAATGTGTAATTAGTATATAAATTTTAGCTCTTTGCACTTATTCTGCATATTGTGTGTATGTGCGCGCAATATTAAAAATGGATCCGAAGTTCCGCTTCACGTATTAATATATAGATTAATTTATAAGTCTGTGTTGTTGAAGTACTCATGGTCAATCATAACGTGCAGCTACATAATTCATGAGCCTCTGGATTCAACTTCCAGGCGCTGAGTGCAATATTTTGTATCCCTGAGTGGAATTGTTGAAGGTCATACATCATTATAAATGTAAACCGGGACTTTGCTGCCCTACCTTTGATTGTAATATTAACTCTGAATTGTATTACCTTGCTTTTATATTTTATTCAACACAGCATCTATATTTGCTTCAAGCGAATGATGTTTTGAACTCATACATAACACATATTTTTGTACTGTTTTGTAATTCACTTTTATTTTGTAAGATGTAAGTATTAATGTATTTTTTTATTTAGCTAAATAAATATCATATCATCATCATTTTATTCGTTCACAAACTAAAATTCGCTCGAGGCTTTCGACTTGTCAAAAAGATTTCGTTTTAAAATTGCCCTGTCAGATAATACAATCGAATCGCCCTGAGCACAGAGCACAGAGCACTGAGCAATCACTTTCAATAAACGGTGAATATTTTAATCAATCACTGAGAACTTTACATTTACATAAGCTGCATTTGTCTCTGCAACCATTAAACATTTTAATGTAGAAGGTTTAATCTAGCCAACATGGTGACGTAACTCATGACACAAAACTAACACACACACACTTTACGCACATTACTTGTGTAATTGGAGAAAGAAAACTGCAAGCCATGTGTTTACATTATCTAATAATAAGAAAAACTAAATCGTATTTTTTTTAGTACTTAATGACGCTTCGCTGAACCAATTACAATACAATATGGCACAGAGCGTAAACATTAGATACCCGGAAAAAAATTTAGGGAACTGTTTAATTTTATGAGTATACCTCACGCAAAGCCGTTAACTAGTTAACATTTATATTAACTACAGCCTCCACTTCACCACAAAGAACCTCAATTGGTCGATATTGTTTTTGTCAATGAATACATTAAATCAGTTTTTCTTGTAATGCTCTTGTCTTGCGGACTTGCGTCAGAAACAAATGAGCCTTCTAAACTGTGTTACTTAGCACAACAAGAGCCGAGCTCACGCTCCTTAATTGATTCCTTATCGTCGTCAGTGTCAGATGCTGCCTACAAAGCCGAACGATTGATTTATCAGGGATCAATTAATGTAGTCAGCAGCATTGTCTGGAGTTGAGTCGTGTTCACCAATCGAGAATAAAGGATTGAAGGGCCTTTATTAAGATACTGAAGGTTTAGGAGCCGACAAGCCACTCCTTAGTAATACCCTCTTGAACGTTAACAACGGTCGGTATCGGCTTATTGACTGTAAGTAGTAAACAACTCGCGACCGCTTGACGCTAAATACGCATAATTATGTTTTCGAAAAGAGTGAGGCGTACCTCATCCTAAGACAATAATTGCCGGAATAGTTAGCCCACTGCGCTGTGATGACAAGTGTGATGTGATGAAAGGACTGGCATTCCAGGTCATTAGCTCAATGGCATTGATAGATTTATTTTTGAATTAATTGAAAATGTAGTGGTAGGTAGTATCTTTTCTTATCTTTGTAGTTAGTATATTAATATATTTTTTTAAAAGACTTTTTAACGAGATTCCCGACACGTTACAGCTGTCTCAGTTGACATTCAAGTAATCTCTTCATTTACTATTATTGCCCATAAATCTAAAGAGATCTAAAACTGGCTTTAAATCTGCCTCTCAACTCCTCGCATTTATGTACCATCACTCAAGTCGCTGACAATGAAGAACAAACATAAGCCTTGCGAAATAAATCAACTTAATGTTTATCTTTATATACTGCACCTCAGCACCTGTGTCTTACCAGCATACATAAACTTAAGATCGAACCTGGTACCAAAAAGTTACTGATAAACGGCTCTATTATTCAATGTAGGTATAGATCACATAAAAATTAACAAAATGAATAAATTATGTAGAGTAATAAATATTACAATTACCGTTAATTAAACATCTACCTAACTAAAATAAAAATTAGTCTATTTGGTAAGCGCATCACTTAAAAACAGCTAGACTTGGCAATTTGGATAACGTTTTTTAAATGTTCGTAATAGTCCGAGTAAGGTTTAAGGAAAGAAAATTGGAAAAGTTTCCCGGAAAAGTAAATTCGGGAATTACAATGTGATTTTCTCTATGACAGTTTTGTATGAACTTGACAGGACAACAATTTCGGCAGGACAACGTGTGTCAGGTCAGCTAGTCCTCACTAATGTTATAAACGCGAAAGTAAGTTTGTTTGTTTGTTACCTTTTCAAGCCTAACCTACGGAACCGATCATCCTAAAATTTTGCATACCGTGTCACAGAAACGGATTTAGGATGGACCTTTCAAACGAACCTTTCATCTCGAAAAAAGTACTGTTTCCAAGGAAAACAACAACAACATTCTTGTGATAATAGATGGCGCGGGCGCCACGTCTTTCGAATCATGATAGAATTTAAAATTGTTTCAAATTTTACATTTACGCAAGAAAAGCCGCGAGAGAAAGCTAGTTTAATATAAAATTAATTCTAAAGTGTAGAAACTAAAAATAAACTTTCATAGTGGCCTCCCGGCCGATGTAAACATACCTCTGATACAGAATATTGTTAAAGTATTTAGTTTACACGTTGAGACTGGCTAGGGCTGTATCTTTTACGTTCTCTTTGCCATTTTTTCGAGGTTCTAAACCTGATTTTTACGTCTAAGCTTTCTAAATAAAAATAATATTGCTTTTTAAATGTGGTGTTTATTCAATTTCTCCAATGAAAAGGAAAACTATAAAGTGAGCTCTCCCTTGCTCACGAGCGCTGAATAACGTGAAATAGGTAAATTCTCAAACATAAAACGGAATACGTCTACCTGTTTACTTTATTCGTTTATATTTCGTTTTATAGATCCCGTTTGATGGAATACCTACTGTTTAAACTTATGTTGATTTTGAAAAGAAATCTGTGCCGCGTATTTTACGTGTGTTGTGTAGGCGGCGCGTGATCGATATACCCATCACAACTCAACTAAATAATGTATCACTGATGACTGAGTATTTTCTGAACAAAGTAATAAATAAATGAATGTGTTTTAGAAAAAAGCAATAATTTTTTTGGCCTTTGATGATTACCTAATATTTTAACAACAATTGATATGGACAGGTTTGCTCATTTACTAATGACTTTTAATTTTCCCTTTGAAATCATATTTTGAAAATACCTAAGGCAAAAATGATGGTTAAAAACTCAGTTCCTAGGCGCCATGGTGCGCGTAGCGGTGAGAGCGGTGTCTTTATGACTTAGGTTCCCATAACGTCACTTTACATATCATATATGGGGATCTACGTCATAAATATCACGGCCGCTAAACACTATTAAGTTTTATGTGATATTTACGACGCTATGGTGTTACAATAGACCATTGAGAGAGCGCCATTGATATTAAGATGATGGTTCATTGATGGCCATCGGCCGGCCACGTGTGCATTATCTACTCAAACATAATCACTCGTGGTATGAGTAGTAATTACGTTAATTACAAGTGCCGCCAACATTTAGTACCTAGGTATTTAATGTTTTATAGCTACTTATACACTTAATTATCATATTTATAATGTTATAAGGAGAATTTACATTTTTGTAAAGCATTTATACTATATATTAAAGTTCCAAAGTTTTGTAAAAGAATAATTATATGCATCACTGATTAACTTATAAATTGCTAGCCCTTTAGTAGGTAACTACTAATTTGTACAGGGGATAGCTGCTGCCATCTGAGAATAGCTGTAGGGTTGCGGCAGGGTTACAAATAGCTTATTTGGAAGAGCAGCAAGTGGCTTTAGCTAGTAGACGCGGGTTCAAATCCTAGTCAAAACGAATTTTCTTTCCACAAAATTTTTAACCTTTAGAATTTATATATTATATAGTTTTTATTTTAAAAATTAGCGCGGGTATATTGTACATCCTGATAAAATGTGTTTTTTAACGGCCTTTGTATGCTTGTATGTGAGCAAATCAGTTGTAGCTTCTGAACTGAACTTACTACTCAACCAATTTTGATATATACGGTGAATTATGGTTCGGCGAGTGTCTTATAAGCTATATTAGGATTATGAAGGTGCGTCACACTGAGCGCCAGTTAAGTTAGTTTCTATACGTAGGTCTACGTGCAATGTGAAATTATATGTACGTAAATTTATATAAGCGTATGATATAGGAGAAATTCATGGGGTAGAAGTGAAAAATAACATGAAATAAAAAGATAAATAAAAGAAGATTTACTATCCGTAAGCAATCGTTACATCAAACATGTCAAGAGTCAAGATCAGAGCACAACGACAGGTTTATTGAAACAGATACAATTGTAAAGATACACAGCGTCTGATTGACTGACTCAATCAAGTGACTTAGAATATACTTCGCTAGGAATCACAACATCGCGATCGGCCCGCAAACATATAGTGCGCCCATCGTATGTTGGCAATCTTACATATAAATATAAGTTATATAACTGTATGTTAATTATGAGTTACCAGCCTGCAACTTCGTCCGCATTATTAACGCATAAGAACTATGTTTTAATCCGGGACATAAACAACGTACCTAATATGTTCACTTTCATACAAATCCGTTGAGCCGTTTAGTCGAAGGTAATTGGAAGGCAAACTTTTACATTGCCAATATTAGTAGGATTATCGGCTTTACTCGCGCTAATCTTTAGATTGGCTCGGCTCATTGATAATAAAGGGATCGCGAACTTGTTCCTTTCCTACAAATTGTAAAGCGCCTTGTCGACGTCTCGCGTGACCAAAGGGCGAGGTTTTAAGAGAAAAACTCAACCCTTACAGCTTTGCGTTGTCATGCAACGTGGCAATGATGCCAGTGGGGCTATGTGGCCACGCTATAAGATAACAGCGATGCAAAGAAGTATTCTTTTAATTACTATCCTTTTATTTATTTAAAGTGTTTTTTAAGGATCTATTTTACCCAATCAAATAGTGAAATTTTCAAGGTATATCTTAAACATATTTTTCTCAGACGCCAATCTATACGATGAAAGACTATACCGGGGAACGGTTCCACGACACGTCAATGTGAGAGACAGGTTTATAGCGGTTTATCTTCAGTGCGCCTGCTGTAGTGAACACACTGACAGCTCCTGAACGCGTGACACGCGCTGCTAGATAATGTGATGGGTTTACACGACATTTGAAGGGAAACGAATCGGATTTGTTTATTTGATATGTTTATTTGAAAGTCGCAGAAGCAGCTCGGTATATTTTTCCAAAATTCTCAGTGGTACATTCTTATCTAGATTTTTGCTTGACTATGGCATGAGACGCCCAAAATAATACAATATAATTATAATAATGTCTAGTGTAATGTAATTATAAGTTCTTATTCTAACAAAAAAGAGATTAATTTGACACTTGTCTTTCCAAACATCTTTTGTTCTAGTTACATTATCGATGTCACTTTTACACACAAACAATTGTTCTTAATGTCTAGACTAAGTCCACTCACTGATATATGACAGCTCATAACCCCTGGAGTCCACAGTCCACGCTAAAAGCTACCTATTAATAAGTAAAGCACAGTGTGCACTATGCATTAGGAATAATTACTAAAAAACCCAGTGGAACTAGAACTACACTTGCAATAATTATCCAGTGTGACATTATCAAACTGCTCACACGAAGTTTGACTTTATTCGTTGGTGTTAAAGTTTAATTTTGAGTTCAAGTAGTTGAGTAGATTTAAATAGAGATGGTTTAGTTCCCGCTTGGGAATAAGTGTGCATTACAATAGCTGAACAAGTTTCACGAAATGTTATGAAAACTGTTCTAATTTGAGAATTTAAGTTATTTATTTAACTTGCGGTCTCTTATCACGAGGTAACTCACCGCTAATTTAATAATGCTCAAAGGTTAATGCGGCGATGAGAATACTCTCCCTTGCGTTTTGGGAGGTTTCATGTATAATTGTGTTTTTTTATTATGTAAAAGGCACGTACACGAACCTACTACCTATTTAACTGATGGTTACAAGCGTGGTTGTGTACGATGGAGTATTTAGACTGTGGTATTCGTATTATTACCTATTAAGTAATAAACTTACCACTGCCTTCAACGTACCAGAACAATATTATGTGTCTACCACACGTATGGTACGCGTTATTATCACTTAGTAGTCACTAAACGATCCCTTAATTACAATTGCGTGCCATTGCGGTGTTACATCAATGAGCAGTACCCCACAAGTGGCGATGACCGTGACGTTATTAAATTATAATGAATGGACGCGGGATTACCAAGGCTTGACTCACTTTTTAATATGATGGGTGTTTTAATATAATAATGACACGTGTAATGCAGTTAAGAGATTGGCATGCCGCGCTAAGTTTTCGATGCCCGCACGGGCCAAATATTTGTATGGATAAAGATATTTATTTCGGTGTAGGTGTTTGTACATTCGGAAATTATATGTTTCAGTCGTAGTCACAGAAGAAGAAAATCTCTAACCGGCCACTAATCTAAGAGAAATCAATAACATGTACAAAAGATGTCATCAACTTACGAAAACCGTTTTAAAACGGGTATTACTTGCGTCACATCTAGCTATTGTTTTTTTCCGGCAATGTTTGCATTTGTTGCATTATGCATCAGCCGTGGTCAATCGTTTTAAAACAGTTTAATCATGTGTTCAAGTCGAAAATAACTGAAAAATGTCTATAAAATTATTTTGGAAGTTGGAAATAAATAGTTACGAGCGACGCAGTAATTTCCGAGTTCGTTACACCTACTTATATGTATTCTGTCGAAATTTCGCGCCACTACACGGAATGTGAAATAAACAATGGTATTCAGACAGACGCGTGAAACATGTTACGAGCAGTTTTATACGATATCATGTACACGCGGCCGAGGCCGGCTGTAATGGCTGATGGAGACCCTGACACGGGAAACTGATACTTTGTCCAAATACATTCACGTTTGGTGGATTCTAGATCACTACACTATATCGTTTTTCAAACGTTAATCGTTTTCGATTCGATTCGTTCGGGTCTACATTTGTTACCTTATTAGAAAATTATCATAATTATATATTATCACAATGCAATGCTTCGATTCATGAAACAGACTTATCAAAATTACGTTCACGTTTAGGTATAGTGTTACCAGCAGTTTGAATAACTTAAAATAACAGTAAAATTGATGAAAGAAACAGTTGAGCACAGCAAACGTGAGTTCACCTGTAAACTGATTGCTAGTCAGAAGGCCGTTACCTAAACATAGCGCGGAAGGTTTTTGTCTCGACTCTCGGTACAATGTAGCTCTCACCAAATCAAGCATTTACAATGTATGCTTTGAACGTAAATTAATAAAAACTCTTATGAATAATTAGGTGTGGTTTTTCCCGTGGTAGTCTTATTTACGATTAGCTACGGCTAATTAGTAATTCAGTCGCCTAGGAGCCTTATCACTAAGTGCAGGATACATTAGTAAGTACGTACGTAGGTAGTACTATTGTCTATTGTGTAGTATGATTTACGTTTGTATAGGTTACGGGAGTACATGTAGGTACTTCATACTTGATTGACATTGCTCTACGTACTCGTACAACTTCTTGCTAACCTTTTTGTCAAAACTAATTCTCTAGAAAGTAGTTAATGCTACCTTCATCTACCTCTGCACATTTACATATACGTATATATAAATACATTAAAAATGAATGGATCGTATGGGGCAAGTTCTGAACTATTAAACCAATAGATACTTTTAAAATTCGTTTATTATTAGAAAGCTACACTATATCATAGTAATCATTAGACTTAGATATTTTATTTAGATAATACGATATAATTAAATTATACGGAAGAAATCGCTGCTACTAGTTAATCTGAAATAAAGGCATTATTTTTATTGATGACGAATCACTTCCCCACTCTCTTCCCCATCCGCACATTCAAATAAATAATCAGAAAAATAATTACCTAGTTATGACCAATGAACAAAATATTTAATTCAATTAGCTAATGAATTAAAATATGACTCGCTTAAGAGCCAATCGGCCACGGTTTTACGGAAACAACAACTGTTAATTGACACCCCAGAGAGTCATTCATTACGAGCATACGGCCCACATAGGAACAACACATTCAGTTGTTTCAATAGCGAGGTAGGTAATTGTCAACACAAACGTCACCAACTCTCAACATTAACTTATTTAATTACCACATGCATATTTAAACATTACTCTCAAATCTGAGTAACCCTTACGTGTGCGTCGCGCGTGGGGTGTGAAGTGCCCCCCCCCCCACCACGTAACAGGTGGTTGTGACCCCCCCCCCCTCAGTCCTCACCATTGTAACTCCTGACCTATTTCTGACTGCTACGTTTTGTTCCTTCGTTTTTATTAAGAAAATTCTCAACAAGTTTAAGAATTTAAAAGATTCTTCCTCTGTTTTATCGTTTATTAATTTGTGCTTTGTTCATCTAGTGGGTACTGGAAATGTGTCCCAGGTTCTGAAAATGTGGATTGTCAACGGGATACATAATTAAATATTGATTATTAATACATGTTACGGACATGTAATGTCTTGATGAGACGTCTTGGCTAGACGATGTAGAAAGAGAACTTAAAATTTGATAGGTGCGAGTGATACGATAGCTCAGTTGGTGAGAGCGCTGCCACGGTACAGCAAGAGTCGCGGGTTCAAGTCCGGCTCGTATCCTACCTCTTCCTCAATTTTCCTAAGGGTGTCACATGGACACACTCTTGACATCGCATTTATCTAAATTTGGTCTCACTTTATCTTTAATTCAGGCTACACCATCGAAAAAGACAAATTAATCTGCCGAGAGCTGTCAGTTCCCTCCACTGACGGGAGTTTAGATGAAATTTTCGACATGACGACTTAAATTCTTGTTATTATTACAAAAAATGACTAATTTGATATTAAAAATTCCAACTTAATCACAAGGTCTTTGATAGAACGAGAGATAGCGAGTCTTAATTTAGTTTAGAGTGGGAGCGAGATAATTAACACCACGGCTATAAAAGACGCCTTAATTACGTATTTTTTTCATGATTAAAGCGAGATGATACGTGCTTACTCGCTGCGTCACCGCTCGCGCCCCTGCGTACAGCCGCCGATCATGGCAACATCATCCATCACCCGCAGTCGCAGTCGCGCCTTTAGTAAATGTTCAATGTAGCGCACGATAACAACTCACCACGGGCTTAAACTGTTATTAAAAATTGTAATGTACCTAGCGGACAACTGACAGTAACATACAGTAGGTCTACACTGAACAAGACATATGTAAATACATAAACATTATTAGTATTATTAATATACTTACATTATTAATATAGTATTTAAGCATTTTATGCGAATACTAAAGTTGGAAATTTTGTAGAAAGAAAAAATCTTTACGAGCGTGATTTGACCCCACGATTTACTGGGCCGGCCAAGTACTTGTGCTAAGCAAAACAACTTAGGATTTCAGAAGGAAGTAAAAAATACCCATTTAAACTTTGTCAACCCGTATCTCCTCTTAGGGATTGAATTTTGAAAACCCTAAAATACGTGTTTTACAAATTTTACTGAATATTATTAAAACCAAGGGTGAAGTATTTTGCCACCCCTACGTCAGCTTTATAAGCTTAACAACATGTCAAGATTTAAATTTTCTCGCTCAAGCTGTTTGGACTGGACGATGATGTCAGTCATGATGAGAGTCAGGACATTACCTTTTATATAATATATGTATATACATAAATGTAGAAAGATAGATAGTCTACTGCTTCATGATCTACTCTGTGTTTGATCTTCTATAATATTCTTCATCATGTCTCGAAGTACAGGGGAGTGAAGGGGGTGGGGGTGGAAGGTGATGCATTATTCATGGGGCCCGCGCGTAGTCCTGCAGTCCAAGTATCCACATCTACATAAATAAATGACTCTTAGCTCTTGATTGCGATACACGGAGGCTTTGTCAACACACGCATTATTACGTACTGGGAAACAGATTAACATTACTGGGGACTTTCTAATGTGTAGCAAGTTTTAATTTCAAAAATGCATGTATAAGTACAATTTAACTTTTAAAATTATGATGCTAGATGGAAACAAAATAAAAAAGTTAGGCAAATAATTATTTGAATTTGAAAATGACGTCATGGATTGAAGCTCCTGAATCCAGCTTGGACCTTGGACTCCTGGTGCACTGATATACACGTGCCTGTAACGAGTCAGAGCTTCCGATAGTTATGAATAACCAAATCTAACTGTCTGTACGAGCCTCAGACGCCTGTGCAGCTGAGTACAGCACGACCCAGTAAAACAGTAGGTACCTGCTAGAAAAGAAATAAATGACGTCATATTACTATTAAGCACCAAAGCCTAGTGAGCCATGTGTTGCAACAAGATGTTGGCCCAGTGCCCAGCTGCCGCCACTCATATTTGCATTATGCTGTTAATTCGGTTATTTTTCTTTAAATTGTGGCTGGTCTGATAAATATTGTAGTGGTGGTATACAATTAAATACATTGGTTTGATTTGATAATTATTACGATACGAATAAATTTTCTCTGTACCCCTAGTACATGTTAGCAAACCACGCAAATACTGTCTTTTCCGAGAAAAACGAGACAGGTGTATTAGGTACTTTTCACTAAAACTTACTGTTGATGGCGTAGTTTGCAAACTGGTACTAGGTTTATGGGACAGTACAAAAGTCCCTAGTAAAACCTGTAATCCCAACCTTATGAGCAACTCCATGATTCTGAGCCTCTAATCCTTAATCTTATTGAAAATGTAAGGTACAAACACTTTTAAAATTAAATATGGCCGCCTGTTGTGCCAACGATTTGTTTGTGACGTTTACTTTTGTTGTTCGGTGTACAATAACGAATATTCGATTCTATCTATCTATAATTTATTTGAATAACAAAATTATTCAGATCTGCAATTTTGTAGCACAAATAAACCATTCCTAGAAATCTTCTCATAAATTATTGAACATAATACTGAATACCAAAACAATATCGTTAAGTATATAAACAACAGTTGCCTCAGTCCCTGGACATGATGCTGCTACTAATAAGAGGTGAACTCTTATCATGCCCGTGTGTGTAAAGGTGGTTTTATACCAGCGAGGCGCGGCGTGGATGGGATGGGCGAGAATTGAAATTTATAAGAAAAATTTCTACGTATCCTTTGGATTAGATGCGCGTTGATTTGTTAGTACAATATTAGCTTTATTGCTCTAAGAATTTACTTTGTAAAACGGATACACATCTCGCACCAACCATCGAGCAAAGCGTGGTATAGCGCATCTTTTGGTGGTAAGCATGATTTTAATTCTCGCCTATCACATCCACGCCACGCCTCACCCGTGTAAAACTACCTTAAGCGTGGCCTACTGTGAGCTGAAATGAAAGAATTATCATAAAACTATATTTTACTAACACTTCGAACGTTGCTTTGAAGTCCGTTTCCCGATCATGTCGCTATATGAAACTTTTATGTAGTAGTTACCATCGAAGATGAAAGAAGTCCGTGTCCTTGTCGGTTCACGGGCAACAGCAACGTAGTGAGTCAGTGAGCCAGCGAGATGTTTAAAAAACAACCTGTTGATGGACGTTGTAAACACGACGAAGAAAAGACAACTTTGTGATGTTTTAATGATACTTCTGAGAAAAGATCAAGAAAGATAATTTGAAGATTAATAGAATTATCAGTTAAAATACAGGTGGTACTGGGATTTACCCGCTTTAGTCGCAGGTTTAAATGCCGCTCGTGACGATTTTTTCTTTATACAAAATTTCAAACTTTAGAATCCAGCTTCCGCAGTCAGACATTTGGGTAGACATAATTATTGTCTCAGAAGACACTTCAAGCAGTTTTGTACCAACACCATCACAAGACATTCTTCTTCTCATCGTGTGGTTGATTTACAACCTGGTGTCAGAGTTTAAAGGCCGCCCGTAGGCCACTGACATGGCTTTACACACCATTGAAAAATCTCTCAGGTATGCTGGTTTCATCACGATATTTTCCCTCACCGTTTGAGCAACTGATATAATACACACATAACTTACGAAAAGTCAGAGGTGCGCGCCTTGGGATCGAACTCGAGACCTCTGACTTGTCAGTCGACGGTCATACCACTAGGCTATCAGTGCTAATAAAGTCATTAAAGGGAAGGGGTTGTCGTAATATCCTTTTCACGTTACAACAAAATGACTTGTAGCACTCCATGAGGATGACATGTTCAGCTGACGTTTACGAGCACATGTTGATAAGAAAGCTATTATTATTCGATTAGTCCTCCCTCTCCCTCTAACCCACACCGCTCTTCGATCGATATACCCGCTAACAACATAATTGGCTCCGTTCAATCTGGATTGCTCCGGATTGCGCCGGATCGATCCAGTTAAGATCGCAATTAAACCTGTAACAGTACTTAACGATTACTGAACCGATATCCCGGTCAGTGTTCTCTCATCTCTGGGATGGTCAAACTATACAATCGGTAAGTATTAGATGGTTTTCAAATGTTTAATAAACTGTTAAGCGTTTAATGATATGTTTTATAATTCAAGTAGGTATTTGCTAATGCAATTGCGCAGCAATAGACTTTAAACATCGAACTTGCGCAAAAAGGGTTCCGTACAACATACAACATTAGACGTCTACCTATTGTCGTTATTAATATCGAGCAAAAAACGGCAAAAAATCACGTTTGTTGTATTATTCTGGTTTTATTCTTTGTATTTGTTGTTATCAGAAACACATGATCTGTGAAAATGTCAACTGTCTATCTATCACAGCACGGTGACAGACAGACAAACAGACAGAGGAGTCTCAAAAACAGGCGCGTTTTTAATAAAAATAATTAAATACAAAATAGAAAAGTTTGGTACCTAAGGTATCGTTTAAGATCAAAAAAGTTTTTATATTGACATTAGTATCGTTAGTTTTGGAAAGAAGCGGCTGCTACACAAAAATTTTTACACCTTTAATTTCACCCGAACCACGATTATACCCTGTGTGATTACCACATGATACGAAAGATTGATTGCTGAGTTGGGTTGTAACCCTGGCTGAATGGGGCTCCGAATGCGCGTCTCCTTTTTCTGGGAGACTAATCGATAACACGCGTGACCAGAGGGCTGGCTTATTTTTTTGTCAAAGATATTTAATGTAACTAAATAGTTCATTTTGTAATGGTGTTTTGTAAAACCGCAAAAATAAACAAGATAACTACACAAAAAATTTAATACAACAACTAACACATTTTTGATCTAGATCGCAGAATAAATTGATGATAGATAAAACGTTAGCTCTCGCCAAGAAATGTATTACAATAATATTGTGACGCATCTGAACTTTCGATACACTTCAGTATCGAAATTCTTGATTTAGCTGCGCCAAACATTATGTACTTATAGGTGTTTGAAACACTGATGGATCTATTATTATGTGCTAAAGTGCCTGATTTATAACCACGATAAAACTATCGCAACGCGTTTGTAATAGGCGCGCGCGCATGTTTACATCTGAAATAGACTTTTATTGTGGAAGCGTGTAAGAGAGCGCGCGCGCCCTTGTGTCATCGTCTAGATCGTTAATGTTGCATGTTGTAATTATTTGTACAGTTCAACAATGTTTCTGATTTATTTGTCGTAAACAGTTTTAGATTGGTCATCGTGGCGTACATTTTAATATTTCTTGGAAATTTTAGCTTCACTTAATTAACTTCGCTGATTTTCTTTCTACAATACGAAGTGTATGTCAGAGGAAATTAAAGTAATTTACAAGTCTTTTTTATCATTGTCAGACGACAAAAATCTATGTTTTCAAGGACCACCGCCTTCAGTCTATGTGTCAATATCCTTTTTCTCGGAAACATTTTTAAAAGTGTTATCATGAAATTAATATTATAATTTGTTGTTTGTATATTTTATAATGTTTCATAATGAATAGGAATTGTTTTAGATAGAGGCTGTAGTATCACTGAGACCATAGTCTTGTGATGGCCACGTTATTATATTAAAGTTCTTGAATATATTCGGCCATTCATTATCGAACTGTCAAAGGGCGACTTTTCATTGCATTAAACTAAAAACTAGTTTTTTACTTAGAACTCCCACTGAGATGGGTTTGGGTAGGTCCGTCAGCTGAATGTACGACGACCGCTGGACAAGAGTTAGAGAGCTGTTAGAGATAAATGTTGGTGCCCGAGGATAGACAGCTTCAACGAGGTCGCCCCAGAAACAGTAAGCAGGATGACGGTCATATATCGCAAGGGATGGTTCGAGGTGGCAGAAAAGATTAAGTACCTGAAAAGACTTGAGGGAGACCTTTACTCAACACGTCACGGTAGGCTAATAAAGACCGACTCACACACTATTGTCAAGAGCCTATCTAAGAGAACTTAACGTTGGATATTATTATCTCCCGGCTCCTCCACACACATGTAGGATATAGTTAGAGTGCGCACACGCGATCTTACGCAAACATCACAATTTAAAGGAAATCTATTCCTGAACTCGTAAAATGCCGTGTTCATGAGATTTTTTGTAAACTTGTTACAAATAGCTGGTGTTTAGACACGCCTCCCCCCCTCCCTGTCTTTACTAGCAATCAGCTTTGAAATTACATACAATCTGTTATGTAGTTTATTTTTATATTACAATACATAATAGGATATTTCTATGGCTGTTCGGTGAAAAAACTCTAGAGAAAAGAAATAACATGAGGAAAATACTATTGTACGAATTGTAACCAATTGTATTTATATTACATTGTTAGAAATACATATTTCTAAAGACTTTTTCGCGAATTGAAGAACAATTGTACGTTTTTCGGCAGTCACTGAGCTATCATTTTTTTAACGTACATCACAGTAGGATTGTCTGCTGTATTGTAGGTACCTACAGTTACAGACTTATAATTCCAAAATGCATAAACACCCAGACCGAATATCTGTCGATCACACAACTATTCCAGTGCGGGAATCGAACCCGACTGTCATCAATTTACTGCAGTAAATTATACATTCCTGCCGAAGGCACGGAATGATAATATAAACAAAATCCTTAGTTTAATACGAACCAATTTGTTCGCGCTGTACCCACAGCTAATAGCTTTCTGAAAGAAGACCCTGAACTGAGCGAAATATGCGCACTTCCATAAAATACTTTTATTACTTAACGTAATGAACGTTTTATACAGAGGAGTAGTGAACACGCCAAGCGCTATGAATTCATTATTCTGCCGTCATTATATCTAATGTTTATTAAACACAATTATTATTTTCATTAATGAGATACGAATGTTTTACGTTGGTCACGTGTGTGTTGTTAACAGCTCACGGATTCACACATTCTCTGCTTCGCCGCCATAAAGAGGTCAAAGCTTTTGTAAATTTAGACCATAAGGACATCACGATTGGATTGGTGGTAAAACGATTAGCCTGCCCCAAGTGACGTGGGTTCGATGATCGATACCCAAATAGCGATAACAAAATATTTTTTTGTAAATCGTTTCTATGATGCAGAAAAATATTCTGGTATGGATAAAGGTTAAACAGAAGTAGGTATGATCTCCATTATTCAAACTCTTTGCATTAATAACTTCTGGCTTCTCGAAAGTTTCGGATTTCCATAAGTATTTAATTATGTATTCACCTAACAGACAGATACTTAAACAATATAAATAAAAAAATAATTTTAAAATAAAAATGGTTTTTAACGAAACCGTTCGACATAATTTAGTTAACTTTCCGAACCCAATCAAATTATAATTAACGTAATCGGATAACTGGATCTCCTTGAAACTGGATGGAAAAGCTCAACTGGATAATATCATGGTTTCCCGGAATCGATCCCGAAAATATCGGAGGATTACAAATATTTGGGTCAACAGGGTCAGTCACTCGATAAATACAAGGTTGTAAATTTTTCAGTTTAACAATCTTAGGACAATTAATTACGTACCAATTCTGTTTCCAATATGTTACTTTGTGCAATAATAGCTTCCTGTGGTATACCCGCCGACTGGAGGACTGTGCTTGTCCGCGATCTCAGGTGCGAGTCCATCTAATCACCCTGCGACCACGGAAGCTGCAAAGCTCTCGAAACGTAAGGATTCAAACTTTATAAGAAATACACGAAGATTATCTGATTAAAAAGTTGTTTCATTATGCATGGATTATGGTTATGGTTTATGGATTTATTTTTAAAACCTGATACATATCTGATTTAAAACTGTAATAAAAAATTTTAAACCAATGCACTAGTGTGCAAGTTAATTTTAAACAAACTAAAAATATTATCCGTCGTGTTAGTTTCTCATTTTATATAAAGAATATGAGACATGTACTGATGTTATGTACTACTATGATTAATCATTATCTCATTGAGTGGGTGACTGCTCTGCACACACCCAACCTTGTACATTGAGGAAGTCAGCGCACCATTGTCAATTTGTCACTACATCCCTCAGACAGTTGTGAAAAGTTTGTCCAGCAATAAGTCGTTATCCCCCAGTAATTGGGTTGCAGCGGCCATCTTGCAGACTTTGATGCATTATCGAATCATGTCAATAAGTGTCACTCGACGTTGACAGAGGTCGATAACCATATCTATATTGTGTAGAAAATTGACATAACAACATTACGTTCTTTCTTCCTTCCTTTATCGTGTGATCGATGAACAATCTTGTGTCAGAGTTTAAACCGCCCCTAGGCCTCTGACATGGCTTTATACACTCAGTTCTCAGTTGTGCTGGTTTCCTCACGATGTTTTCCATCGCCGTTTTAGCATGTGAAAAGTCAAATATGCGTGCCTGGGTTTCGAGCTTACGACCTTTGACTTGGCAGTCCAATAGTCATACCACTAAGCTATTACTGCTTTAAACATTACATTACAAACATTACTAAGTTTAACCCTGTTGAGGACGCGTATTTATTATGTATTTACCCATTACCCCGGCGAGCAGAGGCTAATTACACCTCATGAAATAGAAATCTGGCGCCTGTCGCAAGTGTAGGTAGCTCTCATCATTAGACTTTGATGTAGTAGGTAGCCAGTCAAATTGGCTGGTTTGTGGACTATGTAGTCTCTAGATAAGTACTAAATTATTTTTACTTTGATCTCCTCTTAAGATGCCTTCAGTACCCAAACATCGACCAACACTTGCATCCTGGTCACCAGCGATTGTTACCCACTATAAAACGGAATCAATATATGCCTTCGATGAATGATGTTTGTTTGTTACCAATTATCTCCAGAACGGCTTATCCAATTTTAATGAGGTTTGATGCTAACGTAAGGTTACTCTAGGCTAGACTAGCTAGGTTGCTTTGTTTTCTGCAATGTTTAAATCTTAACTTCTTTAAATACATTAGCAAAGTACCAGTGCCATTACTCCTAATTTATACTATATTTTATACAGTATAGGCATAGTCTAAAAGAGCTCTTTATACTGTGGTATAGGTAACTGGTCACTAGTTACACGTATGTAAGTGTGTAATTAAATAATGCTGGTCTGCTCACACACACATCTCTAGTCGTTGGCTTTCCAAAGTTATTTCTATTTATGGTTAATGTAAGCTGTGTCTTACATATTGCAATAAATAACTAAATATGTATAATAACCTATCCATCTTGTATGTAATCAACTCTTCGTGCAAAATTAAAGTTAATAAATCCTATATATCTTCATTTTATCACTCATGTGCTGTACATCACGTCATGCAACATCATCAAAGTACTCGGAGTCGGCACGCAGCGCAGGACGCAGCGCTTAAAGCGGCTGTTGTTTTTATTGCTCTAACAATGCGCTCTCAGAAATGAGAATAAAACGCGCTTTTCTCGGACCCTTTAATTAGAAGCAGTAATTAGCAGACGACGCTTCTGTAAGGATTCATTCCATAATGCTTACCTTTTGAATGTTTATGAACCTTTTTCTTGTGGAAAATTAAAGGTTATTAATTGTTTCTGTGTTGGGACTGGGTTGGGACTGGGGAACATCATTCAGAAAAGATTTTTTGTTATTTCATTTCTATCTAAAGAGCATTTTATTTAATGTTTGTTGCATTTATACTATCTAGGCTTATCTAGTCCAAGAACGGAGGCAATCTGCATACAGCATAGGTAATCGCAGATATTATTACAAACAACGGATGTGGGTAAAATGAAGTTATGCTGCGCATAAGAGTGGTTTTGGAGAGATCTTCACAGACGATGATGGGTTGGAGTGTATATGTGTAGGTCTATTATAGTGTCACATAAAGTACCAGTCAATCTTCGCCCAACAAGTAGTCAATCTGATGGTTTGCGTATATACCTACTAACTTTGTTGAGGTGAGAATATTATAAAAGTTTAGCTAAATCTCAACTGTTCTGTTATCTTGTATTTCTGCCCAGGTTTACAGCTGCAGCTTTTACAGTGGTGCAGGTCTAATAGAACATCGGTGTTACCGACATGAAGACATTGATGAAGACCATTTTCATCAATAAGGTTCTTGGTCAATATTATGATTCACTAACAACAGTAAAATAGAGCAATTCCAGAAAATAAGCAGAAACAAAATTCAGAACTCTCGTAATGTAACAATACGAGAATTCTAACTAATCTACTAAAAGGAAACTGTTCAACATTACACGTATTATATGTGCGTAGGAGTCGCCGAGTGGACTCAGATCTATTCAATTTATTTTGGTAACGCACCAGTTTTGGGTCAGGCTAAATGGTAGAAGTTTAATTCTAAAAGTTAGATGAAACTTAGTACTTTGGAAAAATACAGTTTACTTTGTGCGAAAAAATATAAGTTTAGGTGTTCTTGTTTCAGTTTAGTAAAAATACTTTTTTATTCATAAGGATAAAAAGCTGTAGTATATAAGCTCAGTTACTGGGCGTTTGTAATAATAATAAGATTGATACTGCAGTTCCAATCACTTACAACCTGTCACGTACAACCTGTACGTTGTGTACACCGTATACTATACTTCTCTCCACCACTGGTATTATTACATAATCAAAAACTAAACCATCTCCACCATAGCCTGAAATGATTACAAAAAAAACACGTTATTTACATATTCCCATACAAAAAGCTGCCATCTTAAACACCTACAGGATCACTCCGAAGTTCTTGAAAATTAATGAAAATTATATCAAACCTCATGATATACCTACTCATAATTTTGACATACCGCACGCTTTATATTTCTTATATATTTTCTTAATATATTTACGTGGTGTCTCAACAACGTAACTAACTACTTACTTGAACTTTTTAAATGGCAGATTAGAGCTTTACTTACCAAAATAATAAAAAGACATTATAATATAACATATACAATCCGCTCATGATCTAGTTTTAGTATATTAAAAAGTACTGTGTGAGCCGCAGCGGCCGTGACCCTGAGTATCACATAACTCCTGCGCGTTTCCCTCGAATCGCACTTTTCGGTGCAACTTTTCCAATTTCCCGCGTTCCCCGCCCTCCAGCGCGCACGCGTCGTAAATCTTTAGATTACAAAAGTTTCAGAGGTATAACTGGAGAAATAACAGTATTTGGTAATTTTCCGATGCGGAGACGATCCTACAAAACTCTTTTTACGTATAAAACATCGTTTATGCGAAGTTAACGGAGGAAGCCATTTAGACACTGAAGTTTTAGCCTTGACTGAAGTATGGGTGGCGAATACTGGCGAATGTGGCGATGTGTGAAATGGTTGTTGATTTATTAAGAGAGCTGGCAGGCTTAGTAATTTGTTATTAAGTAGTTATATAACGTTTTATTTGGGGTGACCAACTTGTTTCGGACTCAACATTAATTTAATCATGGCCATAAAGTTGGCGAATCTAACTTTTTTCGGTAATTTGTTTCGGAACACGGTTTACTTTTATCGTATTTCCGTAAATTAGATAACAAATTATTTTATTTGTGTGGCATTGTCTTGTAAATAAGAAGAAAGTATTGAGCTGAGCTGAGCTGACCAATAATTACAAATACTTCAATTTTAGTGAACAAATTATAGATCAACCAAATAATGGTCATTGAAACACAAGTTCTACTATATTTCCATTCAAGACATTTCCATTCAAGTATTTGGGCAGTCTTTGCATGTTTGATAAAATCTCATTCTGGGCAATCATCCAAAGATAATGGCTTCGCACGGTTTTTTTCGGGGAGACGTCTTTCTTTTGTTTATTTTTACCTAAGCCTCTCCATTCTTCTTAAATTCAATCATTGTCGGCAGGAATATTTACATCTCTTAATTCTCTCTTGATCCCTTGACTGATAGCTTCGTAGCTTATACCACTGGGAGTAGGGCCTGAAGTTCCACCGGCTCTCGAGTACCAATCCTAATCTACCTTTAAACCTAACCTAACCTAGTACCTGTATACTACAAGCGTCTTTCAATTCTGAGTTAAAACTCAATTTTTGTCATTTATAAAATATCAGGATACAAAATGTGGGTCACGTAACAATCTAGGAAGATGGACTGTTTAGATTATAACAAAAACAATTACTTGAGGTGACAGTCGCCCAGTCGTGAGGCGGGGGTCGCGGGTCGGCGCGACGAGGAATAATTAGGAGGACAAACGGGAAGCGAGTGCGACGCATCTCAAGCAGAGAGTATCGACCACGTAGATCTTAGCTTAGTCTGATAAACGCCAACATCTTACAACCAAAATGTTAAAGTTCCTAATTTATTAAATATTTACGTCCCAAAATGTATAATAATGTGTATATATTTTTGTAGATCTATCTCTTCGATCCCGTCTATCGTAAAATCTAAGCAAACTATGTTCTAGAATATCACGTTTTAAGCTAAACTAAAGCGGTTGGACCAATTACGATGGAATTTTGTGTGTTTGTTTGAATAGGTCTTTGAATGATTTATATTCACAACAGGAGTCAACAAGAGTCGTGATAGCCTAGTGGTTGTGACCGTTGACTGGTAAGTCAGAGGTCCCGGGTTCGAACCCAAGGCGCGCACCTCTGACTTTTCGTAAGTTATGTGCGTTTTATAAATTAATTATCACTTACTCCGTGCCTCGGAAAGCACGTAAAGCTGTTGGCCCTGCGCCTGATCTCTCTCCGGTCGTGTCGGATTGCCGTCCCATCGGACTATGAGAGTGAGGGAATAGAGAGTGCACCTGTGTTTGCGCACACACTTGTGCACTATAATATCTCCTGCGTAATTGGCTAGTCTCTGTTGAGATTGGCCGCTGTGACCGAAATTCGGTCAGGAGAAAAAAAAAAATATTATTCACAACAGGATTTATATTCAAAAGGACCTGGGAGGTAGCGCTGCGATGGGGTTAAATTATATCCACGGAAGCGAAGCCGCATGAAAAAGCTCGTATATATAAAATAATGTATGTCCTGGAAACCTGTGGATTGTAATCCACAAAACCATTCAAGTAACAATTACATCCTCGACCGTACAACTTATAACGTTAAATATTAAAGCAACTAGTTACACAGCTCGCAAGGTAGAACGAGAATAAAGATAAAAAGTAAACGCAGAATAAAGCGTGCTACTTAAACATTAACCTTTTCTGTACATTCTCAGCGAGTCCTCGTTGTATTTCACTTGGTCCGCCGAACAAAACGTTGCAAGTTCATTAAAATCAGGGTTGCCACTAACGCGCTGTTTGTCTTTGTAAGCTCTCACTGACATGAACGAGCACGTTTTTGATTTAGAATTAGGATTTCGTTTGGCCTTACGCAACAGTGATCCTAATGTACTGTGTATTGGGACCAACTCACAATCCAGTGTAATATGACCAATTTTTTGTTAGATTTTATTTTGCTTATAATAGGCTGTGTTTATGTAATTCTTCGTGTCTTAAACCTGGCCTCAGAGTACAAGCTATTTTTGAATTTTTTTCGGACATGCAGTTTATTACTCCAACCTACCTTATCACCAACCATAAGTTATAATCTGCATCTAACATGTTATATAACAGAAACTATTTGAGAGCTTAAGCTGTTGCTCGAGCTTGCCAATCTTACTCATTACAATTTCATTTAAAAATTCAGCATACATGTGCATTTCACATTCAACTTACAGTAAAATGAAACTCAATTAAAAAGTTGTATATTTGCGCGGCAGCCCTAATTACGAGCAGCAGCTAATTCATTAGCCGACTCGTTGTGGAATTAAAGTCGCCTAATGTGCACGCGGTAATCAACAGAACACTTCTTACATGTATAATGTATGTACATACATCCGAGTGATTAATGTGTTGAATGATAAATACATTACATTAAAATATTTGGCGTTGTTTGCAATGTAACTCATATGAGTTTTATACACAACAACAGTAGAACCCTAGTGATCATTTGAACTGCCCAGTATAAAAGGCACATCTTCATACAACACAAGGTGGTGTAACGTAGTAATTACAAATCAATAACTACATCGTAAGGAAACCAGCATCCCACTTGAGATTTTTTTTTGCTAGAATATGTAAACCATATCGGAATCTTACATGTGGTTAAAGCTCTATACCTACAGAAGAACAACACGTAAATCAGGTATAAGAAAAGAAAAGATACCTTTTAAAATTGTCTATTTCTTTATTGGTATAGTTAATATATATGAGGTGCAGAGTGCTACCCGCCTTTGACTCGGCTATTCTCCTCAATATAACCTCGAGTAGAGGGTGACCTAATTCACATTTATCGAATATAATCCAAACTTTGCTGTGGAGGCCTTCAACGAGGCTGTATTGTGGCAGAATAATTGGGTTTGAAGAGCTACAAGTAGGATTTCAATGAAAAAAAATAAATAATAAATCAGCCTTAACTATCCTACTCGACAAAGACTGCGGAAGACAGAGGACTGGGGGTTGTTTGTAACTTGGGAGACACTTATTTCTAGCAAAAGCAGTGAACCATAATACAATGAGTAAATTGATTAATAAACACCCAAACCCCGCCTAATGCCTTTATGTATGAGGCTATAGCTATAACTAGTTTTCCTATGTAAGAAAATTGCAACAACTACAATTTTATGTTTCTGTAATAAGAAACTAAGTACTCTATTGTTATTGGAACGCTTCACAAAGAGTCAAAGATTTATAATCCAAGAATATAAGTAAACATGCATTGGTTTGGTACACAGCGGCGCGGCGCGCGGCGGTGGCGCCGAGTTACATCGTTAGTGCTACAAACAATATTGTGTTTCAAAATGGTAGGTGCGCGCCAAATCAAAGGGAGCGAAGTTCGCCACAACTTTCATGGAATACGATCACTGAGGCTTCGGTGACGCGGAACACGAACCAGCTGTGTTTGTACAGTTTTAAGTCCGTTGGCACTTGGCAACAAACTTTGCGGTAGTGTTAATCATACACTAGAAAATCCGTCCTTCTGAATATATTATTGTTCTAATGGTAAGTAAGTGGGGCAGGCGCAGCCCTAAAAAAATATTGTTCAAGTGTAGGGTAAGGAGGTTAGTAAGTTAAAAAGGTATATTTTTTAATATTCTACATTACTATCGTAAAAGGTCTTTTACGATTCCATTTTACAAAAGTCTTTCAAAAGCATTTTTATCAAATCTGAATACAATAAAGAAAAAGTTGACAGTGAAAGTAAAAACCGGATCAGCGCCCGATAAAAACACACATTCACTCACTGTTTATTTATAGATTTTTTAATACCTTCTTGATTTGAAGATCCCCTAATTGTAATGTTCGGGGAATGCTAACGCCGGAAGATTATCCAACCTTTAGTTGTGCCCATGAGAAAGGTGAAGCGAAACATTTGGTGAAAGCAGAGGGCGTAATTATCTTCAAGATAAGGATAGTAGCTGATCGTTCGTTGCGATGTCCGGCGAAAGGAAAGAGCTGCAGATAATGAGATGGTGGGGTAAGTTTTTCCGGCCACCCTCCAAAATAAGGTACCCTCGAAATGCGAGTCCGACTCGCACTTGCCCGGTTTTTATTGTATATCTTCAGTTATAAAATACTGCTCTATATCGTTCGGCTCTCTCCTTTCGAATCCATAAACGCACCACTAAATTTGTTCTCACAGACTATTCAATATCAAAACACCTCTTCAAACTGAGTAAACAGTTTTACAAATCAAATTTTCGCACTCAATATTAACGTAAACAATATAAAAGTAGCAGGTAATGTGTGCATTTGGCACGTCGCCGCGCGCCGGCGCCATTGGCTCAATATTTCAACTGGCAGTTAGCTCCACTCAATATTTCAGCTCCGCTTCAACCGCTCGACGCTCGGAGGCAACGGAGCTGTAAAGTCGCTGTGTCATAAAATAGAATGGTTATAGTCGCCGTGTGTCTGTGGCTCTGTCTCACACAGACTGCGATTTTATGTACAATTGTACTGTTTACTGCAGTGCGATGTCTCATGTATGTCGGTCGCAAGCTGTGTGGCGGCGGATCACGTTATAGATAAGACGGATTTTAGATAAGACGATTTTCTGTACTTACGTCAAGTAGGTACCTATATTTTAATTATTTTGCTCGGTATTAGTAAATCGTTCATTCAACCTAGTACTAATGTTTAAGAAAGTATACAATATATATTTTTTATTATAATAATGCGTTTTTATTAATCGTATGGTTGTTGAACAATCTGATGTAAGAGTAAATCTCGTAAAAATCTCTCGGAAGTGCTGGTTGCCTCACGATGTTTTCCCTTACCGTTTTAATAAATGATAATTAATTTCTAATACGCACATGAATTCGGATAGTGAGATGTGTGTGCCTAGGTTTTGAATTTGAACCCAAGACCTTTGACTTGGCAGTCCGACGGTCATACCACTACCTATAACTTCTACATAAAATGTGTTGCTCGTGTGAGTTGGCCACAAAGGTAGGAAAATGCAAGTTGAAAGCATTGTGAGCTGAAACACTAAGTTAAAACTGAGTGGGCAAATAGTGCGCGGAGCGGTGCACTCAGTTCACCGCGGAGCTGCGGAGTTCACGCGGGCGGCGCCGACTTGGTTACTTCAAAACCTTCAGGGTTCCTTCACCAACACTACATTTATATTTTTACGGTTTGCCACTGTTTTTAAAATTGTGAAATACCTTTTTAATCTTATGGTTTTGTGTTGGCTGACTCGCACGGGCGTTACAAACCACACTGTCACTGCCACAAATCAGCCGAGTGTTCAGGAGCTAGAACAATATTTTTGCTCATGTCTATCTAACATGCGATAATATATAATAGCAGTGACGAAGGGTACATTTCTCCAAGAGGTAAGCCGAAACCAACCCGAAGAATAACCAATGGCACAGTCAGTAGGCATTATTGATTGTGCCTTTTTCAATGCTAAGCGGGTAGGAATCGAGTTGTATGGAGCCTCTGCCACTGATAGATATAGACTGCTAAACTCAATTAGAGCCTTCTTTTGGTTTCACGCAGTCGATTAAGAAAATATTTGGTAGTGTGAAAAACCACACGTGCAGAACCACAACAGAGTGCCGCTCACACTTGACGGGTTCGCGTATGATTCCAACTGTCGTTTTGGTTATTGTCGTGACTTTTGTGAACATCATGAGAACAATATCGTTTCACTTCAATGGCTACAGATTTCGCAACCAACTTATTTGAAATGAGAAATTTTATTTGAACTGCATATTGCAATCTAGTTTCTGCGGAAAATTGCATTCCAATGAATATTGTATTCATTTCAATTGGGAACGGAACTTGATTTGTAAGGAAATTTACTTTACATAGGTATTTCATTGAAAAATCTACGCTAATAATTATGTGTGACGAATTGTTACACACACTTGTACACTTAATTACGCGGTGAATTACCAAACCGCGTTCCTCTTCGGATCTTGGCGGGAGGAGGGGATTCACTTGCGTATTCACCGCGTATTCCATAACCATTCCTATTATAACCGTAGTAATATCCACCACTTGGTTACCCCACCGCTATGTCTGTTCGAGTAGCGCTACGTCACGATATTATCATCCTCTAAATCAGACTAATACGTACTATATTACCTTGGTGTGAAACAAACAAAGGTCGTGTTCACTCCGGCCAGGTGTTACGGGACACACTGCGACAGTACAAAGGCAGGTGATATAATTAAATTAGGCAAGTAACCGCGAGGTAAACGGACTCGGCTCTGCGCTCTGCACTCCACTCACGTAGAGTAAGGCCTATTGCACAGTGAGAGAGGGGAGCGGACACGCAGCATAAATACAGATAGTGTTGCTAATTTTCTTGCACATTGCATTAAACAAATAGTCTGAAATTTATCTGAAAAAGTTTTTTTTTTGGAGCGTGTGCAAGGTAGTGGGTTTGTTTGGTGCAGACCTGGAACTGCATGACGGGACGAGAGTTGATAATGAGTAATAAGATGGTCTTACAAGCTCGAACATGTTTTGAACATAAAATTACGTCACACCTGAAGGGTTTACATCGTAGAATTATGGAAAGCGTTCTCTATACTGCGGCAGTATGTTGTTGAGCCCCCAAATTTTGCCATCAGGTGTAATAAGTGAAACCACAATCTTTCAACCACGATGTAGATTTGAAAAGTAGCAGAGCCCCACGCGTCCGCTTCGGTCTCCGCTCCCGCGTCCACAGCGGTGAGCGGCGCGGGCGCGCAGCGAGCGCTCCAAGTGTGAACAAAAGTTTAATTAGTTGCCTGACAGATGCCGCTCTAATTGATAAAGGGACTGTCTGTCTGTTGGCACGTTAACGGAGCGAGCAATAAGAGCACTTTTGTTTTGTTTTCACTGAATTATAAACAAGTAAGTTATGTGTTTACGTTATCTTTTAACCCCCGACGCAAAAAAAGTTGCCACAGACAGACACACAAGCATGTCAAACTTATAACACCCAAGTTTGACATGCCCGTGTGTCTGTCTATGACATCGTAGCTCCCAAACGGATGAACCGATTTTGATTATTATTTTTTATTTGAAAGGTAACTTCAGCGAGTGTTCTTAGCTAAAAAAAATTAGTGCATCTCTGACTTTTCGGAAGTAACGTGCTTATTATAAATTAATT
Source organism: Protodeltote pygarga (assembly GCA_936450705.2). Lineage (NCBI taxonomy): Eukaryota > Metazoa > Arthropoda > Insecta > Lepidoptera > Noctuidae > Protodeltote > Protodeltote pygarga. The sequence continues at coordinate 14,450,422 of OW388262.2, read as the reverse complement.
ATCTCTTACGAAAATATCTTTCGGAAAGCACGTAAAGCCTTTGGCCCTGCGCCTGATCTCCTTCCGGTCATGTCGGATTGCCGTCCCATCGGACTATGAAAGTAAGGTAATAGAGGGTACACTTGCGCATTATAATATCTCCTGCGTAGTTGACTAATCTCCGTTGAGATTGGCTGCTGTGACCGAAATTCGGTGAGGAGGACATTATTACCATAAATAAATCATAATATCTCACAATGCTACAAGAAAATCTCTACATGTTACAATAGTGCTCACATTGTGTAACACAGATTTATAAAACAAACAAACCCGCAATACGTGATCTGTCAACGTACTCGTACACATCAACATGTCAACCGGTGATAGATAGCTGAGTGTCAGTAGATTGGCTGCTACCGGACGATTGCAATTGGAGCGACAGACTGGAACGCCGAAACGATACGGCTGTTATTTTGTAGAGATGTGACTACCGATGCGAACTTATAATACGTTATAATAACAAGCCTACCGTAGCCCGCTGTTGGGCAAAAACCTTTCTTGTAACTTTTAACGTTTTTCTTTTTAAATCTAATGCTTAATATAATTTTTAGCTTTGAGTTTTTTTTAATCAGTTTTAGTTCCCTCTTTTTAAAAGTTGATTATTAACGGCACATATAAACCTGTACAAAATTACAATCATCGCAGAGTAATCGGTAAACAAACATAAAAAATGCTCCTCGGCATAAGTCAGAAAAACCTCATACATTTTAAAATGATTCCTGACGGACGCAGCACATCCAGCGACTTTCTGTACAATTTCATAAAAGTCGTAACTTTATTACTTAACTTACTGTTGTTTTAGTAAATGTAGTTACGATAGAAATAATTTCAGAAATGAGTTCAGGAGTTAATTTTAAACATTAAAATATAATTATCAGGAGCATGCCTCGGGGCGCAAAGCCTTTCATTCTAAACATTGTACAACAACCAACGCGAACGGTTGGACGCAACCTACTTTGCTTACTTTAATAATTTATTTACACTTAACCTGACTTGCTCAGTAGGCACACGGCGCATCCTAATCCTAACTAGTAATATTGCAAATGAGAAAGTAAGTTTGTTTGTTTGTTACCTTCTCACTTCTCTACCGTCATTGGCTAATACACAAAAAGCGTGGGCCATTAATAAAAGTAAATAATAATAATACCTTCTCACGCCTAAACCACTGAACCGATCATCCTGAAATTTGACATACTTAGATATAATTATGTTGTCAGGTGTACAGAAACGGACATAAGGACGGGTATCCCTTAAAAAAAATCTATTTCCGAGGAAAACAACAATAACGTGCTTATGATAACAGATGGCGCTACGTGTCTTTCGAATTTTATTATGATTGAATTTTCAACAAATCACGTGATTACATACGTGACATAATGATTTGGACTTTGTAAAAATAGCTACTTGAAACAGACCATATACTTAATATTTAACTACAAGTATAAGAATATATTTTTCTAAGTCCGTTTTTACCATAGAGTTCAAAGTAGCGACCTATAAAACGCAAAATTCAAAAAATCACCATACTGAAACTCATATTAGCAAGTCGTTACACCTACTACACGACAACTGATTAAAAGTATGTAAATAAGACCTCACGAGTCACGAGTCACGGTAACCCATAGTCAAAGGGTAGGTAATATATTCCAAATTCAAATACATTTCGAATATAAAACGCTTGTACCCTCCCCTGACGCGCAACAAGTACCGAAGTGAGACATATCCGGACGGACTTGGGAGTTGGGCCGTCACTGCGACTCGAAACGATTACAACACTGAGGATTGAGAGTATTGAGACGAATAGCTGACAATTTGAGACAATTTGTGAAAACTTGTCGAAACTATAGAGTAATATTTAATAACGATCTAATCACAAAACAAGACGCGTAAAAAATTAAGAGCGTGTTTAGCTAACCCTACATAATATAACTCACTTGAACAAAACAAGATACTGTTACTTCTAGATCTCTATCAAGTTATTTAATGACTTAGAAACGTTATTTTTTTATTTTTGTTCCAGCTGTCACCGCATCAGACTCTCTTTGCCACGCTGTACATGATACAACTGCCAAATGTGTTTTCTTTCGTTCTCGTCTCGTGGGACCAGAATAACATCGCGTCCCACAACGCCAGTACGCAAGCACCGGGTGAATGACATCGCTAAACAACCCTGTTGCTCGCTGAGTTGATGGGGAAGGGATATGTCATCGTGTTTTGTGTCAGATGTGGGAGATCAAAAGGTATAACCGTCAGGACGTCAATTGTCGAACATGGGTACGCAAGCTGTCGCCTGTCGGCGTGTTAGCTATTCAGACAACTAAAATGAGCTTCCGTGGGAAATAAAGTTTTGTGATGGCATTTGCCTGCTTTTACTTCTCAGATAGACTACTCGTACCTACTAGAGTTTGCGTTTAGATTTGCCTTGCATTTCGTATGATACACTTAGTTTCAAAATTTCCTTTTCGGATCAATCAATCCATTACAGTATGTTTATTACGTTATATTATATTTTAAAGTATAACGTAAACATTGCGTTTTGCGATCTGTTCTTGTTTAACCAGAAGCTTTGTTTGTGCCAATGTCTTAGTTACGAAATTTTGTATCTGAAAGGACTTCATGATCAGTCTGAAATAAAAATCCTCTCTTAAAATCTTTAGTGAAAAAATAATCAAATCGATTATTATCCAAAAGTTGCAGAAATTAGATTTTGTTTCAAAAAATTCCCAAGAGCTCATTATTTATGTAGAGCTTGTTTCTAGAATGAACTTTAAATTTAGAAAATAAAATGTTCCCAACAATGTTGAGATCAATCTCTCACTCACGGCAGAATGAACTTATTCCGCAAGATTGCCAACTTCATAAAAGTCAGGCATTGTTAAACCTTTTCACAAAGCAGCTATCGAGCTGTCCATCTGGCCGTGATGGCTGATAACATCGCCGCCGGATATTTGCGGAATGTGGCAATACTGTATTTATAGGAGCGCTGACTAAGGGATTTAATAGCCAGCTTCATGCGAGGGTCCACTGAATGATTTCGATTTGGTTCCTGATGTATGTTAGGTATGTATGTTAACACTTCTGTTACATGGTAAATGGGAATCATTTATTGATTCCCTAAGGTTAATGGGACTGAGCCAGTTATATATAATCATGTGAGCAACGTAAAAACTACTATAAGTAGTTTTGTAGCAACATCCCGGTCGTAATCAAATACTACTTTACTTACACGGAGCAGCGTTTGATGCGGCAGTCCGTGGATGTTTATATTTCTATAAATTGTGATATTTCATTAGAAGACATTAAGATGAACCCCGGCTACGTGTGACACTACTACTGCCTATGCTAGTTCTTGCCTGAGTCCAGCTCAGGTCTCAGCTCAGCCTCATCTACGGCTTGATAAAATCCAACTGTACATCACAATCTACAAACTCCTACACGCTCTGGGTTAGCATAGAGAAGTACGACATATTCTCCTTCACTCACCTCAATTTGTTTGAGCCTTCTCTTATCCAGAAGTAGAATAATATAAGTTATTTTTAATTTTAATTAAAATCGAACTTGTAGATACCTAAGAACTGAGAAATGATAATAATATTACTGGCTGCCATTTTGCATCCAATCTAGACCAAACTAACCTAGAGTTGTAAAATAAACTGAAATCTATCAAGCTGACATTTAGACAAGGTTCAATTTACAAAACAATCTTGATCCAAAAACAGAGTCGAATAAACACAAAAATCTATGAAACTAATGGAAACAACAAACTGCTTCCAGTTCAAACAGGGACGCAATCTATAAAACAAACAACACAGGTACCTTCGAAAACTACTACACTGTATAGGTACAATATATGGTATATACTTTTCCACATTTCCCGCAAAGGTTCGGTTGCTGAGTAAGCAAAGCCTTCGTATTTGATTTAGTAATACTCTTTCAAATATTGCTCAAGTCCGCAGTTACTACTGAATGTGTTTTTATCGGTGTATTTGGAAACCCTTAGTTCACGCACTCACGATATTTCCGCAAATAAATATTTCTTTTCCCAACTAAAATAAATGTTGTTTCATTCGTTTCACATACACAAGTTTCACATATAAATAAAATAAAAAAGTATTATCAATATTATTTTGCAGTGTCCTGAGGTGCATGATGAAACTATTTTCTATATTATTTTAATCGTTGTTAAAATTTAATGTTGTTACAATGATTTTGGCTTTACCTTAGAGGTATATAACAGCTATAAATAAACAACTAGCTCATGTCCGTGATAGATTATATTTCAACCCGGGACTATGGGCACCATCTTTCATCAACCCCGTAGTAGCTGTTAGTCGTGATTGAAACACATCTATAATAATATTACTAGGATAACATAAATGTTCAGTGTACAACTTACTGTAGGTACATGTTAACTGAACCGTGTGTCGTAGCATCAGCCTACGCCGTAGGCATCGTAGCACCGTAGCACGCTCGAACATCATTGTCTATACATTTGCAGAATCTACAACGGATTTGTATTTAAAATGTATTACCTAATCAAATCTACTGTATTGATTCTATTTCAAGTGCACAAGGTTGATTTTTCATTGTACAACCAAGTACTATGTAATAATAATTTCTCAGCTCAAATAACTGAGCTGAAAGCGTTTAATAAATCATACTTGGAGTATTATTATATAATATGGATGGGTGCTGTGGGGCGTATTTATTTTTGTTATAAATGTTTCGCTTTAATTATTGTTTTAATTGAGGTACTCTGAAGTAATGAACTTTTAACGACCGACCGACCGTAACGATCCAATCAGCATTATTGTTATTCCTGATGCAAATTGCAAGTTCGAATCTCATTTTTTGTTAACGAATAATCCATCTTCACAAACAAAAAATAACTATTAAAACTATGTGCTTTAGCCACCTACTTATGAGTGTGCGCACATTATCAGATAAACTGCGAACATTCGGGCATAAAACTAAAGATTTTAGTTTTTTAGATTTTAGACACCGATGTTTTCTATTTTCAATCCTTGTTCAAGGTTTTTATAATAACCTTACATAATATTTTTTATACACGTTACAACAATTGGTATCAGACAATGGCTCTACATTTTTTTATTAATTAACAGTTAAGAGTTCATAAAAACAGTTTAATCTAAATCAAATCGTAATGATTATCTTATTGTTGGGTCACACGACGTATTCCCAAACGCAATATAAATATATCTCAATATTAACACAACTAACCACCCCACCCTAATCCCCCCCCCTGTCACCTCATCACAATAGGAAGCCTATTAACCTTCTATCAGCATCGCCAGTGTATTGGCATCTGTTTGTATGTTTTATCTGTTCGTATAAATTACAAGACAGCCTCCGGACCACATTGTTTGTGACGCAGCAGTTGGAAGCAGAAGGTTCATTTCTTGACGATGATCATGACACTTCAAAGCTGTTTTTGGCTAAAGCGAGTGCTTCGTGACCATGACTGTTGTGCTTTCGTGGGGCTAACGATGTTAGCAGTGCGCGGGCGCCGCCCGCGTGCCAGCCGGAATATAATAAAGATGTCGGATCTGCGATACAAGTTATACTTACTCATAAAATTATATGTACTGGGAATGGGAATTTGTCCCAGCCACAGCGACCAATCACAAAAGAAACTAGCCAACTATGCGAAATATGTATATGCTTGTACCTGCGCAAACACAGGTGCCCTTTCTATTCGGCCATTACATTTGTATTTTCATATTCTGATGAAACGACGCGACCCGAGAGAGATTAGTCGCAAGACTGACAACACATAATTCACGTAAAGTCTTAGGTGCGATCCTTGGGTTCGGACCTGATACCTCTAAGTTGGCAGTCAAAGGTCATACCAATTAGGCTATAGCTGCACTATGGTGAGTAGATGTTCTATACTGTGTACCTATATACAAATAATGAAACTTCTGAACATTTCTGTGAATCAACAACTACTTTCAACTTGCGAAGCCTACACCAAATAAACATCAATAGAATTGGGAAATAAGAAAATTACGTTTAGTGTAGCTGAAAGTTGGTGCGTGCGAACAACTTGGCAACCAACATGGCGACCAATATGGCGACCATGTTATTTTTCAGTGAGTAACATTGCGTTTGATCCAGTTTATTAGAAAATGCCGCAGGCTAGGTGTTCTGTTCATATTTAAATCATCTTTCGATTTTAGCTAGATAATTATATTCGGGTACCTACTTGGCAGTCTGTAAAAAAAGGAATTACCAGTTTATACAAACAAATTCTCATTGTTTTCTGTTTCTCATACACTCTATTAAAATTATTACAACGTCTGTTGTTTTACTGTTTAGTGTAGGTACATTAAACCGTGATAAAGCTGGTAAAGATTTAGAAGCCATTTTTATAAATCTAAATAACAATGCTATTGTTATTTAAATGAAAGCTTTGTTGGAAATGTTCTGAAATTCAGTCGGTATCATTTATTTCAAACAAACAAGTACTCTGTTCTGTTATAATTCAGGAGTTGAACATTGAAATTCATTTGTTTACGATTTTGTGTTTGTTAATGTTGATGTCACGATCAACTGTGTATGACGTTAGTTTGGACTGACATAGTACAGTTATTGAAAGATCCCTCTAAAATCTGCCTATAACGAGGTTTTCTATCAAATATCTATGACTTCTCCATTTTATTACTTAATCGAATCTACACGATTGTATCTGCGGAACATCAAGGAATTCTTAGTGTTATTTATAAATATTTAGCTTACGAGTTACACAATCAAGGTGCTAGGAATGCAAAATCAATGTAAATTTTTAATTGTAATAACATCATAGGACGCCTCTACATCCCAGAAGGTATAAGCAGAGTAGGTACTTTTATTCTCACAATACGCCAGTTATATCATAAATTAGATAGTAACCATTAGATTAATTTCACAAAGACTAAGCCCTCTGGGGTGTTAGTGCGTCACAGTGTTAGCACAAAGTCCTGCGTTTGATTCTCAAATTATCATATCAGGGTCTACAATCTACAACTCTAAACAAAACTCTAAGGACTCCATACAAGACGTGGATGTAACTATCATCTGAGATGGTTGAATGTAGAAAAAAAATAACACGGGCGGCAATACGAATAGCTTACTGGCATAGCGACAGGGAGCTTCTCCTAGGCTTTATAGGTCTTAAGGTTTTGTACAAACTTAGTGTTACGAGTTAAAGTTAGAAAGACTCAGTTGTCGTAGTTCCGGTCACGCGGGCGTACACAAACTCTTCAGTCGCAGGTGTCGCGACACATTCCTTCAGTAGTAGTTTGTTCGGTTTGTTTCCCAACTTTTATTGTCTTCTGTTGTGTTAAGGAAACTAGTTGGTGTTAGTACTTCGTTTATTTTCTAAAAGTCTTTGAGTGCTAGTTGGAGCTCGGAGCCCATGAATATTGAACCATGGAAAAAAGTTAATAAAATGTTCAAGAAGGTTAATAATAATTGTTAGTTGTACCAAACTTAATTTTAGGCTAAACTAAACTAATTTGTAGAGTTGTATTCAATGACTGCGGACTGCTTGTCTGTTTAAATTGTCCTCGTTGGTCATTGTATTTATATATTTTATGGACAACCGTCAGACAAACTAGTTTAGAATATACTGATGAAGACATGACCTTGTTAGGGTGTCGCAAATAATTCTCTGTTGTATTAAATATTTAGACTTCTCGCTGGGGGAATACAATAATAATCTACACTACATTTGCTAATGTTAATAAACGAACTGGGTTATGGGAACATTAGATAATTATATCACTATATTTTCTCTCCATACAACATGGTTCTGGGATGGCCGATATAGCTTGGCCTATACAAATAAAATTCATAACTTTTATTATGCGCCTGTAACACCATTTATAACAATTTTATGGGATCATTTTACTAAAAAGTTACTAAAATGTTTTATGATGTGCATAATTACGAGTGCCGTGTTCGTAATATTCGTCGTATACACGCATACTTGAAACGGAACTAATATAGAGTTGCTCAAAGTGAGCGGAGCGGCTCACTAACAGGAGTGCTTATATTAAACATGACACGTCACACACTCCTACTGCATAAAGGCGTAAACGAACTCGATTCACCTCAGAAATGACATTACAGGTCGAATTCTAATTAATGACAGCTTAAAGTCTAAACATAAACAAAGACAAACCATAAAAAAAACCTGGACTTGCAAAAAATCTGAGTTCCACCGGGGTCGAGGTGGAGTAATATTAATGCGCCGTCTAATATCAAACACAGGTCTGTTTCCCTAAACAGTGACGCGATAATCTAATACTATCATTACGCTCACGCAATAATGACATTATCTACAATTACGGCCGTCAAAACAGCAGTTGTGGCCTGTCATCACACGATGAATATCGACAACTACCACTGATATCATTTACTTATTAATAAAATATCCTTTACTCTGAAATTCGGTCACAACAAACAATTTCAATGGAAATTAGCCAAAGATTGTGCAAGACTCCTCTCACTTTCATTGTCTGTTGGGACGGACTGAAATCGAATATAACCGGATAGAGATCAGGCGCAGGATCGACAGCTTTGCCAGCTTTCCGAGGCACAGAGCGAGTGACAATTAATTTATAATACGCGAATAACTTCCGAAAAGTCAAAGGTTAGACTTATGACTCGCCAGTCGGTCAGACCACTCTTTAACATGAAACAAAGAAACGACGTAAAAGATTCAGAACATCTTGTTGAATCAAAGAGCATATGAAATCTGTGTACTAAAGGAACAAAGTAAACTTCACCCGCGTCCGTGCGGCGCAGGCGCGGGCGTGACGGGCGTGCACTGCTCTGCTCCACGCTCACACGGCACCATCTAATATTCATACTCCGAAGTACATTTAACTTACATTGCTTACACTTTGAATGCTCGCTGTATGCGACACTTTCGACACTTTAAAGTTCACAGCGAAACGCATTGTAAACATGCATAAAACTAGTTGTTATCAATAGTTGGTTGACTAATGTTAACAAGTGCCCCATTAAAACTAAAGTTTAAATGTAAAGAAAAACGATTACTTACAGAATTTGAACCTGCAACCTTCTGGTTAGACCCACAGAGCTTAAACTTACCTACATGTATATAATAAAAAAATAAATCATTTCCTTCAGACTATTTTTGCGGCCATATTTCTGAGTAACAAAATTCTTATAAAACTGTGTTAGTGCCCATAATAAAACAAGTAAGCCTGGTACATTATGTTGGAGACATTAAGTTATACTACATATACGCGACTGTGACTAAAATGTTGGACTCGTTACAATGTAACGTTAGAGCCAATATCCGGCACAAAGTCTTGAAAGTAATAAAACATTATAAAGCTAACTTCGACGTTTGAACACGTCACAGATATAATAGTAGTTTGTGTACTAGAGGTAGCTCTTTACAATGAACTTTAAAAAATTCTTTTGTATTTAGCAAATTCAATTCCAGAAATCACTTACATAATATCACAGTATATACTGTTTAGTATATTTCCCTAAACGAAGTTAGTTGAATAAATTATATTATATTATTATATTACAACAACTAGAGAAAATAAATTATTAGGAGTACTTGTTAAATACTATACTATTGTAAAAGTAAGATGCAGATGGCGAGGTGAACTGCTGACTTTGACTCCTGCACAATATAACCATAAACTTTCTTGTCTTGTATTGCCAGTCGACAGCCCAGGACAGAACCTGTGCGTAGTAGCATGCGAACAAATATTGTCAACTGACTGAATTGTCAACACAAACGACGCAGTGGTATCCAACTAGGCGTGCCTACTCCACAGGGGGTAAAGAGACACTTTTGTTGTCATCGGTGCCAGTCTACCTGTCTTCCAGTATAAAGTCAGCGACTCTTTCTCCAATAGCAATAGTGACGGCAGCGGTGTTACCACGCGGTACTGTCGGCAGCACGCTGAGGTCGGCAACGCGCAGCCTTTGCACGCCGCGTACGCGCAGTCGTGCATCTAGCACGCGGCCCAGTGCGCATGTGCCCGTCGCATGGAATACCCCGTACGTCATGTGTCTCGAGTAGCACTTCCAGTACCCTTCGGTATCATCATCTACACTGGGACAACCCGGTAGATCCACGCGAAAAATACTCGCTTTACGACGTCTGAAGGGTTTGGTCATCATTAGATCTTCAATAATACGGATAGAGCGCACGACATCGTTTACGTCGCGCTCGTCACTTAAAAAGTTTGGAAAGATGGCGGGTCTCGCCAGGGGATCAGCACTTGCCAGACGAACATATCCCACTGAGCGAGGAGACAGTAAGATCGGGGATATAACGATGAATGCGTGGTTTTCATTGAACTTACTCATCTGGTTCACCACATGGTCGTTGAAGTTCATTGCATGTTGGATATATGACTTTGCCAGGTTTACGAGGTTTCTATCTACGTACGAGTGAATGATCTGGAGGTTCGGTAACGCGCAATCACTGCCATCGGAACTTTCGTTGACTAGCTTGTGTCGGTGGAAGTCATAGCAGTACGAGTTAGCAAACGCATTGAGGTCGATGAGGCCGTTGGAGGTGAAAGGGCCGGAGCCTTCAATCAGTAGTTGCGCAAACTGCTTCGTCCTGGTCGCTAAATTCATTAAATCATCTTTTATACCGGTACCTTTGTCAACGAGAGCAAATAAAAGAGGTAGTATATGGTCAGTCATGTTAGCACCAACATCGGGCTGATCCACTTTCACAGGTATACCAAACTTTTTTAGATGTTGGGCTGGACCGATGCCGGACAGCATCAATATCTGAGGAGTGCCAATCGTCCCGGCGCTTAGGATCACCTCTCTCCTTGCATAGATGTTCAACTTCAGTAAGGCTTGGACGACAGTGATGCCGCGTGTGACGTTCCTCCTGTCTATTATGACTCCAGTGCACATGGTGTTCTTCGCCACTTTCAATCTCTTTTTAACATCATTTCGTGTTAAATATCCACGTGCCGTGCTCATTCGCCTTCCTTTGTACACATAGCCTACAATTTTACTGACACCTATTTGTGACTCGGCGTTAATGTCAGGGTTATTGGTAAACCCCAGTGCTTCGTATGACTTCTTGAGTCTAGAGTGCCAAGGGTTCTCCGAATCTTTGAAGAATTCGACGCGCATTGTTCCAGTAGTGTTGTGAAAGCGTTTTGAGGATGGTGGAAGAAGTTCCAAATCTTGAAGGCCTTCGTATTTGAGGAAGTATGGCATAAGGTGATCGTAGTTCCAGCCAGGCACGGGGATGTCATCGAAGTCTTTCTTGCAGCCTCTCGTGAGCAGCATGTAGTTGATGGAGGTGGAGCCTCCGAGACACTTGCCGCGGCTGAAGCGACACTGCTGGCCCCGAGATACGAGGCAGGACATGTTGTTGGGTATAGTCTCGTATTGCCAGTCAATCTCAGAGCCCAGGAGCGCCGTGGATGCACTAGGAATCTAGAAAAATACATACAAATATTGCTATTTATGGATAATATCTTCTATAATTATTTTGTTGCTTAACGTCACAAGCCGTATCGTGCAGCTGTTCTCATAGTCCTCGGGTCGATTTTAAGGTCAGGAGAAGGTCTTTAAGTCGACATTTCGTCCCATGAACTTATCTGATGTTACATGTTTAAATGTGCTTGTAAAACCGTACGTATAAGATTAAACAAGGAAAATACACCTTGGATAACAAGTTGGGGTCCCCACCAGCCTCCACGAGCAGCACGCTGACCCCGGCGAGCGAGAGCCGCGCTGCCGCCGCTGCCCCCGCTGCGCCCGCGCCTACTACGATGTAGTCAAAATGGTCACCGTCTGGAAAACAGTTATACTAAATATCAAATTACAGCTGTCATTTTTTATGCAAGGTTCTTGTGTAGGACTCCCTTTTTTTACTTTTTTGACTTAATCTTATTTTTATAAATCGTCGTAAAGGAGTCGTGATAGCCTAGTGGTGGTGACCGTTGACTGGCAAGTCAGAGGTCTCGGGTTCGAACCCAAGGCGCGCATCTATGACTTTTCGTGAGTTATGTGCGTTTTATAAATTAATTATCACTCTCCGTGCCTCGGATAGCACGTTAAGCTGTTGGCCCCGGCTGTCAATTGTAGATCTTTGACAGTCGTTACGGGTAGTCAGAAACCCGAAAGTCTGACAACCAGTCTTGCCAAGGGATATCGTGTAACCCAGTAACTGGGTTGTGGGGGTCTGATAGGCAGTCGCTCCATGTAAAACACTGGTGTTCAGCTGCATCCGGTAAGACTGGAAGCCGACCCCCTACATAGTTGGGAAAAGGCTAGGCAGATGATGACTTAATCTTATTTTTATGTTATACTTGACCATGAATTTTCATGAAAATTTCAAATGGGTCAAAAGGTTTCACCCTCGTACAGACAGACGGACGGACAGGTCCTGTTCGTTGGCACTTTTTGAGTATGGAACCAGAATCAAATATGTGTTCAATCAAATTGTACGTACCTACATTTAGGTACAAATTTGTGAAAATCAAATTGTGTATTATTTCGAATATAGTGGTGGTTTCCTATTCCCTATACGTACTCGTTTGACAGTACATACCTACTGTGTAATTTACACGACTTTGTCCTATAGTAGTTATTACTCTATATTGGCTGTTTGCCGCAAATTGCTCAAAGGGCACGACATTCTTGTGTTGATAATTTAGAATTTAATTCCAATCTACATAGTTACGAATATTGTATGTAAGTTTTGCGTGTGCTAGAGTTCTATGAATAGTAAATTGTCCCAAATCCTTATTCTTTCCAAACTGCGGATTCAATACTTTTCGGTAACCGTATACGGCATAGATTCAGTATAACTCTGTCTCTGTCTACAATACAAGGATAATATTACGCTTTGGCAGCGTGCTCCTGGATTTTTTTTTCGTCATATGATGGTATCATGCCGTCCGCCGTATCTTTTATTTTTCAGATTTATAGGAGTTTAGTATTTATGGTATAGTATGTATGGTATTTATAGAATAGTATGGTATTTATAGATTTTTTCGTAAAATTAATTCTATATTCAATATCGTCGTCGATGTCGATGCGAGTCGTGATAGCCTAGTGGTGGTGACCGTTGATTGGTAAGTCAGTGGTCTCGGGTTCAATCCCAAAGCGCGCACCTCTGACTTTTCGTAAGTTATGTGCGTTTTATAAATTAATTATGTCTCTCTCTCCGTGCCTCGGATAGCACGTTAAGCTGTTGGCCCCGGCTGTCAATTGTAGATCTTTAACAGTCGTTAGGGGTAGTCAGAAGCCCGAAAGTCTAACAACCGGTCTTACCAAGGGGTATCGTGTAACCCAGTACCTGGGTTGTGGAGGTCTGATAGGCAGTCGCTCCATGTAAAACACTGGTATTCAGCTGCATCCGGTAAGACTGGAAGCCGACCCCAACATGGTTGGGAAAAGGCTAGGCAGATGATGATTCAAAAATTACTGTTTTATAAAACAATTTATTAATGCGGATTTTTTTTACAAAATAATATATCTCAGGGAGTTATTGTGATACACTAATTATCTAAAATAACACGTCAATAGAGAAGACGCCTTTACCTAATTCCTTAAAGAAACAGTCTTTGGGTTATATTTACGTCAATTATTTAACCTCATGTATTGTATTCAGGGACAGTTCCCTTGATTATTATCCACTACTGTTTACCTTTCAAGATGACTCCGCTGGGCATTGTCTCTGAATATGATGTGAGGGCTCGCAGTTCAGTCCTAAGCCACGTGAACAGCAGCGCCACCACCAGGATCCTGGACAAAACTGCGCTATTTAACTGATCACGTTTTGTGTACATTTACTTCTACTGTTGAAATATAAAGACAATTTATTCTGTATTATAGGCATGCGCCATTTATGTCAGTCATCAATAAAAATATATTTCTATTTATATTTTTTTACAAGAGTAATTCAACTCAGTATTAAAATTAATTCCTATAATCCAATACATAATGATGCAGAGGTCTTTGCCCTGGTTGCCTGGTTTACGTCCGACTCGCACGGACTAAAAACCTCCCGGTGTTCCTCGACGGTCCTCTAGGCGGGAGCACGGGATTCATAAGTAGATATTCACCGTTTTTAACTTACACGTCAAATAAATTACTTCTATAAAAGTTCAATAACAATGGAAAAATTTGTCTTCTATTTCATGAAAAGTATTTATTTTATAAATTTCCACAAAAACTTGGCTCTTCTAAATAGGTTTTTAGGCCTGAATGTCGTTTAGACGACAACTTTCGGGATTACGAGTTATCATCGTGTATGGTTTTCTTGAATAAATCTTCCCCTCAATGTAAACCGAAGCTTGGTTTATGATACGTGAAACATGAAAAACCTGCTAAGAATGGCGCCTTCGCCTTCCGTTCCGTGTAAACATGATAACGAACAAAACACGCACAATATATTTTTCTTGGAAAACAGATATGGAACGCAAAATAAATGGCGTTCAAACAGATTTATTTGGACACAAGCTTAAATCAATGAATATTGAAGTGAAACCCATAACATGTGTCATGAATTCACTTCATAACTCAACTTTTAAATTGAATTTTTGTTTAGGCAATTTTTATGTAATTATGAAAACTTGTTCCGGATAAACTAATATTTTTGCTGAGACTTTGTAATGTTGTACTCCTTAACTTTCTAAACTCTTCTTTTTTTTACTCGTTTATTGTTTTTATAAAATCAAATAAGAATGTTATTAAATATGGCCCACGTTTTTAATAAAGTACCTAATTCATAAAGATGAGCCTACCTGCCACTCCATCCCAACTCGGAGCCCCTCTTCATCTCGACCTCGCTTTGTTAGCGCCGCACAGACACTTGAGACAATAGCCCAACTTACCATCAAACTGTCAATAACTACTATGCTTTCTTGCCAATTAACTAAGTATTTATATAACTCAACTGTAAAGGTAAAGGCACACAGCGGGCGTGGCGCGGGCATGCGTGGCGCGAGCGTGTGTGGCGCGAGCGTGCGTAGCGTGGGCGCATTGTAATTGGTTCTAATGTACTGAATGGGCTTGTTGACTAAATTTTAAAATTGGTTAATAGTGTACATATAAATCTATGAAATCAACAATAACTTTTTTTTGCACTTTTGAACAACACTGGACATGGACACGTACGCCATGGAGAAGCGCACTTGGCCAGAGTGACATGCACGCGGCTTGCGCTCCGCGCTCCCGCCACGCCACGCCCGCTATGTGTCCAAAGCTTAAAACTATCCAGGGTCAACATCCTGAGAGACATTTCGAATATTATCTCTCACAGCGAATCTTGCACTCTTATTATAATACCTGATATTCTTAACTAGCTTCCGCCTCCGACTTCGTCAGCGCGAATTTCGGATTACCCATCTCATATGGGTTCGACATCGGACTTCGCGACATCTGTGGCAAGGCATACATGTTTTCTATTGCAAAACATAAGACATAAGAAATACAAAAATTGAATTATTTTTATATAAAGATGTTTCTCCTAATACAATCATTAAATCGACAAAACAATTATTATTATTATTAATTATTAAGTTACGTGTTTGGTCGTCTGAGGAACTTTGACATTTGAGGGTCAATGAATTTATTGCGGCTTTGTGGGAGTCATTTTCTTTTTGGTGTCCGGCTGAACAGTGCGGCGGACACTGGCCGGGGTCTTCGACCTCAACTTTTATTTAGATAGAGGATGTATATAAAAAAATATGCAGCCAGTTGTAGTCAGTGTTGGTCGACAGTACCGCCGCTGATGGACTTTTAGTCGATCAATTACCACCAGTGTTGTAGGTATGTACTCTGTTATGTAATACCGTCCGGAGTGAACGGATATCTCAGGTACGGGTTCTTTCAGTCTTTTATTTTTTATTAGGATGATTACCATAAATGTAATCATCCTAATAAGGATAACAATAGTTCACCAACTTCGTTGTAGTAGTTGGTGACCAATAAGGATCTGCTCCTAAGCTGCTTCTGAAGAATCCTGAGAAAGCAGGTTAAGCTTCGCCCGATTGTCATGAAGATCTTTGACAGTCGATATAGGGAGTCAGTACCCTCAAAAATTCCTGACAACTGATCTAACTTCAGAATATCGTATCCCTTTGGGTTGCGGGGATCATAAGCAGTCGCTCCGTAGAAAACTGATATTCAGCTACATCTGGTTAGATTAGAAGCCGAGCCTAACAAAGTTTGGGAATAGTAAGGCTAGGAGGATGAGGAGGATGATTCAATATAATAAGAACAATGCTAGAATTACTTGTTTGCTTTGTTTATGACTGCCGAATAAAATAAAACTGAATGAAATGATCTCTTTGTTGAAAATTACAGTCCATGACATGAATAAATTAACAAGGTAATTGCTATGAATCTATTTGTGATGTCCACTTGCTGGATACACAGACAGGACGCAGGTACTTGTACAGTGAAATTTTATATAAATTACACAGAAGCACTACTTTTGCAGTTTTGCTATAAAACATATTTATTTCTGTAACACACACATACTATCATCATCTAATACTTCTACTTACAGTTCTAGCTATCATTTTACTTTTTTTGCTATGAGCAATGATGAAACTTTTTCGAGCAGGAACTAAACCTGCGACCCACTGGTTAAAGCTCTACCACCTGAGTTATTCGTAATTCTGTCCGTGACATCAAAACCTCCGTCCGTCGTATCAAAACCGTTTTTTGAGCTTTTTAGCTCCCGAAACTTATATACTTTATTTAGTTTTTTTATTTTATTTATAAGTATAGAATTAAGCAATCACAAAAATATTTTATAAATGAAAAAAATAATCATAATTATATTATATCATAAATCATAAGAATGTATTTCGTCCGTGTATTTCGTGGGAGGCCTACCTGATGCTCCATCCAATAATGAGCCTGTAGTCAACAGATTCACTCTTCATCTCGACCTACACTGATCACTACTCACATATGTACTAGCGAAACTAATATTATGTTAAACCTAAAATAACTTTGACTATCGTCGAGTTAAAACTAGTTGACCCTGAATAGTAATCTAATGGTAAGTATATAATCTTTTCTCTCACAGTATTTCATTATCTTATAATTTACTGCGCTTTGCTCCTGACTTCGCCCGTGTCACTAAGAATACAATACCAGTATCCATAGATTTTACTTGGAAAATTAATGATTTACAACACAAACTATTTTATGCCCTTAAACCAGTTAGTCTCAGCCAGGATCTAGGGGGGGGGGGGGCAAGCCGGAGTGCAGCCCTGGGCGGCACATTCCGAGAGCGGCAAATTCAAGCCTGGCTATCCGGCATCCCGCTACGATTTCAACGAGTAGGTACACTGCTAAGATTATACAGCGGTAGACCGGTTGATGTGGTATTATTTGCGGGAGACCTATGTCCATCAGTGGGAATCTTATGGCTGAAATGATGATAAAGAAGGTAAAAATATTGACGAGGGTGGCATTTTTCAGTTTTTGTACCGTATCGAAAAATTTCAAGATATTTAAGATATTTATTTAAGAGTACCTAAAAAGGTATTTACGTTCAAAATATGGCCCAGTGGTTCAGACTGTGCGTTAAAAAGACAAGTCAATCAGTCAGTTTCACCTTTTATATAATTACAAATTGAAGTCATTTAAAAAACTACATCGAAATCTGTCCCTTTCAGAGCTGTATAAGTATTACTACCGAGAAATACACACAGCTACTTACAGTTTGGCAAAAAAGAGTCTGGAAACGTTGGTGGCGCCACTGGCGCACTTCTAGTACTATAATTCAAAATTACAAATTATTTGGTACTTAAATATTTCTACGACGATTTTTTTGTCATCAAATACATATAATTAAATGAATCACTTTTAAGTAGTTTAAGTTTTCACAAACTTAGTTTTTAAGGTTTTTATTTTCAGTTCCAGCTGTCACCGCTTTAGACTCTTTTTAGCCAAGCTGTAGTCCTCGGAAATCGGCACACATAACATGGCCGGCAGACACAATGTGACACAACGAAAATATGTTTGGAAACAGTTTATTTATCCATTACAATAAATCTTCCTCAAATATAAGTAATATGATTGTTTGTCAGTTGGCCTACTAAGACCAACTAAGTTTGGATCAATAAGCTCTTACAATGATTTATACGACACAACAAATATGAAATATGATAGGAAACCGACCTTCACGTGGAGTCGGATGCTATGAGTTATTGTAGTTTCCTGCGAACTACACAAATACTAGATACCTATTTTTATGTTCTTATTCTATTGTTTTTAGAGAAATCATGCTTAAAAAAATAATGCGTAAGCTGTTATGAAAAATGTTATGAAAAACAAAAGTATGCCGTTATATTATGGCTTAAAATTTAATGCAAATGGATAGGGAACCAACCGACCTTCAAATGAAATCGGATGCCATGAGTTATTGCCAAAATATAATTATTACCACACGCAATATATGTTCAATATGTTCAATGGCTCGTTCACGTGTTATTCGTATGGTTCGTATCGATATGAATAGTTCTTATTCCTTGGTGGAACGAGTTATATCCCACAAGCGTATACTCCCGGCGGCATGTGTTGCAATGCCTCATCTTTCTGAAACCTTCGCACACACGCTCAATAACTTATAAAAGTTTCCTCGCAATCAGATGAGACGAACGACAGGACGAACTAACAATAATTTTTTAAATATAATATCAGATCTACAATGCTAGTCATTAAATAATATTATAGTCATCGTCAACGACTCGCGACGCTACGGTGCGGTTGTGTGTGACTTTTGGTTCGGTAAAGATAACGTTGACGGGGTAATATTAATGGACATTATTATCGGCCAGAGCTGTAGCTCTGTAGATCAATGTATTGAACAATAAAAGCTTTGGGAACGCACGCGCCTTTAACTTCGTCGCTACATGATTGATCACGATTCGGTTTCTGTTTAAGTTAGAAACAAAGTGGCATTGGCTACTTGGATTAATTGAATAAGAGTTTACGTCGTAAATAAGTCATTTCGAGAGTGCTTTAACATTTTTTTAGAACTATAATATTATAATTACCTAATGCGTCCTCTTATTGCAAGATAAGGTCCCAATAAATAGAACATTACATTCTTAAATTATACAAGTTCTAAAATTGGTTGTATGAATAACCGGTCGAAATAAAAAATAAATATAAGTAAATAAGATAATTATATATATTATGTAAATTACAAAAACAACAACACATTTTAAACTGGTATGGTCTTTGAATGATAACAGTCACTTATCACATAATTATACCTATTTTTCTTGGAAAACAGATATGGAACGCAAAATAAATGGCGATCAAACAGATTTATTCCGACACAAGCTTAAATCATTAAATCATTGTCGATACAGGGAATCAGTACAACTGATCTAACTTGAGAATATCGTATTCTATATTTATTAACTATATTATATTAATTTCAATGGTGTATAATAAAGAATATTCTCTTCTATTCTTTTCGGTTGCGAGGGTCAGATAAGCAGTCGCTCCGTAAAAATCTGATATTCAGCTACATCTGGTTAGATTAGAAGCCGAGCTCATCAAAGTTTGGGAAAAATAAGGCTAGGAGGATGAAGATAATGATTCATTATAATAAGAACAATGCTAAAATTACTTATTTGTTTTATTGACGACTGCCGAATAAAATAAAACTGAATTAAATTAAGTATCTCTTTGTTGAAAATTACTGTCCATGAATTAATTACTAACTTAATTGCTTTGATTATATATATGTCTAGATAGAGTATCGCGCTGTAAAAGCATCCAAAAAAATGTGCCAACTTTTTATACTGGTGTGCGTTGACAGCTACGTCTTACACAACACGACTGTCATTCTGTTTTCCTAGTGTGCGTGAATAATGATACCAGTTATTGAAATATTCCCATTGAATTAGAGGAAAAATTCCATAGTGAGAATAAATTTTAATCTAAATAAATATTCTCTAAGACGAAAATAATAAATGAATTAGAATTCAGATAAATATAAACGTTTGTACGTTACGTTAGTTTATTTCGGAAACTTTTTGCCCAGTTTTGATGAAACTTTGAATGTACTTATATTAACCTCAACTATGTTACGATACATAATTTCTTAATGGAAGACCCATTAATACTTTTCCAGACACACGAATTGAACCCAGGACCGTGTATTCCGTAGTCGCGCTTGCGACCGGTAAACCAACGAGGCAGTTCATTGAAATTTTCAATGGCTGGCGCAATTCCTCTCGCAGCTTGTCATATTCGTCACAAATATTATTTAAGAAATTTAAATTCCCGTAAATAATACCCATCTAATATAATTTTTTCAAAAAATTACACTTCCGCCATCACTAAGTATGTATTAAACTACTGGACCACATGGGAGTTTGAATTCATAAACTGGCAACACGGACGTCAAAGACAAAATGTCGGAAAAAATATTAATTTATTTTCGAAATATTTCAATGGCTTATTTTGCTGAAATGAATACAAAATAATGTTGTTTACCGATGATATGTGACTTATTTTGTTTTTTTTTTATCGATCTTTGTAATTTCTGCATATTTTAATGGCACAAATCGTCATTGTAAAAAAACATTTTTGCGATACAACTCGAGCATATCTCGTGACAGCGCAACTGACACTAAACGCGGCGAAGCGGTTTAGTGGCCAACAGTTGGTTACTAAATTTATCGACGCTTTTACAGCTTTGACTGTCTATCTAGACATATAAATAATCAAAGCTTAATTGCTATGAATCTATTTGTGATGTCCACTTGCTGGATATACAGACAGGACGTAGGTACTATATAACATGTAATTTTTTAATGTATCACTTAATTTATATAATCATTTTATAAATTACACAGAAGCACTATTATACTTTCGGACTGAATTTATTAAATTATTATCTTGCTATAAAAAAATATTTCTGTAACACACACATACAGCTTGGCAAAAAAGAGTCTGAGGCGGTGACAGTTGGAACTAAAAAATTATAATAATGACAACACTGTTTTATTTGTCAACTACAAGTAGCTTCCTTGTCATCTTTACGTATTGCGAGTATTTTTCTTTAAAATTTAAAAGATTCGTGTGAATTGTGTCTGATATTCTTACATAATAATAGTTGATATAGTTATTCGTAATGAATAAAACCGTTCGCAGTAGTGGAAGATCTGTTAAATATCAAGTTTTCTTAAGATGTTTGGCCGAAAGCAAAGCCGGACAAATTTTGTCTGAAATTGACAATGTTTACCTGAAAACTGCTCGAATGACAGGTAAAGTCTATGCATTTTTTCTTCTAGAATGTAATTAAGTCGTTATATTTACTTTCTGATAGCTATACCACCAGTTTTTGTCGTCTTGTGTACAAATCATTATTGAGGTTATGTTTTGTAATTCGACGAATCACGTGTAGTTAAACTGTTTAAATTGATACTTGAAACATATGAATAGAATTTATACAGAGTTATTATTGTTTATTTCAGGTAAATCTGAAAATACAATCAGAGCAATTGTCAATGAAGGTGAAAAAAGTAAGAGTATTTTTTCGACACCTGGAAAACACCGAAAAGGTCGCCCGAAGAAAGAACTTGATGATTTTAATTTATGTTGCAAGTTGCCGTTCGTTGTGGCGTTCAATAGGGGACGCCTTTGTTCAACTAAAAATAAAAAATAAAACTAAAAATCTAAAATGAAACATGTTATTTAATTTCCCTTGTTGATAATGAAGATTTATTATCATAATCCACAATCCATAATTGACTCACTGAGAGGCTCGCTATAATTCTAACTCTTGTGAAGACCATTCTCAAGAGTCTGAATGATAGCGATTACGTACTTACACTATGGGACTATGCATTGCGTTGTCAGATTTTTCTTATTCTACTTAGATCTCCCACAGAGTAAGCCACCAAGCTTTATATTACATATAAGTAGGTAGTTATTGCCGCCAATGTAGAATCTTCCTAAATATAATTTGATTACTGTTTTGTACAATAACTACTACCAGATCATGACTATTACAAATAAAGTTTAAATCTTTCTTAATTTTAAATATGTTCAATTTACTTTTTTAATTTGATAAATATTGAAGACTAAAATTATCAAGTATCTTGTCACTTTTAGTCGTGGTATATGGGGTGGCCATCGTAGGATAAAGGCGCCCTCAATTTATCCAGACTCTTTTTTGCCAAGCTGTACTAATGTTTTCTGAAACGTTTACATACAGTTTTACTATTATTTAATATATATTATATTATTAATATTATAACATTTTAACACTAAAAGAAAAACTATTTCGAACACACTGGTTTATCACAATCTTAGTTTTTTGAGCATTTCAGCTCCCGAAACTTATTAACTTTTAAATAACTATAGAAATAAGCAATCGCGAAAATATTAAATAAATCATAAAATAATCATAATCATAATATATTATAAGTCGTAAGAATGTATTTCGTGGGAGGCCTACCTGATGCTCCATCCTATAATGAGCCTGTAGTCAACAGATTCACTCTTCATCTCGACCTACACTGATCACTACTCACATATGTACTAGCCAAACTAATATTATGTTAAACCTAAAATGTTTACAGTTTTATCGCCGAGCTAAAACTAGTTGACCCTGAATAGTAATTCTATTCTGAATAGTATTCTCTAGGTTTCACAGTACCTATTTCATTATCTTATAATTTACAGCGCTTTGCTCCCGACATTGCCCGCGTCACCGCGAATACAATACCAGTATCCATAGATTTCACTTGGAAATGAAGGCCCTTAAGGTCTTAAGGACCTTAGTGACTGTCTCAGCATTGGATCTAGGGTGGCAAGCCGGAGTCCGGCCCCAACCTTGGCAAACGAATACACTACTCAGATTATACAGCGGTAGATCGGGCGAAGTGGTATTGTTTGCGGGAGACCTATGTCCATCAGTGGGAATCTTAATATAATTGCAATTTGAAATCAGTTAAGCAACTGCATCGAATTCTGTCCCTTTCAGAGAGACACTAATAACACTAACATACGAGTAGTTGGAAACAGTTTATTTATCCATTACAATAAATCTTCCTCAAATATAAGTAATATGATTGTTTGTCAGTTGGCCTACTAAGACCAACTAAGTTTGGATCAATAAGCTCTTACAATGATTTATACGACACAACAAATATGAAATATGATAGGAAACCGACCTTCACGTGGAGTCGGATGCTATGAGTTATTGTAGTTTCCTGCGAACTACACAAATACTATATACCTACTTTTATGTTCTAGTTCAAGCTTATCTAAGTGTTTAACACAATTTAACTACTTTTTTTATTTCTTTTTTTATTATAGAGGGTTTTGCCACTCTCATCGTGACTCTCATGAACAACAACCATTCCAAAAACAAAAATATAAAAACTGAACTACCTTACTACTATGTTTTAAATATTATTTGGGTCTATTCGCGCACAGATATAAAATATTCATTATTCAAATATTCAATAGGTATTCAAAATAAATTCAAAATACTCAATAATTATGAATAGTTTTTATTCCTTGGTGGACCGAATATCCACAAGCGCGCGCCTGGCACACACGCTCAATAACTTACAAAAGTTTCTTCGCAATCAGATGAGAAGAACGACAGGACGAACTAACAATCATTTTTTAAATATAAGTAATATTAGATCAACAATGCTATCTACCGCTAATAATGCTATTTATTCGGAGGATGGGCAGAAGCATCCTTCTGTGTAACAGCAATCATCTGCTACTGCGATCGCCAACCCGCTTGCCCAGCGCGAGCGTGGCGATTATGGGCAAATACCTCCAATGAGCGCAACAGTGGCGCGCATTGGAAGAGGCCTGTATTCAGCAGTGGACTAATACAGGCTGGTGATTAATGCTATCTGTTCGTGGTTAAAGAATAGTCATCGTCAACGACTCGCGACGGTTGTGTGTGAATGGCCCGTTCCGTGACTTGCAGGTTCGGTAAAGAAAACGTTGACGGGGTACAATATTAATGGACATTATTATCGGCCAGAGCTACATTGAACGATAAAGGATTTGGGAACGCACACGCCTCAACTTTGTCGCTAGATCAGGAGTTCCCAACCAGTGGTCCGTGGACCTAGGGGTCCTCGAGAATAAAATTTGGGTCCGCAAAACAATGCGAATAAGGAACGTGTGGCGGGAAGGAGTAGAGCTCTCGCCACTTTGCATTCTTTTGTGAAACCTTGGGGTTCCTGCACCAAATAAAAAGTTAAAATGGTCCCTGGTTAAAAAAAAGGTTGGAAACCACTGCGCTAGATGATTGATCACGATTAGGTTTTCGTTTAAGTTATAAACAAAGCGGCATTGGCTACCTGGATTAATTGAAAAAGAGTTTACGTAAATAAGTAAATTTTGAGAGTGCTTTAGTTTTTATAATATTACTAGCTTTCCCGCGCGACGTTGTACGCGTGATTATTCTACCTCCACGCTTTTTCTACCCTACCCTACACTATCCTACGCTAATCTACCCTACCCTACCCTACCCCTACCGTACCCTACCCTACCCTACCCCTACCATACCCAACCCCTACTCTACCCTACCCTACCCTACCCCTACCATACCCAACCTCTACTCTACCCCTATCCTACTCTACATCTACCCTACCCTACCCGACACTATCCTACGCTACTCTACCCTACCCCTATCCTACCCAACTCCTACTCTACCCCACTTAACACCTATTTCTATTCACATTATGCCACTTTCATGTCTCTTACTAATACCGAATTTTCTACATAAACTTTTACCCCCCCCCCTTTCCCCCCTAATAGGTAGAGTTTTCAAAAAGCTGAAACACGTCTTATTTGTTAACCGAAAAGCTAATTATCAAGCTTAATAACGGATTTTCATAACTACAAACTTTAGTCCCCTTTTATATCTCCTTAGGGGGAAAAAATCCAAATTTTTTTATACATGTTTTTTTTATTTTTTACGAATAAGCTTAATACTATTTTTTACATCTGTAACTTAAAAAATAACGAATCTTCCATACAAACTTTCACCCCCTTTTTTATCCTCTCAAGGGTAGATTTGAAAAAAAAAATCTATGCTCGTCTTTCATTCATCAACCGAAAAGCTGAATACCAAGTTTCATAAGTTTAACTTTAAAAATGACGGACTTTCATACAAACCCTTTTCCCCTTTTTTACCCACTTAGGGGAGGAATTTCCAAAAATCCTTCCTTAGTGCACCCCTAGGGTACTTGAAAAATATTGTCTCAAAATTTCAAGTTTCTAGGTCTACCGGTTTAGGCTGTGCGTTGTCTGTCAGTCAGTCAGTCACGGTACTGTTTTATAAGTATAGATTATTAAATGTAGCTGTCATTTCCTAACTGAAACGCCTTTAGTTTAATAATCAACTTTTTTAAGCTCCTGTTTAAAACGGAAATATGACGTGAGACTACCTACCTACTACACCACTAGACTGGCTCTCAGTCATATCATTTTCAAGAAATTCCAGATTCCGACAGCTGCATAAAAAATGAATCGAAAATTCATAAAATGCATCGCCATCATCAGTTCTATGTGAAGGTTAATTTAAATATTATTATAATTACCTAATGCGTCTTGTGTTTGACCAGTTACTCCAAGATAAGGCCCCAATAAAAGGCCCCAATAAATAAAACATTAGATTCTTAAATTACCAACTTTGCAAACAAATTAAAATACGACAAGTTCTAAAATTGGCTGTATGAAAAACCGGTCTAAATAAAAAATAAATAAAAATAAGACACCTTTATATAATATGTAAATTCCAAAAAAGCAACTCATTTTAAACTGGTCTTTGAAATGATATCAGTCACTTATCACATATTTATACTTACTAGTGGTCCAATCCAGGGAAATTAGAGGAACGGCGCAGCATACACTAGAGGAGTGCCCAGCCTGGGCGGATCAGCGCCGTGTACTCGAGGCAACAGTCGGCAATTATAGCTAGGTCGACGGAGCCCCGAGAAGCGGACCACCCTCGACTATGCATAGAATATTTTAAGGTTTGGTTAGATGCCATTTGAGTTAGGTTAAAACTGTGACCATTAATTTACAATGTTTTTCGTTAAATGTTTGGCGTTTTCATCTCGTTAGACCAAATAAGTTTTATATATTTTGAGCGAATTTATATTAAATGTGTGTTATGCTTACAAAGAATTAGTTATTTTAAAATAATAACAATCGTTTATTATATTAAATGATCGTTATATTATAAAAAATATAGCTTCCGTTGTTATATATTGAAAATATTAGAGATTTAGTTGTTGTATCATTGTTATTTACTCTTTTTGAGTGGTATGTCAAACGATTTTATATTAAATGTATGTTATGCTTATAAAAATTAGTTACTTTAAAATTATATCAATCGTTTATTATATTAAATGATCGTTATATTAAAAAAATTAGGTATAGCTTCCGTTGTTATATGTTGTAAATATTAGAGATTTTGTTGTTATATGATCTACTACTTACCCTTCATCGCGAACTGTAACCGAAGCAACAACAATACTTTGATGAGGGCGCTCGTGTTTCCTGTACATTTCTGTTTGCGGAGGACCAGTCTTTAAAAAACTAAACTAAAAAACGGACATGTACCTCAAAAATTAAAACAAGTACAGCCAAAACCAAGACTTAATTTAGTCAAATTATCAGATCCAAAGTGAATTCAGTACAATTACGAACATATTTTAATTTACGCAAAGGCCCAATTAGCTGTTCTAAGCCGATTAGTTAATTGGCTTCACAAACCCTTTTCAATTTCCCTTCTTTACGTCAATGAAGCGTTCTTAATCCTCGGGTGCTCATTACAAAGGGAAATTATGATTGTACTGTGAAATCATATAAAAGTTGCCATAGCACCATACTCATGTTCTGTTGTTAAGCGATCGAAAGAGTATTTATTATGTATTTTCACAATTAGACTTAAATCCAACGAATGATAATATCATTGAACTAACGTTATTGGGTAATATACAGTAATCTTATTTTTATGTAAAATATACAACGTTACTTTTTGTTGAAGCAATGAACAAAACTCGAAACAAAATTATTAAATTTTAAACTAAAACCATAATGCAAATTTTACTTTTAACTTTTGTACTTTTAATAAATAAATCTTCTTAAAATATGCAAAATTTGGAGCATATCATAAAATCATGTCGTAGCGGTGCTCTGCTACCTACCGCGTGAGCGAACATGAACGAGACTTCCCCAGTTCGAAGTTCCACGTAAAGTTGTTCTATACACACAAAGACTATTTATTTTTACAAGCGCAGGATAGCGTGAATGAGGTTAATATGTCCATGCTTTACATTATTTTGTAATTTACAAAAAGCATTATAAAACACTGTTTATTAGAATGTAACCTACCGGTGATTGAAAAAACTAGTTTTTTAAATTGCGTAGGCAACAAAAATAACGTTGTATAATGTTTTAAGAATAAATAAGAACCTACTCAAATCTGTAATAAACATCTTATTCTTATCATATTTTAAATTTTTTTACTATTATGTCGTTCGACACGTGTCCTATCCTACACACGTGTGTATTTGCATCTGGTACATGTGTGTAAGAGCTTAAGTGGAAGATCATTTTAT
Organism: Protodeltote pygarga; assembly: GCA_936450705.2. Lineage (NCBI taxonomy): Eukaryota > Metazoa > Arthropoda > Insecta > Lepidoptera > Noctuidae > Protodeltote > Protodeltote pygarga. Next base: position 14,422,748 of record OW388262.2, on the reverse strand, counting down.
ATTTGTACTTGTTTTTGCAACCCAATCATGCATATCAAAGGATTTACTCCTATATCGTGGGTGTAATACAAAGACATAGACCGTAACATAAATGATTGTCCTGTTAATTAATTCATTTTGAAATCAAATTAATTTAATTTAAATTTGTAACATATGCCAATAATTTTCTAATCTGTTTGAAATTTGTACTTAAAGTAAATGATTTTTATTTATTTCCTTAAATCAACTGAAGACTGAATCAAATATCTGTAGATATACATAAGAAATATTAATCGCGTGCAGGGTTGGCAACTGCGCGGCATGCGGCAGTGCAATCACTTTGTTGTCACTATCACGCTTATTTATCAAGCACACAAATTCGGAGGATCATTTGTAGCTTTACATCTCGGCAGTAGACTTCACCAGTGTGGTAGGCATTAGCCGGGTTAGGTACTTAAGAGGAGTGTCCTCCGAGCGCGCTCCATACAAACGAAGTTTGACCTTAATTTGAATATTTATAACCAATTAAAATCTATTTTTGTTAACATTAAGTTCTGTTTGTGATTTGTCACGTTTCATTAAAATAATATGATAATGGAATTTTGTCAAAACTAAATTGTAAAATAATTAACTTAAATATAGGTAATATACATATAAGAAGTGGGTTTTGAGTCTCTCCAACACGCACTTGCTCTGTATGAATATAATGTATAATATTATATCTTACATTGTTTAACAGAAAAATGTGTACAACTGAAATCTATATACCTACTACTGAATAACAAAATAAGTGAAAGGGTTGAAATGGCTTTGAGTAAACTAAGTAAAATCCTACCACCGCCGGCAGCAGCACGCGGCACCGTAAGACTTGTTAATGGTATTCTTAACTGTACTTACACAGTCAGGTCGCAAAGTTATTAAGTAGGTGGTGATTAAATATTTATTTACACTTACATTACCTACACTTAAGAGTGTATCTTAGGTTTATATTCAAAAGTTTAACTCTCTATAAATGTATATTACGGTACTTGCAGGTTTTAAGGAGTTATAAGAGGGTGGTACTACCACGGTCGAGCTGGTCCATTCTTGCTCATGGCTCTGCTACGTGCAAGTAGTGTGGTGGTAGCAAATATTCTTAGAGTTGAAATATTTAACAATGTCGAATTTATTTGTTTTAATGTAGATTATTAACTTTAGGGGCTTGTAAAGTGTATGTTAATGATATTAAACATAAACGGAAGATGTAATTGTGTAATGTGTATGTGCTCCAAAATAAACATTACAATAACATTGTTGTGCATCACAATCAGGCGCTGGACCCAAACCTGAGTCCTCTAAGTTGCCAGTCAACGGTCATACCACTAGGCTATAACTGCTCAGCATATTTGTTTATTTTTTATTAAACAGTGTAATACATATAACTCATGTTACTTAATAGGTATTTTATGAAATGTAGGTATCGTAACAGGTTCAACAGAAATTAACAGGGAATGCACTAAGTCCAGTTTCGAAGTCCTAGTTATATCGATGACAGATTTGTTCTTATCTTAGATTTATTATCAGGCTTTATTTCATTATAAAATAAAAATTCCAATGAGTGGCAAGCGCTAGGGCCTATTATATTTTCCCCTCATTCTGTTAATTAGGTAAGTAAAGAAAAAAATATTTTCGTACATATTAATCAGCCATTCCGTCGCGGTCGATGGCTCCAAGACCCTGACTATTACTAGTGTAATAAAAAATAATAATTTATAATAAAAACGTTTTTCTATGGTAGTAGACCAGGTACGCCTACAAATGTTTGCAAAACATAATCTTAATGATGGGTAATAGAAAACACGTACAGTTATTTCTCAACGTGTTTTTCTTAAAATTCCCTGAATAGCTTGTTCGTAAAAATACTTAGAAACATTTTGTGACCGCCCCGTCCATAAAAGTTATAACATTATGATCATAATACAATTTATATTTTTCTTTTAAAAGTTGTCGGAAGGAAGCACTTCAATATATTTGTAAATCAACCTTATTTTATATTCAAAGTACCTAAGGCGGAATGTTCCTTAGCATTATACGGTTTACATTTATTCCCCTGTATCAATGGAAATCCTTATTTATTTTTCCGTGCGTATTAACGTTGGAAGCATTTATATTAGGGACGCAACAAAGGAACGGTAAAATCAAATTATTTGAACACTTCTATTGGGGTTGGAACTTGGAATTGGGTCAGAGTATTAAGTCGTAACTTCTAATTTGTGTCAAATAATATTTGTAAATCAATAAGTTATTAAGTAACAATTAAATAAATGTAAACCGAGCAAAGCTTTGACTCCATGTTTCGATATTCTTTGATTGAATTTAATCTGCGCCTTCAGCCTTGGTTAATGTTGTGTGTAGGTTTCGGCTTCTATTTCATGTGGTATGTTGTGTGATTTAATGAGATCCCTAGTGACTCCTCTGCAAAGATATGATCCATTGCAAGCACATTTTTGCCGCAGTTGAAAAGTCAAATAGAACAGTTTGATAAATCACTTGCAAGTCATCACAATCTAGTCTCTATTATATTTATCGCATGTCACAAAACACAATGTATGTAGGTATTTCTATTCTATTTATGGCACGTATGCTCATTATAATAATTTAAATATTTAGGTACTTATACTTAATTATGTGAAACCTTTTTTTTAAACAAATTTAATTGATTGAGCCTAATTATTCCGTTGAAAACAGCTTTGGACGAAATTAAACCACTCAAATTAAAATGCTCAAAAAAGTTTTTTTTTTTAAATCTATGAAGGTTTTTCGAAACGCATAAATCGGCTAAACAACACGCTCGCGCGCTCGATCAAAAAACGTGAATTGCAACGTGTGCTACAACATACCTCCTAAAATTAAATTGCCGGTGATTATAGTCAGTACCTACCTACTAGCATGGAACCCTGCATATACGTATAAATGTTACGTATGTTACTTAAACATTTATTCTTATCATGTTCATGTAGACAGAATCGAAGTTGCACAAAAAGCTTCAATTCAATTTATTCATTAACAATCTACATTGTATTTGAATTTAAACATGCTCAATAATAATTGTAAGAAGTAATAAAATGAAACAATCCAGGCAAACATAATAATAACAAATCTCGATAAATTATTTATTCATTCATTTTAATATAGGTATACATACTACTGACCAATTCTGATTTATGCAATTGAATACCTAAATATAAGTCAAGAAATAATTAGGTATAATGTCAAGCATTAAAATAACAATATAAAAAAATACTGATTAATTAAATATTCATTATAGATCAATTTGAATTATGCAACTTAATTAGTAACTATATAAGGAACTATATAATGTCATATCATCTACAGAATAGCAACACCTTTCCAATAGGAATGCCGTAAGTCTGTTCAAATCAAGAGGCAACCTATTTAATATCTGAGCAGCCTGATATTGCAGACTATGTTTTATGTTTCCTAACGCGTATTTTTCTTTAACAACCGTTCTTCATATGTTTCATATTTGTGTAAATGCTTTTTCAATGTGCTTAATAGTTTTAATACATAAAGATCGGGTACTGCGAGAATACTTAATTCTTTAAAATATATTATGGTCGGTAACTTTCTCGTTGGGAAATTCGGACAATGATTCCAATTGCTCTTTTTTGGAGTGTATAAAGGCCCTTTCGATTGGTTTTTATTTTCAATTGGTTCGACACTTAGTTTAGGGTTAATTACAAATGAAGGAAAGGCTAAAATACCGTCTCTCTATTTGCCGCCGCACTATTAGTGACCTAACATTCTTGTACAAGTTATTCAATAACCGTATTGATTATAGATCAGCTCAATAAATTTGTATGATTAACGTACTTTCCAGAGTTCCACGTAAACCCTGTACGTTATGGCAAGCTCTACGATATCGTAAAAACGTAGGAAAGCACTCACCGATTGTCAGAAGACAGGGACTTCGGCCTTAATTATTTTTTATTACCTCAGCACAACATAATAATTATGTAAAATATTATGTTGTGTAATTATGTAAAGTAGTTGACGTACCTACCGCTACTTATGCATTTAATCTCATTTATATTAATTCTAAATTCTAAAAATAAAAGGAATTTTAATGTTTGCAAATTTTGTTTGTTTAAGATAAATATATTATTTTAATTTATTCTAATTTTTAAAGCCAAACCTGTTAGTTTGTTATCTGATTGATTAAATTTTTGCAATTATAATGCTTGCTGTGGCAAAGAAACTCGGAGGCTATTTTTATTACTGTAATTTTTTTAAATGAACGTGTAGAGTATTTTTTGTTAAAAGTCCTTAATAAATAAATAAATATAGCCGTTACATGGCTCGATAGACTGAAAATGTGTATAATTACCGCATGATTGTCAGATGTTCTATACTAGGTTCGTATCAGAATCTGGTAAAAGACTTTTTGACCTTTGAAACACAGCACTCGTAACAATAAAGAATAACTGAACTTGCCGAAGTTCGGCGACATTGTGATAGCAAACTAGAGCATGGTAGAGCACGGTGCCGCGGTGCTTTCCGAACAACTTGCACCTTCGATACGCATCACTAACTAATCTGCTTCAAGGGTTCCGTATCTGAAACTTTACTTTGAAACTTTAAAAGTATGGAAAAAGGCAATATGATGATTAACTATATTGAATATATTATTGTCATCTTATTAACAACTCAAAGGATTAATTATTAAGTTTAATAAATACTTCTCGCCGCGCCGTGGGTGTTTCCAAATACAATTATGAATAAACGACAACGTTGGGATGATTCAAAATCAATTGAATATCTAAAAGCAGCATTGTTTTTAGCAGTAAGAAAAAGGTTAATATTCAACTTGATTGTGGGATTAAAATGAGTACCAATAAATGTTTTCTTTCTTACTTATACAAATTATTGTTCTAGATCATATATATACCTACTGATTTCTCTAAGTCTGCACACCTGTCATTGTATGTTTCGTAGGTATATGTATCGTTCGGTTACGGACCCCTAAAACCTTAACCGATCCTTTTGTCAGCCCAACTTGGAGGCGTCGTATGTAGAACAATAATGTGTCCTCTATTGTGCTGTGAAATTAGGCCGCGACCTTGAAGTACTTGAGTGTCAATTATAGTTTCTTTTCGCTCTGAAGAAATGTTTCTAAGATCTTTTAGTGACTGACAAATGCCGTTCATTCGCCTACATGACGCGAATCTATGAAGAATTGAAGACAAGAGATTTATGTTCACATAACACAATGCTCCTTGTTAAGCTCATTTTTTTTAAAATTTCAGGTTTGGTCCCGTAGTAAAAGTTGTTCATAATGATGAGTTTAATGACCTCTTTTCAGGTTGTAAGTGTTTTAAAAATAACCCTGTATAGTGACGATAAACAAGTCGATGAAATTTTGAATGATACGATATTTTTTAGTTCTAAACACGCACACGTGGCTCTAATAGTATTACGACAAAACGAATACGTTAACTAGGTACATTACCAACAGTATAATATTATCGACAAGGACTACATACCTACTAGGTATTACTTGTTTGTGAGGCTCAAAAAACCCAAAAACAGCGATCTGCATATTATTTCGCATCTTTGTCATTTAATGTCTAAAAAAAAAAAGAGAGCACTGGTAGCCTAGTGGTATGACCGTCGACTGACAAGTCAGAGGTCTTGAGTTCGATCCCAAGGCGCGCACCTCTGACTTTTCGTAAGTTAAGTGCGTATTATAAATTAATTATCAGTTGCTAAAACGGTGAAGGAAAACATCGTGATGAAACCAGCACACCTGAGAGATTTTTCAATGGTGTGTAAAGCCATGTCAGAGGCCTACGGGCGGTTTAAACTCTGACACTAGGTTGTTCATCAACCACACGATAAGAAGAAGAATGTCTAAAATGACTATGCTAACTAGACTAGCTAGCTTAGACACAAGGCAGAGTTAAAATTATATAGCCCTTATGATTTACTTTTAGCCAAGTCTTTCCACGATGCGTTTGCAATGAGGAACGTTTTACGTAAGAGAGGCTCAACCTAACATGTTAGATGTCGACCCTCTTCAGTTAATCAAATAAATGCCGTGGAAGAAACCTTTGAACGAGAATGAATGAATGATAAATGTTTAAGTCATGTAATGAACGTAATTAAGATAGGTAGGTACCTATAATTGTTGTCTTAATCGACAAAAAATCGAGAAGGTTACGAGTATTATATATCCTTTTTTTATGTCAGATCATAAATTGTTAAATAGTATCAACATCACCAACAATTTTACATATCGTTATGTCAAATTCGTGTATACGTAAGTAGGTGGGTATAGTAGTACATGGTATCAAAGAGGAATGTACAACGCGGCAATAAAACCTTTGTATACAGCCTGTTTGTAATATTTTCACGAAAATATTCCGTCGCAAGCGAATAATTTACTTTAGCAGAGACAGTGAACACGCGACGACGCGCGACGCTTTTATTCGAAAAAATAACGAGGATTACAAGTCCTTTCACGCACAGATTTATTATACTTAAGTACGACAAAACCAAATGTCTTCGACGTCAAAGAAGTTACATAAAAGTCTTTTATTGAATGGTACCTACTTAACTTCTTTTATATCAGAAATATTTCATTGTTACATTTTTTATTTATTTCAAAAAAGGCGTGACCACCACCACCACCTGATGGAAAACGGTGGTGTGGTCTACGATGGCGCACACTAGTGCGGTGCCAGCAGTGCCCAGACAACGCGCAGACCCTGGAGGGACGAGCTCCAAGTTTTGAGTCATGCATAGACACAGGTATAGAAGCTCGCACCGGGCGCATAAAAGAATAGTCACGACCCAGTAGCTCATCTGGCTGACAGTCGTTGGACCCGTCGTCCAATAGATAGGTTTTAACGGAACATCATGCCCGAACGCAACTAAGACACTTGGCGGGAAGACTTTGTCTAATGTCGCCCTCGCCAGATGCGTTACCATGAAAATGAAAAAGAAGCGGGATAGGGGTGGAAAATTGAGATGCAATAAAATTATATTCAAACACAGGACAGGACAGGATGACAGGATCAATCTTAAAACTTTATTATAAGTAGTTGATATTTTCTGTATTTGATACTATATTTTTACAAATAAACGTATTCTATTCTATTCTGTGAGGGCTGAAAAGCTAAAAAGTCTCGCTTTCTCATCTCAGCCACCAATTAGCGTTGTAGGTGCCTTAAAAAAATTTTCCTTGTGAGACTGATCTCAATAAAGTCTGTGGTTTTAAATAAAAGGATTGTAATCATGTTATGCATATATACAGCGTCCCGATATATGGAAAAACGAATCTGGAATTACTACCCACAACATAGGTATCTTACAAGCTAATCAGGAAAAGTCATAAAGGTATCATCATTTTCATTTATTTAAGAGCTATGCTCTTGTCAATGCAGCTTCTTTCAGCTCTCCCTATTAAGAACCAATTCCTTGACTTCCTTATACTTTACTTTCTCCTTGATCTTCCTTTCATAAAGATATTATGTAGTACATATTTTAGGAAATAAAGAGTACCTACTTAACCTCAGAAACTACTTAAGCTCAGAAATATCACCATACCTACCTATTACACAAAAAATATTAGGTACCTACCTACATTTTTTATTCTTCGCGACACTTACCGACTGGACGGCTAATTTCGTTCCAATTAGGCTAGACATAGACATATCGTACCCTCTCAGCCCCAAATCTATCATTTAACGCACTTAATCTCGTATCGATCATGGCCTCACCCACGTAAGGGCAGGGCAATGGCTTCCAAGAAAAAAAAACTCTGATTAAATAAAATAAAGCATGTAGACTTTTCAGAGCTCCGCTCCGGGCTAAAATTAGTTAGAGGGCTTAAACTCAATAAAACAACACTCCATACGTACCTACAGTCTGACACGCTTGAAGATCGTTACAAAATAAAATTATCTACTCAATTAGAATTATTCATCGACACAAGCCTAAATAAATTGGATGTCTCATTTACATGATTATCTAATTTCTAAATTCAGATACGCACGACTTTTATTTATTTAAAACGTATTGAATAGTCAGTTTCGAAAGCAATAGATATAGGTACCTACCTAGTGAGAAAAACAAGATTTATCGACTACGAATTCAAATTTAACACTTACCTACCTACAGAAATTGATCGACCCAAGAAAAAGACCCGAAAATACCTACTCGCTAGAAACCACGCTTTCGACCTGGCAGTCATACACTATTTCCCATAACCTATCTACATTCCCACTTACCCTATCGGCGACCCAAAATGTCATGGCTTCGATCAGATACCTGATTCAACTGATTGGCGAAAACTGTGGAGGCGGGAAGGCGGTGGCAGGTGATGGTGACACAACTTTTTTGACAAACGTTTGGTGACAAACCTGTTCTGAATAAATAAATAATTTGTATTGTATGTAATAAAAGTAAGATGAATATTGCTATCGCTATGTATTTGAAAGTAAAGAAAAATGTTAATTGGTTTTCCGGATTCCAAATACCTACAACCGCTTAAATCCAGTTTGTTTCGAAAAGGGTACAATAATAATATATTAAGTGCGGTCAAATCCGGAAGCGTTTTAAAAGCGGAAGTTTAAATGTTTTCAAATGTGGGTTTTACTTTAGGTTTTTTCAACATTTTCCGCCATAAATCGTCTTTTATGCGCCAAAACTAGGACTTGGTGTGGTCATTTCTGTGAGCCTCAAGGGTCTGCGCCCTGTGCCTGAGCACCACTCTGGTTACGTCACTGCACACCAGTCGTACGTGATATTTTAATTTACTTCATTAATTACAGTTTGGCACAAATAATTAACCATGTGAGCACCCTCAACTGATTAAGTAGGTACCTACCTAATTAACAAATTAAATTCAACAAAGCGTTCTAATTAACAAAATAATTAACTTTCCTTTCACTTCTCAAGTCTAGAACGAATATTTCTTTATAAACGATTATAAGTAGGTAAGTACTTAGATTATAAAATATAATCGGAAGTTTACCATAAACCTACTCATGGGTACCTGGAAATAGTCAATAGCTAGAGAGAGGCATTCAAATTGTACCCTTGTTCATCGAACACGAAACTGACATCAAATAATTAAAAGCCAGATTCCAGCTAATTAATCACAACAGGCTTTTAGTTCCTTCCAAAGTTCCGATAACCACAACTCCTATTATACAGTCCTACTCAATTAGTTACACTTACGTACTGTCCCGAGTTCTGTGCTAAATCATTTTTAACTTTAGTTGACTGTTCCTAATGGCTAACACGTCACCAAATGGCGGTCAGTATCACATTCTTATTTGACTCACGCCTGTATTCCCCAGAGGGGGTTGGCAGAGGTGTGCAGTACACCCACATTTCGCCGGCTTTGTTATAAGTCCCATGTAATAGGGGGCGAGCCTATTACATTTACATGAGCCTATTACATATATTAATATTCTTATTTGAATTAGGTACATAATACATAAACTTTTGCAGAACACGTTACATACGCGCTGGACCTATTTCTAAAATAATTGAAAGTTATGTTAAAATATACGAGTACCGCCATCTATGCACGTCCCGATGCACTAACGACGATTATATAACGCCATCTGTCGGCACAACATTTTCTCTCTATTTGGAGAAGGGCTGGCGACATCAAAGGGCCCAGAATGTTTTGATATTGCGGCAATAGTTACCTTACGTAACACTAGAGTGGCGCAGTACGTAAGAGCAAAAATAAAGTTGGCGGTACATCGGAATAATTTAAAAAAATATTTGTTGTGGCGTTCGACATCTTAGTTACCCTGCGATCACGGGAGCTGCAAAGCTCTCAAATCATAAGGATTTAACCTTTTTTAAGACATTCAAGAAGATTATCCGGTTAAAAAGTTGTTTTATTATGAACAGTGATCTGATTATTGTCTAAACTAAACATAGCATTGTTACGTCTAATACTTATAAACTTATAATTTGCAGTTATTTAGGTAACGGGTAACTCACATGATAAAAGTTTAACTAATGTGTACTTTTAATATAAATAGGACACGTTTTAGCATTGTCCTTAATCAATTATTCTTTCTTCCTTAATTATTATTCTTTTTCATAAACGTGTAAAACTCAAAAGCCAAATAAGGATTTTGAAAAGTGAGCTTTGATGAATTTTGTCCATCTAAAACAGCGTCCACCGTGTGGTGGCGCGTCTCGGGAACTTGGCTTGACACACTGTCGTGTATTGTTAAAAATAAAACAAACAGATTATATTTCTACATTTATTATATGTTACAACATACAAAACATATAGTAACAACAATATACGATCATATTATTACGCCGCTGCTATACGGGGCCAGCGCAAAACTATTGGTTTTATTTTGTAGTAAACTTCATACTTTGGACACATCTGAAGGGACTAGACAAACGAATAACAATAATAAAGTAATATAAAATATTTCTTCGTAGATTAATAGTACAAAATAACATTTGCGACAATATTATTCAACGATCTCGTAAAATAAAGCCGTTTGGAAGTCGGTTACTGACGATAGGTACCTTCTTGCTTCACAAGAATGACAAACATTAACATTTTCCAAAGCAAATTCAAGAAAATATATAGAACTGAAAATGACTGTAAACCTCTGATTTTATTGTTCGCCATTCTTGATAAGGTGGGACCGCATCTGCGTCTGCCGCCGCATTTCTGTGCATCTTCGCAATACTTCGACACACGCAGATGCGGCAATCCAAAATGAATTTAAACTACAACGCAACTGTCTTCGACTGCACGTTACGTACTTACATAGTGACTATTCTACGTTAAAGCTACGAATACTTGCGTGCGCAACTTCCCCGGGGTTCTCCGTTACTTTGTAAATTCAATTGTAACTTGGCGAAAATAATTATCTGTGGACCTCTTCTTACCTACTAAATGTTTGTTTTCAATGCAATTAGAGATCTATAGCGCAGGAATTAAGGTCGATTAGCTTTACGCGTACCTACAACTTATAAAGAGTCGACATTTTATGGGGTGCCACAGTCATTTTTATCAAGTTACACATTTTATTACACAATAAGTGCATTTACAAAAAAAAAAAATCTCTTAGGATAACTTTGTTAGCGCGACTCAGATCAAACGTTTTGACGCAGTGCCATCTATTGGTGGCAGAAATATATTATATATGGTTTTAGGGATACAACATTGTGAATTTAAGAGTAAGCTATGTTATTTTCTAGCACAGAATTCGTAGAAAATTGGTGTCTTTTACAGTAATAAATGTTTCATCTTTCATTTGAAGCCCGTCGGCTACTATGTGGAATAAAACGGGATACAAAAATGGCCTTTTTCAGTTCCGTAAGGTCGGGAGTTTTTTGATTGAGACTTGAGACACAGAGGGCAGTAGTTGTTACGTGTTATAACCATTTTTTTAAGAATTGATTTTAAGGATTACGCAGGTAAAAAAAAGATTTCTTCTTTTTAAATTGTTATGCATATTTTTGTGAATTTTTTACATGTTATAGCACATGATAGCTTATTAAATATAATTATTTAATAAGAAAATTTGAAAAAACAATTGATACGGATGGGATTCGAACCCACGATCTTCGACATACCGTGTCGACGCTCTAACCGCTGAGCCACCGTATCCCATCGGCACCAATCGAAATTTCAAATCTCTTTAACACGCCTAAGGCGTGTGGCGACATCTATCGGAATACATTACGTATCCCAACTCAGTGCTCTAAACTTTGCAGTTTTAGAAGACACCGATGCGATATTACCAATTTTCTTAATATTTTTGTGAATTTTTTACATGTTATAGCACATGATAGCTTATTAAATATAATTATTTAATAAGAAAATTTGAAAAAACAATTGATACGGATGGGATTCGAACCCACGATCTTCGACATACCGTGTCGACGCTCTAACCGCTGAGCCACCGTATCCCATCGGCACCAATCGAAATTTCAAATCTCTTTAACACGCCTAAGGCGTGTGGCGACATCTATCGGAATACATTACGTATCCCAACTCAGTGCTCTAAACTTTGCAGTTTTAGAAGACACCGATGCGATATTACCAATTTTCTTAATATTTTTGTGAATTTTTTACATGTTATAGCACATGATAGCTTATTAAATATAATTATTTAATAAGAAAATTTGAAAAAACAATTGATACGGATGGGATTCGAACCCACGATCTTCGACATACCGTGTCGACGCTCTAACCGCTGAGCCACCGTATCCCATCGGCACCAATCGAAATTTCAAATCTCTTTAACACGCCTAAGGCGTGTGGCGACATCTATCGGAATACATTACGTATCCCAACTCAGTGCTCTAAACTTTGCAGTTTTAGAAGACACCGATGCGATATTACCAATTTTCTTAATATTTTTGTGAATTTTTTACATGTTATAGCACATGATAGCTTATTAAATATAATTATTTAATAAGAAAATTTGAAAAAACAATTGATACGGATGGGATTCGAACCCACGATCTTCGACATACCGTGTCGACGCTCTAACCGCTGAGCCACCGTATCCCATCGGCACCAATCGAAATTTCAAATCTCTTTAACACGCCTAAGGCGTGTGGCGACATCTATCGGAATACATTACGTATCCCAACTCAGTGCTCTAAACTTTGCAGTTTTAGAAGACACCGATGCGATATTACCAATTTTCTTAATATTTTTGTGAATTTTTTACATGTTATAGCACATGATAGCTTATTAAATATAATTATTTAATAAGAAAATTTGAAAAAACAATTGATACGGATGGGATTCGAACCCACGATCTTCGACATACCGTGTCGACGCTCTAACCGCTGAGCCACCGTATCCCATCGGCACCAATCGAAATTTCAAATCTCTTTAACACGCCTAAGGCGTGTGGCGACATCTATCGGAATACATTACGTATCCCAACTCAGTGCTCTAAACTTTGCAGTTTTAGAAGACACCGATGCGATATTACCAATTTTCTTAATATTTTTGTGAATTTTTTACATGTTATAGCACATGATAGCTTATTAAATATAATTATTTAATAAGAAAATTTGAAAAAACAATTGATACGGATGGGATTCGAACCCACGATCTTCGACATACCGTGTCGACGCTCTAACCGCTGAGCCACCGTATCCCATCGGCACCAATCGAAATTTCAAATCTCTTTAACACGCCTAAGGCGTGTGGCGACATCTATCGGAATACATTACGTATCCCAACTCAGTGCTCTAAACTTTGCAGTTTTAGAAGACACCGATGCGATATTACCAATTTTCTTAATATTTTTGTGAATTTTTTACATGTTATAGCACATGATAGCTTATTAAATATAATTATTTAATAAGAAAATTTGAAAAAACAATTGATACGGATGGGATTCGAACCCACGATCTTCGACATACCGTGTCGACGCTCTAACCGCTGAGCCACCGTATCCCATCGGCACCAATCGAAATTTCAAATCTCTTTAACACGCCTAAGGCGTGTGGCGACATCTATCGGAATACATTACGTATCCCAACTCAGTGCTCTAAACTTTGCAGTTTTAGAAGACACCGATGCGATATTACCAATTTTCTTAATATTTTTGTGAATTTTTTACATGTTATAGCACATGATAGCTTATTAAATATAATTATTTAATAAGAAAATTTGAAAAAACAATTGATACGGATGGGATTCGAACCCACGATCTTCGACATACCGTGTCGACGCTCTAACCGCTGAGCCACCGTATCCCATCGGCACCAATCGAAATTTCAAATCTCTTTAACACGCCTAAGGCGTGTGGCGACATCTATCGGAATACATTACGTATCCCAACTCAGTGCTCTAAACTTTGCAGTTTTAGAAGACACCGATGCGATATTACCAATTTTCTTAATATTTTTGTGAATTTTTTACATGTTATAGCACATGATAGCTTATTAAATATAATTATTTAATAAGAAAATTTGAAAAAACAATTGATACGGATGGGATTCGAACCCACGATCTTCGACATACCGTGTCGACGCTCTAACCGCTGAGCCACCGTATCCCATCGGCACCAATCGAAATTTCAAATCTCTTTAACACGCCTAAGGCGTGTGGCGACATCTATCGGAATACATTACGTATCCCAACTCAGTGCTCTAAACTTTGCAGTTTTAGAAGACACCGATGCGATATTACCAATTTTCTTAATATTTTTGTGAATTTTTTACATGTTATAGCACATGATAGCTTATTAAATATAATTATTTAATAAGAAAATTTGAAAAAACAATTGATACGGATGGGATTCGAACCCACGATCTTCGACATACCGTGTCGACGCTCTAACCGCTGAGCCACCGTATCCCATCGGCACCAATCGAAATTTCAAATCTCTTTAACACGCCTAAGGCGTGTGGCGACATCTATCGGAATACATTACGTATCCCAACTCATTGGTGCCGATGGGATACGGTGGCTCAGCGGTTAGAGCGTCGACACGGTATGTCGAAGATCGTGGGTTCGAATCCCATCCGTATCAATTGTTTTTTCAAATTTTCTTATTAAATAATTATATTTAATAAGCTATCATGTGCTATAACATGTAAAAAATTCACAAAAATATTAAGAAAATTGGTAATATCGCATCGGTGTCTTCTAAAACTGCAAAGTTTAGAGCACTGAGTTGGGATACGTAATGTATTCCGATAGATGTCGCCACACGCCTTAGGCGTGTTAAAGAGATTTGAAATTTCGATTGGTGCCGATGGGATACGGTGGCTCAGCGGTTAGAGCGTCGACACGGTATGTCGAAGATCGTGGGTTCGAATCCCATCCGTATCAATTGTTTTTTCAAATTTTCTTATTAAATAATTATATTTAATAAGCTATCATGTGCTATAACATGTAAAAAATTCACAAAATATTAAGAAAATTGGTAATATCGCATCGGTGTCTTCTAAAACTGCAAAGTTTAGAGCACTGAGTTGGGATACGTAATGTATTCCGATAGATGTCGCCACACGCCTTAGGCGTGTTAGAGATTTGAAATTTCGATTGGTGCCGATGGGATACGGTGGCTCAGCGGTTAGAGCGTCGACACGGTATGTCGAAGATCGTGGGTTCGAATCCCATCCGTATCAATTGTTTTTTCAAATTTTCTTATTAAATAATTATATTTAATAAGCTATCATGTGCTATAACATGTAAAAAATTCACAAAAATATTAAGAAAATTGGTAATATCGCATCGGTGTCTTCTAAAACTGCAAAGTTTAGAGCACTGAGTTGGGATACGTAATGTATTCCGATAGATGTCGCCACACGCCTTAGGCGTGTTAAAGAGATTTGAAATTTCGATTGGTGCCGATGGGATACGGTGGCTCAGCGGTTAGAGCGTCGACACGGTATGTCGAAGATCGTGGGTTCGAATCCCATCCGTATCAATTGTTTTTTCAAATTTTCTTATTAAATAATTATATTTAATAAGCTATCATGTGCTATAACATGTAAAAAATTCACAAAAATATTAAGAAAATTGGTAATATCGCATCGGTGTCTTCTAAAACTGCAAAGTTTAGAGCACTGAGTTGGGATACGTAATGTATTCCGATAGATGTCGCCACACGCCTTAGGCGTGTTAAAGAGATTTGAAATTTCGATTGGTGCCGATGGGATACGGTGGCTCAGCGGTTAGAGCGTCGACACGGTATGTCGAAGATCGTGGGTTCGAATCCCATCCGTATCAATTGTTTTTTCAAATTTTCTTATTAAATAATTATATTTAATAAGCTATCATGTGCTATAACATGTAAAAAATTCACAAAAATATTAAGAAAATTGGTAATATCGCATCGGTGTCTTCTAAAACTGCAAAGTTTAGAGCACTGAGTTGGGATACGTAATGTATTCCGATAGATGTCGCCACACGCCTTAGGCGTGTTAAAGAGATTTGAAATTTCGATTGGTGCCGATGGGATACGGTGGCTCAGCGGTTAGAGCGTCGACACGGTATGTCGAAGATCGTGGGTTCGAATCCCATCCGTATCAATTGTTTTTTCAAATTTTCTTATTAAATAATTATATTGTTATGCATAGTTTTTTTTTGTTATTTCGATTTGGATAATTCATATTATGTCCTATTAATTCAAAATAAAGAAATTCCGTTTGTTTCTTTAACACGTCATACTACGCCTCCATGACCATCGCTAGCTAGTTAGATTAGTGTAGTATTTGTCTTCTGTGCTAAAACTTGCGTATATCTATCGTAGACCTAACGTTAACTATTGGAACACTTATTTATTTACGTTCAATTCCTTCACAGTTTACTTACTGGCCTTACGTCTAATTAATTCTACGCGCGGAATATCGGGGTTTATAACTGTTCCCGATATCGACGCGATTTCTTGTAAAGTTTTCTTTTGGTGAGACAACACTAGGCAAATCGCCTTTTAGACAAAAAAACTACAAAGAATCTAGTTCAGAATAGAATTAATTAATTCAACAAAATTTAAATAAATAGAATAATAATAATAGTAATATAAGGAAGAACAACTAAACTGTCTGAAATTAGTATTTTCCTCTTTCAAAATTTTTAGATTTAAATGAGTATAGTAGTAAGATCAAGGAAGAGTACAGAAGTTTTCTGTAAAATGAGTTTTAGTATCCATAATTTCCTGTTTTTGATTTTATAATAACTCATGAATGAGGATTTTGCTTTCACAAAAATACATTTCAAGTGTAATAATAACTCCTTGAAATGTAATTATAATTAATGTATTGTAATTACAATGTCTCCATGGTCATAATACTTTTAGTAAAAATAAAGTCCGAATATGCTTAATGCTATGTGCTTGATTGCAATTGGTAAATTTTATATTATTGTGGGGTAGTACGACTAAGATTTTGTGTTCCTTTTTTAAATCAATTCATTGTGAGTTTGAAGTGCGTCTTGCCAGTTGTAGGTATGATTAATTTGATCATTTCTATAGTAGGCTAAATCTATCCCAGTCTAAATTTGTTAATTTTATTGAAATATTTAAAAAAAAAGCCTCAGGTACATAATTTGACTAGACAGAAGTTTCTAAAAGGAAGAAATGCTTAGTGTTGCCATACTAAACAATAAATTTTGAATCTAAACATTATTATATTATTTTTACGTTGGAAATAATTCAGCCTTACTTTTTTAACAGATCGGCATTTAGCGGAACTTTATGGTTGTTTCTAGCCGTTTATCAGTGCATCTCAACTAATATACATATATCAATAAACATAAAGATCGTTTTGCTATGCTTGAAGAAAATTTGTCCCACACAGGCAGAGTCACATTAAACCATTAAATATTGTATTATAGTTCTTATTACTATAAAAATAAAAGCTAGTATAGTATAACAGGATCTCTTTGGTGTCAATGTAACAAATGCAGTTCAAATCAATAAAAACTTTGGTTTTAATAAAGGTATGTACATCACGGGGCTTTTAAAATGATAATTGATTATAAGTATAAGTTCATAATACTAAATCTAGTCTACAAAAATCAAATCTTTGTGTTGTTGCATTATTAGTTCTAAATTTTTTGTAGAAAGAAAAACTAGATTACGAGCAGGATTTGAATAGATGACCTCTATCTCCCCCCCCCCCCATTCCACTTGAAGATTCTAATTCTTGATTCTATACATTTATTTCACCTAGGTAAAGTTGCACTTGTGACTGGTTAGTGATAAAATCTGCTAGTACAAGGTTTCTTTAATCAAGGATTCCATAAAAATCTAAAAAAAAATAGTTGATAAGCCCTTACAAAGTTACAAAGCATTTTGTAGAATTTACATCGCGGCCTTCACATGCACATTGCACATACCTTTAAAACAGTCTAAAATAATGATAATATATTTCCAAAACATATTTGGTCACGATATCTTATTCTATGTATGGACACTTACTCAGCTAAAATAAATGCTACGCATTGGTAGACGTTACAATACAAAGAAATAAACATTTGATTAAATTATAAATACTTGTATCATCTTCTAGACGTTAAAGTAACGTAAACAAAGGTGTCTATCAATTAGAATGTAACAAGTCAACATTCAAGATTTCAACGTTATAGCTTAGAATTCCAAACAGAATTGACTCAATTTGATTGTTTAGCTATATTTGATTTTTTTATTATATGTTCACTTCAAAACCAGATCATGAATCACTCCTCTCTAGTCGATAGATACCTTTAAACTAAGCTAATATACATAAATTGGAGTAAAACATATAGGTTTATATACTCAGCTATAATGTTGTTGTACAAAATATATATCATTATTTATTATGCATTAAACATTACGGAGTCTACTTGTAAATTATTTGTGCAATTAATTACTTCATTTGATAAGTTAAAATTTATTATATTTCAAAAATAATCTGGCTAAATCAGATTCTGAAAAATAAATACTGAAAAAATACTTGTAAGCACTTAATTTACGATTATTTTCAACAAAATTTAATTTTTACATAAGTATTTCTTTTTTTTTTCGTAATTGTCTTTGGCAATTTAACATGTAAACATTATTGTTACGTACATAGTTGTGCAGCGAGGCGTAAATAGTATACAATTGTTCGCATAATGAATGCTGACGTAGTTGTTTCTGTCAATTTGCAAGCCGTTTGTTTGTTATGAAGTCTTGGTATGTATCCTAATACGGAAGCAAGTTGTAAACAGTCAATAAACAAGTAATAGTAACTGCGATAGTAAATCCATAAATAACCAAGCTATCGACAGTTGTGCGAAACTGACAACCAAACTCAAAAAAATATTTCTCCAATGCTCACTGTTCAGATGTTTACCGTTTACAAAGAGCGTGTTTTTCCAAATTCGCCTTTATTTCTATACACATACAGTAGTGTATTACACAAGACATCTCGAGATGCGTGTGATAATATACGTGGGTGCGGCGGTAGTTGCCCGGGGTACCTCAGAGCAGTGTACACTTGCCGAACTTCCTGCGTCGACGCTGCTTCTCCTCTTGTTGAGGGTGGTGGCGGATGATGCGGACCAACTGGGGAACACAAATAAAATTAATATTTCTCTTACGCTCTAAAATCTAAAAGAGCAAAACTAGGACCTAGATCAATGCGCCGTACGTATAAGTTGCCCAAAGCCTTTATACATCTACAGCTATAACTATGTCGATGAAGATCTTTTGCCGCACAGATAAATTCAGTGACAGGGTTTTACAAACTAAATTGACTTAGCGGGCCCTTGGAGAGCACACGCTGATTTGAGAACAAGTCTAGATCGCTCTGACCAGAGCAAGCTGAACAAGACAGGAACGAGTAGCAATGTTGGGTATAGAATGCCATCAGACTCTTTGGGTGAGGAATGCTTTTGGCTAATGGAGGGCCAGTATACGCTGTTGACCTCGTGGAAGGCGGCGTCGATGTTGAGCGGCGGCTCCTTGGCGCTGGTCTCGATGTAGGGCGCGGCCAGCGAGCGCGCCAGCTCGCGGCCCGCCTCCTCGCTCACGGCGCGCACGTGCACCAGGTCCACCTTGTTGGCGGCCAGCAGCATGGGGTACGTCTCTCTGCAACAGAGCACCAACGTTTTACTTCTATCTCCTGATTCCTCAACAACATTTTACCGCTTTACTTCAAGTATAATGACGCAACTTAGGACAAGCCTCTGTCGTCTGCGAGAACTGAGTTGATTTTATTAGTATAGCTTTATGTTGGTTTCGTCACCTGTCTTTGACCCTCAGGATCTGCGTGTGAAAGTGGCGGATGTTCTCATAGCTCTGTTTGTCTGTGACGGAGTACACGAGCAGGAAGCCGTCACCTTTGCGCATGTATTGCTCGCGCATCGCACTGAACTCCTCCTGACCAGCTGTGTCCAGCACTGGAAATACCACAGACTATTACAATAGTTCTACGACGTAGTACTATTTTGTGTAGGAACTGTTCTACATAACTATTCTTTTAAAAATTTAAATAAGGCAATTTGATGTCATAAAAAATCTTGGATAGCCTAGGGGTATACCAATTTCTTTACTTATACATTTTTAAAAGAGATGCGGAGGAGCTTTTTAAAGCCTAGTTTTACCTAGGTTACCATAACCTAAAGACGTGACTAAAAACTACTACAATGTACAACTTACCGTCCAGGATGCACCATTGTCCGTCCACCTCAGTGTGCTGTATGTACGAGTCCTCGATGGTAGGGTCGTAGTCTGTCACGAACAGCTTCTGGAAGAACTGGATGGTGATCGCACTTTTCCCCACGCCGCCATCTCCTACCACCACCAGTTTGATCTGCAGCAGATAAAGTAGGTTACAGATGATTGTTGATTTGAGGGTGATTGGTGAACGTGGATAGGGTAAACCAACTCTAAAATTGTCGGAAAATGTATGATGTTTTGTATGAGGATAGGAAAATAAACTACGTAAAGATTAGCAAATAAAATGATAAACAGTTAAAGGAATAAACCTACAAAATATAAAAAAAGATAATGATTATGAATAAAACTTGGCGAATATAGCTGCTTGTTTGGCGACACACTAGAAGGATATTGTATATGACTAACACAATAAATTATTGATAGAAATTCTAATGATACAGTACAAAAATAGTGGTAGTTCCTATTACAAGCATACTAAATAGTGCCAACCAAAAAACCAGCTCAAAAAAATAAAAATGAACACACACTAACACTGTCACTGTTTTTGAACAACGACATACTTCAGCCGAGGCCGTGGAGGCCGCACTGCAAACAAATTGATACAAACATAAAAACTATATCTTTAAACTGTAGGTACATCTACTTTGAACTACGCCGATGAGGTATAACTCGTAATTGAACTCAATTGGGTTATATTGACCGTAAAAATTACTCATCTTGCCATTTAAAATGTAGTATTTCAAGTAAGAACCATATAGTTTTTATTATAAGTACACCTTAGGTCATAGATGATTGCACTCTATACCTATTACCTCTAGTAGTGTAGTACGAGTTCGCAAACCGAACGAAAACGACAATGTTAGTAATAATAGGGCTAGTACACACCAGCACGGCGGATACTCAATTTATAAATGAAATTTGGTTATCTGCTATCTAATCGAAATACAGTATATTTTTCAATGCTAGGAGAACGACCTCAGGAAATCGGCTGCGATTTACAAGCATTAAAAAATATACTTTACTTTGATTAGATAGGTAACTATTAAATTACATTGATGTTTTAATTGGGTATTACTTAAGGCAAAAATTTCAATTGTTAATTGGTAGTTTACTGCATTTGTTTAATAAACTAATCAAACAGATTAAAATTGATTGAATGCTACAATAATATAATTATTTAATTCACTTTTCAATGACAGTTACATAATAAACAAATTAAAAATAATTGTAACACAATATTAAACTCTAATTCTAATTCTCGTGATAACATGATATGATATGTAGGTACACACTTGTTAACTTATCTTGCATCACCATCCTATTTTCGATGTTCTATACTCTGCTCAACAAGAATGCTTTTAAGAGATAAAAATAACATCTTGATCACTGCATTGTTATTACAATAATATTCACCAAGATACATAACGTAAAAATAACTCAACCCACACGGATAATAAAACTAACTCATTATAAACAATACATAAATACAGTCATTTCATGATTGTTTCATAACATTCCTTTGTATTATAAAACCAAAAATAGCACTGTGACTATGACTAGTTATCTTCTCTTCACTTCAAACTAATCTTCAACCATAATATTAATTTTAATCACAGAAAATACTTATAAATTGATAACAAGAATTGACTATTTAGATATTAAGCCAGCACAGTACCTTGTAAAAAAGTAAAAATATTGATATTGAAAATATGAAATAACGGTCATGTTTTCTAAATGTCCCATACGTTATTTCATATTTCCGGTAACAATATGTTGTAACCAAATTTAATTTTCCACAAAAAAAGTAAATGGAACACACTTTATTTGAGTTAACCACAGGATGTGTAGTGAGGTACGACAAGTATGCAATATAACTGACACCAATATTAGTTGCCAACTGGCAACCTACCTCGGTGTCCCCAAATACCCATTAACTTTCCTTAAAAGCACTTGAATCATTTTAGTATTGTTCATGTTGCGCCTGAATGACAATTACTTGCCATTGTGAATATCCAATTTAGGAAACTGGATATTATCATCCCTGTATTAATTAAAGAGACAAGCAGAGGTGTATAGAGTCAGTCACTAGTATGAGTTTGCAATCTAAGTATCAACTTAGTTTTAGTGAGACCTGTCTCATCCTTACTCCCCAGTTAAGACAAAGAAGGGTAAAATTAAACTACAATAATTACTGCAGGTTCAGATTTCATCAGTAAGTTATGTTTCAACCAAGAATAAGTACAATAGTAACCTACTTGTATTTTGAAAAGCCTACATACCCAATACTTCAAGTTATTAACGCAGTTTAGCTTTCAGACGTGGAATTGTAAGAAAATAAATTCTAATCACTACAAACAGGAATATCTAAATAAATATCACATTTCACAGTATGTAAACCTTTTGAACTGCCAAGATACAGGCAGAATCCGAACCTGCATCCTGGCTATTCAGACCTTATAGGACTCAGCCGTCTAATGAAACAAGCAATGAAATATCAACTGGATAACAAGACAGTACTATTTATACACTCATAATATTAATACTACCATATAAAGTAATTAAAATCACATTAATGATTTCCCAAAAACACATAAGTATTACAATAACATGATAGTACTTTATCACACCACTATCTTTTTGATAAATATGTTAATTGTTACAGGTTCTTTATCTATTGATTAAAATAAATGATACATACAATAGTTGTAGTTGAGTCATAATAATCCCTGTGTAAATAGGAACAAAACATTATGTAGCTGGAATATTAAAAAGAAAAGCATCAACTAGATTACATGTGCATATTAGTTTTAAAAAAATTGTTTGCTCTTTGCATTCAGAAATGGAAAAATTAAAAAATTAATAAGTAAATAGATAGCCAGCCAGAACTGTTTTGAAAAACATTTCTAATAACTTATTACCTAGCTAAACATGACTGGTTGGCTGAAAGTTCATGAAGGAAATCTAGTGCTAAAAACAATGTAAAGATTCCTTCTAGCTAAAATTTGTTACAGATTTTTACAAGTGAAAAGTATAAGGCAAAAGAAAGATTAAGGCTGAACTCACAGTGGGCAGGTTTTCATTCGGAGGTCCCGGGCGCGTCATCTTGTAATCCCAGCGCAGTTTCGCCCCGCCACTTTAATATGACCGCTGGATCCACATACATGGAATATTATCTGCGAAATGAATGACCACCAAATCCTATCAACAGTGTTTTCCTCCACATTGTTTTAATGTTGGCACTTGGCACTCAGTCTTCCCACGCCCGTCAACCGTATTACAGCTGATGGCCGATAAACAATTAAATACTTACCTCATTGTAAATTCGTTTTAGTGCAGTGAATAGTGGCTGGACGGAATGTTTGCTGCTCCGTTAAATAAACTGTACAACTAAACACAAACATGGAACAAAACCTTGCAATTACACTTTGAATGGAGAGAAAGAAAGAAATCTGTCTGTGAATGTGAAATTGTGTGAATCAGTGACGTTTATAGTGATGTGCACAGTTTCTACTATGCTCGAAAATCACGGAACAGGTAAGATATTATAACAGTTATTTATTATTCGTGTCGTGGTAGCGCATTGGTTACGGACCCACTTTGCAAGCGCGTGGGTGTGGGTTCGTATCTGGCATGTACCAATGTGACTTTTTCAATGTCATTTGTACTTTCGTAGTTCATATAAGACATCAAACCACTGACTAATGGTGAAGGAGACATCATAAGGAAACTGAAAACGCCAAGACGCAGTGAGCTTAGAGCTAGCATGGTTATGAATGCTGTATGATAAGAGGCCATTGCCCTACATTGGGACAGTTACAGGCTGATTCATCATATTTATTATTATTTAATAACAGCCTTTAATTGGCCCATAATGTCGCAATGCAAGGTAAAGGCTTTCATATTCTCCTTCTACTTATCGCGGTCCAAGGCTATTAAGAATTGATACCTTGGTTAGAGACAGGTCTCTTTAATATGAGAACTCTTCCCACCATGTCTGCCAGTTATTGTAGATTTTGTATTGCCAGATTTTGTTAGGTCATAAATAGTTGCAGTGACCAAATTTGATCTACATCACGATTCTATTACTAAACTAAAATCCATCATAATAAACTATTTACCCGATTAGCAAGTTTGTTTTCCCCTCGATTTTTATGTTTGTAGTCATCACAAGTATCAAGTATCAACTTACTGCATGTTAGCTTTTTAAGACTAGATAATAATTTGTCAAGTAGTGTTTGCCTCTAAGTGATTGTTGCATTGTTGCTTTTGTTAATCCATGTTTTTATTACTGTATGTTGTGTAAACAATCGTTGGTGAACCAAAATAAATAAATAAATAAATAAATCTCTGTCTGGTGCTGTGGGCGGGCCTACTAATGTTATCTAAGTACTTAGTTATTAATGTTTTGTTGCAATAAAAATACAAAAGTAGGTTTAGTTTATTTATATTAAGTAGATTTAGAATGGAATATTATAAATTATTAGTTGTATGTAATAGTTAATATATATAATAAAGTTATTATAATATCATCAATAACATAATTTTCAGATTATACAGAAGTAAGTGATAATGAGTGCGTCACTACCGATGGTATAGCTGATACTACCACTGCACAAGCTCACCTTAGTCCAGATGAAAACCAACGGACCCCAGGTGAGCTATAAATTCTAAATTTAAAAGTTTACCTACTATTATAAAGGTAGGCAATAAAGTTATTCAGAATATCAAAAATGCGTTATAACTTCGTTATAATTTATAACGTATTGTGCTTTTATCATCATTACTATCAAATCACATTAAATCACAGATGTTTACGATTATGGGACATCACTAGCAAATGTCAAAATGCCATTTAGACGGATTTCCAATATGGCCAACCTTATGTCAAATTGCGTTTAGAATGCGTTCACCAAAAATGTAAGTATTCCACAATCCCAAATCCCAACATCTTAAAAAAATAACTTAGAAACTTACTTTCTATTTTAAGGTAGATTCTATATCTTGTAGCTTATTAGCTGTATTATTGCGCGCGGTGGTACATAGAGCAATTTGGTTTAAGTAGGTATTTATTTTCACTCAGACCTCAGACCACACATCCCCGAGCGAGACAAAAATATGTCCTACGGTGGCGTTTGGAGGATAGATATATATATTTTTTTACTTAATTTTGAGAGTTCCCGTATCCAATTAGACACAGAAACTCCAAAAAAGCTGGATTATTTTATGCGACCAGCTCAGATCAACTAAAAAAGGAAAAAACGTTAGATACCTACTTTTTTTAGTTGATCTGAGGCGACCATAATCCTACTTCCACCAACTCGCCAGAGACGTCCGTCCGCGTCGGTCGTCTACGTCCGCGTCGACGACGAACGCAAACGACTTTCTGGTTCTTTTTCATATTAACAAAAAATAGCAACACATTAATATGAGAAGGTCTTTAAATAAAAGTTTTAAAAAATAATCCAAACGGGATTTGAACCCGCGACCAGTAGGTCGCTGTAGGGCTTCACTAAACACTTGTACGGAATAGGTACTTGAAGGCCCCAGTTGGTCGCGAGTTCAAATTCCGCTAGAAATAATTCTGCCTTTCCATTAATTACGTCTTAGGAGCTACATAATTATCCGAATTTTTACCATGTTTATTTCGCCACTGTCAAGCCCACTATCACGGATGATTGAACCATTTTGTAGACTAGCTAGATACCGTCTGTGACTCAAGGGATTTAATCTCCTGAATTATTGATTTGTTTGGATTTGGTTTACGTTTTCATTGTGACTATAGTTCCCTTTAGAATTACTAAAAACAACTATCTACAAAAACGTCTTACTGGTTGGAGCAATCCAATAGGTGCAGTTAGCACGTAAGAATTATTATGACATGTCTCTACAACTTGGAAGATAAACATGGAGCAATTTTGTGCTTTATATAGGTATACATCAGCTTAAGTTAACTAGGCTATTTGGTAATTCTCTCAAATTTGAATAGGTACTAGGAATTGCTCCAGATCCCCCACCATTCCCCCACTAATCGCTCAACACATCCAGTGACAGGCTGTCGCCGGCCATTATCGTATCTCTGGAGTAAATGGTGTAATGAGTCCCTTTTCGCTTTTTCTCCTACTTATATATTTAACACAAAAATTCACAACTTCACGAAGCCTAGGAGAAAGTAGAAAATATATTTTATTTGCTTGAAATAATCAAAGGAAATTGCAGCAAAATCTTATTCATTCACACTGAGTTGAATGACGACGAGACACTAAGATGCAGTAGAAAGGCCTTTATAAGTATGATCAGGTTCATCAATGTGTAAACAAATTATTTAAATAGACCCAGTAAAGTAAAACAATACAACAAACATCTACACGCGATGATTACATCGAGAACGTTAACCTGACAAAAAGAAAACAATATTGCAGAAAAGTGGAGGCCGTAAACCCGGTCCCGGCAGCAATAAATCAGGAATACCTATGCCGGGGCACGCGCACCTCTAGAATGCGGGAACACGCTATAAATACACCTTGCACAACCCTACGTCAGGGGTGACCAACTTGTGGATATCAACAAGATCAATGACTAAAATTTGTCTCAAAAACGGGCTTACTTGTGGCGTTGCACCGGCAACTTTGTAATAGATAAAAAATTAACATAAGTAAATCTTGTTTAAACTTAAATGCGGGAATCAAAATCAAGGATTCAAACTGCTTATACGTACGTAGGTATGTACTGCAGTCTGCACGGTACTTGACCTTTCAGACATTGTTCAAAAGAAAAACGAAAAGATAAAACCAACAAAAAATTAAATATCTATCAACGGCTTGCAGTTGAAGTCAAGGGAGATAAACAATTATTTTATAAACAAATTAAGAAATCAGCTCATGGAAAAACATATTTCTATGTACGTAGGTATGCAAAACCATACTCACTTTAACTTCTAAACTGACAAACACCAGCAACCACTTCATTTCTAAACTTATATAATTTTAAAAACGTCTTTAAAAAAGATTTGAAATCCCTGGCTTTCGTGAATTTTGATCGTGCACGCTATGTTTTTCATCCCTGTGTCATGATCTCATCTCTAAAGCTTTACCGAGCTATTATTTATCTTGCAAAATGTATGGAAATAACTCTTTTTAAGCGAAGAACTTCCACGCATATGGCATGGTAGGTACCTTATTATACTATGTATTTTTGAAAAAGGTAGAGAAGTAGAAAGAGTGTGTGCAATGGGCGTTGTATCCTGGGTTTGGCTTGCTTAGCTGGCGGAAATTTCTGAATTACCAAGCTAACTTAATTCGACAAGTTTCAGAGTTTCCGATGTTTACCAATATTGTCGAAAACTTCGCAAAACATATTTGTTTCCGAACTTTTCTAGAAAATGTTGAAAGTTTTCTCGTAAACAAGGACTTACCTTTTTGTTTTACTCACCGCAAATCCTATTCATACACAATTCCCCTTGTTATTAATTACTAACTGTTACATGTCGGTTAAAAGTTAATAAATGGTATATTTTAAATGCTAATCGAAGTCAAATTTTACTGCAGCTCCAAAACTTGCACTTTTAACAGCAGTTCCTTTCTAATTTTCTCGTTTAATCGTAATTTATCATAATATTAATAGAGATTCAGATTATAAACCAATTCACACTTTCTCACCCATAGGTAAACGATAATTTCGCGACGTGTTTTCTGATCAATAGGTCTTTTCCGATTGCATTCGATAGCATTATGAGTAGGTACAACTGTTTGTAAAAATAGGTGTCCACATAACTCACCTGATGCACTACTCAGTAGTTCCCAAACTTATTTTTCTCGTGGACCACTTTCAAAATTTTACTGGCTTCGGTGGACCCCCCCCCGCTGCTACATTTCTACCACATTCAAAGTCACCAAAAAATAAAAATTGTGTCGCTTCTGAGTTCTGTCCCTTTATTCCGATAGGTAAAATAAAAACGAAAAATGGTAGGTACATTTTATAACACTTTATTTATTAAAAGAATAGAATTACTAAAAAAAATTAATAAGGTAATATAGGTTCAGGTCATAATTCGGCTTTATTTTTGTGAGCAATAACCGCAAATCCCCGCTTTGTGATGTTTAATTTGCTCCTTTTTTTTGTTGGTGGTTTGTAACGGCACTAAAACTCCTTTCAACAAGGTATGACGAGGGAAAAGCTATTAAAAATTTCCTTGCGATTTCCCACAGTCCAGGATATTTTTCGGGTATTTCTGCTTGCAGCCAAAATGTTTGGTAGCCTTTTCTAAATTTCACCTTCAGCTCCTCATTGGTGCTTCTGGCAAACTGGCATCAAAGCATCGAAATTTTAATCTTTTATCTTTTTTCGAAATTCCGGAAACAAATGAATGAGTTTGGCATCAAGTATTTATAGTGGTGATCAAGTTCATGTCTGAATAAGCACTAAGCATTGTCGGGCGGATAGCGCTTTGCAAGTCTGTACACGAAATTGTACGTAATATCGAATACGCAAGTTTGGACAAGTAACAGTCACTTGCCTTATTGAAATATGATCTGCTTAGTGATAACAATGTAGGTCATTTTTGCTCTTTACTATCAAAAGCAGATCAATTTTCGTGGACCCCCATTAACATCTTATGGACCCCCATTTTTTGTTCACGCCTTCGTAGACCCCCAGCAAGTCTCCCGTGGACCCCTGGGGGTCCACCTGGACCACTTTGGGAATCACTGCACTACATCATGACATCAAAGCTAGC
Source organism: Protodeltote pygarga (assembly GCA_936450705.2). NCBI lineage: Eukaryota > Metazoa > Arthropoda > Insecta > Lepidoptera > Noctuidae > Protodeltote > Protodeltote pygarga. The sequence goes on along the minus strand of OW388262.2, from coordinate 14,393,858 downwards.
CTACATTTCTAGGTGATCAGTGCTCGGACATGGAATGCGAATCTAATCAACTGTTCAGCCGTGTAATTTCCTAGCCGAGTTCCAAATCGAACAGAGTTTCGAAAGGTTATTGAATAGTACTTATGTATTTTGAATTTTCCTCCTTGTAGGTATTTTGATTTCCATTTCCTACACTTTATATTGTAATCAAACCCTACAGGCAATGAGAGAAATAGGAAATCACTTAGGTAGGTAGCCAGCTCAGTACCTATATCATCACAATATTTATATTTAAGTTTATTGAATTAATTCAAAAGTATTTTAATTCACCTAAATAAGGAAATCAAAGTGTAAGGAATGTTTGCATCTAAACATCCTGCATGACTAATGCGGCTAAAATATTATGTTCCTATGCTAGGTAGGTATAACTATGGATGGATAAAGTATACGTGATAATTTGCATATCTTTCCCAGTTTTGACGTATCTAATGGAGTGTGTGCCCGCGGCAGGTGAGCCAATGGTCACGTGAGCACGCATGATGAGCTGCACCTTCGCTTCTGTTCCCTCCGTGACCTACTTCGGCCCCTCGTGTGACGTGTCCCGACGCGGTGCTCGGGCGTACGGCCCAGCCCGTACGGAAGTACACACAGATTAGTTTTTTTCCCAGTGATTAGGGTTGACAAGTACAGAACGCTTGAAAGATATTTCTAACTTTCTCATGATGTGAAATTTTGTACGAAATTCAGAAGAGTTGAAAATATTGGTACTGATACACTCTGACAAGTCTCCTAGTCTTCTCATACTGCTTCCACTCCATGCTAGCGCTTTAACGGCATCAAATTCGTCCCATCATTTCCGCTTTGAGCTGCCGCGTCGCCAGTTTGCACATTGCGGGATTCTTTGTGGCCGTTTTGGCCCTTAAATTCGTTTGGCATGTGGTAAACGTGCCTAGCATTTCATCATAGCGTCATGAATATTGAAAATAATAGAGAATAATAGAAATAACTTACAACTAGGATTGATTATAAGAAATATGCAGAGAATTGTAAATAAATTCAGTCCAGTCCACCACAAGCCAAATTGCGTTACAACATCCAGCGTGCATCCTTCTAATACCTGGGCACAGTTGATTGAATAGTTCTGACGGAGCAGTGCGGCGCAGAACGCTACCGGGCGCTAAATATTTCTGCAGTGACAAAATATTGCGCTGCTTGATCGTAGCTACTTAGTTACTTAGTAGAGCCCATGAATCGTATTCTTCTTCCGCCTGCCCCAAGTCCTGTTGCATGGAGTCGGCGCAACATTTCTTCCTCTTTCCTTCTTCTTTATCAGCCATCTTCTGAGCATTCATTTCTTTTTCATTCATATTACACAAAACATGAGCCGCATTATGAAACCTAAATGCCACCCTTCCTTTTAATAGCCTGGCTATATCAACAGCACTGGTGTGTCAGTATGTCCAGCCTTGTGTCGTGTCGCGGGCGCGTAAAGGCGCTGCACTTGGCGTGTCCCGTCCCCATTGAGTCGCCGCGGTCGATTCTAAGGGCTTTAGCCTTTATGTGTGCCCTACTTACGATCTAATGAAATGTTTATTTATTTAACTTCTTGTTTTGATGAAGTAATTTATCGGAGTTGCAATGAATAAAGTTTTGTTGAGTTTTCATCTGTCTGATGCGGTAACCGTATGACATCAATGTTTAAGTTACCTTTACCGGATTTTTAAAATGTATGAAGTAGTCGCTCTTCTTCACCGTAAACAATTACTGACACAATCAAATCAATAATACAATGGATGGATAATAACAACCTTAAAATAAATATTGAAAAGACAAAATTGATGATGTTTAGTCAACGTGCAAATACAATTATGAATATAAATTACGGTAATAAAACTATATGTCAAGTAAATACATCAAAATTCTTGGGTTTAACTATTGATAAAAAACTAGACTGGAAGCCACAGGTTGAAGAATTATGTAAAAAGATAGGCAAATCAGCTTATGCCTTGTATAAACTATCTCCAGTCGTAGATGCAAACGCAATCGTTACTGCCTATCATGGCATTGCGGGTTCACTACTGAGATATGGTGTTATCTTTTGGGGGAACTCAACTAATGCGGAATCAGTTTTTAAACAACAGAAAAGATGTATTAGGGCAATGTTTGGGATAAAATCCACTGATACCTGCAAACCCTATTTCATCAAGTACAAAATATTGACACTGCCCTCTTTGTACATTTTTGAGGTTGCCGTATTTGTGAAATCCAACCCTAAACAATTCACTAAACTTGCAGATATAAATAATCGAAGTCGCCGAGACCATCATAGACTGTGTCTAAGATTTTCAAATACAACAATGATGCATAATAGTGTCTTCTGCATGGCGCCTCAAATATATAACCACATACCACAGTCTTTTAAGGCTCTAAATGTTAACCTTTTTAAAAAACGGTTAAAGCAATTTTTAATCTATAAAGCATATTATAGTATTTCGGAGTTTTTGCAAGAAAAAATTTAACCTTTTACTGTAAGTATATTTGTGATTTTATTTTAGTAATTAACAACAATTTAAAATTTATTTTTGATAATTTGTAATTGTAATGTTTGACATATATCTGTTTATTTATAACTTAAATTTATCTGTATAATTTATCATATTAATTCAATGTCCTGTAATTTAATTTATAATTTTAATTTACGTTAATGATCTATAATTTTAATTAAGATGTTATGTATGTTAATGATGTTAGTGTATAATTTAATACTATGTAAAATTTGCACGCCAGCCCTGGCAGAATATGACGGATGCTATGTATGTTTTTTGTCCACCTTAATGTACTCATATTCTCGCAAATAAAATTTATTCTTATTCTTATTCTTATTCTTACAATGGATTTGTGGACGGTGGAATCGTCAAATTGGCACATTGTAGACGTATATCTACCATGTGCTTATTTGACTTAACATGGCGATGTCAAAAAGCGCTACATGTATGAGTAGGTAAGCTAAATAATTCTCGTATCTGTATAAGTAATTTGTGATAACACTCACAACTAGTTCGATTCTCAACAGCTACAAAGGGGATTAGACATTTGAATTGTAAATCTTTTCTTACTTCCTAATCCTAACAGGTACAAGACCATCCCCTCGCTCTCTTTTAACGACAAACATAAATATTCGCTAAGTGGAGGCAGGGTTCCCGTTCGTATAATTTTTGCTGCACAGTTTATTAGCACGTTTTATTTATTGCTTTTATCAGAATCTGAGTTTAGAGGAACATTGATGGATGTTGGAGATCTGTTGATGCGGTGACGTGATGACGTTGTGTATGTGTATTGTTGATTTTGTCTTTGGGTAAATTATCTAACTCCAATTAATTACGCGTAATCGTGGTTTTATTCGTTGTAGCTTGTTGATTACTTCGTGTCGCAGATCGCGCTCAATCAATTAATTTTTGCGCTGCTTCATAAGCTACGAGAGTTTAGGTTCACAGCACTATTAATTCATAGGTTTCCACATTTCAATAACCCCAACATAAGTTTCTGTTATTCCGACAAAATATTATTGGTCTTATATACATCGATTGTTATTTGATTCTGTCCAGTCTCCAATATTTTGGCACCATATTTCCCAGCCATTGACTTTCTCATGTTAGCCGTAACCGGAGGGGCTCATTAATCTGAATGGGTCTGAATGTCGAGTCATTTTGCTTTTCACGTGATACTAGGGGGTCATGGCCGAAATAATAGCAATTTTTCTAATTTCTTAGCTAAGTATAGGTATAAATTGAAAACTATTAAACGCAATAATTGTAAAAATTTACGCACTTTTACCATGAGATTTACGTGATTGATTTAAGTACCTATTTACAGTAGTAAGCAATGAAATGTCTTAGTCTAGTATAAAAGTTTATAATACTGTTATAAAATTCATTTATAACTCATTCAGGAATTCCAATTATCATAGGTATCCATTCTTTCAAACTTCCTATATATAATCTTTGTAGAGATACAAAGAAATATAAACGGGATATGAGCTACTACCATACTATTTATTAGGTACATCATGGGAACACATACCTAAAGTGATTTTATTGGGTAGGTAATTAAAGTGAAAAGTCAAGCTACTTTTAAATCATATACCGTGTGCCTCTAAAGCTATATATATATTAGGTATGTAGATATAACAGTACAATCGCAACAGAAATCGGATCCCACGATCTCATTTCCGACATCTGTCTGTATTTTAGATTTCGCAATAGATATTTTTTTTGGTCTGTAGGTACTCTGTAAGTTGCTTTATTATAGCTCTCCGTCTGGTTGCCATGGAAACGATAAAATGGCGCGCTGCAAGGCTTCCCGCGCTTTCCTCGCGTTCCCGCCGACGACGCCATATTGATCCGAAATCCGGACGCGTTCCGAAACCCCTTCCATGAAATGTTCATTGTTTAAAATTTTATGAAAAACGAAAGCTTGTAATTACTGGAATATTTGGGGTTAGCGACGTATTATTTATGCTTTCACCGTTTTTACCTGAGAGGATTTACGGAATATTTGATCAGTGTAAAGGGATTTCGGAAAACTGAATTTTACTTCGCATGCACGCTGCTTTTTCTTCTTTGTACTTGTAAACTAAGTACTTTATGTTCTAAGTAAGCCTTGGATAAAGAAATGTCATACTTCAAAGCAGAATTTATTCAATCGCCACCTGAAAATTCAAACGAAATTATCCTTTCCCCGTCTAAGCAATCAAATAAGATATAAAGTGTATCCCGGGCAGGTTCAACGACCGAGTCGGCCTTGGCACTCTTGCGTAATATACCGCAAGTACAAAGCCGCGATTGTTCGCAGAATTTACGCACTTGTGCGGAATTAGGGAAACGATCAAACGAGCCTTTTGAGTTAGGGCAGGGCGTCTGATTGTCTGCTGTAAGAAACAAAGAAATTACTGTCTGATTGCTGTTCCCTTAACTTCCAACATTCATTTAATCTATTTAGATAATTCAAAGAATCAGTTGGAAATATAAAACCAAATTGCTTGACTGTTGCTTCGCGGAAGTTTGTAATAAAAATTATACTGTTTGGGGAAACGACCCTCGCTCCTGTCCCCTAATGATGTTGTTGAGTGACAATTAAATGTCCTAACCCTCCGACTTCCCACACCTGCTGACTGGTACCTGTAGAAAAGAGGTTAAGGAAGAAACATTAAATACGAAAACTTCGCGTGCGGAATAACTACGTCCGGGGCAATTAATTCATGAATATTGCACAATTATCCCAAAGTAACCTCATTAATAGAAGAATCTCTCTTTGAAAGTACAGCAAATGACTGCAGAAGGCTGATCACCATTTTTTTTAACGAAACAGGAAGTTTAGGAATGTTCCCTGTACCTATTAAAATATCTTATTAAGTTGTGTTGTCACAAATAAATATAACTTTCATAGATCAAAATACTTCGGCCGCTGATGACGCGTCGTGGCGTAATCGTCATAATAAACCTGACAGTCACGTAACTTCAGCGTCATGGCCGAACGACAATTAACTATGTCCGGCGCGCTGAACGCACCCTCGCGCCCCTGCTGCACGCTATAAGGAAGAAACTACCCTTGAAATAGGGAAAATTAAGCGAAATGGGAAAATTAAGTGAAATGGGAAAATTAACCTAATTGGCGAAAATAGACGTATTAGGACTGCGATCCCTTACATCTTGAGCCATGTATTTGTTCTTGTCATTGGGTATTTAATTGCCGACGATGTACTAGAAAGATAAAGTAGTGTGGTTTGTAATCCTTAATCATTAAAAAATCATTCATTCTTTAAGGAATAAAAATTTGTAATAAATAATAAATCATATTCATAATAATACTGTACCGTTCCACAAAAGTATTGCAAAATCGAAAATCTCTTTTCGTTTATTTCAGCCTTCTCATTGTGCAATTTTTCCTTTGGAAAGAAAGAATTAAGTCAAATTAATTGAATATTATAACTATATTCAGGTAAATATTCGAAAACTATCGTATAATAGGCAAGATAAAATTACATTATTTTGTAAATCAGGGAATCTAAAACTCCCTTTCTTGCAACCCTTACCAATCTCGTCAGTGCGTCGCGCACCGTCGTCGGGACCGCGCGTGTGTTCGCGTTCGCAACATTGTGCAGTGTTTATTGTTTACTGTTTGGATGATGCCCTGGTGATGTCGGCACCTCGGTAAGTAACCCGAGGCGCGTGCCGCGGCCACATACACTTGTACTCTTAATTGGGATGAAGGGAGTATTTTTATAGGGTGAGGATCGGAAATCGAGGGATCTTTGCTTGTAAATTGCATTGACAAGTATTAATATGTAGTTAGTTAACGGTTTGTTTTGATAGCTTTTGGTCCTGAATTTTTCACTAAAAATTGTAAGGAAATCTTTTTTTTATTTTCTTTCTTACGTGATCCAGAGAAATGTCACATAACTAGGTTAAATATCCAAATAATAAAAGCATTTTCTTGTAAATTTCCGGTATACAGATATTTCTTTTGACGCATGTAATGCTCTGAACGTGAATGAAAGTAGGAAAAGGTATACTTACAAATGTTTCAGACTCACAGATAGCCTGAATACATTACGGAACTTAACAATGGCCTTGTGACCCGGTTCTTTGCAAAGGCTTGTTTCATTGACCCCTGCTACATTTCCTTCTTTAATTGTACCGAACTATTCAGTAACTAACATTTCCGATTTCGAAGAATCGGTGTTATTGGCGCCCAGCGTGGGGCACGAAAATTACATTAACGTTGATTCACAGGGCAAAGTGAATCACGGTGTACTTATGAAAAAGTGATATAGAAAAAGTAATTATAGATACACTTCGATATTATTGGGGTTAAAGATAGATCTATAGAACTCATAATTTTATATTAAACAGCTATAATGTTGGGTTTGCTTAGTGAATCGTAACGCCCGCGCCGTCGCGTCATAAAATATTATATAAAGCCGGTTACGGAAGGAGTTATAAACGAAGACCATAAATGAAGCTATATATCCTATATAACAAGTCATACAGTAAGTAATTAAACGACGACTTGACAAGTTGAATGTTCATGGCTTTCTTTTGTACGAATAAGGACAAAAGAGAAAGGGTAACCTTTCCATCGTCGACTTCGTCGCCATAGTTGATATTGAAATTAAACTGAACTTAAAAACGTTTTCAATAAAATTTGTAAAAATATTAGATTTATACATATATAGCAGTTTTATTCTATTTAAAATATCTAGATATTGTAGGAAAAAATAAACTTCTTGAATTCCAGATATGAATACTTTAGACATTAGTATTTTCATAGAAGCATTTTAACTCAATTCTTCTATTTGCAGGGCTTGCAGCTTCACTGTCTAACGTCCGTCTTACCAACATTATTATCCACCATCTTACCTTATTATCTAGAACAACATTGATCAGTTCTTCAAGCTGCTGAAGCTTAATTGATCATAGTTCAGTCATGCACAGCTTGATTCTAGGTAGTTACTGGTGCTAATTTCTTGTACCCTACACGCCCTCTACTTAATTCATAATCTTTTTTCTCAGTGATCATGAGCACGAGAATAATAGTCAGTATTACAAAGATCCCGTCCAAAACTTCAATTTCATAGATTTATTGATTGAATTGTCAAATGATATGTCTTTTTGGATAGTGTTTCAAAGAAAGTTATGTAATGAGTAATAATACTGAAATTGTTTAGTACAAGAGATATCCTATATCTATATAAAGACGCCTATCTCTCTCGCACATTCAAGTTAATACATTCATAAAATTTATTTTTTTCTTGAAGGATTTGTTGGAATTTGTAGGATATATGAGTTTTGTCATATTTAGTGCTCAAATAATAATTACAATCATGACCGTTGACTAGCAAATCAGAGCATGATTTATGTTTGACGTTTGAATCTAAACCTCTTACTTTTCATAAGTTATGTGCATATTTTATGCTTTGTATCTCCGAATCTCGGCGATAACGTAAAGCCTTCGGTCCTGTGCCTGATCTCTCTCCAGTCATATCGGATTGGGTCCTTTCGAATTAATGAAACTGCTTTTGAGCACATACTTAGCATTTTAATAACTCGTAATAACTTATAAATTAATTATCAGTTGCTAAAACGGTGAGGGAAAACATCGTGATGAAACCAGCACACCTGAGATATTTTTCAATGGTGTGCAAAGCCATGTCAGAGGCCTACGGGCGGTTTAAACTCTGACACCAGGTTGTTCATCAACCATACGATAAGAAGAAGACTAGAAATAAAATAAAACCTATTAAGTACATAATTATATTAAGCGCACACGAAGACTGGTACCGTCTGGTAAGTAACGCCCTAGGAAATTTCTTTTTTTATAGACCAGGAATTCACCCCGGTAATTACAATATTGTTATAACTATTTATATACAGCGTCGGTAGCAGATGCGTCAAATTTTAATTATTATTTTAAAGACCACGGGAACAGCACCCTATTGTATATTCACTCAATTTTACTAATTTGTACGGTTATAATAATGTAAATAAACTAGGTACTGTTGAACTTCACACAATCAAAATATTTTTGCACATTCTACAAATAAATTGTAGTTATAACGAGTTCGTTGTAGCGCGACGAAATACTGAATCGTTTTTATTTATTTATGACCTAACAATAACTATAACTTTCAAAGTTTCAAGTTGAATTTCAATATATTGTGTGCGCAAAATGGCATTTTTATTTTGAGCATTTTTTTAAAATTAAGTATGTATTTCTCAAAGTTTTGCGTTGCTTTTTTTGTATTTTGTATTTGTATTAATTTCGTGATTTTTTTCATGTGTGATATTGTGTTGTTCTAAATAAAAGATTTTTTTTTTCTTCTTCAATAGTTTCTTCATTCGTTCAAGTCTGAGAGCAGTATGTGAATCTCGTATTTAATTTGGAAGCTAAATTTTTAATTGGGTAATATAGGTACTTACCTACCTACTTATAGGATTAAAATCTGCTAAAAATATAAATTGTCAATCACGAACAAATTCATCCCGATCTCTTTTCCCGGATGTGAATATCTTAATCCGAATAATCCGATCAAAGCGATATCGATATCCGATTATTCCCTCAATCGCAATGTTTGAACCATTCCAATATGATTGGTTTTCATTGATGTCCAGTATTTCTGTATCGGTATTTGTACCTCACTACCTACCCAGTATACAAGCACATCAGACGGACATTGCATAACAGGGGTGGCGGTCGTTCACCCGCCCCAACATTAAACAATAAATAACCTTAAAACTACCCCTATATGGTTTTTATTCCTTCAACACTTTTGGCTTGTCAAGGGAGTCGTAGTACACGTGTTTATGCAAAACAGACTTTATATTAAATGGGGCGAAGTCGATAATTGATCGTTAATGCGTTTAGAATATTTGTGTGGTGGAAAATAGAGATGTAAGTGACTTTTCACGTCGGCAACTACCAAAAATTATTTGAAACCTGTTTATTTCTTTTGAATAACCTAATTTCAGAGTTTATACCTACTGCCTGTAGGTAGGCTTTTAACAAAATATATCGAAGAATTCCCTTAAGCGTGCAGGTTACCTCACAGTGCTTAGGTACAAGTGATCATTTTTATATTTATATTATAGACTTTTTTTACGCACGTGATTTCGAAAAATATATTTGGTGACTAATGCGTGCACTGGCATAAACCTGTGACATTTCTTCAACTGTTAACTCAATATCTTGCCTACAAACACGCGCTATTTTCATAATAAAAAAAAAGATGCACAAAACGTCCTTTTTCAGGTATTTAATCAATCTGTAAGGTACTAAACTAGACGATATTTTTTTTTATTATGCATTTACCCTTGTACCCTTGACCGTTCACCAGAGCGTTGAAGCGTAAGTTACGAGTTTTCAGTACCCAGCCATGGTTCAGAATGCCCACTTCAATCGAGGCTGGGTACAACGCATGGGCACTGAACAATCGTATGGTTGATGAACAATCTGTTGTTATAGTTTAATCCGCCCGTAGGCCTCTGACATGGCTCTACACAGTTGAAAAATCTCTTAGATGTGCTGGCTTCCTCACGATATTTTCCTTCACCGTAGCAAGTGATAATTATTAATTACTAAAACGCTCATGCATTCGAAAAGTCAAAGGTGCTTACCTGGATTTCGAACCTATAAAAACTCTACCTTTGACTTGGCAGTCTAACGGACACATCACTACAATTACACAAAAAAAAATACACAACACAATCAGACAAATATACTTTTTGTATGATTTATTCTTTGAATGTTTTGGAAAACATTAGAATAAACCCATAAAACGAATGTAACCTTCAATTATTTTCGCTTGTCTTCACAGTATTTCTTCTGCCTCCCTAGATAACACGTCATTCCCTATTTCTAGCTGTCATATAAAGCTGTTATGACACGGTTCCCTCGTAAACCGTTATGTTTATGCTTGCTCCAACCCCTGCAAGGACACGTTCTATGAATTTTGTAGAGCAAAGCAAAAAATATACAGTCTAGAGATGGCATTTCAAATTCTGCCAGATTTGCTAGATTTAAAATGCGCTGTCTGGGTTTTAACTTATTTTTTAAAGCTGTAGATTGAAACATAAAACATCTGGCTCAGAATATAATATGATAGGATTTGAAAAGGAGGGTAGGTAGCAGTGAATATAATATTAGATGAGGTCTGAAATTAGTGTGGTGGTGTATATGCTGATATATTTAAACAGGATACAATATAAATATTGGAATGGGTATAGTAATTAGGTATGGTACATGCTAGCCCTCTAGCGCTCCGTGTCAAAGGGTGGATGTAACTACCATCTAAAGAGGTTGAGGATAGAAAAGAAATTTGATAACACGGGCGGGCTCATGAAGAGCTTAGTGGCAGAGCGACTGGGGACTTTACTCAGGTCGCTGGTTCAAATCCTACTCGTGATAGATTTTTTCGTTATGCAAAAATCAAACTTTACGTTTCCATAGTACCTTCTTACGCAAAAATATTTTTAAATGTTTACCATATTACTTATACAGTTATTTCGAAATCACTGAGAAATGAACAAAACAATACATTTTCTTCCGACATCGTTTAAAGATAATCTACATCAATATAATCTCTTTCATTATTTCATAGATTGCAAAACCATAAGCTGCGGAAATTTTCCCGGATCCTCGCTCCGTCCATTAGCAGCGATAATTTTTTATATCCGACAAATATCCGAGATGGTCGGACAGTGAGTGATGACTCGGTTTGTGAGAGTTCGCTCGTTATCGCTCTCTCGCTTCACTGACTGAGGTTAGCGCTCGGCTCTTGAAGAAGGCACTGAATAAGACAAAGAAGTCTCTTTATTCTTATTCTTAAAAGCCGTGATAACCTAGTGGTATAGTGGCCGTATGACTGTTGAGTGTAGACTGGTAAATCAGAGGTCTCAGGTTCGAACCCAAGGCGCACAACTCTACTTTTCGTAAGTTGTGTGCGTAATATAAACGAATTATCACTTGCCTCGTAAAGCCGTTGTTGGTCCTGCGCCTGATCTCTCGGTCGTGTCGGATTTCCGTCCCGTCGGATTGTGAGAGTGGACTGAAATTCGGTCAGGAAGACATTACTCTTGTACATTTTTTTTTAGACTTCTCTCACTTTATTTAATAAAGTGAGAGAAATAAAGTCCCATACCTACTACCTATATCTTAAAATCCTGCTCTCATAAAGTAATCCATGAGACGCTAACTCAGTGCGTATTAATGGAGGCGGGTTTTTAAAAGTCTTATCATAAGTTAGCGCTTGACAGCAGTAAAAGACTAAAAAACTAGACGAAGGTTCGAATAAGTTAGGTTTAAAAACCATATATGAGTTAGGTAAAATACAAACACGATAGGAAACGGCACAAACAATTATAAATTTTAGTGTTGCGTTAATACGTATACTACGTTAAAAAAAAGCAATAGAAAGTAATACATATCTCTTTCACTCTGGTGATTTTTCCACACAATTGAGAGCGCCAGGAATGAAGCAAATCGCGCGGAATCCACGGGTAATACTAGTACCAAACAGCTTTGTCGATACTCAACAAGTTATATTTATTTGTCGCCGTAAAGCTTATAGTAAGTATTTGGAAGTAGCAATAAGTTCAGAATTGTTCGAGACAAAGCGATATAAATAGGCACTAGAAAACGGCTTCTTCATGCGATTTTGACGCCTCGATTCTCTTTCGAGAACCTTAATCTAAAGATCCATAGATCTTACCAGTTTTAGAAATAGAAAGTAATATTCTAAATCTCTTTCCGAGTGCTGTTGACAGGAGCTGTACCATCTCTGAAGACCAGTTCTTTTAGAGACTTAAGAAGGCATCCTTCTCAGATCATTTTGTTCTCTTTTTACAAAACTTATTTCCCGCATGGACGTCAGACCAGGGAAAAATTTACCATAGGCTAATCCAGGACTTGGCCTATCTGTGTGCTAATTTTTATCCAAATCTGTTAAATAATTTACGCATGATTGAATAACAAACGTCTTCACAAACATTTACATTTATACTATTGTGTCGGAAGAAGGATATACAAATTATCCAACTTTTTCTTAGCTAAATGTTCTGTTACTAACTAATCAACGCCACCACAAGATATCTAATTACCTAATGAACGTACAGACTGTCACACTTATCTTTAACAATGTGTATGACGTAAAATTCACCACCCTCCCCCGACAGATAGATAACCCCCTCCCCACCCGATTACCGTCACCCCCGGCGGTGTTCCAGACCTCCCCGGTTGCAATATGCTATGATTTTCATAGTGAACGTGGGGCGAAAGAGATTTAGTTATTATAGTTTATATATGCCCTACAGCTAGGCTATCAACATTAATAGCTTTACTGAGGAAATTGAAAAGGAGAAACTATCGTACGACGTATCGTTGTAATATTACGTATACATAGGTAGTAATAGAGTCCATAAGTTGTGATAAGTCATAAATGGAGTGATAGTCTAGTGGTATGACTATTAACTTCGCCAGTTAACAGTCAGAGCTGGTCTCAGGTTCGAACCCAATGCATACCGCGTATTATAAATTAATTGTGCATCACATTAGATTAACAACAGACTCCAAAAAGTTTGGGAACAATATAGGCTAGAAGGAGTAGGATGAACTCATATAAGTAGCTGAACGCTAGTAGCAGCAGATCAAGCTATGTGCCGCGCATCAGGAGAAGCTTATGTTCAGCAGTGGACTAATACAGGGTGAAGATAACAATGTCAATAAGTGTGTTAGTTTGTGTGTTTAGGTACTTATTGACGCCGAAACTACTGAACCGATTTCAATGGTTGACATAGAGCTGTAGCAAGTCAAATCGAGAAATGAAAGACAAAAGGAAATCTTTGTAACGTATCTTCGGCGTGGCTTTGATACAGATATGAACCCGAAAATATTATAAATAAATCTAAATAGGATATATTATTAATTTCTAAAACTAGTGAGATCTATTTAATTGAGGTGTTGTTTTATGAACACCCGTATGTTCACGTAATAGTTTTCACAGTAATAGTGGTCACATTTTAGAAAATTAGCAAAAAAAGTAGTGTTCGATCGTTATCCACAGTTCCGACGTCATTATTGTGTGCTATCTTCAATCGTAGCCGCTATGTTCCAACATATCGGTCCATCAGTCCATTGTGGCTCATCAGTGGTTACTCCTTTGTGGCAGTTCATCAGAGTAACGTTACAGGCTTCATTGTGGTCACACAATAAAGCCTGTTCATTTATCAGACAATTCCTTTTGTGAAGTTTGGTTTTTTGTCCGTGACAAATCTGTCTGATGCATATTATAGGCATCTGTATTATGTCAGAAGTATTTTAATTACTCGTATGTACCAATCGTTTGTGTTGTATCACATGACTGAAACTTTTTACTGAAGGTTAGCGATCACACACATACCTATCATGTTTTCATGGTTTTTATAAAGGCAGAGTTCTATTTATGGGCAGTAACTACCATTTTCATCCGATAGATATTCCTCTCCTCAAATCGGTTAAAAACAACTTTTCTCATGCTCTCAGCTAAAACTTAGAAATTAGAAATATAGTAGGTACCTTTAGGTGATTTCAGGCCAGTTTCCTCACGATGTTTTCCTTCACCATTAGCCAGTGGTTTCCTAGATTAACTATGAAAGTATATAATAATTATATATAATTATAATATTTAAGATAATGTTCTGTAACGCTGTTGGTTTCTTAAATAAATAAATATATTATAATAATTTATTTATTACTAAAAAGCTACATAATTGGTATATACCAGGTTCAAACTCATACCCACGTCACCATGTGCTTGCAAAGCAAATTTGTTTCCAATGAATGAGCCACCATTACCATTAATATTATTTACCTACATTTATACCTAATCAGCCTTAAATTTTTTTCTGCTGTCATAACTCCTTTTTTTTTTTTTTTTTTTTTTGTGGCCGGGGTGAGTAAAAAATGCCTTCCGCATACCGCACGTCCGAGGACATACGGTTATGTGGGGACTGTCATAAGTCCTCGATACTCTCTTTTCACTTTTCTGTCAAGTGCAACAGCGGCTCCCTGGAAAGAATAATAATAAAAAAGTTAGGTATTTAAAGAATCTATAACAAAAGGCATACTTACCTAATCTATTCACCCGGCCTGGAATTTAATTCTTATTCATTTTGTTTGGCAGTCACACCCATAACAATCGCAGTTGTCTACTGATATCCAAGCTTTAATTTTCTATCAAACCGTTGCACAAGTACCTATATGTATACCTAGAGATTAAGAATAAAAGTTTGTGGTGTATATCCTCCTCAATTAACGACAGCCTTATCGATCATCGCAAAAGTTTGATCAAGTCTGATAATAAACGAAGTTTTCTCAAAGTTTGTTCAAGTTGATATGGTAGGTACAGGCACTTTGAGGCACAGCCTGATGGCTGAGATAGAAAACTTGTACTTTTATCCAATATGGCAGAGGTAAGTAGTACCGTTATCATTCAACAATTGTTCTGTCTCTATAAGAACGGTCGAGCGAGCGGTCGGTCAGTGTATCCCCATATCTAGTTTATCCCAAGCTTCACAGCAATTATGATACCTAATCATTTAGCAAAAAGTGCTCTCTGATAAATGCTACTATGTAGAAGAATCTGATAAATCACACGTAGGTTTTATTTATACCTATAGATGCGACGCAACCAATTCACATTCATGTTCCCACCGCTCGAACCAGACAGTGTAATTAGTACTATGTGTTCAATCTAACAAGGGTGTTCAGTATTACCGAGAGTATTGTTTTATTGACGCATATAATATCGGGTCCTTAGATAATATTATTCAAATAGGACTACCAATTAACACAGTTGTAGATGTATAACTTAGTTTAGTTTATGACTGACTCTAAACTGCTAATCAGGATTCAGAATAAAAGGTTACAAAGGTCACTAATCCCATAGTCCTATAGTTGCTGCATCTATTCCCATCAATGCGATTCTCGTAAAGGATTTACAAGATACGCTAAGAAATCAGTCGCGCGTCGCCATGTCGCATGAAAACGAAGTTGATATAAAATTCGAACTTCAGACTGAATCTTACTGCGCACGTGAGACCACTGCAATAAACAATCATGAAATAGTCTAGAACAGGTACGAAAAATAATATCTATATACCCTATCCCTGTGATTGCTCAAACGGTGGCAACACCTCGCACCAGGGGTGTACGTAAACGCAACAATTGCGCGCCAAATCTAATTTGCCACCCCCCTCGGCGGCACCAGACTGCCGACACCCCTTACAATGCCGTCGATATAATACGCTGTAAATAAAGTATTGGTGGAGAAAAATATGTTTTGTAATGAATATATAGGTACCTACGCGATGCCAATGTGGACAAAAGTAATGTAATGACACCCAGAGGCTATACACCATATGCTCGTAGTCCATATCAATTTTATGACCTTTAATTAGTGTTATTAAAGGTACTAGGTATCTGTACTGTAGCTAAATGGAACAGTGTTAATTTCTAAATTCCTACTTTAATGATCATCCGATCTGAACATCAAACGCATTTATTAATCAGATTTTGTATACTTTGTATCTCATTATTATTTATTTATTCATATTCATTGCCTATCCATAGGAAAAACCTTTGTCCAGCAGTAGACTGCTATAGGTTGATGATCATGATGATGATGATGATGATATCGTAAACGTATTTTTTTTGTTCAACGAAATGAGCCTAATTTGAACGTGTGACCTACTTACTGGTTACAGCCACCAGCCACTCTGCCAACTGAGCTATTTGTAATCCCACTCATGTTATCAAAACCCTTTTATTAATTGTCCCATCCCAAATGTAGATACTATCGTAATTTCTCATCCGAACGGAAACTCCTTCAAGCCACAATTCTCACCGAAGATTGCATCAACTTGACTTATGGCCAGAATAGTGCCAAAAGAACAAGACTTACTGAGATTGTTTAGTGAAGATTCTGGCTTGAATATATCAGTTCAGAATCCTCATCTAATTTCATCAGAACGCCTGCGAATTTCAACTCGAATTTATTCTCAAAAAATAGTGCCCAATTATACTAAAAAATTAACTGAAGAACCATGATGCATAATGTTAAAAAAATAATCTTATGTATTTTGAATTCCACATACAGATTTAATAGAAACCAAGTCTGCTTTATTATTCATGGTATATTAAATATTCTATATTTCTCGGCGCATTTGGAGTCGCTCCGAATGGGCCTGAGTCTCGACCGAGAGCTGAGAGCCCTCCAAGCGCCGCTTATAGCAAACATTTAATAAACCGTCAAATTATTATCCTGGCTTGTTGAAAACAAAAATTAGGTATTTCATTCGCGTATTTACAATAGAAGCAGGGGTCGAAACAATAGCAGTATAAGTTAGAGACGAATCGTAATTCGTTTCACAATTTCAAAATCAGATCCACCTAGTCCCTAGCATGTCCCCAAGCAACGTCCCTTACGAGGCCCGAGTCTTTCCATTTGACCATTAGGGGGCGCTCTTGGTTGCTGTAGGCTTTTAGGTCTCGCAAGAACTCCGGTTAATCAGTCTGAGCTCCCTAGAGCTATCAATCAACTAAGAGAGACCGCTTAAAGGAGGAGAGGAGAGGAAAGAACATGGTTGCGGGGACATGGACCAGCGAGCTGGAGGCACATTAGAACACAGAGAAGTTTTAAACATTTCTTGTACAGTTGGACCTTTTGAAATAAGCCGATTAGTTTTTTGGGTCGAAAACTTGCCAAAATTATAAACATCGTTCCAAAAATAACTCAACCTTAACACATTCTGATTCTGACCGGTAAAACATGTGACAAACAGTATCGAAATACGTCGCGTGTTGATTGTGACAGCTAACACCCTCGCAACACGAGGTTACGTGTGCTTCTGACCCCGGGGACTGAGGTCAAAGGTCAACTACAACTTCCTATAGTATGATAAGTACCTACTAATGTTGTTAGGGCAAATGCGTCAATGAAAATATCTGACTGGTAGGGTGAGATCCTGATAAGGTGAAGTTGGACAGTATTTAGTAGGTACTGTACAGATTCTCTGCTAGTTCAGTGTAGCTAGTTAGGTGTCGTGACTAACTCATGAGTGACTCATTTTTAATTTTCAAGAAACAATGCAAACTGGAAGGGGTTTATTAAAGAATAAGGATTTCTTAAATCTTACTTGAAATGAATAGCCTTCCTATCTTAGTTACGCGGCAACACGAACGAGATCCTTAACTCTTTGGAAAATTCACCCCCTGGGCCATCGCGCCAAGGATTTTCGAATTCTTCATACAACCTCTCGCTATATCTCTTTCGAGCTAAATTGCAAAGACTTGTCACCTACCTACCCTAAATAGATGAACTACATGCTTGCACAGTTTTCCTTTACCAAACTTGTTCGTTTCCCACAAGTCGACTTCCAATTTCCAATTGATAAAAAAAGATATCCGGGAAAAGTCGATCCATTTTTAACTACATTTATATTGATTGTAACTTGAAAAAAGATGACGTGTCGATGGCACGAACTCACGTATTTTCTGTTGATCTATGATCTGACGATCACAGGAAATGAAAGATGATCCGTGCCTTGTGTTGACGAGTTTGTTATTACCGTAGCGATTGGGATTATAGTAATATCACCTATATTACTATAATCCTTGTAAAAAAGAGAGATGCCAGATACTCTATTGACCCCTTTTGTGCGTCTAAAATACACAAAAGTATAATAAAACCATATTTAGAAGATATCTAAATTACCCGAAATACATCACAGGACTAAGGGTTTTCAAATTAAGTAAGTAAGAAGCTAAGAACTATGCTTTTGCTAATTCCAACAAAAGTTTAGTTTAAGAAAATGTGTGAAGTCTTTTACAGTAAAAAATCTAATCACGTGTAACGAAACGATTTCCTAGATTGTAATAATTTTATCATTATTAATCTCAACGGGCGATATTTTATTCAAAAAGACTTTTTGTCAAACAACTTGTGATACCAGCATTCAAATTCTATATTTCAATAACTCCAATAAATACAATATTTTGTTACCGGTCGTACGTTGTTCACAATCGTGGAACATATACCTGTTTCTTATGTTAAAAAATATTTTTAACACAAGAAACAGGTATACTGTGATAAATGGTGCAATCGAACCTATAGTATATCAGAAACTAATTTGTATTCGTTCAATCAAGGAGCCTTTAAAGTTTAAAGAAACCCGACATTGAAAAGAAAGTGAAAAGCTTTCTAAATTAATTGAAAACATCAGTAACTTGTGAAGTCTTGCACGTCTTGCATTCATTATGCAAGAGCCGAGGGGCGATCAGAATTCATGAGGCATCGAGCCAGAAACCCCGCCGTCTGCGCTGATTGCTGCCTCATCAGGAGTTATTACTCCACCAGGAAATATATCTTAGGGAAGTTATCGTTTTAACTATTTTCTCTATCTGTAAGTTTCTCGGTTTCTTCGGTCAGATTAGACACCTGCAGAAAATCTCATACTCGTATAAATAAACGCATTGAAAAATACAAAGAGTTAGTGCCAAGGTTGATTTGAAGATGGAACCCACTTGGCTTAGCAATAACTCCAACACTTTTCTTTTAAAGTCCGTTTCGATTTGTACAAAAGTTTCTATCTTCAAAATGATTTATCACGATTTTCTTAATTGTCATTTTCTGGTCTCATGATAAATATTGTTAGTTTGTGATCTAGGTATTTTATGGCAATTTTACTTATCTTTTACCTAACGATGAACTTCATATTTTTTTATTGTGCTCTATGACTAGGCTTTGAAGGTTAGATTATTCCTTCTCAATTATAAAACTGGTTTTACATCAGCTTCTATAAATCAAATTTATTAGCATCCACCAAAACATATCTATGTATTTATCATGTTTATTAGCTTCCATGTTACTGCTGAAACAATTTCATTAACAATTCATCAAGATAGGAAGCTTTTCTATCCTTCTTGCTATTCAATCAATATTGAATCAATGCTCAGATGAGTACCCAATATATTAGATAATTCCCCACAGACACTACTTAGCAATTCCTTTAGCTGAACTGATTGATAAGTTTCTTGGTAAACTGTATTATGTGGTAACATCTTTAGTCGTCCATATTGCAGGAAGCATTGATTTATATCTAACGTCTTTCGAAGTTGCGAAGTAACATTTATTATGTAAGACTTTCATTCCCTAAAAGGTATTGAGGATATATCTCTAAATGTCTAACGCTCAAGTAGAAGCCGATACGAAGTTTGGAAAGTGCAGAGAGGAAATTAAGTTAATTTGAGAAGCGACAACAATATATGAAGTTAGTCTACAGTTCGGAGCTCTATGGTTGTATCAGAAGTTTTATTTCAAGAATTCAAGAGAAAATAATATGCCTACTTAAGTAAATTTTTTTTTACGCAAAACGGTTTTGTCATCAAAACTAAAGCTGTGTACCAAATATCAGATGAATCTGTCAACAGGAGGGAGGGAGGTCTTTCCGTCGCAAAGCACTTTCACAAGCATTGAAATATAGAAGTAGTACAAATCGCATTATTATTATTACAACTATTATTACTACCTATCTATTGCATGTTAAAAGCACAGAATACTAATTTAAAAGGTTTTTTACTGCTCTGCGGTTAAAAGCCACATTCAATTTGCAGGTAAAATAACCTGTAAGACGATATTACGTTTGTATTTTCGTATAAACTGCTGCCTCACGAATTTGCATTTACTAAACAAAATGCAAAGTCACGAATACGCCCTCTACCTACAACAAAAAGAAAATTTACCCACAGAATAACAATTGACCTAAAAATATTTACCCAAGTCCTACTACGGATTAGCATTGTAATAAAAACAAACGACAATATCGTCTATGTACACTTGACTCAGCGTTGTTTAACCGCCTCTTAGGTCTGCCGACGAGGCGTGTGTGTGCCTCATATCGGGCCTGTTCTAACCCGCTGACGAGGCAGAGGCTCAATTAACTCGTCGATGCACTCGTTAGCCCTCTCGGTCCACCTGACCTCACCCCACCCCCTGACCGCGCTGTTTATAGGCCATTCAAGAGCTCTTGTAAGTTTATTTTTTGTAAAGAAAATGATTTGTGTGAAATGTAAAACACAAGGAATGTAAAATTGATTTTTTTACGGTAAAGCACACCTGTCTGACCAACATACCAGACTATACTGTAATCAATAGCGTAATTAGCTTTTTTAAAAAAGTAATGTCTTCTCCATACTATGTATTAAGTTAAATATAAGATAAGATGTGGTAACGAAGACTTTTATCACTGAAACTATGGCCATTTACGCTTTATAATATGGAAATGAGTGTCGTCAAAAGCTACCTTCTAACGGGAATTACAGAAAACGAGCAAAAACTATCAATTTATTTTAGCAAGGAAAGCAGAAGCTGATAAGTTAATGGAAGTCACTCCTGATTACACAACCAACCTTCGTTACACCCTCGACAACTATAAAGAGAACCCTCCTGTCACCCCTATGTTTTATTTTTTACCTCCAAGTGTGTCGACATGTCGGTGGCCAGGGGTCTGAGATAAATTGTCAAACAAGTCACGTGGTAAACAAAGGGTTGCCGCACACTGAACAGGGACTAATTATGGGGCGATCGGGCTAAATATTTGATATGAAAAAATAGATGAGCCTTTAGGAAAATGGACAGCCATTTATGAAGCCATAAGTCTCAATATAGGAAGGGTTTGTGGCTTTGTCTCGGAAAGGGTTGATTTATTTTATTGTCATAAAGGATAAGGATTATTTCGGACCCAAAGTTATGATTTTATTATGCGGTACGGATATGAGTAGTCACTTTAGCAATATTGTTCTTGATGTGCGAAATGTAATATGTATGGTTCAGATAAAAATAATGTTTCGTCTACTTTTACTTTAAGGGAGTAAATATGATAGATAATATTTACCAACTCCGGTTGTCTTATAAAATTGGGTCTCCCACATTTCTAGATTTGGGCTTAATCTTATTTCAGATGGGCTTTAAGTTTGCTGTCATGAAAGATTCGCGACAAGAGATAGTAATTTTTTTTCGGCCCGTCTATCGACCATTCGTTATCTTTTTGTTGAACTCGCTCACAGAATACGTACTTAGTTGGCGGCACGCCAGCTAACTAAGGGGACTGTTAAGTTCTACAAAGTTTTAATCTATTTAATGCTGGGGCGAGTGGGGCGCAGTATAGAGATGGTAAACGTTCTACAATATTATAAAGTTGTGCCATTAATATTAAAGTACAGGTAAGCCTATGAGTGTGACCTAACAATGTTCCAAGCAAAATGCTAATAAAGAACATGAACTAATAATTACGAGACCTTAAAACGAAATTGCAACAAGATTGCTAGTAGCAACGATACAACACAACGTTATAAACAAAAATATAACCTACTTGTGGCGGAGACTTATTAAAGAATGAATTACTTACCTTTATTTTAGGTATTACTTAATTTTATATTTCATCTTTATTATTAAGCTAATGGTGGAAACTAATCTAATTCGCGATACAAATATACCTTCAGATATTAAAATATACCTTCTTCTAAATTAGACCTAGTAGGTAAGTATCAGGCCTTACCACAATGACAATAAATTGTAATAAAATCTTAATTCTCACATAATACCTACAAATAAAACCTCCTGTATTCTAACTAATATTTACACATTGTAAACGATAACTCCTAAACACGTCCCTACACGAAACAAGAAGGGATTCTATAGCAATAAGCAATACTTATAGACGTTGAAACGGAGGGTCCTAGCGAGGAGCCCTGAGGGACGCAAGCATTTCATCTACCCCTGTTACCCCACACGACGAGTAGTTGGTGATTTTTGTGCACATTGAGGGGAGAAATGCACTTTATTCGAAGGGACGCGACTTTGAAGTCGGAAACTTTCGATTACAGAAAAGGGAAAGACGTAATGTGGTTTAAACCTTGTCGAACGCTTTGAAGCGTACACTTTTTAAATGTATTACGTTTGGTATTTTGTAACGATATTTGCCTTAGATCTGCGAAAGCATGTGCTCACTTATCATAAATACCTATAGAACTCTGCGCTTCGATTTTCTTTTCCAAAAATTTCATTCAATTTCAATTCAATTTTACCTATCTTAAAACTGACCACGCGCTACTTTACCATAATGTCAATTGTCAGAAGCAAGCGTTAACCTGGTTGTACTACAGGAGACAGGATAATTTACTCTCGCATTACAAATTCCATTCAAAGTTTAGCTCATCATGAAACGGATTAGTTACCTAGTAAGTGTAAGTCATTACGTCATACGTGACATTCCTATGGCCCTACATATCTTAGCCATCAGATCTATTATTCTCTTTCAAAGTAAAAGACATATTTGTTTATCTGTTCCAGATGAGATGTGGAGCTCTGTGGAGAGCGGCGGCAACAACGGGCGCGCGGTGCCGTGTGCGCGTGGGAAGCACTCGGCGACGCTGCTGGCTGGACATGTTTACGTGCTCGGCGGGCGCGGCGCGGGCGGAGCGGTGCCGTTGCGGGACTTCTGGAGGTATAGTCTTGGTAAGTGGAATTAAGTTTATTAGATAGGATAACTAATAACTACTGACACAATCCTCTCTCTCTAGTTCTATAATTCTCTATTAAATAAAAAATATTTCTGTGACCTAACACGTAGGTAAGTCGGTATCAAAGATATTGGAAAGAAGGAGTTATGCCCGTGTGGTATAAAATGTACAGGAACCTAGTGTCTTCAGTTTGTCCCTACCACTCGCCACAACTACACACGCAATTCAATAAACGCAATGTCTCGGACCAATCTCAGACATTCTCGCATACAACAACTCCGTGCATGCTGTACAAACAAATATGCACTTTATTACTTTATACACAGCGATCATGCAACATGCACTGCCCTTACTCAGTCTTACTCACACATGGATCTACAGCGAGTACTTTCGCGACCGATACCTGCGGCGCTACCACGACATAAATTCTAATGTTCAAAATATCGTTATGTTATTTTTACATTGCTTCGTTTATGAACACAGTATCGAACTGTGATAGTACTTAAGAAGCAGTGTATTTCGTATAAAAATAATAAAGTCGTTGAGCTCCATGAAAACCAAAATAACATAATAAAGACAGCAAATATTTTTAGATTTGTTGTTTTTAATGAATTTAAAGAGAAATCTAATATAATTAATATGGTAAATGATTGTTTTATTAATTAAGTTTATTGTTTTACATCGATTTTTATAAGAATCCAGTAAACAACGCGTCATTTCGATAAAATTACACGGTCGCGGTCAAAAGTGTACTGGCTGCCGGTAACGGCCATTTAGCCACGTACGACTCGAGGAGTCGTACGGCGTAGACGTGGGAACGCCCCCTTGCCACTTCTCCTTATTTAATATTTCTATGGTCGGTATCATTTTACTACTGTTACTTTTGGACTCAAAGCATTGTCTTCTCTTAGAATAAGGAATACAAATGGTAAGTAAATAGGCACTTTTTAGTTAGATATCCTTCCTTGATTCTTATAAATTATGTTTGTTGGCTTTCGGTTTTAAAACGAACTATTTATTAAGTTATCCATAAATTGAATGATGGATGCTTGGCAAGGTGGCTTGGCTAGTTTGGCTATTAATCTTAACCAAAGGAGTCGGGCGGTGTCCCAAATTTTGAATTCGCAGTACTTTATTGGTCTAGGTAGGTACCAAAAAAGTTCATTTTCTAACACACGTAAATATTAGTATCCACTCTATTCACTGTATTCAGTGCTAGATTGTAATTAACATAATAATTAAGACAATATTTATTGGTAACAAATCCGTCAACCATTCATAATTTTTTGTCAGTTTATAAATTATTAAATTAAAGTTTTCTGGTGACCAATTGATTGGAACTACTGTTCAACAGTTAGTGCCGCGGGTTCGATTCCCGCACAGAAAAGAAAAGAGTAATAAAGAACAAAAAATAACGCACTCTTGACAAAATGACAACTAATATCAAAATTGTTTCAGTAAGTACGAAAATTGATTGAGGTAGGTATACTTACCACAAATACAATTCACATCTTGTATTCAAAGAATTACATTGATCAATCCGTCGCAAACTCTTCAGGGCCCAAACGTCCTCCTTGAGGGATGCCGACCTGAATACAGTCCGCCATATCAATCCAAGAGGCTGTCGCTGGCAGTTCTTAGAGAGCCCTTCACAAAAACGTGTCTTTTCTTCCTGCCAGCTTCTGATGTTGTTCCGAACTCGCCTTTAATTAGGTCGAGACTCATCAACTCACTCAAACGATAATTACGAGTCTCAACTTTTACGGAATTCAAAATGAGTCTGTTGTTTATGAAGATTTTAAAGATTCAGGAAATGGAAAAAAATAAGAGTATTTGATATTGTAGGTATAATTAATTATAATATTGTTTGCTATCAGATTTAATCATAGAAATTCCAATATCTTTGGATTTAATTATGCTAAATCTTTAGATACATAAATAAATAATTGGTAACAGTATCTTATAACTTTTACATAATCAAAATCTGATATACCTACTTACTTAGGTAAATATATCATGTTTTAAACAATAAATTTTTCATTCGTTAGTCGAATCGGGGTTATCTTAAAAACTACTAAGTACCTACACGGAATAGAATTTTTTTTTTCAATAATTTATAGGTAGGTACCTAATACTTTTATAGATAAAGACTCTTGATTATGGGACAGGAAGGACGAAGTCGTGGGAGAACGCCATAAAATGTTAACACCAACACAAACATTTGTTTTGGAGAAGGTGCTGGAGGTGATTTATAATTATTTATATTTTTTTTTTATTAAAAAAAATACTGTAAAATTATATATTTTCCTCCAGCTACGGGCAGATGGGAGAAATTGGAGTGTCGGGGCGACCCTCCTCCCTCGCTGCAGGAGCACAGCGCCACAGCCCACGAGAACAAACTGTACGTGTTCGGCGGTGAGGCCGGCGCGCTGTCCAACGAGACTCCGCTCTGGATATACGATACTGAGGTATGGTACACTGGTTTATTTGAATGATTTCTTGAACTAGGTACGAAGCTTTATCTGAATCAGAGTGATTGAAGAAAACCGCCAGAACACGAATCTTGTTGATATTTATGATTTTGTTGATATTTTCGACAGTTTCGTGAAAGATAAGCGATTGATCATCTGCGCTAGGTATAATGAGTTCGATTGACAAATATTTTTGTAGTCTTCAAATTTAAGATATTATTAGATACTATCATACTTTATCAGGGTTATGCGGAACACAAACTGATTGATATATTTTCCACTGGACAATACAACCAAATAGGTATTAACCGCTCCATCCTGACGTGTGTCAGGGAGGTCGATTGTTCATCATCAATATTTTTACAGGAGCTAAAAATAATTAAAAGGTTAACCTATTTTATTTCTAATACGTTAGTAGGGTCTTATTTAAAGAAATACCTGTGCCGTAATTATATCTACGAATTTAATTATACTATATAGTAGCAAATATTACCTACATAATCGAGTAAGTAGGCACTTACATAAAATTATGACTACAACTACAAATAGTTATAACTAATACCTATTTTCTAATATATACCTAAGTTGTCAACAAGACGTACATCCTGCGGTATACAGAATATGTGAACTTGTACTTTGCAATTAACATTCACGAGCTTTAAATGGTAATATGTTCAAAATCTTTTTATGTACCTAGGTAGTTAAAGTAATAATGATGTTGCATTTAACATGCAACTTACATTTTGGTAGAGTAGGTAGATGTGTAGCTTTAGTATTGTGACCATTGATTGGCAAGTCAGCCTGCGATCGCATCTCTAACTATTCAAAGATCCAATCCAAAGATATTGGAATAATATTTCTATGATCCAATCCAATCTCTCATCTCTCCATCTCAATCTCCAATCTCCATTCTCTCGCTCGTCTCGCTAAGCACGTTATAAAAGCCGTCGTCGGTCTTGTGCTAGATCTCTTTCCGGCCGAGTCAGATAGCCCTACTAGATGGACTAGGAGAGTAAGAGACTAGAGAGTGAAATAAAAATGTAACAAATAATTAAAAGTAATTAGTTTACAGTAAGTTTTTTTTAGCACTCTTGACGTCACTATTGCATGAATAGTAATGAGCACTAAACCACTATAAATTCTATTTTTAGTCAGTGCTATTATTATGTTAATCTCAGACGTTATACGTATCAAGTAACCACTCTACATTGCAGTTACAACTTGTATTATTTAATAACATCCCATATTACAGTTTGAAGGAACCTAACATAAGGTTGAACAATTTAAAAATCACTTTATTATCGCTGAATAAACGAAGCGTGTTTGTAACTTTATAACATATATAGCTTTTTACTTGGCTTACTTTTACTACAAGTCTGGTTATAAACAGCCACCTGGTTTTTGTTGTGAAAATTATAAAGAATCGTATGAATATGTCACATACGCGAAACCTAGGCTTTAATTGAAACCTAAATTATCACAATCGTGGAACTTTTATCTACAATTAAGTTACATGTGGTTACACTTGTTTTTTAAACTGGTTTAGTTTTTACAAAGGGAAAGATTTGATGTATCGTTGATGCATTTACAGACCTATTAAGATACTTATATAATTTCTCAATACACAACCTAGGCAAACATTTATACGGACCTTTGGACCACACAAATAGGTATTCATCCCGTGAGGTTACGTACTTAGGTACCTACCCGGAACCCAGCGCAGAATTTTTAATTATGTAGAGACGTTATAATTTATTTTTAACTAAAATATTTTTTATTGATAAAGTTTTGATGATATTACGAAAATTTCTACCTCGTCCCGCCTTATTAGAATACCAGGCAGGTATAAGTCAGGCAGATCTAAAAACTAGGTACATTATTGTAATTGCTAAATTGCTGTAGTACTATACAAACGAGTTTTGTATGTATTTGTCATGCTGCTCAAGCTCATGAGACCAAACTCCTTACATTTTTACACTGATACCGACAACTTAGCGTGTTTCCTGAAGCAAGGAGCAATGATAAAGCAGATTATAGGTATTTTATGATTGTTTACCTGTCCCCGGTAAGTTCCTCAACCCACTTAGATGAGTCGATAGCAAGTCAATCGCGTGCTCCTGGCCCCAGAACATGCGACATGTAGTGCACGCAACCCACCCGAGCACAAGCTTATGCTAAACCATGGGTAATCACTTCAAGGACGACTATTGTTTCTGCAAGAGTATTTTGAAATCAATGTCTTGTTTATGGTAGGTATCTTTTATCATCGATTTGATTTGTTTTTATTTTCTTGAGAATTCGACATCCTTTGGAAAAATAGATGGCGCATGCCCGATTAATTTGATCCCATCATTGGCATAAAAGCAGTCAATTGGCTAACTACTTGGACCACCTTAATCTGTTGAATTTATTTACATGTTGCGTTATTTACATTGTTATTAACATTGCATGTTAACCTGTTCTCTTGGTTTATCGCCAGCTGACATACCTATAGGTAACTCAGGACAACATGTTCGGGTGATTTTGTAAAATTTCTGATGCTACTGAGAATTTCAATACACTTTTACGCTACTCGGTATTTAAACTGGGCCCTCGTGTTTAGCAATGCTAACTTAGCGTGGAAGTTACGTCATTATCTTGAATTCCTCTCCAGACTCAAATTTGGCGCAAGCTCCCAGGACAGTCGATCTACTCCTCGACGCTCAGGCGGCGCGGGTCTCGAGAACCTCGCGGCGCCGGACTCGGCCCCCGCGGTCGTCGGGGACACTCCGCGCATGCGCTGAAGGACTGCCTGCTCATATACGGCGGCTATAAGGACTTGAGAGGATCCACACATGAGCTCTGGGCATTTCATTATGGTGAGTAACTTAATTTTTTTGTAAAGTACTAGAGACCGCATGCATCGGTCAAGTTCGTGTAGGACACCCTCATGCTGCAGCAATGAGGCTAGCAGAAATTGGATGAGAGTAACCTGAAACCAGGGATTGTAGCAACCACAAACAGTACCTACAAAGTAACTTCAAATCCAGTTGGTGAACATAGATTTAGAAATTAAAAAACGATTCTGTTACGTTAGTAGATAGGTATTTAAGCTGAATTTCCCCTGTCCACAGAATCGGAGTCATGGCACCAAGTGCGCACGTCCAACGCGGGCCCGGCGCGGCACCGGCACGCCGCGGCGCTGCACGACAACCGCCTGTACGTGCACGGCGGCCAGTGCGACCTGCGCGACTGCAGCGACCTGTGGTACTACGACACTAGTGAGTATCACACTGACTCCTCTTGGGTGACTGGACAGAAGCTTTCGAGTCCGAGGTCTGAATCAACCAGAAAGTTAAGATATTTTTCATAGGACTAAAGTTAAAATATAACCTACCTAAGCTATTTAAATTTTTTATCGCAATATTTTTTAAATTGGGGATGCTTCTCATAGTTCTGTACCTCCTGTATTTCCAGTGTCCCGCGTATGGGTTCAGGTGCGTAGTCCCGCCAAGCTGTCTCCGAGCGCTCGCAGCGGCCACGCGGGGCTCCGCGCGGGCGCGCATCTCTACATCTTTGGCGGAGAAACGCATGGACACTCCACTAATGAACTCTGGAGGTTCCACTTTGGTAAGATGTCTTACTTTATTTTAGAAGTTTAACTAGAGGATAATAAAGCATATTAAATACCTACTTTGTCAATATAATTATGCTATGATATACCTACCTTTTTTAGCAACGGAAACCTGGGAGCGAATAGTCCAGAGCCTCAAATGGCCGTCCCCCCGCGTGGACAGCTGCGCGCTGCTGATCCCGGCCGCGCCGCCGCGCATGCGCTCCGCGCCCGCCAACAGGATCACCAACCGCCACTCGCTGCACACGCGGCCCGAGCCGCCCGCCAGCCTGCTGAAGGAGATCTCCAAGCTGTCCTCGTTCCACATCCGCCGCGCGGCGCGCTGCTCCTACAGCGTGCTGGCCGGCGACAGGGACTCCACCGAGAGCCTCGTCCGGCAGGAAGCTGCCGCGCTATCTAAGTCACACTCTGCATACGTTATCGACAAGCGACAACCTGCCGATGGTGGCGAGAGCCCCCGAGAAGGTGACGTTCCTGAGTTCAGATCGGAAATGTCTCGAGAGCCAATCTCAGTGCCAGATTTCGCCGACATGATCCTCCCCACGCCTGTACTGTCTCCAGTAGAAGCTACGAAACTAGTGTACTTAGATTCAGAAGAAGAAGAGGACATGAGACGAGAAATGAACAACATGAAGAAAAAAGATGGGATCTCGTCAGTAAAAGTGGACGGTAAAGTTACAGTGGTCACAATACCCAAGTCGGCGTCGGTGAGGTTTACTAAAGATACGATAATCACTGATGAAGAAGACACTGAACTGTCTACTTCAGACTACGCGAGTGCTGAGCGAGTGAACAGGTTGTCGGGGATTTCATTAGGGTTTAGTAACCCACACTATTTGGGTCCTGACGTGAGAAATCTCGGGGCTGCATTAACTCCTGACTCGGGAGTAGGTCCAGGCGATATCGAGCTACAAGATCTTAGTGAGAGACGTGCACGAAGTGTGCCGAGGAACGGTGAGACTCAACTACATTTACTATTGGTAGGTGGCAAGGAGCCCCCACACCTGGCGCTGCTGCAGAACCCGCTGTCAATGTGGACCTACCGGTTGTTGTAGCTTACATTAGTGTGGGATCGGGAGGTGAAATAAAGTAAGATTTGCTCCTTTAATATTATATTTCGATAAATAGACAAAAAATAATAAAAATACCTCGTCGTTGAACCGTCGTCGTCGTCGTTCGTCGTAAAACAGCATCTGCCATTGCCATCTTTTATATTCATTCATTCATCCCAGTCAGTCACATAGTTCACTCGTTCACTCTCGTACATACGTTCCATTTCATCCATCATCATCCCACACTCGGTCATCCTGCACAATGTCTGCCCTCAGACATTCTACACCAATCCAGTCATCAACAACCATAACAATTCAAACATCAAATACACACCAAACTTTACAATAAACTTAACAAAACATGTTACAAATAACACATAACTTAATACTAAACACAGGTTAATATAACACAGGGTTAACCTAATCTTATTATTCACTTAGGAAAACAAAAATTATAACACCGTGACATCTGCTCGTAAAATCTAAATAAACTGAATGCCCTTTAACAACTCTGCATAGTTAAAGCAATAAAACACAACATAAATATCAGAATACAACTTAAACAATACACTCACATGCGTAACAAAACTAACATACTTTTTAAACTTTACCCACTTACTTGACTTACATCTTGAAAGCCATCTGGCCATTTTTTCATATGATCCGATGAAGTGGTCGTCTTATTCGGACCTTCGGCGTGTGAGTCCACTTTTTCTACATCATACCTATCCAGTCTTTTCACTTTGATGACACGATAGGGTCCCAAATATTTAGGCTTAAGCTTCATTCCTCCTCCAAATTGGGTTCGTTTTATAGCAACTATATCTCCTTTCTCGTATTTCTTGCTATTTTTCCTATGCTTGTCATAGTTTTTCTTATTTTCCTCTTGCACTTCTAATATTTGCTGTTTAGCTCTTTTCCTCAGATTTTCTCTATTTTCCATGTAGGTGTCCCGTTCCTCTTGGTTTAGTAGTTCATATATTTCTATGTCTTCTTGTATTTTCATCTTCCATTTTAAAAATCGTTGCTCTAATCCTCTATTTAGTAATTCTTGATACAGATTATAATCTTTGTATGATTTCCCACCATCACCTCTTTGCATTAAAATTGCTGAGTAAGCAATGCTTGACGCATCGGTATTAATCTTAGTCCCTGCTCTTTGGTCATAGATCTTCAACACTGGTTTAGTGACTAACTTCATCTTCAATTCATTAAAAATGGTTCTGTGTTCGTTAGTAAACTCAAAATTACAGTTTTTTCTTAGCATGTCTGTCAGAGGTCGTGCTATCATAGCATATTTAGGTATAAATTTTCTGAAGTACGAACAAAGACCCAGAAAACTATGCAGCTGCTTCAAATTCTGTGGCTCAGGGAATTTTGTAACAGCATCTGTTTTCCCTGGCGACGGCATCACTGCACCTCCTTCGATCACATGGCCTAAATACTCTACCTTCCTAGTTAACAGCTGAGACTTCTTCCAATTAATACACAGTCCATATTCAGATGCAGTATTCAGAACTTCTTTTAGGCGCTTCAATGCCTGGTATTCGTCTTCCGCTGAAAT
Organism: Protodeltote pygarga; assembly: GCA_936450705.2. Classification (NCBI taxonomy): domain Eukaryota; kingdom Metazoa; phylum Arthropoda; class Insecta; order Lepidoptera; family Noctuidae; genus Protodeltote; species Protodeltote pygarga. Next base: position 14,362,070 of record OW388262.2, on the reverse strand, counting down.
TAATATATCGTCAATAAAAATAGTAACAACACCTCTAGCAATCAATTCTCTAAATATGATTGTTATAAATCTTGTAAAAACTTTGGGGCATGTTGCCAAACCAAAAGGTGCGCGTAAAAATTCATATTGTCCATGCATAGTTACAAAAGCAGTATACTTAATCGAATCCTCATGCACGCGTAAATGAAAGTAAGCATTCTTTAAATCTAGCGCACTAAATACTCTTGCCGAAGACAATTTATCAATGTGGTCTTCTATTATGGGAAGTGGATATTCATCTTTAACCATTTTACTATTTATTTTTCTATAGTCTACACATACTCTTAACCCCCCATCCTTCTTCCTCACTAATACTAGTGGACTTGAATATTCAGAGTAACTTACTCGTATAATTCCGTCGTCAAGCCATTCCTGAATTTGTTGATCCACATCTTCCTGCTCCTTGAATGAGATACGTCGTGGTCGCTGAGATACAGGGAATTCATCTTTCAATACAATTTTTAATTCTATTGGAGCTTCCTTAATCTTCTGCGGCACATAATTTGCAACTAACCTTGAAGCTTCGTCCTTGACCGCTGGATCACTGACATAACCTAAACAATCAATAGAACTGGAAAAACATGCAACATCTTGCAACCATTCATAGCTAGGGTTCATCCAATCACTTTTAGGCAAAAACCAAACCGTACAATCTTTCATGAACATCATCACGTTTCGTAAAAAGTCACTACCAAGTATAATCTCAAATGGTACAGAGTCGTTTGGCAAAATATAGAAAATAATGTCAGAATATGAACAATTATCAATAGTAATATCTAATTTTACAACACCGTAGGATTGCACCTGACAATAACCTAACCCAGTTAATGTAATGTTCGACTCTTTATTACAGTGTGGCTTACCCAATTTATTATACAGATCTCTTGACATTAAATTGACATCACAACCCGAATCTACTAAAGCTATTGCCGTTTTACCGAACAATAATACTCGTTTTAGTGGTTTAATACGACGCTTAGATACGCTTTCACTATTATGTCCGTTATTGTTTAAATTATAAACGTAACTGTCATCACAACTGTCATTGAAATTAAACGCCATGTCGCTACAGCCAATAGCTGCGCGGTTCTGCAATGTCATATTGCCAACTTCGTAACAAATCTCACTCGTGCTTGTATTCACACCGGTCGTCGCTATATAAACATCGCCTTGAACATCGTTCGTATTGCTGGTGGCGGCCTCTTGCATCAAATTGAAGAACGCTTGTTTAGACATTTGCTCGGGATTGGTCGGCCTCCGTTGTTCAATTGTGCCAATCTTCGGAAATTGTTCGTGTCTTCCGAGCGTTCTCGAAGTTTGCCGATTATCTGATGACGTATGTGCTGACGTTTGCTTCGAATTTGAATTCGCCTCCATCTTTTTCAGCGGACAATTCGGAGAAATATGACCGAAATCATTACAATGAAAACACTTTCTTCCTTGTGAACGATGAGGACAATTATCTGACACGTGATTTTTTTCACCACAGCTGAAACATCGCGTAACTGCGGTCGTGTTTTTCTTATCATTAAGGCTACCATTGTTACTTCGTGTATAGATAGGCTGCTTACTACGGCGATTATCTTTGACCGAATTCTTCTTGAACAATGCGTATATCTTAAGCTTTTCTTTTAGTTCCGCATAGGTCGTAACACCATATAACATAATTTTATTTACCTCCTCATCCACAATTCCATCAACTATATACTTTATAGCCACATAGGCTGGCATTCGTCCGCGTTTGCCAAGCTCCTTCATAATCAACATATAATCAAGACAGGATTCATCACTCTTCTTTCGCCTTGAGCTCATTATCTCATGGATTTTCTTTATGTCCACAGTATCCTGAAATTCTTTGCCGATAGCGGCTTTTAATTCTTTCCATGACTGATAGTTCTTCTCAGCACGTAGCCATAGCTTAGCTGTGCCAGTTAATGATCTCCGTGCTACCAACAAGAGTTGAGTAGGAGTCCATCCAAATATTTTTCCGTTCTCTTCAATGTCACGTATCCACATGGATACTGTGTACGTTTCGTCTTGGCCACTGAACTTCGTAATCAGTTTTTCAGTGAGATGCAGCATGTCGTGATATGGCTGCGGCGGCGTTGTCTCTTGATATTCTTCATCAGTTTCGTCGCTCACGTCGGACATTTTGTTTTTTGTTTTTGACTGCTGCCGTCGTAAATTTTAATTCCTCATAAAATAATCCCTCGTTGTTCAATCGTTAATCGTCGTAAAATTCTTGGTAATCGTCGTAATCTCTTCGTCTGTAGACCTTCGTTAGACCTTTGTCTTCATAGGCCGTGTGCGTCCTCGTTTTAAATCTTACTTTTTCACTTCGATCCCGGACGAGCCCCCAAGTTTGTGGGATCGGGAGGTGAAATAAAGTAAGATTTGCTCCTTTAATATTATATTTCGATAAATAGACAAAAAATAATAAAAATACCTCGTCGTTGAACCGTCGTCGTCGTCGTTCGTCGTAAAACAGCATCTGCCATTGCCATCTTTTATATTCATTCATTCATCCCAGTCAGTCACATAGTTCACTCGTTCACTCTCGTACATACGTTCCATTTCATCCATCATCATCCCACATTAGTATTAATACTTGTTATAATAATTTAGTTCTTCGTCCATTAGCGGAACTAGGGTCCTACAGGACTGAACGTAGCCGTCGACCTGACGTTTTCAATTAGATTTATTTTTGTGGCTCTAACTTATAAGAAAGTGATCTTTATATAAAAGAAATTAAAATTGAGAATCATTTGAACATGTTTTTCGAATTGTTGACGTCCAAATTATTGATGTAAAGAAGATACTTATGAGACTTAGTTTAAGTAAATAACTGAACACGAAGTGTACGTGTTCGCATTTGTAATTCAAAAAGTCATGGGTAACGCAGATTATAATGAATTAATGTATGTAGGTATATCCAAACGTTTATAATTACCAAGACTACATGACAAAAGAAATGTGACTGCAGGCAGAGGTTTATTTTAGTTCACTAATTCAGAATCCTGTACCTAGAGCTATGTTGAGGGGATTATACTTAACAAAAGGCAGCAATTTTATTTAGTGAAGCATAATTAACTTTCTCGTCATTTTATTGCTCCAAGAATGCATTTAATATTTTCAATACCCCTTTATCTTCCAAGTGTGTGTATGCGTTACCAATGACATGTGAACTCTTATTAGCCACTGAGGGTGCCACGCGTGCCAATACAAGTATTCCTAGGTGTAACCGATATTATTATAGCAGTTAGCACAAACTATTTGGATATGTCTTTAAAATGCGTGGTACATTACTTACTCAACATAGCAGGTTTTTTTTTAGAACCTTACGACGATAGCTGGTTAAGATTTTTATTTGATTTGATATCATAGAGTCGCCGAGCATATTTTAGATTTTTTTTACTCGACTACTAAAAAAGGAGGGTTATGTTGAAAAGCTTTTTTCGTGTGGAGTTTTGTATCACGCATTGTAAAGAGTAGAGCTTTTAGTCTTATCTGTGCTGTGACATAATCTCGTACTATTTAAGTTTTAATTTCAAGTTGCCGAGTTGTTACTTTGTTGTAATTAAGTTTTTATTGTTACACATTGTTTTAATAATTTATTGGTTTTGTATTGCCTACCAATTTTTATAACGCTAATATAATTTAAATTGACAATAGTTCATTATTGTAAGAAACAAATGTAGCTGTACCTACTTTCTTTTTTACAAGTTTTATAATCTGACTAATAAAAACTGGTGGTTAAACTAAGGCACCTTTAACTTTTCTGGGCTTATCTAAACCAAACCAGACCAAACTTATCTTAAAATGTAGAGATTAAATAAAATAAACTTATTCTTAATAATTTAACCTTCACCATCAGTTTTTGGCAGGAAAATTTTGGTGTAAGTAATAAACAATAATGTGAATACTTTTTATTTATACTCTTTTAATGTGCCGTCTCTTATTCTTGTAATTAACAATCTGAATGCGTGTTTGCACTGTATCCGATTTGAACTGGGAAATTCCGCGTCACCGCAGACTCTCCGCAGTAGGTAGGTATTATCCCACGAAGCAAATACTTTGTGAGGTTACCTCACAAATTAGGTAGGTATCCACAGTATTTCTTCCAATTTAGGTTACATGAAAGATCGGATCGGATGCAATGCGTAGGCAAACGGTCTTACACAGAGGACGCGGGTATATAATTATAGAATGTTATCAGTTATCACCTATCAGGAAACCACCACAGCTGTAACCGTTATGAACCAATCAGTAGACTACTTAGACCGATATGAACGAAATATGAACAAGAGCGGTGTTACATGGCAGACAGCAGTGTACAAGCTTTTAATGTAATTTAAGGATATTGTCTATTGGAATGTATTGTGTAAAAAAAATATCCTTTAATTACATTAAAAGCTTTATACATTACATGGTATTATTATTATTTAATAGATTCATCACCCGCGTCCCCCTCGCCACTTGGGGCTGGCCATTAGCTTAATACGTTAGTAGGTACAAGTCGTGCGTAAGATCGTAAGTCGATAGTATTTGCGTCGATAAGGTACCTACGTCTGAAAGACGTACATGCACGTAGCATTTGCTAAGACTGAGTAGTGTTCAAACAGTTACTGACTGTACTCATGTTTCTGTCCTTTTTTAACGGCCGAATAGGTACATAGCTAATAATATATGGTTTAGTTTTATTTACGAAAACGATTATGGATATATTATCATCTGTACCTCAGAGAACACGTAAACAACCAACAACGAGAACAACATCTTACAATAGTGTTCGAGTGAGCACTCTTGAAAGTAGTCAATAGCAATGCCCAAGGTCCCAGAGTGCAGTTGAGAGTAAGCGGACGCAAGACAGAAAGCATGCACCAAGTCATGACATTACGAGCGAGCGAGTATTAGTGATATTCTATTTTCGACTCTATTGAGTAAGGAGGATATTCTATCCGTAGAAAATGTATGCTCAAGCAATCATTCCATTATTTAGTAGAGACCATCCTTGTTATGTGCCTGTTCGCCCTAAATAGATATTGGTTTCCAAGCCTTTAACTTTAATGTGATTGCCGTGCGTTTCGATCGAGTACACATTCAAAATGTTATTAAATGTAGTTTACGTCCACAAATCTTTTATTTACCACTTTCCTCTTTAATTACCTTATCATAGAACCAAGTTACAGATACCCCGGATTTGTTATACCTACTCAATAGAGTTTATGGGAGACGTCCTGTGTAGGTATGATCTTATTGTGGTATTTAAACTTTGATAGTTGGGGTGTCATATCATACGATAATGAAAAAAGAAATAACCTTGCCATTTTATTGGAAGTTAGGTATAAAAAATAAAAAACATAATTTCTGGAAGTCAATGTATTGCACTAGGCTACACATTTAGTCAAATTAAATTAAGTCAGAATAAACTGACCTATTAATTAAATTATCTGCAGAAAATCACACAGATCACTAATAATTAGGTAATTGATTTAATTTTCTAGAAGATGTCAAGAAGATTTGTGCATTTTCTATAGTAATTTAAACCGATTTACTTAGGAATACACTTAAAATAGCTACAGAATTATACATAAAGAATTATGTTATAAACTTGACACATCTAAGTGTCAAAGTAAGTAATACAAAAAGGGGAACAGTAATACAAGGGGATGTAGATACTAATACAATTAGATAATGATTTATATGACAACAAAAGTAATTGGTGCTAGTTATCGCGTTGCTTGCGGTACGCCGTACGCGTGCGAGGTCAGTCTTGTGGTGCTCAGCCACGCGTTGTTACGAACACTAGTCCCGCTCGACGCTTTTATGGTGAATTTGATTAAGGTATTCGATGAATTCTGTCACATCACAGACGAATTTATACAGACAGGCACGAATACTGCGGAATATATTGTACAACACTGTACGACAATTAACTAAACGAGTTTTTCAGGGCAAAATTTTCTATGAACGCAAAGTGGAGCATTTTACATACAAGAGTCATCTGGATTGAGAGACCTCTGCTCAGCAGTAAAATAGTATTATTTTATTACCGTTCGCTTATTAATTGATGGATTGATATCATTGAATAATGAAATTATTTGATCATGAATTGATAATAATAATATTGAAAAAATAGATTTATTTGTAATTTAATTTAGTATTATCAGCAAAACTCACTGTAATATGTTGTCAAAAAATAATAATTTCTATTAGTAATATTACCATTACGAAGTAAACAAATCAAGTTGATAAGGAATATACATATAAATATGAATTGTACAAAGTATTGCTCCGTGAGAAACGCAAAAACGTTTAAATTCATTATTGGAACGTTAATAAGTCGACTAATTAGTTGCATCTCTAGTGACGCATTTATTACTACCTAGTCAACACGAGATCCAAACTAGACATAAAAATTCCTAATGATGAATGTTACAAGAAAATGAGTATCATCTTTGGTGGTCAAGATGTGTTGGCGTGTGGGCAGTGGCGTGGGCGTGGGCCTGGGCGGGGCGCGGCCTGCGAGTGGGCCTGGGGCTGGGCGTGGGCGTGGCCTACTGCGGCGGTACGGGCGTGTTGCCCGTGGCGTTGGGTTCAAACTCGACTCCGAAGAGCGCCGTGCAGGCCGCCTTGGCTGCCGATTTACGTGCCTCCTTCTTGTTTGATGCTGAAATAGAACAATGTTATTGTTAGTTTCAATTTGAATTGTTTTAATAATGATATTGGTCGTTTGTGGATACACTATTTTCAACTAAAACTGCATGAAACCGATGATAACGCTAGTTAATGTATTTTACGAATCATATCACAAAATAATATAAATATTCCTAATTTGTCAATGAAACTTGACCGAAACGTCGAGGTTAGTTCAATAATGACTATTTTGAATTATCTGTGCGCGAATAGACCCGAAATAATATTTAAAACATGATTATGTCTCCTAAGTTATTTATGGATAATATTAAAAAGCAATTTTGAGGACAAACTTAAAACTCAATTTATACTTATTCAGATTCCTATAAAAATTATAATTATCTTGTGATTAAAAATTCTAATAGTTCTGCTTCGATTGCAAACAATACAATTGAAATAAATGTTTGAGGGTGTTTTATTGGTGGACATATTAAATTGTGCTCTTTTATTTAATAAATATTTTTGCCAATATATTTACAGTGGATAGATTTACAGTGGATAGCATCGACTTAGGTATACTATATTTAACCAAAATTAGTAAATTTAAAAAGTAGAAATATTCGTCCTATGAGTAAAATGTGATAAGGTTGCTGATATATTTATCGTCAAAGTGGTGGACAACACATTCCTGGGGTACCCATTTTTTTGGAAAGCCTACTACATTTATATTATAAGTAAAGCCATAAGAAAATATGTTTGATCGTCTGCCTTAACTTCGAATGTATATTATCTGGTTGATTTCAGAAAGACTACAACTTCTAATAATGTTATTAAAACAAATTTTCCTAAATGCCATAAATATAAAATTGAATAGAAATAGATTGAGAAATATAAACGAGCGAACCTTTCCCGATGTAAGTGGCGCCATCTACGTCGACGCCCATGGTGAACATCATGTTCTGCGGCCGGTCGCCCTCCACGGCCAGCTCGCGGTACTCCAGGTGCGGCCGCATGTACGTCAGCAGCATGCAGGGGTGCATGGCGGCCGCGTTGAGCGGCAGCTCCTTGGTCTTCTTGACGGCCGGCTCCAGCGGCGCCTCCGACACCTGCCGCAACCACTCGCGTCAAACACCTATGCTTCTATTGCCATATGCCACGACGATACTTATATTTGTATACTTGACGCGTCAGTCAAATATTAAATAGAAAAGGAAGCTAACTCTCAACTCAAATGATAATAAGTTGTATGGAACCTTCGTAGAATAAAATTATAAATTTTCTATTTTAACTATAATTACGCTTACTAAAAAAATACGTAATCAGTTCATTATTTATGCAAAATAAACTTACTCTTTATAGATACATTAGTCCTGGAGAAGTAAATTACCTACATATCTTAGGTATCGTTTTAGAAATTACACACATCACAAAATATTCCTAGAGATAGATGTCCAAATAAAGCAAATGATCGCGTGTGGTAATATATCTTGATTTATGTTAACGAATGCTCTTGACTATTCTTCCAAGACACTTCCCATCTCTGTCTTGTAGTTGTCAGTTGCGCGAAAGTCGCTAAAGCGCGTGTTAGGTAACGATTATTTATCTCGGCCTTAGGACTGTACGCAAACGCTAGCAATCAACACAATTGTCATCATGCGTTAATGTAGAGCCAGACTGAACTCATACATACGTAAGGAGTACATACAGAGAGGGTGGCGGGCTTGAGCTGCGGCACCTTGTGTCCCTCGTACTCCCACTCGGTGAACAGTTTGTGTAGCGCGAACGACGCCAGCTGTATCATGGGCAGAGACTCCTCGTCCGTCGGCGAGTCGCCGTTGGTCGAACCTGCGTCAGTGATGCTTAGTGAAGTCACTAGAATGGAAGCAAAATATCAACTCTATTCTCAAAGTGTGGTTTTCGCAATGCAGACTAAACATGAAACAATGAATGACAAAATACAGAACTAATGTTGTATGATGAATATATGTTTTTTCTAAATGTTAAATAATGAGTAAGATGGAAATAGTAGTCGTGGGATAATATAAAATAATAAGGTTAAATTATATTGTAGTAACCATACCACTGTCACTGTTGATAGCCTTGTTCATTTTCTTGATGATCAGATCTCGTATCGCCTGCTCGGCGGCTGCGTTGCGGGCCATCAGCTTGTTGTCACCTGCGGTACAATGGTTTTACTTAGTATCCTCTTATACAGGATAAGGATAGGATAATCCTAGCGACTTTAATGCTTTACCTAAAGTAAGACTATCAATTTATAAGTTTATCATACCACAACACATTGTCGCAGGTATAAAGATTTAGGGATTTCGCAAAAACTTAGATTATGATCTTGTGCTAGCTGTGGTTACAGTTATATAACCTAAGCACACAATTTAAAAATCTTTCTCGATTCAATCTTTAGAAATACACAGTTTTTTTTTATTAGATATTTCAACATAATTCGGGATTTCTTAAAACGGGCTAAGCATGTGTCGCAGGTTCGACCCCCACATTGGTTTGTTACCCAGGTATTTGTCGCGGTGTTTGTGAGCACGAGTACACCGTAACACTGACCATGCATGCAAACTGACCGTATCCTTTGTAGCAGTTGCCGTCAATGGTGAGATCTGCGCAGAAGCTGGGAGCGTTCTGTGGCTTGTAGTATTGCGTCGGTCCTGACGGCTCCACTTTGAATTGCTGCAGAAGAAGTTTGTATGCACTAGTTAAGTTACACAATCTACTATAGACATTATAATGCCATGAAACTTTTAATTAAAACTGGTTACTGTTACTTACATTGGTGACCTGTTCGTTGGGCATCATTTCATTGAGCACCATCAGCGCGTTCTTGGGCGTTAGCAGACGCCGCAGGTTCTCATTCTGGCGACGACGACGCTCTTTGTTACTTACTTTCTTCACTGTAATAAACAACCATATATGTAGATGATCCATATAGTAATAGCCTAGTGGTATGACAGCTGGACTGCAAAGTTTTCGTCGTAAGTTCGAAACCAAGGTACGCACCCCTGACTTTTAGGATTCCTATGCGTTTTAGAACAGTTCATTTCAGTTATCGTAAACGGTCTTGGAATAAACCTAAAAGATAATTACCTCCAGGCAGCTTGTTCTTCATCCAGTGCGGGCGCGGAACGCTGTCCTCCATCTTTGCTGTCGTCTCGCTCTCCATCTTCACGTCTTCGTCTTGTACTTGAGGCTACCAATCCAGAAACTCAAATTATGTATTGATAACAAAAAAATATGTGCTTATCAATGGATTATAGAATGAGTCAGAGACTATAATAGATAGGTATGGCGGGTAGAGATACAAAAATACTAATGACACTAATGTTCATTGTAGTGATAGCAACCTAACAAACAACATATTAGGTATTAACGGCACATTAATGTTGCCAGTTCAGAAAATAATATTTTTTAAGTTTTACTTTTTTAATTAAAATAATATATTGTTTTTTATTTGAGCGGCCAGCTTGCTTAATGAAAAATTACTTCTTTTTTAACCTTATTTTTATTCTGGCTGGATCTCGCGCCTATTGTCTTATACACAATGCTTCTAAAACTTGGCTAGGTAAATCGAACCATGTTTAGTATCATAGCTTCATAATCATAACACAACATAAAAAACCATCAACATCTGTTGACTATTAATAATACACGAAAAAATTAAAAGCCCGATATTTACCCAGGTGCTCACCTGCACAGGCTGTAGATTTGATTGTTGTTGCTGCTGTTGTGGCTGTGGTTTCCGCTGCGCCTGGAGACATAGCACACCGTAAAACACCAAGCGTCACCTGCACCAACTCAAAAACACATTCAGTATCACAGGAAGACCCACCCAGAACATAAGAATCTTTAACTTCACTTAGACAACCCAACATCGCCTGAGCATAACGTCCTATGTAAATGTAAGATGTTACGTAAGTCAGGCTCAACATAGCAGGTAATTAGAAAAAAGATGGGTGCAGAGGATGGACGCAGTGCACGTCGCTTAATATCGCAGTAAAGCTTTGGTCTCCTATTAATCGCCATTGGTGACGTTAACGTCGCGATCGACGTCGATTTGTCAGTAATAACAACGCGTGAGAGAGACCACAACAGTACATTGCGTACAGGTGTCGCTGTATACAGCCGATTGCGTTTATAAATAGGAGACCATAGCCTAACAAAATGAAGATGCGTGCGTACTCACAGGTGAGTAGTATCTTACGAAGCTTGGCTGGCCCGGCGACTCGTTGCCCCCCGGGGGTGCGGGCGCCGCCTCCGACACCAGCTGGCGTCATTCAGCCGTGTGGGCAATGCGCTCCACCATTCACTTACATGCATGCATACTAACTAAACGAAACTAGGAAACAGCTTTAAGCTGATGAAATTGAATCTTGGTCAGGGTCATAAAAAAAGTAAATCTTACTAGAAAACGAAAGGTAAATATTGAGGTAAACCAAAAAGTTTATCGAAGTCATTGAAATATTAAAATAAAAACAACAAAATTGTAAAAAGAAATAGGGCTTAGTTTAAAAAAAAGCATTTTTCCATCTTCTCACGCACAGTGATGGTGGTCTCACATCACCCATCAACATCCTTATTCCTAGCATGTCTGTCACCCGCTCAAATTGCAACCTCATCATCTCTCCAATAGGAGACAGTTTGGAATTGATTTAAGAAAATTATATTAGTTACAATTTGAGAAGGTTGTCACATGTTAGAAATCTGGAGCAGCTTATGTCTACTTAAGTCTAGAGAATGCTGTATGTTAACGAATTGTTTTCCGTGACCATACTGCTTTCTCAAACCACAGAGCTACTCTCTGAGAGTCTCGCATCGACATCTTTGCAACTTCACACCACAGGCAGGTTAATGATTCAAGGGTTCAAGGCCCTGGTGGGTACCAAACATCGTAAGAGATGATAAGCAAGTGTCAGTTTTGCATAGATCTCATACAATGTTAGGAGAAGATGTGCAAGACTAGAGCCCAGTCAGAGGGTAGCTGAAGACTCTATGTGGCCAGTACCAGGCTCTCGGTGTTCGGCTTAGCACTGTGGTAATAAATGGTAATATTATGTTACTGATTTGTGTTGTTGTAGCCAGTAACTGGATTTTTTATTATGAATTTTTTTTTATTGTCATAAATGAAAATAAAAAAATAAAATCTCAAAATAATCCATACCAATTACATTGCTTTATGTGTAATGATGAAATGTTTAAGTAATAACATATTAATAACAAAATAATATTGAAAATAAAACATTAAATTATTTTTTATGTCTTCAATTTACTATTGACATTATTTAAGTTGGTTTTTATTAAAGGAACGAAAAGCAAAATAAAAATATTTACATCTCCAGCAGACACAAACTGCCCCGGTGTGTTGTAGCGACCAGAAAATCTAGTGTTATCTGAAAAATAAAATTGAATTCCAAATTAAAAACCGACTCAAAATATATGTAGGAAAAACATCTTTTAACAACTCAATCTTATTAGTCTGATTTATTTTATAAACAAAACTAGCTGCCCCGCGCGACTTCGTACGCGTGATTATTCTTCCTCTACGCTTTTTCTACCCTACCCTGCACTACCCTAAGTTACTCGACCCTACCCTACCCTTCCGTACCCCTACCCTACCGAACCCCTACTCTACCCCTACCCTACCCTACCCCTCTATTCGTACCCTACCCTACCCCTTTATTTCTACCTTATTCTACCTCTACCCTACCCTACCCATACCCTATCATAACCTAGAGGTACAATTCCATTTTTTTTCTTTTATTCTAGGCGGAAACAAATCTTACAGCATATTTTCCTATATTTTCTCTTGATAGTGATTGAATATCGAGATATCCGTCCATTAATTATGCCATTTTGATGTCTCTTACTATTATCGAATTTCATACACAAACTATCACCCTCACCCCCCTTTCCCCCCATGGGTAGTTTTCAAAAAGCTGAAACACGTCTTAGCTAAACACCAAGTTTGATTGATTTAACTTAAAAAGTGACGCATTTTCATATTAACTTTCATCCCCCTTTTATATCTCCTAAGGGAGAAAATTTCCAATTTTTTGATACACGTCTTACTTACTTTTAGAACATAAGCTGAATACTCATTTTTACACATGTAACTTAAAAAACAATGAATTTTCCTTACAAACTTTCACCCCCTTTTTTAACCAATCAATGTCAGATTTGAAAAAAATAATCTATGCTCGTCTTTTATCTAACCACCGAAAAGCTAAATACCAAGTTTCGTTCATTTAACTTTAAAAACGACGGACTTTCATACAATCTCTTATCCCCTTTTTTACCTACTTAGGGGTAGAATTTCCAAAAATCCTTCCTTAGTGCACCCCTAGAGTACTTCAAGAATATTGTCTCAAAATTTCAAGTTTCTAGGTCCACCGGTTTAGGCTGTGCGTTGTCTGTCAGTCAGTCAGTCACGGTACTGTTTTATAAGTATAGATTGATGTGCTTATTTTTTTATATCTGAGTTTTTGTTTTCTTCACAGACGTAGTACTAGTAGTATTACGTTACTCTAAAGACCAATGAAGTGTAGAAGAGATATTCAATCCATATAAGTACTCCGCAAAAGAAAAAGACGCACAAAAAATACCAAAACAATATGTAATTATTATACTACTACGACAATATCTGCATGCGCATACCACAAAAGAACATTGAACATTCATCCATACATAAAATAAAATTTACCCGCAAATTGTTCTGTGCAAAACTGTCTTGAGACTATTGTGTCTTAAGTCTGCTCTCAGCCTTATATGATGTTTGTCCAGGGCTTGTTTACTTAGTTGCTGTTTATTTGACTTTGAAAAGCGCATTTTAGAATATCTATACTAATTAGATATTAAAAAAATGAATCCAAAGAAACTGGTCCATTTGTTTTGACTTGGAGTTGACAGCCACCAATCAGTTAACCAGTTTGTGGTATATAAATCATAAACATGTAAATTTTGTGTTACATTTTATTATTTTGATCCAAATTCCACATAATATTGGTTATCCTTAAATTTGGGTCCACCTGAGTCATCTAAACATATACCTACTCAATTAATTAAATATGGCATATTCTTTACATGATTGTCAATTTTCTTAGCCAGATTCAGGACACAGTATGAGGCCCAGACTCCACCAAAGCAGAGAGGAGATGACGTGTTTCCATACAAATAATGGATCAAGCGGCGCCACTCGAGTTCATTCGAGCTGTCATTTGTATGGAAACACATCTCCTCTCCCCTTTTCTCAGCTTTAGTGGCGTCCCGGCCTGAATCTTGGCATGCTACAGCTATTTGTGCAATAAAAGCATTTTATTCCCCTCCTACACATAATTCATTAAAGGTTAGAAAATTAGATGCTTAGAAAATATTATAATATACCTATTTAGAAATAAAAGTGAGAAAGATATCTTATAATATGATTATTAGGTAGGTAAGTGCTCAAACACTGCCTTTTTTATTGTAAAAATAACCATAGACCAGTAGTTTATGAAAAGCAACCATAACAATAAAAAAAAAAAAAAAATACCCAATACAGAAAAACTTCAATTATTTTTTTAGTTATGATCACACAATCAATAACTTGATTGTGTGATCATAACTAAAAAAATAATTGTTTCAAAGAAAAAAAAAACTAAATCAAAATAATTGGTTTATCCATTTAGGATATAGGAGCTGCGATGATGCAGAAACACAGAGGTGTTGCATCTTGAAATTTAATATACACTGTTGTGTTGCACTTTTAGTCCTACAACATATCCTCAATTTAATATAATGTCTAAAGTGAGCTATTGACAGTGAACTGGTATATTAGGGTATGCTTACTTGTGAGTTGAGCCTCATACTCTCACAGCTTGCTTTAGACATGCATAGTTCTGTTACCTCTACTAGACGATAGTAGGATAGTATAGTACGATTCCAGTTGTGAAAATGAGGTACCTATATAACAATAATTTAATATTCGCGTTGTTAGCGAACTTGTGAGTCGAGTGTCGTTTTAGGGTTGATACGCGATTATTGAACCTATACCGAAACCTATCCCTCGTCTGTACCACCACGAAGTGATTACAAATTCCTATTGATTCAGAAATACATAATTACTTGTGTCTATATACATAAAAGTAAAGCAACTCGGCGTCGATGCCACTTGTAACGGCGTTGGAAAACGAAAAATCAATAACGATACCATGTCATGTTCTCCAAACGAACGATATGTAAAAATTTACTCGAGGAACCACATTTTATGCTATGTGATACAATTAAATGGCATGAGATTACATGTTAAGACAGAATATATACAATTTAAGAACAATAATTTACGTCTTTAGACAGCATCAGGTTATAAAAATCAATGTTTTCCCTAATAATGAAAATTCGTGGTTTACTTACATTGTTTGTTATTATAAGCCATGTTTTTGATTCTCTGAAACAGTTGGTTGCACTTGGGAGGACTAATTTTGTATACTTTTTAATGAATTTCTGCAAAATACTTCCGCGACACACTTTTGATGTCAATAAAAAGCAAACATGGCGGGCACCGATTCAAAATGGCGTTTTGTCTATGATGGATGGACTAGTGTTGTATTAGTCCGGTTTTTTTTTAGCTAGAACCACGTTTATGGGACAGTTTAGTATAAAACTATAACAATGTTATCTATATTATTAATATTATAAAGAGAAAAGATTTGATTGTTTGTTTGTTAGCATTGAATAGGCTCCGAAACTACTGAACCAATTTGAAAAATTCTTTCACTTTTGGGAAGCTACACACACACTACACAATACAACACTACACTACACTATCGGATAGTCTAGCTTCCCAACAATGTAATAATTTTTATATTGAGATAGTCCTACTAGGATTTATGGATCCCATTTGGGTTTTGGCTCTCAACCCAGACCTAACGCCCGATTTCAACCGCCCATCGTGAATACTCTAAGCTTACTACAGTCACCCATACCACCGCCCAAGGATACATAGAGGAATCACAACATACACATTAGGGTACTAAGACTAAGAATTTTATTAACTTTCAGTTTTCAACATATGTATGAGGACACGACACCGCACACTTTTTGTATATTCGCTTTCGCGCCACAAAGGAAAGGAAATACTGTTGTTGTGAATATACAAATGACTAAAGGCAGTATAGTCTATGACTCTAGCTTATGCTTGGTGCTGCAAGTTGGACGAACCATGGACGAACTGATGAAAAAAAAATTAAGCTGGCATATATGTCAAAATCAAATTGTCAATCATTCATTCATAATTTCTGATTGTTGAGGGTATTGTTTGTATCGCAGTCAATTTACTTACTAAATTATTATTGGACATTGGTACTTGTGAACGTTTATATAGCATAATTGCTTAGAATGTGGATGAAAATATGAGTTCCATAATGAATTAGAAGTGATATATTCCCTAAATGGCGGGGATGTTATGACCAGTAGCAAGTGTAGTCAAAATGATGGTTGTTGATAGTTAGGTATTCATAATGAAAATGTAATCTAATACTTGATTAACTAGTGGCAGTGGGTGTCATACGGATAGTTTGGGATATTTCGTCAAAACAAGTGAGTATTCTTTCATTAGAAAGGTTTAAAACTTTTTGAGCTTTTCCTATTTGTCTAACATTTGACTCATTAGTCTGTTGTAGCAGTGTAAATAAACATTGTGATAAGTTATTAGAAACAAACACAAAGATCTAAAAGGGATCACTATTATGTGTCATCGACATTGTTCTATATTCATAATGTGGAATGTTGTTATTATAAAAGTGAGCTGATGAAGTACCTGAATTACTTACTTAAGTGACATTGAGTCAGACTAACAGTAGGTACTATATTATGAGAGTAGGATACTTTATTACAAATTCTAACGCAAATGCTGATTAAGTCAAACATATTTATGGAAATTTATGCTCATGTGTGTGGATTGAGGAGCTACACTAATAGTGCTAAAGTTTGCTATCGAAACGATAAGAAGAAGTGCTGAATTAATAAATATCTTAAATTTCAAGTGTACTGTTCAGATTTTTAGTAGGTACTCAATTTAGTTATCAAGTAAATGTTATGTTTATCTAATACTTTCCGAGTACTTAAGTGGTTCCTCAATCCAGATGTAGAGATTAAGAAGCCATCTTTACCATAGATACAACTTTACAAATGACAAAATTTGTCCTACAAAATCGGCTTCTTTGCTACTAAACAAGGGTGTGAACCTCTATTTAAAATCTTGAGTGACTCCTCAATACCTACATACTAATTCATATTTACAGCTGCAACAGAGCAATCTGCTGATTATTCTTTCTTTGTCATTCTCACTTCCATAAAGCTGTAAAATAACTACAAAAATGCTTCACTACCTAAATTTATTTTAGTTCAAATGCCATAATCCGTGATGTCATCGGTGCACTGTGTGGTGGTTTGGGAGTGGCAGTGCAATGGTCAGTGGCTGCCGCACACGCCAGGAGTCACTCGCACTTTAGAAAGAGCTCATGCTAAGAAATTGACAAGAGTAGTTCTGGCTGATGCTGACCCTGCACTCAGAGGTCATTATGTGAATCTCAGGACTCTGACACAGTGTTTGGATACTCCAGGTAGGCTTTACAAAATACCTAGTATAAAGGTCCTCATTGCCTTTTAATATTTCTGTCTCCTATCCATTATAATTTAATAATCATCAGAATCAGTTGAATGGGAGAATCATTTTGTTGTAACCAGTGGAAATATAGTGGTAATTTGTGAAATGTTAGTGTATGGAATTCCTTAAGTATACCGGTGTTTTTCAACCTTTTTCATGACACAGCCCCTTTAGTATAAAGAAATATTCTGTGACCCCGTTGCTTTTTGTACCCATTGCTTTTTTTCATGTATTTTATTTTGTGACAAATATTAAATCTAATATAATTAGGGTTCATTTTCATAATATTAGGGTTTGGATAAATACATAATTATTTTTTACTGCAGTAGCTTTCCTGCAACATTCCTAAAGAGGCTTTGCAACTCCCATGTTGAAAAACACTCCTTTATATCATTCTCCGAAGTACCAGTCATCAAAAGCAAATCACTGATTAGCCGTAGCTATAGTAAATATAAATCTTTAACAAGCCTTTAATCATGTTAGCTGATTAAAAATCAATGGGATAGTAAAGTGTTCTGGATTCTTACTTTATTGAATGAAGCATATCTTCATTCTGAGGCATACCTGTACCGTTAGAAATTAGATGATCACATTGAGTCATCCCACCTCAACTTTGGCAGCTATATTGAGTGCATTATTGAGTACATTGCAGTACAAAGCTTGGCACTTTTTTAGAGGGTGGCACAGCAGAATGTGGCGTGCGACGTGCGTGCTACAGCGTGACGTCACCGGCGGCCCGCGGCGTGCGCTGGGAGTGGGCGCGCTTCGTGTCGCCGCCGCTGGGGGGAGAGCTCAACTACGAGCCACTGCCTATGGAGGTATTATTCAAATTAATATTGTTCAACAGTGGGACGTCACCGGCTCCATGTCTTTTTGTCGAAATAAATAACTTTTACTTGATTGCATTGTTATTGACACTCATCATGTGGTCTGCAGGTGCAATGCCTGCTGGAAGAGTCATGGTCCGGCGGCGGCGAGACCGTGACGTTCGACGGCTGGATAGCGTCTGTGTCGCGCATGACGGTGCGCGCCGGCGCGGGCGGCGGCGTGGCGCTGCTGCGGCGCGCGCCGCACCCGCCCTACCCGCTCACGCGCCCGGCCACGCCGCTGGCCGCGCACGGCACGCACGGCACGCACGTGACGCACGTGACGCACGTGACGCACGCCGCGCACTCGCCGCACCCGCCGCCGCCGCCGGAACGAGCTCCACTAGAAGGTAAGGTATTCATTATAAACTTAACTCGGGTAATTTTACTGATGTTCACCATTAGTATTTATTAAAATTAACCTCATTTCCGGACAGGTCGTCGCCCCCGCATCCCACAACAGCACACAGGGTCGAGCGTGCACTCAGTGCAGTCGGTGCAGTCGATGCACTCGGTGCAGTCAGTGCAGTCGGTGCAGTCTCTGCAGGCAGCGCAGTCCCCTCAGTGCGTCGCGTTGTCCCGCACCGGAGCTCGCAGTGCGTCGCCACGGGACCGCAAGCCTGGATTAGCTCGGCAGATATTGCATAACTTGAATATATTTAGTAAGTATACAAAAATTAATTATTTTTGTAACTGACTAACTTAAATGAGATTAACCTTACTTTTAATCACCCAGGTCACAACAACAAGCAAACCTCGGCAATGGTAGAGAGTAAACACAAAGAAGAGTTAGCAGAAGAACAGCGACAAACTGACACAGAGTGTAGCAGCACTCGCTCCGGAAGGCGACACAGTGTCGACACCGTGTCTACCTACCTCAGCCACGAGAGCAAGGAGAGCTTACAGGTACAATACGCTAGCTGGGAGACATGGGAGCCGCAACCGAGGGATATAATTAAATATATATTCAGTATCACGTATATGTCTCGTGTAGGCCGGAAACATTTAGTGCCTTTTAGTTTTTAGTGCCTTACGAGAGAGATGCAAGGCAGTTGCTGCATGCATGTTGTAACAGAAGATGTAAACTAAACTTGTCTGCTTTGTTGGCTCTAAAGCCTTCAGGTTAAAAAATGCGCGTGATGTAATATAATCCTGAATTAGTCGTTTATTCTTGCAGCAGGCTTCAGTGGGTGAACTGTTGAACTGTAGCAGCGGTAGTGACGATGTGTTCTCTGCGCCCGCGCTGTCCGACCACAACACTGACATGCCTACCTCTGATGGAAGTATTGTGGGTAAGTGGTCTCATAAATTTTTTTTTTCATAGGGTCACTAATACCAACTTTCGTACAATTTAGCGCCTCGCCTGCGACTTCCTCTTGGATTTCTTCTCCTTTTATTATAATCTACTTTACCCCCTTTTATAATCTATTTCTCGCTTCTTATATTACCTATTGTACTCTTCTTTTAAAACTTATTTTACCCCTTATTATATATTTTACATCTTATTTATTAATGGACAAGTCAATAACCAATGTTTACGTCCCTTAGTTCAGAAACCATTTTTAGCCCCCAAAATGTCAATATCAAGCTGCTGCTTCAAATCCAAAAAGGTGGTTATTTAAAAAAGTATTATTTAAATGACGAATTAAACAAATTAATAAAAATAATGTTAAAGAATGATTTTTCAAACAAGCTGAAAGTATTTTAATTTTTTTTAAAATTTTCCCATCTGTAACAAAAAAAAACTAACTTACCTACACAGTGTTTCTTTTTTTTTATCGAAAAGCTCAATGTAGCTCAACATTTCTTAACTTCAGAAATAGCTGATTTACATATTCCATTTTACCATTTTACCTCCATTTCACCCCCTTTAAATATAAGTTCAAGATCCTGAGACTGAGATACGTCTTATACAAACATTCATCCCCTGTATGCGAAGATAAACAAAAAGCTGGAACACGTATTTCTTCATTCTTAAACCTAACCACTTGGTCATTGTCAAGGTGTGGACGAGGCGTCCTCCGAGGTGTGTGTGTGGGTACGCGCGGTGCCGTGTCCGCAGTGGGGCGCGCTGTGCCCCGCCTGCCTGGCGCCGCTGGACGCCAGCGCCGCGCCCGCCGTGGCGCTCACGCGCTGCCAGCACATGCTGCACCTGCACTGCCTCAACAGACATCTGGAGGGCCTGCGCGCTAACCAGGTATTACTACTTGTACGCGGTGCCGTGTCCGCAGTGGGGCGCGCTGTGCCCCGCCTGCCTGGCGCCGCTGGACGCCAGCGCCGCGCCCGCCGTGGCGCTCACGCGCTGCCAGCACATGCTGCACCTGCACTGCCTCAACAGACATCTGGAGGGCCTGCGCGCTAACCAGGTATTACTACTTGTACGCGGTGCCGTGTCCGCAGTGGGGCGCGCTGTGCCCCGCCTGCCTGGCGCCGCTGGACGCCAGCGCCGCGCCCGCCGTGGCGCTCACGCGCTGCCAGCACATGCTGCACCTGCACTGCCTCAACAGACATCTGGAGGGCCTGCGCGCTAACCAGGTATTACTACTTGTACGCGGTGCCGTGTCCGCAGTGGGGCGCGCTGTGCCCCGCCTGCCTGGCGCCGCTGGACGCCAGCGCCGCGCCCGCCGTGGCGCTCACGCGCTGCCAGCACATGCTGCACCTGCACTGCCTCAACAGACATCTGGAGGGCCTGCGCGCTAACCAGGTATTACTACTTGTACGCGGTGCCGTGTCCGCAGTGGGGCGCGCTGTGCCCCGCCTGCCTGGCGCCGCTGGACGCCAGCGCCGCGCCCGCCGTGGCGCTCACGCGCTGCCAGCACATGCTGCACCTGCACTGCCTCAACAGACATCTGGAGGGCCTGCGCGCTAACCAGGTATTACTACTTGTACGCGGTGCCGTGTCCGCAGTGGGGCGCGCTGTGCCCCGCCTGCCTGGCGCCGCTGGACGCCAGCGCCGCGCCCGCCGTGGCGCTCACGCGCTGCCAGCACATGCTGCACCTGCACTGCCTCAACAGACATCTGGAGGGCCTGCGCGCTAACCAGGTATTACTACTTGTACGCGGTGCCGTGTCCGCAGTGGGGCGCGCTGTGCCCCGCCTGCCTGGCGCCGCTGGACGCCAGCGCCGCGCCCGCCGTGGCGCTCACGCGCTGCCAGCACATGCTGCACCTGCACTGCCTCAACAGACATCTGGAGGGCCTGCGCGCTAACCAGGTATTACTACTTGTACGCGGTGCCGTGTCCGCAGTGGGGCGCGCTGTGCCCCGCCTGCCTGGCGCCGCTGGACGCCAGCGCCGCGCCCGCCGTGGCGCTCACGCGCTGCCAGCACATGCTGCACCTGCACTGCCTCAACAGACATCTGGAGGGCCTGCGCGCTAACCAGGTATTACTACTTGTACGCGGTGCCGTGTCCGCAGTGGGGCGCGCTGTGCCCCGCCTGCCTGGCGCCGCTGGACGCCAGCGCCGCGCCCGCCGTGGCGCTCACGCGCTGCCAGCACATGCTGCACCTGCACTGCCTCAACAGACATCTGGAGGGCCTGCGCGCTAACCAGGTATTACTACTTGCCTGGCTGCACTGCTCACGTGTCGGTTCTGACTGTCCCCCCCCGCAGGAGGCGCTGTACATCGAGTGCCTGGTGTGCGGGCAGGTGTACGGGCGGCCGCAGGTGCCGCGCGCGGCCGGGCCACAGCCGCGCGGCAGCATGGCGTGGGCGCTGCAGCCCGTGGCGCTGCCGCAGCACCCGCACTGCACCTCGTCTATTCTCGTCACATACAAGTGAGTTGGCAGGTCTCTCTATACTACTTACACTTTATTGTAAGCAACGTGTCACATTTTTATGGGTAGATTGACTTCCCACTCTATTTGTTTTACACGTTGTATAGATATGGATATTCAATAGGGTTTAGTGCACCTCTAGAGCATCAAGGTATATTACCTTAGTACTTAATTAGTGCCACGATTAAGGCTGTGCATTGTTTTTATAGATTAACGCGATAATTCCTGTGGGTGTGTCTTTGTCAACGCCATAATATCTAGAAGAGATTTGACGTATACAAGTGTATAGGTAATGAATGCGTGTGACAGTTTCCAGTCGGGCCGGCAAGGGCCGCAGCACCCGGTGCCGGGCGCGCCGTACTACGCGGTGGGCTTCCCGCGCCACTCGCTGCTGCCCGACACGCAGCTGGGGAGACAGGTAGCTTATCCAAGTATCAGTTATAGGCTTCAGGCGCTACGTGGCTAGTTCTCATAACCTTTTGACCGCCACAGTCGGGTATAGCCGACAAATGAAAATGTGCCCAAGACGCCACCGTCGGCTCATGCCGACAAGAAAACACCATTTTTTAAGTGCAAAATATATTTTTTTCGGTGTTTCTTTTTTCTATTATTTAAAACTACATTAATTTAATATTTATTAGACATATCTATTAGTTACATTTCACTAGACAAAACAATCATCAAAAAATCGAAATCCATAAAAAGGGGTCCTTCCCCACGCCACAGTCGGCAAGACACGACAGTAATGGGTAAGTAAGGCAAATTTATATTTCAAAATTATAAAATATTTTATAAAAAGTAGCATAAAATGCCTGGGGACACAGGTCCAACACGCAGAAGCCTTTTTGAGAACTTAAATCTAAAATGGGTTGGGATACCCGCCGGGAACTCCCCATGGCTACACTATAAAAATGTAGTCCTGGATTGTCCCCGGCGAGTGCAGGACTATTGCAAAAAAATATACATAGTCAAAAAAGTCTGGCCTAGATGGTGATGGGTGTATTGTGAGTAGTCATTTGACTACTGAAGAACTCCGTATTAGGAAGTGTAAAAGAAGATAATCCATTTTCCGAAGCAACACTAAAGCTTCACTAAAGGACCAGGACCTAGCGACCCACGAAATGAATGTTCGCAAGACCTGTCGTTTTTGAATAAGATCGAGTGCTAGAAGAAAAACGTTCAGTTACTTACGTCATTTTACTGAACCTTATTAGAAAAGTGTGACAGCAGAAGGATATAGATAATATAAGTCTGCTAAGTTATGAAGAGTCAGGCTAATGACAACTATGTAAATTGATTTATTACGATTATTATTTATTATGTGCCACAATGTTACATCCCTACTCGCATGCGAGGAAGTTGTCAAATATTGTGCCTGTTCAACGCCCTTGCGGTCTTAAACAGAGGTTTTTTATATTGTACAAATGTGTTGAATCCTAACTAGATGGCGTTGTACATTTATTCAAATTTCTGAATGGCGCTATAGAAATTTACCTACAATGTGTTGTAATACTTGTATTTACAATGAATATTGAGACATACCGAGACATACAGAGTCAGGAAAATAAACCATAAGTGAAGGAAGAAAAGTTTTGTTTTACTTATACCTGTGTGCTACACACACCGAAGCGACTACTGCCCAAGTAACCAAGCGGTTGTTCATGGTCCTTCGAGCCGGATATACCAGCTGGTATATCTGGAGGGCACCTTAACGATGGTGCAGTTTTTGCGGAACTGAGGGGGTACGGAGTTGGACTTGTTCCACGGCCAGAGTAAGCTGGAGTTGGTGAGGAGCTGACTGCAGCATCAGGAGCCAGGGTTGGCGGAGCCCTACCTTGGACTTCGAGACAGGCAAGGCCTGTCAGGACACTGGACCGGTACAGGAATAACGGAGGTGACGACACAGTGAGTAAGAAGTGGACAAAAGTGAGTTACACAATTTTAAACCTTAATACAGTGAACTTAAAGTTCAAATTATTTCATTCAGTGAAGATTTTCAAGGACTTTGATTATTTTAGTAGATTAGCACTTAGAATTTTAGCTTGTAAAAGTGGTTCAGACGGGGAACCTATGCCCAAATTCATCTGGGACTTAGAAAAAAGTTTGGACATAGAAAAATTCTAGGACTTAGAAAAATTTTGGGACTTTAAAATATTTTGGAAATAGAAAAAATTTTGGACATAGAAAAATTCTGGGAGTTTAAATTTTGGACTTCTACATTTTAAGGTTATACTTGTCTGGGCACTTATAATTATTGTTTTGTTTTTCTATTAAAAATGGAGGGCAAACTGTTGCGTCAAACTAACATTTTTAATAAAATTGTTAGAGCTAGAGACAATTTTAAAAAATCTTGTAAAGATGTAACTTCGGATACGTATATCGAAGTAAGATTAGAAGCGTTGGAACAACTATGGATAGAATTTGTTAAAACTGATAGAGAACTGATTGAAAAGTTTGCTACGCTTTTAATAGAACAAAAATATACAACCGAAGACATTTATAGTAAAGCTGAAGAAACTTATTTGGATTACAAAACAGAACTTAAAACTTTACTAAAGTGCAACGAAAATAAAAATTCAAAAACAATTAAAGATAGTGAATCTATATCACAAATTCAACTGCCAAAAATTATTATTTCCAAATTCTCGGGTCAATATACCGAATGGATAACTTTTAGAGATTTATTTACATCAATAATACATAATAACAAAACATTAGGAAAGGTTCAAAAATTATATTATTTAAAAAGTTATTTATCTGGGGAAGCTGAACAACTGCTGAGACAGATACCAATTGCAGAGGACAATTACGAAAGATGTTGGTCATTATTAAAAACAAGATATGACAACAAGCGGTATCTATCACAGCATCTTTTAATA
Source organism: Protodeltote pygarga (assembly GCA_936450705.2). Taxonomy (NCBI): domain Eukaryota; kingdom Metazoa; phylum Arthropoda; class Insecta; order Lepidoptera; family Noctuidae; genus Protodeltote; species Protodeltote pygarga. The sequence continues at coordinate 14,337,214 of OW388262.2, read as the reverse complement.
CGTTTACTCAGTCAACAAAACATAACTGTAGGATCGTCTAGTAGTTTAAAAGAACTACTGGACACTACTAACGATTGTTTAAATGGCTTAGAAAATATTGGTATCAATGTTAAGAATTGGGACATTATCTTAATTCATATTGTAACTCTAAAACTAGACCTAGAGACCAGAAAACATTGGGAGTTCGAAATAAATATTATCAATGAGTCGAATGAGTTGCCAACATTCAAACAATTTCAAGACTTTTTAACAAAGAGGTATCGAGCTCTTGAATTTCTGGACTCTAAGTCAAATAATCATGATAACCACAGGTCAAATGTGACAAATATTGTATGTCCATTTTGTTCAGACGATTCTCATAAGTTGAGTTCGTGCAAATCATTTGCTCGAGAATCAGTGGACAAACGTCGCGATTTCGTCATGTGTAAGGAACTTTGCTTCAATTGTTTGGGACGTTATCATGGAGCGAAGGTCTGCCTTAACACTACGATGTGTAAGTTGTGTCGTCGTCGTCATCATACCTTACTTCACCCTAAAGCAGTTACACTTAAGACCACTGGTGTTGGATCTAGTAGTTGTAGGAGTGTGTCACAGGTTTGGGAGTCTCCAAAGGCAGAAAATAATTCTGCAGATAACGCAGAAAACGTTTGCTGTTTTTCGACAGGCAAAATATTAAAACAGGTTTTACTACCAACGGTGTTAGTTAAAACCGAGTCGGAAAACGGTCGTATCAACATCATCAGAGGATTACTGGACCAAGGCTCTCAGGGGAACTTTATCACAGAGAGTGTAGTCCAGAATCTGAAACTAAAGAAAATATTAATCAAAGGTCAGATATCTGGTCTAGGCGGGGACCAAGCTAGGTTGTCAAAAGCGATTGTTAACATAAAATTACAATCTAGAGTAAATTCAAATTATTTACTTACGATTAAAGCTCATGTTCTGCCGTCCATAACTACTGTTCTTCCATCGAGGCGAGTAGTTGTACCGGATTGGCCAGGACTCAGAGATATTGAACTTGCTGATCCAAGTTATCATCAGCCAAATAAAATTGATTTGTTATTAGGAGCGGACGTTTACAGTCAAATTATCAACAAAGGTCTTATTTGTAGTCCAAACGGTTCTCTGGTTGCGCAGTCTACTACTCTAGGCTGGATTTTATCAGGAGTGGTAGATACATCAAGTACTCATCCTAAAGACTTATCAGCATTTCATTGCCAAGGAAGAGAAAACTTACTGCAAAACTGGAAACTAAAATCGGAAAAAACATTTACTAAGACTACAAAACACAGACCAGAAGAAAACATACATAAACAAATGTATAGAAGTAGGATTTCTACAAATAAAGATAGGAGATATGTAGAGTACTTACCGTTTAAAAAAAAAAAAGTCAAACTTCGAACGCAGTGAGAGTCGAACTATAGTTGAAAACAGATTTGAATATTTTAAAAATAAAACAGCAAGATTTTTATAAATATTTACAACTTTTACACGCGGTCAAAGTTTTAAAAAATAAAAGTAAAGAATAAAAATATGATGTACTTACCTGATAACGCAGTAGCAAAACCTGGGAAGGATAAAGTAAAATTATTTAAATAAATAAACGTATAAACTTACCTGGGAGGGAACCGAAGACATTTGCCTTATCCTGTGAAGTAAATACAACTGGAATCACCTGAAAGAAAAAGATAAATTATTTATGAAAAAATGTTTTTTAATCAACAAGTATTGGTTCATTGCCTTTATTAGCGAACAATATAAGGGCTAGGACACATAAGCTTTATAAAGCAGTTTAATTAAAATAAGCAATGTTATTGGTCTGTAACAAATTTAAAAAAAATAACAACTATACTTACCAGAATACCTTGACTACGTATTCAAATATTGTGATACTCACTAATTAGATGGATACTTATCAAATCCGACCAAGAAGAGAGTCACACGGCTTTTGCGATGCTTCGAATATGGCATACGCTGCGGTTTTATCACTGTGTGATCGTTTCGATGGCGGGTAATAATAAGCAGTATCACATAGGTCAGGATTTATCAACAACACAAGTGGTCTCAAGGATATCTGCGACAGTTCTTGTGTTAGGGGGAGAAAAGGGAACTCTGTCACATAAAAATGCGACAAGGCGATCTTCCTTCATGTCGTTGGTGGTATAGTATTATCAAGCACAGAGCATCCAGGCATTGACGGAATCGTGCGGAATGTCATAACAAAAGAATTAAACCTGTTTCCAAAATTAAACCATGTATTGATTTATTTTAGACTTTACTGCTAGATTTTATAAAATAAATGCTTATAAAATAAAACCATAGGTAACTAGTAAATGTTAAAATGTTTAATTTAGTATACTTTTTTAACTATTTACATTGTATTTACATCACAAAATAAATGTTCTTTGTTACTTCTATGGCACAATTTTAGCATCAACTTTAACTTTATATTTAAGGACCAGTGTCCTTAAATAAGGGGGAGTATGTTCAACGCCCTTGCGGTCTTAAACAGAGGTTTTTTATATTGTACAAATGTGTTGAATCCTAACTAGATGGCGTTGTACATTTATTCAAATTTCTGAATGGCGCTATAGAAATTTACCTACAATGTGTTGTAATACTTGTATTTACAATGAATATTGAGACATACCGAGACATACAGAGTCAGGAAAATAAACCATAAGTGAAGGAAGAAAAGTTTTGTTTTACTTATACCTGTGTGCTACACACACCGAAGCGACTACTGCCCAAGTAACCAAGCGGTTGTTCAGTGCCAGCCACGCCAGAGTCGTCTCTTCCCGACAGCGGATGATGTCACGAACAGTGATGTATCTTAGTATTATTTGATTTATGTTTTCGTAGTGTCAATGTCTGCTTTCACGTTGTTTTAAACTTTGTTACTGCTGCTTAATATTAATACAATAGGGTCAAATTAATTAAAATAATGATGTTACAAATGGTATTTTATTTCAAAAATAGGGGACGAAAAGCCATCTTTAATTGGTTATCGATAAGGTTTTGGAATCCCTATTCTTTTTTGTAGGTATTTGCGTTAAATTTGTGGCTTGGCGTGGGAGGGATGCCGATGCGTTTACGTTCTGGCGGTCAAAAGGTTAAGTCTTTTTATATGAGTATTTTACTTGGATTGGTTAGTCGATGGTTGACAGGTGATTTAGAACTGAAAGGATTAGCAAGAAGGTATTAAGAAGCATGGTTGAGTAGAGTGCTTGCCGCAGGTGCTGCGCGCGCTGCGGCTGGCGTGGGAGCGCGGCGCGCTGTTCACGGTGAGCGCGTCGCTGACCACGGGCCGCGAGCACGTGCTGGCGTGGGCCGCGCCGCCGCCGCCCGCCGCGCCGCAGCACTACGCGCCGCCCGCGCACCCCGAGCGCCTGCTGCGCCACGCGCTCGCCCGCCTGCACGCGCTGCTGCACGAGCCGCCCGACCAGGCCTTGCTGTAGCCTGTATGTAACTATAACACTCAATCAACAACAACTAACAAACATTCCAACTTACATGACATTGTATTAATATTATAATTACAATACCACGTGTCTTGTGTTAAAACGCCCATTTAAAATCAAATTACAATTTTGTTACATAATATTGCTCCTACGTAAGCCATTTAAAAACAACGAATTTTATTTCAAAAGCTATGTAGTTTATATTATATAAAATGAATTATTAAAAAAAGTAGTATAATATTATAATTATAAAAACGCCACGAGAATTGACTAGATAATAATATTTATTTACACATCGCGTGATTGAAAGTAGGTAAGACAAAGTGCACTTTGTTATTTAATAACATAGACAGATAATTAATTATAATTATAACAGTATTTATAAGTATACATACACGTTGTTAAGACTGCCACGGTAGATCTGCATTTATACTAATTACGAAACAAATGATGTAGACCAATATCTTTGACTGACAAATACAAACCGGGCGCGGGGCACCATAACTAGTAGGAACTGGATCATTGTTCTCGTACTACTAGCATTACATCTCTTTCTAGAGTAAGGAGTAAGGTTAAGTAGCGCTTGAAGCAATCTGTCCATAGATGGGTGACCATTAATGGATTATTAATTTCGACTTTTGTAAGGCACATTATACAATAGACCTTGGTTACCACTTGGTAGTCAATAAGTCGAGTCCCTAAAGGCGACCGCGACATATTCCATTCCAAATATACATATTGAACTCTATCGTCATAAAAATTAAGTCGATTTCTGAATCAACTAAAACTTTTTTAAATTTATTTATTCATAATCTGCTTGTTACTACAAACATAAAGTTTTTCAAACTGCATAACAGTGTTTGAATAATCTGTCCCAATCGGTGTTAAAGTTCCAGTTCCGAAAGAACTTTTTTTTTAATATAATATGTTAAATAGACTTCACCAAAAATTGCCAATTATATTTGTCAGTCAAGGATCAAAATATCTGACAGCTTTAAAATCCTATTCATGACGAAAAAAGCGAAAGTATTTAACATTATTGTAACAGTAAGGTAGTTGACTATTAAGGAGTTTTCACATTCTCAACGACTAAGACTCTCGGTCGTCGATAATAATGAATCTTATACCTATAAAACAGTACTGCTACTACTACTGCTACTGACTAAATAAAACATAACACACAGCCTGGTTTAGGTTTTGTGTAATAGGCTAAATTTCTAAATAAACTAACTACTAAGGAAGGAATTTTGGATCCCTAAGCGGTTAAAATAGGGGATGAGAAATCAGAAATTCACCTGGACAACGTTGCGAGTGAAGTTATTTATATTTTGAATACTATCGGCGGCTGAGTGTCATATAGATAATATACAAGACATATACATATTATATTAATACTTGTATGTTATCGGTGAGTACAATACCACCGGCGACAACATCATTTCGGTGAATGTGAAGTCGCCCTAATGTCAGTTGTGACAAGAGTATGACGTCATATTCCAAGAAGGCATCAGTCTATTTATTTAGCTGTTCTTTTAAAAATAAAATTATTATTAAATGTAGTCAACTACCTTTTATAAAAGATGCTTTTATTATTACGTAATTATTATTCGGATTATTCCATAGTTTTAAGATATATTTGTCTTCCAGACGACGCAATAAGACGAAATGAGTCTTCCTTTTTTAAATGTTATAAATTGTAGGTAGCTATACTTAAGAGACTGAAATATATCCGTTATGTTATATACGATGTTGAGTTATTTTTTATTCTCAACTCAACTGTGGGCTAATAGGCTGATATATCTGTAATTTAAGGTTTGTTTACTTGGAGTATTTCTCAATAGTTTTATTCGTTTCTCGCTGAGTAAAACAAAGTCAGAAAACGGCATGATTTGAGAAATTCTCCAAACGTAGAAAAACCTTTAGTTGATATGATGACGAATGACACTACTTCTTCATATGAGTTAGTCAAATTTGTATGTCCCCTACATACACATTTTATCTGTGGAAATATTGAACCGATTCTAAGAATTTTAAAATTTTCTAGACACTATCGACAAGTTGCTGAAGCGAAAGCTAGTTGATTTGGAAAAATATAACTAACAGTATATTCCATGTGGGACTCCTCGAATCGACCTCTCGCTCGGCTACATTTGCAACCTGCAGTGCCAGCATGCATTCTTTTATCGATTCTTGTAAATTTAACAATTTGAATCGTCAAATTTGACTTTAATATCAAATTTGTCGTTTTAAATGTTCGTTAAAAAATCGATAAAATGATCCTTGCTCACACCCCTGGTTTGGTTTCTAGACCATTTCAAAATATTCATATTAGACACATTGCAGATTCAATAAAACCCTTCCACTCTCAAATTGTGTACAAATAGAATACATTGTTGGCAGATTGGACCTGAAATGCGCGAGCCATAAATAAAAGTACAATGCTTACTCAAATATTTAATAGCAAATAGTTGAGTGCATGTGACTGACAGACGTTTTTACGTCACATGATTAATTACTTTCCTAAGATTGTTTATCTAAATATACTTTGACAATGGTCATGTTTCTTGAAGAGTATATTATACTATTATCTAAAAGAATTTTTATTTCAATAAACTAAATAATAAGGCAAATATATTAATAATATGCAAATTCCTTAACAATATTATGAACTTTCGGAATGATAAGTCCTGATCACACTAATCTGATTCAATACGCCGCGTGAATTCTGCGTTCCGCGGTCTGCGGTCTGCGTTCCGTATCGCTGATATTACACAAGATACTGTTGACGAGTTTCTACTCTTATGAGAGAAATGATACTCTGACGCATTGCACAAGAATCTACATTCGGACAATGAAAAGGCTCGAAAGTCGCAATTATATTAATTACTGATTCTTGTATTACAAATAACAAATGAAAAGAAATCGTTCGTCATCATATCACTATATTCAATCAGTATTTAGATGTATTTTGTTTTAGCTAAGTATAAGTCTTGCCAATAAGAGGGTTGTTAATATTGCCAACAGATGGCGCTAGTAATGTGTGTTAGGGCCATGTGTAAATGAACCTAGCGGCTAGCTTAGTCGGTGTCAATTTAAATGTACTAGCTATTTGTAATTGCCCGATCTGGGGCAACTTATTCTTGACCTCAAAATTTGGTAATTCGTTCCGCTTCTAATATGAAAAACTAGGCCGTTAATGTGAATAAAGAGCACCATTTTATACAAGTCAGGTTGAAATCTGATATACGGATCTATTATATACACAGGCCCCAACACACATTATTTATTTATGTTATATTTGCTGAGCATGACAGCGTATTGTAATAGTAAATGTATCGATTAGCCCTCTCTATACTAGCGCCATCTAGTAATCGCAGCTCAAACTCCTTTGTGCCTTAGTAGGTTAGAGACAAAATAAGATGCTATACAATAAACTTTTTATTTTTTATATAGCTAAATTGCGTCACAAACAATTATGTAAAATGGATCTTATTTTTATTCAATTAAGTATTTTTTTCTCAAGTTAAGTCTTCCAATGTAACATCCAATAGCTTTATTATTTTACATTTGTTTAAGATATTCAGTTACGTTTACAGGCGATTTTGGACCTTATTGATTAGCAGATTAATGAGAAAATCCTTGTGTTAATGTTTACGATTACGACGTTCTCTGAAAATTACGTTTGCTTGCCAAAGTTACACCATTCATTGACAGCTAAAACTTATAAGTTTAATGTAATATTTACACTCGTATCGAGATATATTTTATTGTTTAATAAATATAGTTATTTATGAACTTACTTTTGCGTTTATATTCCTTCCTTCCTTGCAAACAAATATCCGTAATACACGAGTTTTAAAAGGATATATTTTTCCCTGTACCTAATAGATAATTTCTCTCAAACAGAAAAAAAATACTTTTCAATATTGGGTTTACGCACGCGCAGGGGCGCGTTTTTTTTACTACGTCGGATGTGTGTACTAAATTCTTGCAAATGGACTAACTAGGAACTTGATAAATTTTCTATTCTTTTTTCTTAATCTCTGTCAGAAAGAGAGATGCAAGAGAATTAGCTCTAATGACATCCTAATTGCTTTTTTAAAAGGTGGTTATAATGTTAAGGCTCCTCCCCTTTTGCCTGGTGTCTGATATCTCGTGTCATGATAGCTGGTGTGTCGTGATAAGATCCATGTCGTAAAACCATGTTGATACCTGACGGCAAGCGATGACGCGGTCGACGACGCGACGTTACACGCTACAACGCAGCAGAAGTGATTGAACACAATGTTTCGATACATTACGTCATATTTGTACTTCTATCAGCAAATCGATTTCGTAACTTTGCCATTTTGCGATAAAAATGTGTCCTAGTGAGGGCGGACCTTTAGGTTGAAGTTGATGAGACGATGTAGGTATACAACAAATATGAAACTACTGCAAGGACAAAATGACAAAGCAATTGCATAGCAGATTGCGTTTGCGCTATGTATAATTTATTTTGGTACGACGCTAACGCGTGCAAGAAGCACCTATACTATTTAATGCATTATACGTTATCATTATATAATATTTACTAACTGTCAGAATATTTATCTGAACCAACGAACAATAACCGTTTCATCTCAAACAGTAGCTCCTCTGAGTCCTCCGCAAATACCTACAATTTGCGCTATGATGAATATTCGATAAAATCTATAAATTTACAATACTATCACTCTTATTTCTTGAACAATAAGACCCATCATACATTTGGTGTGGCCAATGTTATCAAAGAATAAAGGGTACCTACAGTTATCTACACTAATATTATAAAGAGGAAAACTGTTTGGTTGTCTACACTAATATTATAATCTACATCTACACTAATGTTATAAAGACGAAAACTTTGTTTGGTTGTAATGAATAGGCTTAAAAACTACTGGACCGTTTTTAAAAATTCTTTCACCATTCGAAAGCTACATTATCCACGAGTAACATAGGCTAAATTTTATTTTGGAAAAAAATAGGGTTCCGTAAGATATTTGGGTTTTTCGGACACAAGGTGTAAAAAATCAACCAGAAAAGTGACTTATTTTGCGTACGATGCCTAAACTATAAAAGATAGAACCATAAAATGTTCTAATTAATTGTAGATCTTATAAATATCTCCAAAAAAGTCCGCGAAACACTATACCTATCTATGTCGAGTGATGCACAACAACCATTTTTTTATCTAAAAATTTTGAATTTTTTTGGACTACATTTAAACGCATTTATTGTACTCGTGCTATTAATCCTTATCAAAATAAATTATTTCTTCACTAAGTACAGTTTATGTAGATAATATTTGATCTTTGAATGATTAAAATTGGACGTTTGGTTTTGAAGTTATGGCGAAATTAAAATATTACGATTTCTGCTGCACGGCCCGTTGCGAAGTGAGCGTCACCAAGGCGCGTGCGCGTGCGGGAGGGGAGTTTAGATAGATCTATGAGTAAGGTTGTATGTGTACGAATATTACAAAGAGAGACAATTTGATTGTTTAAATGTTTGTTTACACACTTAACTGCTAGACCATGGAAAAGGCGATTACTAAGGGAAAAACCCAAATTCTGCCGGAAGTCATTATTCCACGCGGACGAAATCGCGGGCAAAAGCTAGTTAATAGATAAAAGTGGTGTATATAATGTGATCCGATGAATACTAGCTCCATATAGAATCATAATGGTGGGAGAAAATAAACTGTTGGTCCTCGAAGACTTTTTGAGTAAAAAACAGGTGCATCACTTGTTGAAGCAGACCATTGGCGAGGATGTTCAGTGGGTGCTCCAAGGGTGCGAAGTGAAACCAGCAACGGTCGGCTTAGCGGGCTTCCTCGGACAACATTTGCGGGGAATCTTACAAGTGACAGTTGATGGAGAAGTGAAGAAGATACACATCTTTATAAAGTGCATACCGACGAGTAACAAGCCGAAAGCTGAGTTTATCGACGGAAATAATTATTTTAAACGCGAGAAGTTAATGTTCAAAGTGTTTAAGGATATTCGGGATGACAATGGTGAGTGCATTTTGACCTGTTTTCTAGATTTAAGTACCTATTTATTTATTTTTTTATTATTAGCCCTCGGGGTCCCAATAATGAGCAAAGGCCTCCCTCCATTTTCGCCACTCTTCTCGATCTTGTGCCGAATCAGGCCAATTTTTAAGAAATTTATCAATTTCGTCCCGCCATCTCGTTCTCTAAGTACCTATAGAATGATATTTTTTACGCACAGTAAATTGTTCGCTTGGTATTTAAAAAAACACATAGATCATTGTCACCAATATTTTTAGTAATAATAGTGTTGTAAAAAAAGCAAATTTAATTATCCTAGCCTTATTAGTCCGCTTCCAATTTATTCTGATGTAGTTGAATATTTAAAGTTTTCTACGGAGTCACTCACAATCACCCTAGATAGCAGTTTTTTTGGCATATTTTGCGATCAGTCTTGAAACTAAGTAGGAGTGTTCAGTTGAAGCTGTCATTTCCAGGGTATTAGCCTTTCATTCTGGGAAATCAGCAACAAGGTGTACAAGACCGGTCCTAAGACAGAACCCTGTAGTATCCCTTCTACAATATTTTGATTATTGAAGTATATCCCTATTCTTGGAGAATTCGATGTGGGAGGTATGAAACCAGCCATAGATAGTAGTGTGGAATGATTGTAGCTGTTCTAATTTGCCAAGTAAGCCTTTATGCCACGCCTCACCTAGTTGAAGGCCTGTTAAATGTCCTGACACCCAGCTGAGCAGTAATACTTTGTCTCAAAAGACTTCTGTATTTTATCACTTGTTCGACCGTTGAGTGTCAGTGATGAGGGCCATAGCGAAATTGATGTATGACTTTATTATTAGCCAGTATTGGTTCAATTCCATATATCCAGTAGGATCTTCTCAAATGCTTTAACTTATTGGCCTATATTATGAGATAATTATCCTCTAGTGGCTCTCCAGGTTGCTTCGTTGGTTTGGTTTAAAGATGTTGAAAAAAACTTACTGAAACATTTTATTCTCTCCAGATCCAAAACCATGGTGTCCAAAAGCATACATCTACACTAGCTCAGTGATCGTGATGCCAGACTTGGCTATAAATGGGTACGCCTCCTACCCCTACTTGCAAACTTTGGACCTAGAGCACATGTTGCTCGCAGCAACAGCCATCGCTCGCTTCCATGCCGGCTTCACCAACTACGAGACGAAGAAAACCATCGCTGCAAAACGACCTTACAATATTAACGAAGAATATGCCAGCTTACTGGAAGAAGCTACGTTTTGTGATTCCCCGTGGCTCACGGCCTGCGCCAAACTCTCTGCGAACTTCATCAAAGCATTCTCTAATAAATCTTACCGCAATCTTACAGATATAGAGGCTAGGTTAAGGAAATCGTTCTTAGTATCGTATGATAACGTAACGGAACACAAGGGGACTCTCAACGTTTTGATTCACAAGGATCTGTGGGCGAACAATATCATGTTCAAGTACGAAAACGATGCGCCGACCAGCGCCTTAATGGTAGACTTTCAATTAATCCGGTACACACCGCCAGCGTTCGACGTGATGACATTCTTATATTTAAACACTTCTAGAAGCTTTAGGGAGCAGCACGAAAAGGAAATTTTGGATCATTATTTCTCAGTATTTTGCGAAAGTTTGAACGACGAGTCTAAGAAAAGAATCGATGACTTGGGTTACGATAAGGATAGTTACTTGTATTGGTGTGAGCAAGCTCGTATGTTCGGAATGGTAGAGCCGATGAACATATATCCATTTACTTTGATGAATCCCGAAGTTGCCCAGGAGATATTTGACAATCCTGAGACGTTTGACAAGTATATAAACGAGGACAGAACAGAGCCGGTGTTGGCGTATGCTCAGAAGTGCAGAGTCTATAAAGAGAGGTTACTGGAGGTCTCCGAAGAATACGTCGAGAGATACATACCTACTTAGCGAATAAATTGGCAACGTTTTAGTGTCACTATTGAACTGAATGTTCACATTTGTGATGTGAGGAGCTTTGATAATAGCTTTATCATAAACAAAAAAATCTAAAATAAGTACCCACTTTATCATTATAGCTCATTTATGTACCTACACATTTTATCCTCGTAATAATACGATCCTTATAGGTACTCGTACAACATCTATAACCTCCAGTTGCAGTGTTAACAAACACATTAATTGTTGCCTCTTCACCTAACGCGTACAAATAAAGCTACTAGACACCTATCAAAAGCTGTCCAGTCACGCGTCCTCTGCTCCCTGTGTGAAGATGTGTCGGTGCGTGGTGATGCAAGTCAGGCGCCATATGGTGTCCGTCGCCCGGTATGGACACGCCGGCCGGCTGGCTAGGGTTGACACTAACTTGTTGATATTTTATAAATTTTAAGGACAGATTCAGCTAAGTGTAATCGTCAGGCATCCCTTATTAAATCAGAGATTATTCGTGTTTTAAAATAAATCAAATATACAAAACAAATTATTATTTGTGATTTAGTAATTTCATTTAATCCTAAATATTTCAAAAAACCTTCTCTCTTGGTGTTATTTTGATAGCAACCCTGGGCATGACACAGTTAGCGCGAACAGCCTACGGATATTATGGACATGTCACGACACTCGGCTCGCCATATTGAGAGTGAAAAATAGCCTGTTTACAACTAATGCTGTTTATTTGCGATCAGCACTCAATACTCCGAACTTATGCAACCAGTACAGTAAAATATCTATATAACAAGAGAGAAATCAAATAGCAAGCGACATTTTAGGAGGTCCTAGGTCGTTGAAATCAATTAATAAACGATATATGTAAGTATAGCTAAAAGAATTGTCTAGTAGGTTCCTACATTTTAATCCATTTAATCGGTATAACGACGTTCAGTGGCATGCATTTCCCTTGTCATTGCGTTCTTCACTTTAGGTATCTAATGGTGGTTAGACAACTTAGTAGCAAAGGTTTAACAAACCACCCATTGGTATGCATCTATACCTTCACCATCGAGAGGTTCTCTAAGGTCTATCATCACGAAGTCATCGGATAGGTACAGCCATTTACTTTTAGTTTACCTATGTTACAGAATAGCAAATTGTTAGTTACTGGTTAGATTAGAAATTCTTATAAAGATAAGGGATAATAGTACATAAAAAGAAAAATAAATAGAGCATTGTGCAATGTGATAATAAGGAGTCAGGATCTCTGAAGGGCAGCGGGTGTCATCCTGCGCGGCTACCCGAGCTACGCGGGCGTCGAGCCATGACACTGCGCACCTTACATGTTGTCTGCTATACAATAAAAGCATTGTACCATTTGCGTATATGCACGGAACGGAATGAGGACTTTCAGTTTTAATATTTAAATTCGAATACGGTCTCTTTACTTATGTCAATCTACATTAAGAATTGTATATTATCCTATTATTTCGTAAATATTGAGCACCATATAATTAGTTCACAACAAGTACTAAATATAAATAAGTAGGTAGGTTCTTATTTATATAAATTTGATATACATGCTCTAGGTACGTTAAATGAAATTATTACAATTAGGCTGTGCTAAGGTGGCAAATAAGCATAGGTAAACTACCTACGGCAGTTGGCCCATTCTTGCCAATAGCCTGCTACCATAAAATGTTTTTGCAAATAATATATCGTGGATATAAGTCTTCTGCCAATGTGCAATTAGGTATATACCTAGTAGCGTTGTTAGCGTCACTGAAACACACCATAAATAAAGCAATGTCACCAATAACTTAACATTAATTACAATCACTGTCACCGAAACTTATGTACACAGTTAACAAAATTAATAGTTAATTAAGGGACAAAAACCAGATGATTGGTGTGAGGTCGTTGTGGTTGCATCAGCGTGTAAATCTGTCGTTTGCGATACGCATCGTATACATGGTATAATATGATTCAGCTATATCGCAGCGCCGTACTAGGAACAAATTATTTTAAATTAAATAATTAGTCTGAAGTCTGAATCAATAATAAATTCATATTCCTATTCATATTTTATTTATCACTTACCTGACCGCAGACGTTATTCAGTAAAAGAAATACGTGGAAAAAAAGAATTTTAATTTTTCCCGAATTTTTCATTTTCCTTTTTCTTTCATAAAAGCTTCACGAACGAACAAAATTAAATTTTTATTTATATAGAAGATGGATATCAAAATATACCTACTTATGTAAAATACCTATGTAATTCGGTGACATATCTTACTAGACCTAATATTTAATTAGCACTGCACCATGTACAGGGGCATTTTCCTCTGTTAGTGATTTTAATGTATTTCATAAAACTCACTTCTTCTTATCGTATGGTTGATCAACAACCTGGTGTCAGAGTTTAAACCGCCCGTAGGCCTCTGACATGTCTTAAACTCACTGAAATCTCTTTTACATTTATCTAACTGAAGAAATTATTGAGGTGTACCTAAATGATACTAACTTGAGCCTAAGCATCGCATGTTTAGCTCGGGTAGATTTCCGGTCTTATAATATAATATTACTCAGCGAAGTATATTCTCAAGCCGGCCCTGCCAATCACCCCCTCGAGTGGGACAAGGGCGGCATGTCGCCCAATACGGCACGTCAATGACGTCTCACTCACATGCGTGTGCGCAAATATGTTTTATAGTACAACATGTACGTACTGTAGTCTGGTAATATTGTTCGTAAAATTGACGTTGACTAATTTACACACTCAATTTTTTTAATAAAGCAATATTGCATTAGGTAAGTACAGTAAAAACAATCTTTTTACGATATTCTTAAATTCATTACATCTTTTTTAACATTTTGTACAAGTATTATTACAATACATATTATAAATTATTATTAACAAACAAATAAAATAAAAGCTCATAGGTACGCAAGCGCGTAAGCGCACTCTATTTACTAGTATGTACATCAATACTATTAGTAAGTAAAGTGTTAGCTAAAATTAAGCCTTCCCCTTAGCGAGAATAAAGAGTCGGAGAAGTGGGTTGGTAAGGTGAAAGAAACAACTTTGTGATCGTTTTGTTTTATTTTAACTTATTGATTTACAATATACCTAGTGGACCATTATTTTTCCGACTTTAAGTATGTCAACATGTAATAGTTAGGTAAAATGATATTTTAGTATTTTCCGTATTTTATGTCATTGCTTAGATATTATTAATTTTCAATATTTAGTACGTCACGTCGGTATTTTAATATAAGTTTTACGAAATTCCTGCAACTCATTCAATAACATTTTGATAGTTTTATAAAATATATAAATATATATATATAAAATTTTAAGGTAAATCCTTAAAATTTTAGAGGTTTAAACTATCAGGTTACTTGTACCAGTTATACCTATCAAACAGTTTTTTTATTGCTGCCGCACAAATTGACTCCATGCTGCCTGATGGAAAGCAGTCAGTGAAGTCCCTTGGTGATGGCCATCATCCCAGCAGCCAGCACAGCGATAAGACTCCATATGTAATTTCAATGGTGAATAATGGTCAATAAAGAATATTCTATTCTATTCTATTCAAACATTTATCTTAGATCACTGCAGTTCCCGGTAACATTCCAGTATATTAACTATATCGATTGTTTTTTTACTGGTAGTACCTACTGGTACACAGCATATCATAGCGTTTGCGCAGTGCGCACCTTCTCTTGCATTCATTCAGCGACCAAATATGGGTCAATAAGTTACATTAGCAGTACCAGGAAAACCGATTTATTAGAACTGATGTCATAGCCCCTGAACTCATTTGATTTTACCGAATAGGGTGACTGGATACAGACCATTTGTGCTTCAGATACCTAGGTGATGCACAAGAATATAATTCGGAATTAAAAATAAATACATTGAGCTAGGTATGGCACTGACCTCAATAACTGTTTAATTATAAAGATCTCTTTTAATTCTTTGAAATGTTTATTGGCTACATTTAGTCATTGCGGTTTGACCATGCATTGTTACAATACACTACTAATATTTACGCATGTTAACATGTTTATTAATAGTTAGTACTGCCAGATGTTAGTTTTCGAGATTGTCACGTCTTTCTTCATAATCTTCCTAAACAGATCTTATCTTACCTATTTCCCGTTTTACGCTGCATCTATTGAGAAAAAAAGGATACCTATTCCTTTGAGCGATTCATCTGCAGAAAAGCAATCTATTTCATGGCTGATCGGCTGTACATCTGTACTCCAAGTCAAGTTTTAAAATGCCACCATTTATACATACTTTGTTTTATTAATCGTGGTCATTATTTATCTTTTATAAGTTAGAAATAAGAAATAGCGGCTTTCGGAGCCGCAGTTTTCTAAAAACTTTTTAAAGGTTGTTTATCTCCATTGATTTTATAATTTAAGAGTCATGCAAATGGTAAAAGGTTTTTTTTTATAAAATTAATATCTTCACTTAGACAGATAAAAGCTTCTCACGTTATACAATAAATCACTTTCTATGGCGACTTGTTTCGGATGATAATATATTATCTTGATAAAAGCAAGTTTAGTGATAATTTTTAAATTGCCCTAATTTGCTACAGTATTTTAGCTTTACATATTACTAGCTTCCGCCCGCGGTTTCGCCCGCGTGGTATGTCGATAAATAATAGTCTATGTGTTTTTCTGATGTATAAGCTATATTACTGAACAGTTTCATCAAAATCCGTTCAGTAGTTTTTTGAGTAAAAGAGTAACAAACATCCATCCATCCTCACAAACATTCGTAGGTATTTAATTTATAATATTAGTAGGAAATAAAAAAGGAAAATTAGTTAGTTCATTTCAAAGCTGCTGGTCCAATTTTAATGACATTTGTGTATCCCTGGATGGTTTATTTTCACATTAGACCTGGTAGGTGGCGCTGATATCGGGTAAAATTAGAAACATGGAGGTAAACAGGCAGAGGGTCAGGAATGAAAACAACGTATATTATAAGATGAATGCCATTTAATATAATGTCTCTACTCTCTAGTAAACAATGCATTTTTTATTGTGTCATCGTCTGCTGCGTGTAAGAGAAAAAATATTGGTAAGTATATAACAGTCATGTTATATATCTCGTAGGTATTCTCTTTATACTGAATGTACCACCAGATAATATCACGTGGGAGGTATTGACACGATCTTTTCCTTATTTATTGGCCAAAGCGGTGACACATTATCTATGCACATTTATTATCATCGCGTTTTTGTAGAATCTTGTAAAAATAAAAATAGAATAAATAATATTTCCTCCATAGTAGTTCCTCTCTAGTTCTTTCATGTTCGACTTCAGGGCTGCTTAGTAGCACGTGGATTGCCTGCTCATCCTCCTCTTTACATGCTCTACATATAGGTAAAACTGGGTTTTTATACCAACAAGGTGTTTATTAAATAAGCAATGGCCCGTGAGGCCATTCTAAAGCGTAGGACCAGTTTGTATTTCCACTTTAGTCCAAGTTGTCCCGCAATTTCGGGTTTACCACGAAGGTATTTTTTTATTGATGGAGGTCCAATGAATAGTTTTATTGGTCCACAGATTACCGGATATGCAAACAAACAATTCCCATTTCGATTGCATTACTTGATTTGAAAGGAATTCTATCCCAAAATAAGTTATCTGAGACTTCAGAGCAAGTAGCGTATGGATAATGTGATTTCTGGACAAGTCGCGGTTAGTGTCGTGTGGTGAGTTGCGACAGGCGCGCCCTGCGGCTGTGCTTGCGACATACTGTAAGTAATACTTCTATTAGTGCCGTATCCTAGTGTAGAGCTTGATTGATACAGTACTAAAAGTCTACTTGTAAGCACGGTCAAGTTGTTACGGGAACTTGACGTCAATTTTAAAAAGAAATGACTAAAGTAGATAGGTACTCCCGTAACTGACAAATTCAATGTTGCCAATTAGACACACTTAAAGTTCTTTCGCTTAGTTACTAAAGCAGATTGGGTATATTCCTTTTGTTACTTGTTGATTAGTATTGGTTAAATTAAGGGTTATGTCGTCGATCTCATACGGCATACCTACATGTGGAGAATGAGATGAGAGATGTTGAATCCTCTGCCCGCCCCTTTGAAGAAATGTTTCAAACCTTATGATTTATAACGCCTGACCTAAATAATACGTTATCATGGCTTACGAACTATCGTGTATCATAGCTATTGCAGGTTTCTGAAATGTGAAGTCTAACCTTAAGCATGGATTTCTCGAAAATATGGATTTCAAATGTTTATCCAGAACCAAAGAGTCCAGAACCATGTTACTAATTCCGGAAGCAAACAAATCATAACAGCCTCATCTCTCGTCAATCTATGAAGGCTGCGCCCACGCAGTTTGATTAATGCGCCACCCGCTTATTTATGATCTCTTGTCTATATTGTCTCTGCTAAGTGCGTTTTAACTTTGTGGGTTTCTAATTGTTCTTTATTATTTGTGTTGTGTCCTTTTGCGTCATTTGTTTATATAACTACCTATAATTAGGTACTGTCATTTTGCTTTTTTTAACGCTCTTGGCGCTGTGGTACCGTCATGTATTGACCCTACTACTGAGGTTAGGCAGTGCTTGACGCGGCAGCTCAGGGATGGTCCTTGGAAAGACACGACAAACAGTAGACCCCGGCTACCATTCGATGTGGTTGTCTTCAAGCCGAGTAGGAGGCATTAAGTAGGTTATATAGGTTACGGTAAATATGCGGTTTGATAAATTATAGGATTCCAACAGCGGGTGACCATAATCCCGCCTCTACCAACACGCACTGTGTCAGTGTGGTGGAGTATGATCTAATCGACCGATTTGAGAGAAAGCAAAGGCCTAGCAGTGGGATAGTAAGCTGAATTAGTTATAATATAAGAAAGTAATTATTTATTCTGCGAAAAAAGGCACCATCCAAAATATGAATAAAAGGGAGGTAGGGCGCGGGCGCAGCAGATAAAAACAAAAAGAATAGACACAAAAGAGTGCTGTGTAGATGGGCTATGGGTTGCGCTGAAAAAGAGTCTAGTTCAGCATATTATGCCAGACAGTGCTATGTAGTGAGTCGTGGACTCAAGCATACCAACACCCTTCAAACATATTATTCATATAAAATCCGTACCCTTTAATACGCAACATTGTGCAAGAACTTGCGTTCACGCATATTATATTTATTTTAAAAAGAATCTCAAAACCATGATTTATAATAAGATACACAAGTCATTTAAGGAGGTGCCCTTTGGGTATCGATGTCATTGCCACAACATAATAATTGTTCACGTAGTGCAACACTTTCATAGAGGACTATCATCGGTGCGTGCGCACATCGTCACACGCGCTCGTGAGCGCATGCGTGCTGCGGCGTGATGTGGATTTCTGCTGCATTCAAAATCAAAATGTTTTTATTAACAATTATTATTCTGAACCGCCAACCGCGGTTTTGGTTATGAAAAACAATGAACAAAATTTGAACCAGCTGCAGCGATCAAATGGTGCTCTGCCTGCCAATTGCCCAAGTGTCAATGTGCAATTCGTAATTCTTTTTCACATGTCGCATTTTTAAACCTTTTGTGGTGATATCAAATATGAATAACAGTTAGCAGCTAAGCTATTGTTACTATACTCTTCCTGTTCTGCTCATAGAATCCCCATACCGTAGACCAGTTATTTATTAACATATTTTAAGAGGCCTGCATCTGTTAGGACCGATACATGTCTATACTCTCATAGTGCAATCAATATACAATACATAGTAATAGTTATTTTGCTTTGAATCCCCATCTTTCTAACGTACCTTTGCATATTGGAGTTTTGTAAGCAAGATCTAGAAAAACCGAGAGCCCTTGAATATAAAGAGATGAAAGTTGTAATATTTAGTGTCAATGAGTAAAATTAATCATTTTAAATTGATTTGTTTCTCGGTCGGACCTAAAGCGAATATAAGCTGTTTAATGATTCTTTTACACCTTTGGAAAATACTAAATTTTCTAGATATGGTGATTTCATTCACAGTTCTCGATCGCGCATATGTGTAGGCGCTGGTGACGTCACCGCGGCGGCGCGCGGACCCTTATATGGCATCCACTCTCGCGCAGTCTCGCAAGTACTTAACTTTAATCCTATTAGTAAGCGTTGATTATTTCACATGTGTTTGTATGTATTATAGTTATTGAATTATATCGATTTTAATTAAAAACGGCTTAAATCGGAAATTAAAAGTTATCCCGATGTCCTAGACTTAAATCCACCCCTGGATTGAAACTAATCTTTAAGTTAAATTAAACTGTGAATCAACTTTTTTTTTAAAGTAGCTTATATTGTTGTATCCAAATTAGTGTACACAATAAAGAATTAAGAACTTTTTTTAACTCTACGAAACTATTCTTTTTTACTTATATGTATAAAAGTATGGATGTTGAATGCAGCCAGTTCTCAGGCATGTTCTATATGATGATGCGGTTAACACACAGTCGTCCATTTTTATTATTTAATATACTTAACCGTAAATTACAAATTTATTAGATATGTAAGATCTCAATTAGGTACACCAACTTTTAATTTTACTTTCCCAAAATATCTGTTAAGCTAGGTACACCTAAAATGATCAGTTAAGTTATCTCTCCAAATAGGTAATGTGGGCGCTTTCAAGTTACGCCAGTTTTATCCTAAGAACATTATTTACTAAGTATAATGTTTATTGAATCGCAGTAGACGTTTCACGTTGAAATGTTGCAAATTAGTTATTTGTATGCGATCTTTATTACGTACTCCACTAGATGTTTCGAAACGTATTTGTATACCGAGATTATTAGCTATCCACCTACTCGTCTTGAAACATCATTGAAGATCAATTCATATTTTTACCCGTCTGCGAATCTGCGCGAAACTAAAACAAGGGTATTCTGTGTATAAAATGTACATGTAGCGTAATTAATTAATTTAGTTTTCTATCTCATACCTACAGCTCTATTTTTCTACCGGATATTGCGATGTAAAACTAGCTACCTTCCTAGTAGATCCTTATATAGTAGAAATTCCCTCTGCTCGGATAAAATGGTTCGCATCTACCTTTCTCATGCACTTAACTTCTTATGTGGAATATCCTTCCGGGCTCCGTATTTGGGGATCTTCAAGTCAAAGAGTGAATAGGCAGATGTGTTCCAGTACAGACAATAGCGCTTATTCATGTTATGTCGTGATCATCAGGTCAATTATGAAGTTGTAAACTACACCTATATTATCAACTATTAAATTAAAACTAGCTGCTGTCCGCGACTTCCGAACGTCGCGAAACAACGACTTGTCTGATTATAATAAAACGTTATGCTGCTTGGAATGCCAGAAAAAGGTTCAAAATATATTTTTTTTGCGGTAGAGAACCTATCAACTTACTTTCTTCTTTTGACTAGTAAGAGGAGGAAAACCTAGATATTTTAAATTTCTTATAATTCTTTATTCCGATGTAGTCGGATGCGCGTGGGCAATTTGACCGAGATGATCAATGCGATCAATATCACAGATAACGCCTCAAAGTCTGCCGTTATTTGAGATTATTGATTTAGTCTGATGACTCGTTTAGATCGGCGGGGGAGTGTCTGGCCTTCGAGGCAATGTTGGTGGTTTGATGCTTGATACAGACAAAAGTTTTTGGACAGTATTTTATTTTCATACTCTGGGGAACTAGGATTGTTTCTTATATCGTTGGTGTAGTTACAAAAAAAGAAGGAGGTTGTCAATTAGATGAGTATTTATTTTCATGTTTGTACACCGATTACCTACTCTATAACTAGTGAGCCGATCTGAGTAAATCTTCCAAAGTGGGTTTCCAGATTTCATTACTAAGTTATTTTTTATTTTTTTAAAGCAAATCATTTAATCCTAAGCATTGGCACTGACTCCAAAACAAACGATTACGTCCAATTTATAGCTTTGGAGTGTTAAAAAAATAAGTTAAAATCGAAACTAACTAGTTTTTCTTTAAGATTATGACTCCGCATTGTAAAACCGTCGCCGTGTTAAGCTAATTCATCAAAGAAAAGGACACGCATTTCTTAAGGATGCTGCCTTCAAACAGAACAGAATTTATACGATGATTTAAAACCAATATATTCTTATAAGGATATTCGCCATTCCTGTATAGCAATGCCACCAACGCCGACGCACATCTAGCAGTAGCTAAGTAGTATTAATCTGCGCTTCTAATTCTGCTGTATTGTATTAAAGTATGAATGAGACAAATATAGGTTCTGCGTTACTTTGCGGGATGACTCTGTTGGTGATACTGAACAGCCTTATTAGACATAATGAGGTCGTCAAAATTTAAAAAAAAAATGTATTTACTTAGAACATATTATTATCAACTTTAACGAAGGTTTGCTTACGGAAAATGTGTAAATGATACCTATTAATTACCTACGACTACAAGTATGCTTAAATCGTCATTATAGTTTTTGAAGCTTGATATATTGGAAGTGGTCTCGCCTCCTTGACGTCAAAATGGCGGACCACCTAATAGATTTTTAGAGAGTAAAGTTCATTAGTATACAATTCCGCTCGCTGCCGTTCCGCGGTTCCCCTTCATCTCTGTATTTTAGCATTGAAGCTGTTCATATTAATACTCTTAGGTTGGATAGTTTGGGTTTAATGATTTATGTATCATTTGATTTATTCTGTCACCTCTCCCGATACGCAGTATGAGTAATTTGCTCCTTCCTTTTACGCACAGATCTAGGATTAGATTAATATGTCAGCTTGAAATACGACAGCATTAAAGATGGTTAGTTAGCTTATTGCTTATTTAGTTTGTGATGTCATTTCTATAGAATACTTTGTAAAGTTCAAGTTACCGGTACTTAAGGTGCAAAGTTACCTCGAGTACTTATAAGCAGTAATAGTATTGTATATTCTATAAGTATATCATGTTTGACTAAGTTGTTTTTAGGGTTTTGTAAGTATTAATTTATTTTACAAATCACAGCACCGCGCACCCAATACTTCACTAGTAGGGCTGCTAAAAGTGCAAAGCGTGCAAGTGTATATTTTCACAAAATTTTATAAAATTTTATGAAAATATATACCCGTATTTCCTACTTCCCATTAAAAAAAAAATACATTAAGTACATTTACATTGGTAAAAAAACAAATGGTATTCTATACTTAATATAAATTCTGTTCTATTTATTAGGTTATGGACCCCGATTGCAAGCATGTGCCAGGTTTGAACCCACACCCAGGTGTGTGGGTTCGAACCTGGCATGTGCTAATGTGACTTTTTCAATGTCATATTATTTACTTTCTTAGTTAATCTAAGACATCACTGACAAACAGTGAAGGAAAACATCACGAGGAAACTTGGACAAAACACAATAAGCTATTGTTGTTATTAATTCTCTGTATGAAGCCTTTGATGCCTTTGCCCTGCAGTGGAATAGTTACAGAATGACTTATTTATTAACCGACTTCAAAAAGGAGGAGGTTCTATGTTCGGCTGTATGTATTTTTTTTTTATTATTTTACATAAACATTCGCATATTTCATTCCACTTGTCCCACAGACGATATAGTTTTGGTTATCAAAGCTACCTTATAAGTAAGTAGCAAGTTTATAAAATGAAGTCATCGCGCAGGTTCTGATCCAGTTCCATTAATTCCGACCACCATTTCGGTGTTATCTTAACATTAAATTCTTTGTTTATATTGCAGTTATTTTGAGCAATGATGCTTGTATTCAATTATGTCATAGTTCCCATAAGTAGTTTATTGTGGATTTGGATAGAGAGCTTCGGTTAGAGGTTCGATAGGTCGTTGGAGTGACAGTCTCAGACGATAACTCTTCATAATTCTTTATTCATTAATTTTGTCCTATTTTCCAGAATTCGTTTTGCTTCCACTGATACAGGCAGTGTAGTATAATTATGGTCTTTAATCATTTGTGTCTGTTCGCTTTGTGACCAATAAATTTTCTTTATTTCTTTCCTTTAACAGTGTTTTCTGAACGAATTGCAAAACGACAAGAATTGTAAAAGAAAACCTTTCCTATTCCAATTTTAAGTTCACGACGCAAAAAGTGTTATAAATTTGACGTTTCTATGTGTCTATCTGTGGGTGTGGGATCGTAGCTCCCAAACGAATACACCGATTTTAATTTAGTTTTTTTATTTGAAAGTTGACTTGGTTGAGAGTGTTCTTAACTTAAACGAATTGAGGTTTGATTGTGTTTTGGCTTCATCAGGAGAACGACAATTCAGCAATACCAGAGTTGAGTATGAACATTATGAACAAGTACGAAATTGTTAAACTTGGTCGGTGAGGATGATAAACTGAAACAAAAATTGTCGTGAGTCAGAATCGAATGGCGACACAAATTCTCATCGTAGCTAACGTCGCGTGTTTACAATACTGAGACAGTTGATTCTTTTCGGTATCTGATGTCAAAACATCAGCCAAGTGTCGATTCTTTAAACATTACTGCTGTTATTGTATGCACTTACTTTGAGAACTTTAGCAAAATATTCGCAGTTTTTTTTAGAGTTCTGTAGAAAAGAAAGAACCGTTTCTTAGATGAAGATAGGTGACAGAATATAGTCATATTATTAGTCACACAACAGTTATCATAAACATTAAGATGTAGGTATCTAATATTATAATATAAATGCGTGATGTGTGTTTGTTGGACTTGTCCTTTCTTCAAGCATCAGCAATAGATCGACGATAAAACGACATGATTTTTTGTTTATGGGCCGGGGAGTGACAGATTATACCACGGGAGTAAAGCTGAGGGAAAATCTGTACCCACAGATATATAACTGACATCAAAGTAACTACTTAGTGTGGCAGGTCAATATCTTAATCACTATGCCAACTTTGTCGTAGGAATGATCAAAAGCAAATCGGAAAATATAATTAAATGACGTTAATAAACAAGTTTAAGCTACTACAGAACTTTGCTTTAAATTCGTTACTTAACCTAAAACTTTTTAATTGGTAATCAAATCATGCACCATGTATTATTGTTTGCGTATGGTGGCACACAATGCGTGGTGCTGCACGATTCTGATGCTAATGCGTGACGTCACATGCGCAGGAGTCGCATCAGTGACCATGTCGTGGCGCCCGTTGCTTTACTTGTTTCTATTTAAAATAAGGTTAGAAAGATATTTTTCAATCATTATTAAAATAAAAGAAATAATAATATTCTTTTTCAATATTTAAAAAAAAAATTATTTAAAGAACTGATGTTGCTATTTGTTACTTTTAAACTTTGTGTGACGTCGTATAATAGTTATATTTTGAAGAATCTACTTAGCGCGTAGTTCGTAGCACTTGCTACGGTGTTCTAAGATATATATGTAGGTATGTAAAATCTTATTAATCTGTGGTTTTAAAACCCCTCTATAATAAATAAAGACCTACGATTTGTCACATGTGTTGGTTGAAATCGTCACCTCTAAATGATTGCTTTTAAGTACCTACCTATACTAGCTCCAGTCTAAGGTAGACATAGTGCCAGTTAAGTGAAAAATGTTTATAACTATTTATTTGATATTGAGGGCAGATAGTATTATTTAAACGATAAAACAAAAATCAATTAGATTTGTCAAAAGTTACATTTTACAAAAGAAATATTGGTATTCAAAACCAGCCATTATAAGTAACCTATGCACATTTCAGTTTGTATCAAGAAATATTTAATATTTGCAAACATGCCTCCTTGCCTACCACAAGCGGTTTCTTTGCTTATCTATTCGTACGGTTGATAAAAAATCTGGTGTCAGAGTTTAAACCACCCGCAGGCCTTTGACATAGCTTTACACACCGTTGAAAAATCTTTTAGGTAGGTGTGCTGGTGGTGCCGTTTTAGCTAATAATAATTATAAATTATCTTTTTGCTACCACATCCAGACATCAAACGCGACACGGCGGCATTAAATATGTAATTCTTGGAGACAAATTAAACAATTATTCCATAATTATTTATTTCCCATACACATTGTAATTATATCGGTAATCACTAGAACAGCCATAATGGTATTAAAACGAGTTGTCATACATAACGTCTTAATTAGTTTATTATGTAGATACTTGGTCATTATTGCTTCCACGAAGCTTCTGGTTTAGAAATAATTTCCTTACTCCTCTTTCATAGTCTGACACTGTATCTATCAGATAAGTTATCGGGAACTTATAGGTAAACTGTGAAATACGCCATATATCTTATATTTAAAGTCTATTTATTTAAACTTAATGTCACATAAGTGTACATTGGCGGACGCATTCTCTACCAGTCAACCATTGCAGTGCTCTGAACTAATTTAGACTCGCTATCTCTCTTTCTTTAACAGAGATCATTAGAAAAGGATGTCGATGAAAGCTAACAATTTAGTCCGTTTGCGATTTGCGCTAAAACGACAAGAATTGAAGTCATTTTTGTGGCCTATTTGTGAAATTACGAGGCTTAATTTCTTGATAGCTCTAATTAACATTGATACCGACTATAATTTTTTTTTTACAAACGAAAAAAAACTATTTCGAAATCTAAAAAACTGTATTTGCTTTTTTACTCAAGCTTTTAAAGCTTCTTGTGACGTTTTGATAATTTTTATATTTCGGGGAATCCCCGTAGCGCGTAGTTCGTAGCACTTGCTACGGTTTTTCCCATTAGTAAAATTTAATCTGTGGTTCTACACGATCTCTCTTTGGTACCGGATGGTACATTCGTAGCTCCGTAGTTCCTCGTTTTGGTTGTGGATCGATACCTCTGACTAACGGCCGGTTTCGATAACATGACTATATTCAAAGATAGATAAACTGTTAGGTAAGTTTACTAAAAGGCATGTCATGTCAATGAATCCAAGATGGCCTACGCCTGCCTTTATGATGCTTATTCACTCTCCTGGCCACCTGTTACAGGTAATCAATCTGCACATTAGTCTTTTTACTAAAATACCGAATACCGCATGAGTTGGTAACCAGGATCCACTGGTTATCGTAACTTCCATACGTTTCTTCGGAGTCGTTAGAAATAAAAAGTGACAGTTCACCCATCCACACGCTAAGCTCTGTTTAACCATGGTGATTGTAGTAATTACTTATCCTTTTAATATAGGTACATGTGGAACAATTGCACAGTGACACAAACAGGGGCGAAAATAATACTTATTGTATAATTATGCCAACCAGGCCCAATGGAATCGAGCCGCGAGTATTATATAAAGTATAGTTATGTTACCTCCTCTTTTCACTCATAATAATCGTTTGTTGATTGTTAATCGTATGCCACTCGTGGGCTGCAGCCAGCTTTAGCTGTGAGTACATCTGGCATCTAACAATATGCTGAGCTGATGCTCTTTTGACACTAAAGTTGATCAGTTTTGTAAATATGTTATCCGGAATTTTTAAAGGATTAGTTATTGTTGTACTCTATCTGGTGTTACCTTGTACCGTGTAGTTTCCGGTCTAAGAATAGAACCACCCCTACTCGTTCCGTAGGTGTCGTAAGAAGCGACAAAGGGAAAGATCCGCAGGATGGGCAGCAGCATCTTTCTGTGTAACAGCAATCATCTGTTACTGCGATCGCCAACCCGCTCAAATACCTCCAATGAGCGCACAATAGTGAAGCGCATTGGAGGAGGCCTATGTTCAACAGTGGACTAATACTATGATGATGATGATCTGGTATCAATAAACGATTTTTCTTACTTTCTTTCTACGCATTTAATCAAAATCAGATTCATAATGAAACAACTTTTTAACGGATATAATTCGCGTTTTTATTTTGATAATACAATCCTGACGTTTCGAAATCAAAATCAAAATCAGATTCATTATCACTCTTTCTTTTATTTACCTACTCTTTGAGCAGAACTATTTTCCTGGCCGATCGGACCTCGCAGACATTCGTTAAAGTACTCAGTGGTAACAGAACACCTCGGATCAAGATGAGCAGGTATTTAAATAACGTAACTTAAACACAAGACATAACATAAAAGAGTTTATTGATGCAAGCTGATTCATGCGAACTTGACCGGTGTAGTCATTGCTCGTTATGGGTTGGTAGCTTGCAGTAAGGTTAACCATGGTACAATAGAGGCCACTGTGCCTTACCTCAAGTATTTTTTAAAATTTCTTAATGTTTCTGTCCTTAAAGGAGGGTTGGTTGTTAGTCAACCCTAATTGTCTAGAATTCTATAACGAATAGCGACAATTATGATCCTTTAGTTTTAAGAGTACAACTCACCTTTTAAGTGATGTGATGTGACGGTAATAGGTATTAGGAAAACGATGCTGATTTTCTTGCTTAGCCTTAATCTTTTGTAATAAAGAAAATCGAAAAATTATAGAAAAATGAACTGCCAAATTAGTCTATACAATACAAGGGCCTTTAATATTGGCCAATATTTTACCAGACCGACGACATTTATACGGAAAATGGCGAGAAATTACAAGGAGCTTTGTCAATGTGACATTATTTAATACTTAAATTCTTGCAAATGGACTAATTTATCAGTTCTCAATGTGTTCTATCCTTTTCTCTTGCTCTCTATTAGAAAGCGAGGTAGCCAGTCTAAATTAGAGCGTGAGCTGGAGAATAAGCACCAATATTACATAAAACATTGAAAATCTTAAAAATATTTTTTGTGTCTTCCCAAATTCGCAATTTGTCTCTCAGATATGTTTCTCAATCCTCATTCACCCCTAACATCTTCTTTAATGTCCGTCGGTCTGTCTGATATAATAGATAATCGTGTATTAATAGAAAACAACCTTGTAAGGTTACTACCTAGTCTAGCCTGTAGACTATACTAGGTACTGCTTTTCAAGATGTCCTCGTCACTTACTAATTGAGTTGTGCACATCCAATGAATATTATTAAGAGTCGTTTCCGTTAGTCTAAAGACATATGGTATTTATTCTATCCGTGTACAGTAATTAGTATTACCAGTTCATACGGCAGTTACTATGAAGGCTGGTTCTGAGCTGAATGGAAGTAGGAAGACTGGCTGGGAAGGTTGTTCTAAGGAAACCTGTTGCTTAAGTAAACGGGACAAATTATCTTTTGCTTCGAAGCTTTACTTTTAGTGGGTTTGTTAGTAGTATGAAGAGATTTTTTTGTCTTTCAGTTGCTTCTTAATATTATACTTATTTTAATATGATTTTCTTCTCTGAAACTTTCTTGCAGCTTTTAATCTTTCTCTTAATATTTCGATCACAATGTGCAAGTATGTGCAATTAGCACATTGTTTTCGGACACCTTCTCTATCAGATATCTATGTAATTTGAGACAGATATCCATAACATTTTGCATTCTTTGGCATTCAACAGCTGGTGGCTAAGTTAAAACAATAAACACCGCGATTTATGTAACATTTCCAAACAATACACACAGCAGACAGACAACAAAATCTGTTGAAGTAACCGCAAATATTACGCGATGTTTAAATTCGATCCGTGCGCCATGGATGGGTGGGCGATTAACAGAATCGAGTGATGTCATAATAACCTACCTACTGAAGTGTAGGCATTGAATCAGATTTTGGCCTAGGTCTTTAAGGTCTTAGAATGTTTAAACCTACGCCTTCTTGCGGTTCTTGCTTTTCTACATGCGTACTCCATACTCGTTATATCCTAGGACATCTCAGTAATTATCTCACAATTTAAACGCGAAATGTATGCACAATTTGGCAAAATCTCCATGCATATATTTGTGGATAATTTTGGGGTTGATATTTTTTTGTGTGCAGTTTTTGCGTCTTTCTTTATAATTCTATGTCATTGCGTATTTGGATTTGACTACTAGGTTTAAATCAAACGTAATCTTAAAAACTTGGACTGTGTGAAAATTCAAACACGCGCGACAGATAGCTAGTTAAGTTGATTGATTTAGATGATTTTATAAGCCATTAAACCTATTTTATTATCTAGCAAATAAAATACTGCACTTTTTTTTATCCAAGATCAGTATGGAAATCCAATACCATAAACTATTTGACAAGGCGAACGAATTCCTTAAAAATGCAATGTGTCCAGTATGGCAGTCGTCAGGTATCTAGTGGCCGTAATGTTGGTATTTTTATGGTTGTTATCGAGGCCGTGCGACTCTCAGCTCTCATTATGTAATATCTTACTATGTAATACTGGGGATTGGAACCTGATTCTACAGGGAATCTGTGATCTAAAGCCAGCACGAACGGTTGCCTAGAAATAGGTGAAATTCCTGCGATATGGTTTTGCAAAAGATTCTAATTTGAGGTTCCTGTTGTGTAGATACTGATCTCTTGGAAGGGAAACGATCTTTTATTCCAGGAAGAGCATCAAAAAGGAGTACACCGAAATAAAACATGGCCCGTAATAAAAAGAACCGTTATTCAGCAAAGGTTGACCTCGCACCATCAATAACTGATAACAATCTGGTACAATTTGCTCTTCACGTTGGGATAAAGTCCCGGTTTGGTAGGTATTTTTGGCAGAATATTTGTAGAATCGCAACTCCTTTGGTAAATTCGTCTGTGAAGCCGGATCACCATTTTGTTCCGGTTTTTCAACAATAGCACTGGCTTGCTATTGTCCAGTATCGGCACATCGCTGCCGCCGCGACCGCCGCCGATTGTGCAACCAATACCACTTTTCGATACATTATTGTCTTAAAGATTATCTCTTTGAACATTTATCTTTTTAAAATTATTGGCTCATAAATCACCACTTTCATCAGTTATCAGTTTTAAAAAGTAAGTACTCGTATTTTTGATTGTGTATCTGGTTCTAATAAGAATTAAACGGGTCCTGACCAGTTTTTAGGCGGCTTTACCTATAGTCCAGTGGACGGTTCTGTAAAAGGACAGATAGGCACAAAAATGTGTGTGTCGTTACTTGTACTCTCATAAACGTTAGCTGTCAAAGAACTGGCTTTTATCGCATCAAAATAAATAACACACTTAGACTAATTAGAGTCGTAGGTGTGTATTGTGCCATAGCTTTCTCGGAACGCGTTTCGATAAGTGTTTTATCTTTTAGGGCACGAAAGCCTGCGGGAGAGGGTTGAGGGAGGAGTAGGAGGTGCGCGCGCGCATCCCGCGGCGCACGGAGTGCCTGCGCCGGGTCACTCCGCGCAGTGATCGCTCGGACACCGACCGCGCCGCACGCCACGTCGACCTACACCCGCACGTTCAAAGCCGCACCACGCGAAAAAACACAATAAAATCAATCGACCCCGAGTGACCCCAAAAGTGCATACCGAGCGGCCGACACGAACGAAACGACTTCGCGAATATACAGAACTAAAACAACTAATATTAACGCTTTGCAATAACACGTGAGCTTTATTAACTGTTATTATAAGTTATAATTAACATAAAGGTGGAAATTAAACTGTGCACTGGAAGATATCAAAGTTTTGAGCGATTGTTTTAAATTTAAATGATAACGGGCAAGTTGTGTTAGCGGCCGGCGGCTGGGCTTCACACAGGTAAGTTGGACTTAAGTTTTAAATTAACATCTTGTGTTTCGCTCAGCTGAGCGCTACAGATGGCGGGGCATTTGACAGTTGTATTTTTTAAAACGTGTCCATGCATAAATTAACCACTGGGCATACGTATCCATACAGCTACATTTTTGTTTTGTTTAGAATGTTGTATGATTTAAATAGTAGAGATGTGATTGTGTTGTATGAGTAATATCGATGTAATGATCGAATGTTTTAGAGTTGGTTGTTTGCTTATCGATGTTTGTGTCGGTAGCGGAATGCGCCGGCTTTGTCCCGCGTGTTGTGATCATAACAAATATCTTTGCGTCTAGGTGTGCGCCCGCGCACCCGCGCCCGCGACACCGAGGATGTTCTGTTTGCACATCTGCTTCTTGGATTCTTGTACCTACTTTTATAATCTTTGGCGTGACATAAGTAACCCATTATCTAAGTCAAATTTTCCTTATGTTTAACATCAGTAGCTATACGTTTGTCGGACACTTGGTCCTTGTGAGCATAATTTATCTCGTTGTGGTCGTTATCACCTATTTTGGTGGACAGACACTATTCTTATATGCCTTTGGAAGGTAAGTGTGAGTCATATAACTGAGAATATACCTATGTATAATAAGTTTTTATTTGGAATTCTGTCCTTATGCGTTGGCTTCTATTTTTAGTCTAGACTAAATTAAAATCTAGGCTCAATGCGTTAGTCATTTGTTTTTGTTGTTGTATCCTGAGTGGCAAGTGACATTTCGGCAGACCCAGACGGAGATGGTGGGATGAGCTTGACTCCTATAATAAGACTGGTCCTCAGCGGCTCTGGAAAGAGAGGGGTGGAGGGAGAGTATGTAGACCTTTGCCGTGCAGTGGAGAACACAAGCTTGCAGTATTAGTACTATCGTTTGCTTTGTCCATAGTATTAAAAAGCAAACTGCATATATCCACATATTCCTCAAAAATCTCGACTTTTCAAAAACGCACCTTATTATTTCGAAAGTAATAAAATTTTATCTTTCTGCTATTATGGCAAGGTCGTTAACTTTAGTTTAACTTCAAACTTTACCTTCATATGAAACGAACGGCCTCATCAAGTTCATTAAAAAATGTTATAATCAAAGAGTTATGAGCATTATGTTACTGACCATAAACAAGAAGAACTTATTGTACAAGTTAATGAGCTCTCACATCACTGTGACTCACACCAATACCAATAGGTATATTTATAAGAATTACGATGATTATTACTGTAAGGTAAAAGTCACGACATTAATAATTAATACTCAGATCACCAAATTAGTCATAAACATTTGTAATCAAATTATGATTCTATCTGCTGCCATCATTCGTCAAAGTTCTTTAAAATCCACGTAAGTAGGTATTAGTACCTAGGTATATTAATGTATTGTCAATTTATAAAAATATTCTGCAATATAGTTTTCAGTTAGGATTCTTTTACCAACAAATATTTCCTTCTTTCATTTCCGTAAGTTTTGGTGTCTAATTTTGTTTTTTTTCCTGTATAATTACTGTACCAAATTTCATTTAACTCAATCTACAAGTCATTAACTTGGCCACTGAACCTCTTCTTACTTAATAAAATGTTCAAGGGACCATTATATAGCAGCATACACAAGATGTGCAATAGGTACGTAGGTATAGCACTGAACCTGCGAGGCGGGTTGGGATCAGGTTCAGGTTTCTCGAAATAATCTTACGCGATGTTGAATAACACTGTTCCCACGCAGCTATTATTAAACAAGGTAATAAAACAATTATTGGAATTAATAATAAAAGTTTCCGTTTCATGAATGAAAGTGAATTTATTAATATGATTTTGGTCAACTTCTATAATCACAATTTTGTAATGAGAACCTTGTAACAGTCTGTAGCTTACAATTTCTTTTAAATATTTCTTTTGTTCTAACGATTTGTTATGATGATGACTGCTCCTAATGTTTGAATTATGTAGCCATAACTAAAATAAAGTAACGAAGTTCGAATGCGAATCATTCAGAACATTTATTTGTACATTCCTACGAGACTACACCTTAATTTTGAGTTAAATACTTAAAACTGAATTTGCATCGGAAAGACTAACTTGATCAACCCAAAACTTTACTAGCTTAAAAACGCTGTTGTTTGCTTCATTTGCTTTGAGCATATCTTGGGCAAAATAATGTTTAAAGTTGCTAGTTTCAAATACAACCAATTAATCTTTGAAGGTTTCATCTTCATATTTAAATGCTCTGCTCACAGTGCTCACCATTTTGAGTTCAGCCTACGCCTAAAACAATAACCGTTATTAAGAATAATTAATAAAAAGAAGTAATTATTATAATTATACGTATGATGAGCATGATATACAAGATACATATGACGTCATATTTCTCTTTCCCAAGGCTTTTGTTAAAATGTATCGCTGTTTACTTTAAATGTTTAGAGTAGTCACTCAAATGGAACCAATTGGTTTTCGCGTGTGTCTTCGTCCAAGTTATAATGTTGCAAAAACTAAGATTTGAGTAATTAGTGCTAAAAATACTGTTAGTTAAGTATTTGATCTTGAAATAAACTTCTCGTAATTGCTCTTTTCGACGATTTACAAGATCGAAATAATAGTCTGTTGTTGAATCCTCTATAATTTAGGATCCTTGAGATACTGTTGTGGATGCTCCTTAGTAATATGAGAAGATTATTGGGTAGTTAAGTTATAGTAATATTCAATAGAAACTGTTTTCTATAAGGATTGTAGAGTCAGATTATGTTAATGAAGTAATATTAAAATTACTCTCATCTAAATGGACTTATCGTGTGCATTTTTTTCATAATCAGTTCTTAGGTAAAATGATTGTAATTATGAAATCGCTTTATATTTGTAGATAATAATACAGACAGATAGCAGAAAATGTGAAAAATTCAACAGTTCAGGTTCTGTTTAATATTTGTCTCTCTGTTTATCAAGTGGTACATGACGGCCGTGACATATTCATTGCGTATGATTCAACCATATTGTTGTTGACTTTGCATAAATGCGGCAATTTACTTTTTTAACGATTACGAATCCGAGTACTCCATTGATTTAAAAGAAATATGTTTAAGAATTGCAATAAATCTTTAAACAATGGTGCTACTTAAACGTTATCCATTGGGGTCAAAGGAGTAATTTTATTTACTTTTACGTCCTCTTGGCTATCTCCAAGTCTCGTGTGGTGTAGAATTTATGTTATTTTTTTATTATTGGCTTTCCAAAAACTTTGGTCTCATTTCTCTTTTGCATGGCGCTTAAAAAAGTCTTTCTTTTTATCGCACGTCCGAAAAATCTTAGTGGAACTGATAACAATATGCGTCTGATAGACAGTTTTGCACAATACGTATGTGTTAACCTTTCGTAGACGGTGTTTATCTGCTGCTAGACATGTCACAACATCTAACGCAACTATTCATATCAATGCACGTGTCTATCATTATATTGTACGTACCTTGCATATTCGGGGTGGCTATGATCGATTAATTAAGCAACATTAGCTAGGTTGAGTTTTGGATAGTGATCTCATATATTTTCTCAAACACTTTCGGGATATCATATTTTCTTTGACTGTTGTTGCTTATCGTTATTTCTATTTCCCGATTCTCCAAAAAGAGAGAGAGAGAGAGATTGAGGAGGATTGTTGGCCATGCCATGGGTCCACCATCCTGTCACATATAGGACTGTATTTTTTTTAACCATGGTAGGTAGCCAGTTGAATTTTGACAGATTACGTGTTACCATGGCCGCTTCTATCACAAAAGTTACAAAAATTTAAAAGTTGAAATACAATAGTGGTACGAAATCTTAAGTGCGCGAGGCTGACTCGCACTTGGCATGTTATTGATTTAATTTTTGGATTAGGGTTAGTGTAAATGGATATATGTCTCAGTGTTACGATGCATGATAGATACCTAATTTTTTGGGATACTTTTAAACATACGTGTTTCATATCAATATCAATATAAACGTATTCTCAGTAAGCTTAGAAGATTATTAGACTACGTCTAGTATGGGTGAGAATATTATAGGGACTGACAACAGAAATGATTAATAATTAGTTGATATATGAAGTAAACAGCATTGTGACAGTAATGATAATGATAATTAATAGTTTAGAAATACCGGCCATGATTCTGACTACTGTTTACATTCTCTACTGAATTGTTTTAAGCTGAAGTATTAAGTCTTGTACTTACAATATGATGGAATGTAGATTACTCCGTACCTCCGGCTTGGTTTCACACAAACGGTTTTACAAGTGATGCTACAATAGATTGGATTTGCCATAATTATATTATGAATATACATGTAAAAAAATGTCAGGATATTGCTCCAATTGCAACTATGCATGCAATAAAGGACACGA
Source organism: Protodeltote pygarga (assembly GCA_936450705.2). Lineage (NCBI taxonomy): Eukaryota > Metazoa > Arthropoda > Insecta > Lepidoptera > Noctuidae > Protodeltote > Protodeltote pygarga. Next base: position 14,301,933 of record OW388262.2, on the reverse strand, counting down.
TCTATCTATACATATGCCAAACATATTCTTTTTAATTAATTAATAAGAATATGTTTGGTTTATCAAAGGTTCTGATAAAGGTCTGATGTCTGTCTACTTTTTTTCTAACTTTAGAATAGGTATCGATTCTGGTATCTGGTATCAGATAGGCAGTCGTTCCATATGAAAACTGATATTCAGCTACATCTGTTTAGATAAGACTACATGTTTGGGAATAATAAAGCTAGGAGATGATGAGATGATGATGATTATGGGTGGGAAGTGAGATATGGAATTCTTATGGGATTCCTATTTCCTTTTGCAATCGAATGTGATTTGATTTTAGCTTCACGGAACACGGATAGGTATATTTAATAAATTACGACTACGTGTCTCGTGTCTCTCTTACTACGGATTCAATTCTGGAGTTTAATATCTCTGACGTAACGTCAGTTAAGTTTTTTTAATGTAGCCCCACACTGGGATTTTCATCTGTGTCATGGCTGTGGGTACAAGTACATATACATATATAATTAAATACAGTACAAACAGCCAGACCGGAACAAATATCTGCTGATCACACAAATCGTTTCGTCGAAAAAACTAGAATTAAAAAACTAGACTCAAAAACATTAATGCTTGTTTATAATACAGATGCCTATTTAGTCACTAATTGTATCTAATTGAGCATTAAAATTAATTAGCGCTGTTCACTTCTAATTCCATGCATGACATGTTTGAAGCTTAAACCATAGATAAAGTCATAGAGGTAACTCTTGTTTAAAGTCCATTTGAAATACATATAAATGTTACTTATAGAAATATCAGTTTTACATATTTGTACATAAGGTTGAATTTAAAATGATTTGACCTATTGAAAAGGGCATAAAGTATAAAAGCTGCAAAGGAAATTGAGCTCTGTATGTACACATTGTAGTTCATTATTCGGAATCAGACAAATATTAAATTATGAACTTATGGACTAGTGAACAGTGCGTGGGTTCACCTATTGATTAGCTGAACGTGACATTGTTTGGTTATTCTAATTTTATTGGTATGACTAATAAGTGTATAACTATTTATGATTATGATTAGCTGTCGGTGTGTTTGTAATCTTATGATTGAGACAGGTGTTTAGATTGTATTAAAGTTCCTAGCACACGTGGCTCTAAGAATTCGGTCGGTTTGACTGAATAGTCTGAAGTTCAGCCACAATTCATCATCTGCCTAGCCTTCTCCCAACTATGTTGGGGTCGGCTTCCAGTCTTACCAGTTCAGTTCAGATTAGTTTAGTCTTACCAGTTCAGCCACCATTGTGCTATCAAAATTTGAAAGGATCTAGGTATATAGTCCAAGTCCTAAAGTGAAATGATATAATAGTAGTAAGAGCATTGAAAAGCAAGTCTCAATATTAGGCTTATACCCAGCACGCATAGTCGTCGAAAGTTTTCGTAATTATCATTGGCTACATCACAGTAAGCCTTAACATTTCAAACTATAAGGGCATATCTCCTCCCTTCCAATATCTTCAGCTTCATCCCTCCTCATTATATGCCCATACCAAGACAAACGATTTCTTTTGAACTGGCGACACTTTCAAACTTCCTTTAATTGAATATACCTACTCATTTTTTACTTTATCCATTCTTGTTACTCCATACAAAATCATGGGTATTATTTGTGGCATTTTAGCTCCCTGTACCATGTATAGCTGCGTCAGTACCTTCACTGTATAAAAACCCAAATCAATTTGTCGACATCAAAGCTCAAACACAAATAGAGATATAAAAACTTTCTAACAATATAATTAGTATACAATGACTTCCCCATCATTGAATCAGCCATGGTAAGTAGTCATGGTGCCTACAAGAAACATGCGGCCCGCCTGACTGCGCGCGCATGATCCCATGGCGTAATGGGGCTATTAGTAGACGAGCGAGAAATGACCGAGGTGAGATGAGCTGGGAAAAGATGGAATGCGTGTCGACATTACAAGACTTTGATCCAAGGAGGTTTGGACCTAATATGTCTTTTTTAAGTAGTTTTTTAAATTGGTTCAAACCAAACTTTTGAATATTGAGAATATTTTGAATATTGAGTTGGTATTATACATAGTTGCAATGTGGACTGCATTACTGGTTCAACATTAAACGTACCTATACGGTATTTGAAAATTATGCATAAATTATTTAAGTTATTATAAATTATGAAAATTAAAATAATATAAATATTAGAGATAAATATTAGATCCGGAAGCTAAGCTACGAATAGGAATTCATAAAAAAAAAAAGTAAAAGCCTAAGTTCAACACAGCCTCGCCTCGCGTCTGTAGACCCAGACTTCGAGACAGACGGACCAGCACCCACACACGAAGAACACGACACCCATTAGACGAACACGAAGTGTGCGCCCGCGCACATGCATTGCATCCTAATTACTGCATTCGTTTTTATAGAATTGCTGTTGCTATTGGATTGGTGTAAGTAGTTGCCGCAATTATTTAGAATATTATAACATTTTTAAGAAAGTAAAAATCGATTTAGATTTTGAACCCACGACCTAATGGAGTAAAGCCTTTAGTCTCTAATTAGAATATTTCGAAAAATTATAACAAAATATTGTTTCAAGATCAAACAAAAAGATGATAAATGATCAATTAATTTATAATAATTCTTAAAATACTCATTGGAATGAAATAAACCTAAGTCATCATTGTCATCAATCAGGAAAATAGAATCACTTTTCTTACATAATTCTTTCTCAACATATTTCCATTAATTAGTGACGTCATTTCTCCGTATGTCTCACCTCGTCCTTCATTGCTGGTTTATAACTAACGGTATCGCTTCCCATCGTACTGGCCGCGCAATCAATCATGCGTGTATTCGCGATCATTAGGCGCCATTACACGCCTACCCACGTTCGCTGCAACTGATGCAATGCGATTACCCTCACTTGTGCATTAGCGAGGATATACACAGGGTTCACAAAGGTGAAAAAATCAGAAAATGTATTATAAATATGTATTTTAAGTTGATTGAAGACGTCTCTCTCTCTCTCTTTTTCCGGACTTCCGGTCGGTAATCTCCCTGTTGAAGATCGGGACTCCGTACATTGCTTTTGGTAATGTATCTGTAGGTACAGGTCTAGATCTTAGACTCGATGGAGAGCTATTTTAACAGGAAGCTCTAGCTGTTCGGAGGACAATCCACCGTTTTACACATCTCTCGGTCTCTCGGTCTGTTTATCTCGATTCCTCTCGACAACCGGCACCTTTTCAAGTAAACATGTCTCACTTCTTGTTTAAATATAATTTAATTTCTTTTTCATATTGAAACTACTGGCTGTATAAAAAAACTACTGGCTAGTTTCTAAATATTTAGTAGTTTACACATAAAACTTATTTTGTCTATTCCCCTATGTGACTCCTAAAATCGTTAGTTGTGCAAGGTTGTGGTTACATTTTAAATAACGTTATTATGATGGACCATGACGTATAGATTATCTCTGACCATTAAATCAAACAAAATATTATCGTCTACAATACAAATAAAAACACAATGCTGAGGAAAATAGAATTTATCAATTTTTGACCGCAGATACTATCCGATAGATATCGTCATCTTTGGTTGCAATATGATCGTAGAACACTATTTAGGTTCCCTTCCCTGACTCCTCTTTAGTCAGAAAAACAATCGATATTAATAATTCCATATGTATATTCCATAGATCCTTGTAGATCCTTTCATATTTCATGTCATTCAATTACAAAGCCATAGATTAATTTAATTTTTTATCCCTTTCGATCTTTTGTCTTATAAAGAAATGTATTGAGTCTAAAATTTGTTTAGTGTGATGTACAATATAATCAGCACCATAAGGAGTGTCTGTCGACAAATTATCAGCTCAAATGGTTAATTGCTTGTCAACTAGAAACAGTAAGTTGACATAGTGACAATGATATTTACTAACACTTATCATCACTTAAGTACTGTATTACGAGCTCTAAGTTAAGTGTGAGTTGTGTCACTAACGGATGCTAATGTATTGAAAAGCGAAAGGTATTTATAACAGACTATTCTGTACCTAAGTGACAAAAGTGCATTTGTGAGGACAATGTAATTTCTACTGAATTAAAATTGAGGTACATGAAGGGTTTTTTATGGTCTCTTTGAAGTGTGAAAAGGTAAGGGTTGATAAAGGTTGATTGTAGTAAGTAGATTTTTTTTCTATCCCTCGAAAAAAGACAATTTTTTTTTTGATTTCGTTGTGAGACCCAATTCAATACAAACAATTTCCTCGAGGCGCATCGAGAGTCAATCTTAGTGCTAATTTTGCAAAAATAAAGTGATCTTGACTAAGTTGCATAATAACTTATTTGACTTCGTCTAGTAAAAGTGAAGGATAATAGGATCAGTCCAAAAAAACCTTATCTAAACAAAAAAGAAGTCAAATCTTGCGCACACCCTGGCCAAGGTGCGCAGGATTGACCAAGCGACGGGATCGCGGCGATTAGAATCGAACTAGTGTCGTCATCAGCGTATGCGTTGACATTGATATCAGGTAGGCCCCGGGCCCAGTTCATATGAGGCGGTTTATCAGACCAGTGAATTACAATTTCTCTCGGCATGACGACAATTAACTCTAATTGATTGTGGCTAATTGGGTATCCCATAGCATCTGTTTCATGGGCAATAATTAAGGTAATATCGTCTTAATTCACTACGAATTGGCACCATCCAGACTGGACAAGGATCTTATTGCTCCTACCTTACAACAGGCAGACAGAATATATAATTTTAGATAGAAATAACCCATAAACGTTGTTTTGGGGCTAATGCCAAGCCAAATGGGATTCAATTTCCAATAAACTAACTTGTTATCTATGTTAATAAGGCTTACAATTTAATTAATGGTTTGAATCAATTAATTTCAGCACCTACATTTAAAATTTTCAGTCAATACCCTCATAAAGTGAATTGTAAACATGTGATAACTGTCCTACTTTTGATAGCAGTGTTTTCGTCAAGAATTTTTAGGTTTACTGTCTTTAACTCAATGTTGTTTATTTATGCTGCATTTGAATCTAAAAAGGTACTTCTCGTTCATCTGTTAAGTAGTTGAGTTCATGCTTTCCAAAGCACCAATTCACTCGAGCTACAAGTCCTAGCTGCTTTTCATGTAGTAGTCTTTTTGCTATAAGTGAACCGTAAAATAAATATTATGCACCTACAAATTTAGAACCATGTTTAGTCATATTATTATTATTATATCGGTCTACGTGACTTCTAATACTAATAGTTTACTCAGTTTATGTGATTATTACATCAGTAAACTTAGATTCTTCATCTTATCTCATCCAAGCACTTAGGTACTTATTGCGATGCTTTTACGTCTACTAATAAACCTACCGATTTATCTGTAATACGGGTGAGGGCGCAGTACGCTCTAAAAACGTCAGCTGATTGACAGTTCGTATGATATTTCTTAAGGTGTTCCTTTACATGTTTACAGCAGCAATTTTAATTCCTTTTTGTAATAATAAATGACATACACATGAATCGAAGATTTGTAACCCTGCAAATCTTCGCAAAATGTCGCAGTCGAAAATGGTCCTGCTTTCACAAAACATCCTTTTCGCAGCACATCGCATTCGCGAAATATTCTATTTGCCAAATGTCCTATTTGCAAAACATCCATTAGAAGCAAGTAGTTTAAAGAAATGCAGTTCATATTGTTGTATCTAATAACCGCTGACTGAAGGATTCTCTAAGTCAATCATTGTCATAGACTCTTCTCGTATTTTTTCTTGAACTCTGTGTAGTGTGATTCCTGCACTCCCTTTGTTAACTACAAAGTTTGTCATCTTTTATGAATTACTTAATCTTCTAATAATAAGTAGGTCCTTTTTGTTTCGTAAACATTTTCTATAAGTGACATTTTTTAATGACAAAATATTTATTAAAAAATCGCGACATTCGTCTGAGGACTTAGCGTGGGCGCAGATCAGTGCACAGATCGAGCGATTGTTTCATCTAGCGCCCCCGCGACCATTAGCGGCGGCGCGCACTCGGCAGCCCGCCCGGCGCTGAGTTGCTCGTCTAGATACACAACCTTAGCCGCTAGTCTCCTGGGCTAGGGAGAAGGATTCACGAAATTCTCGACACTTGGCATTGGTGAGTGATAGTGATTAAAATTGTCGTATAAAGACTGTAGGGAAATCGAGGTTATAATTGGTTGTGGATTATGAAAGTTATAAACTATTGAAAAAATAGAAACAATATGAGCGTTCAATTTTTAAAACAGAGTGTTCTATCTAAATTATCGCTAAAGTTTTTGTCAAATATTATAAATGTAGCTACCTAAGTCTCCTTTCGTCATATTCATGCAGATCTGCCCTTTTCCCAACTTTGGTTATTAAGTTTTATTAAAAGTCTTTACTTAAAGCAATTCAATTTACCTGCGTTGACGTGTTTAGTTTCAGTATTTTATACCAACGGGCTACGTTTAGGCCCCATAGGGGCCATAGATGCTATGGGTCTTACGGAGTCACGCGGACTACCCGTGATTCTATAAGACCCATAGCATCTATGATAAGTTTTACTAATAAGTATATTGATCAAATTCTCCTAAATCATATTTTGCTTGCCCTCAATTAAATTTCAAGCCTCCACGCAATCCTTGGTATGGTTAATACAGCTAAGTCCCACTTTATCAATGAAGTGTATCCATCCAAACCAAGTAGGTTCGATGTAAATAATAGGTGTTGTCTAATCTAAGACTATTCTTTAGATAAAATTGTAAAAAAAAACAGTGTGGGCTTATAAGTGGGTTTAGCATTTGTCTTGTCATCTGCAAATATAAATATTTTATAATTAACACTTAAATTCTTGTCCTGTTTCCATTTGGCCAAATCAGAATCTGAGTGATCTTAATGATATTTTCGTTGTTTTTGCAAAAATAATTTATGTAGATGCTATTTATTGTGTTATTTAGAAATTTATAGTAATGGATGAATTGTATATAGATGAATTTGATAAAAACTTCAAGTAAACAGTAAGACTCTTTAAAATACGAAAACAGGACGTAAGTGCAGGAGCTTATGCTTATACTATTCATTCTAGACTTGAAGATTCCTAGTTTATAGCTATATAAGGATGTCTGAGATGGCTTCTTTGCAATTTCTTTTACATCGGTTATCGACACCCACGAAGTGTTTGTAGTCACTTAGGAAACGTTATATTAATGAATGGAGAACCTATTTAGGATTGACTTCATACAACTGGTTATTATAAAATGTTTTGAAACTTTTTTTTTCTTGCGCCGGTTTTGCATTATAATTCTTTACTTTTTTACCATTCAATACTTATTTTTAAAAAGTAGTCCTTTTATACATATTTGTATCTAAATATTAAAATGGATATAATTAAACTTCGATCAACGATACTACTAGATTAAGGATCAGTAACAAATATTATTTAATTGGCCGTGGTTGATCAAAGTTTATATTCTTTACTAAGGAATGTAGAAAAAATATGAAAGTGGTCAATTCTAATTTGAAATAGATCCACCGTTTACCACACCACCAATAGATCCATCATTTGTGCTCTAATTTCTCCAACCGTTTTAGAAGCGCTGATCGGAATTCAGAGATCTAGTACTAAATGATCGAAGGCATCAAAACGTATATCGTATACTCGTTTAAGATCGTTTCAGATTAATATTTTCGAAGTTCATAGATATGCCTTCTATATAATTAGGTAAGTAAATATATTCATTATATTCAAACAATAAGATACCCGGTGTTCTTCCATTTAAAAATTATAATGTTTAAATGATCAAATGATCGGATCATATAACAGTATTCCATTTTCCTGTTAATAAGTAAATCATAGATGTGTATCGCACAGAGGGTCTTTATTACAAAATGGCGGTCACAAATACAGCATGACTTCATCTTGAGCTCAATGTCAAACGATTTCTTCGAGTAAGTAATAAACATTGCAGTTCATTTGCTAGATATTTCCTTTAAGGCGTTATCTTACTTGTTTATTTTCAATAGGAGACTAGCGTAGGTAGGGTGTAGTTGCGCGGCGAATACGCAACTGAATCCTGTAGGTACTTGGAGCCAAAGGTCCGTCGAGGAACACTGTGTGGTTTTTTGTCTGTGCGAACCAGATATAACTACTAGTGGGTTACCCATTTTGATTTCCACATTTTGTTTTAAAAAATGCGTAGTTTGATATTTAATTTACAAGTTTTTTTAAATTTTTTCTTTCCTAAAAATCCCCATAAGGGAATCTCCTCGTATTTGATTAACCTGTTTTTCTTTATCTATCACAGCCTTACAATGAATCCTTTATATGATTAAGGATTCGGTAGTAAAAAAAGAGGCTGTTGTAAATTCTTCATTAATATGATTCTAATTAACCCCATTAGGTCCCCACCACCAATTTAAAGTTTCTTAGTACAGTTAAAGAACAAAGAAGTAATAACTTTCAAATCTACTAAGTACCTACAACTACCTTTTTGTTAGTTGGTTATGTCTAGTAATTAAGTCACTAGTTAAAAATAAACAATCATTACTTTAAAACTAAAATGAAATATTTTCCTTTTTATTTTTTGCCTATTACTCATGTTAATTTAATTACTAAGAAATATTTGTGGACTCGTTCAAATTAACACTAACTTTATCTAATTCTAATTAATTTATTATCCTATAAGGTAAATATAGCTTCTACGGTTTTATGTAAACAATCAGTACCTACCTACCTACCTATTGTGACTATTTATTTTCAGAACATAACATTTATTTTCAATAATGTATTTCGTATTGTATGTTATCGTTTTCTCAATATTTTACTTTTTTATTAACATCAATCCTCATCTTATCTATATAGAAGTTATTTAATTATTGTAGTAATTGTCATTTGTATTTAGATCATCGTTATATTATTTTTTAGATTCGCGGAGATATTTTTAGGAAAGATTTCATCTAGGTATTTGTTAAGATCTTCCTTTTGTTTTATAACTTTAGGTTTTATTACTTCAACCATTGACTCTCGCGTGGAAGCCGGCGTCAAGTAACAGTTGAATTCTTTTGTAATTGATTTTATGTCTCATTTCTCAGGGTTTGAAGGTTTAAGAATCATCTTAAGGCTTTAAGAGATCATTTTCGTAATATTCTTCAATACTTTGATGGTACTTTTCTTTAAAGTTCAGTAATTATGTGGCCACCCAGTAATGATGACTAAGATCATTTTTGATGCTCATAATTTCCACATTTTTTTATCATACCCGTTGTCATTGGGAGGTCTCTTAGGACGAAAAAGCGTACTTTATGTCGTCATCCTCACGCCTGGCTAATCCTTGACACTAAAGTAAAACCTGTCCTTATGACTAATATATTTACACCAACATTTATAATACATCATTGTGTGCGTACCTTATATTATATGAGTGTGTGCGAGCGCATTAAACAAACATTCGACATTTTGTCGAAGAAAATTATGTAAAACGTTCACCAGTGTTTTATAATACTTATTGTGTGTCGGACATGTTTTTATTCACGAGTGATAATGGTGAAATTAAATGATGTGTACTGTTAGCTTGTGGACATATTTTAAAACAGTGGTGTTTCAATCATGTAAGTAAATAATATAGGTAGTGAAGGTTGATACGATCGATTAGAATGTATTGATCGATTTAAGGACAGTTTGAACAGTTTCACAGACAGAGTTTGAATAAGAGATTAGCCTGCCACAAGATTAATGATAATGATTATGTATTTTTTTATATTTAATGCGGCATCAACAAATGTTAATTCCGTCAAACTTTAAACAATTAGACACAAAAGGGACGCCGTCTTTGTGATAGTTGAAAGTTTAGCAACTTTTTTTTTACCTTGAATCCTTGTATAAATTGGTTTATAATTCAAGAGTAGGTAATTATCCTGAACGGTTAGGATAACGATAGGTTTCAATTATGTTCCTGACTCCTCAAAGGGATTGAGGTCTCATATTATTGGCAATAGGGATTTTTATAGGATATTGTCTCTCAGGGAGACTATAAAAAGAAGCTAGAAAGCCATAGTTTCAGAGACCATCTTAAGACTTATAGATTTTATATAAATTATATTGCAGTGCTCAGATTTCTGCCCCAGTTAGTGACACAAAGCGACTCCTCGGAGCGTTCCACTGGATGCAGTCTTTACTTTAGGACCGGCTCCGGCGCGTGCGCCGTGAAGGCTGCATCTGTAGCGTGGGTGTGCACTTACTTAAATATAGGTTTTTATAGTGCAAGGAGGTTTAGGAAAAAGTCTTGAATCTTTACATTTTTTTCACCAGATTTATTCAGTTCTTTCGTGTATCCTTTATCATTCTTTTTTTTCCACTTACCTACTTTCTTTGAGTATATTTTCGCAAAACATGTCGGTTCTCGATAGTCGGAGATGTTGGAGTGGTTACGTCCAGCTTCAAACTTCGACCAATTTGCTGGTCTACGTAAATATACCTACCCTTATTCAAGTATTTTTTTTATGGAAATTGATCCTTAAGTGTTTGACTCTCTAGTTATAAATACCTTGTTTCCGTGGGAGTGCTTCTATGTGCGTAGGATAGGCTCCCAGATGACAGGGTTGGTCTGTACATAATAAGGTGCCAAACGAGGGCAGCTGTCCAATTTTGCAATAGTTCTTGGCTTTGAATTGTTTTCTTTCAGTTCAGGGTACCTTTACATTTTTATCGTGAACATTTTGATAGGATGTTGATTAAAAGGAACAATATAGGGGTACATGAACAGTATCAAAAACAATCCTATAGCGATAGTTAAGTATCCAGTAGAGAGTATTGTTGAGTCAGAAGTTGATAATGTTTTGAGAACGAAGCGCACAAGTGGCGTACATAGGAAATCTACTTCGTTTGTAGTAAACACGCAGATGATAATATATTGCTCCAACTTCACAGACGGTGATCAATTCATACTTGCATAGGATTTTTACTAAGGTGGAAGATATCGTGGGGAACGTCCTAAGTGCCTACTTTAATGTAGGAATCCCACATCCACATCGTCATGCTCAAGTAAAGTTTTATATTTACACTAGCTGTCCCGCGCGACGTTGTACGCGTGATTATTATACCTCTACGCTTTTTCTACCCTACCCTACACTACCCTACGCTACTCTACCCTACCCTACCCTACCCCTACCGTATCCAACCCTTACTCTACCCTACCCCTACCATTCCCAACCTCTACTCTACCCCTATCCTACTCTACATCTACCCTACCCTACCCTACACTATCCTACGCTACTCTACCCTACCCCTATTCTACCCAACTCCTACTCTACCCTACTTCACATCTACCCTACCCTACTCTACTACCTCTATCCTACCGCTCTATTCCTACCCTACCCTACCCTTTAAAAATGGCAGAATTTAATTCAAACTTCTATCTTCTATATTTACTCCCCATAGTCATTGAATATCGAGATATACGTGCATTAGTTATACCACTTTGATGTCTCTTACTAATACCTACCGAATTTTCTACACAAACTTTCACCCCCCCCTTTCCCCCCTAATAGGTAGAGTTTTCAAAAAGCTGAAATACGTCTTATTTGTTAACCGAAAAGCTAATTATCAAGTTTAATGACGGATTTTCATAACTACAAACTTTAGCCCCCTTTTATATCTCCTTAGGGGGAAAAAAATCCAAATTTTTTGATACACGTCTTTCTTATTTTTAGCGAATAAGCTTAATACTCATTTTTACATCTGTAACTTAAAAAATAACGAACTTCCCATACAAACTTTCACCCCCTTTTTTATCCACTCAAGGGTAGATTTGAAAAAAAAAACCTATGCTTGTCTTTTATCTATAACCGATAAGCTGGATACCAAGTTTCGTACATTTAACTTTAAAAACGACGGACTTTCATACAAACTCTTATCCCCCTTTTTACCTAGTTAGGGGTGGAGTTTCCAAAAATCCTTCCTTAGTGCACCCCTAGGGTACTTCAAAAATATTGTCTCAAAATTTCAAGTCTCTAGGTCCACCGGTTTAGGCTGTGCGTTGTCTGTCAGTCAGTCAGTCACGGTACTGTTTTATAAGTATAGATAAGATTCTAGAAGGCACTTGATGCACAAAATATTCTTAGAAAAGCTCGCGATTCACCTCTCGTGTTTAATCTGACATCAAGGCTTACAATACATTTACTAGTAACTAATTAAACCAAGTGAATACCTTCTCTTAACTGTTCAGGTTAAGGTTGTAGGTAATCAACTACTTCTGGATTTTTGATCACTCTCGCTAAAACTTAGAGGCTCAATCCCCCATCATTTACTTAAAACTTAACATCACCGAGTCAAGAAGTCGTTACGTTGTCGTTACACTTGGTTATGACGAATAGGTAGGGGATCCATTCAGTTCACTGCGTAGAATTCACTGCGATCTTGGCAGCCTGAGGCAACGTATTGTAGTAGCTTTTCTACTTCCGCAGCTCAGGCATCGGGTTGCGTCCGCCTAAACATTCGCCGCACTCCGACAGGTTCCAGGAAATGGACGGACAGGGACACACAGATCTTTGTAGTAGGCCAGAGGCTGTTTACGATTTGCTTTTCAAAGCAAGTAATTTAGATAACTCTAAGATTATTATTTGCAACTTTACTAGTATTAGTAGGTACTTACTATAGTTAAGTATAGTAAAAATTAATTATTAGAGCAATTAAAGATTTTATACAAATGTTAGAAATGGGAGCTAGTGATGTCGATCTATCACGATAAAAGCTCGTCTTTGTGTTCATTATTTTGTTAAATTTGCTGTTTCTATATGTCTTGGTTCTGGTATTTTTTGGTTCGTTTGACCGGGAAACAGACAAAGCAACATTCTTATTAGATGCTTATCTGCATAGTAACGTCTTTGAAGTGACCTCAGTGGCATTATGGGCATGGTGCGGGTAAATTAACTCATAAGTAAGAACTGTGGGTGGACCTTACTCTTATATGGCGTTTAGCTGTCCATTTTAGGCGTCGGTAAATAAACTTATATATATAACACCACCAAATATCTAAGCCTCGAGCAACCTCAAATGACATATGAAATTCAATTTTAAGTGCTTGGGATAAGGGTTAGTTTTGTAACATTGTTATTAATTCTTCTTTCAGTATTTTTGTCTGGTATGGAAACTTGTTTGCCTGGACAATTAGGTATCTATTGTAGTTCCAATTGAGGCCTCAAATCGAAAATACGAGACTAATGAGTTCCTTGTCAAAAGTAAATAAGCTACCACATAACTAACAGTAATTATAAATGAAATGGTTTAATAAGAAACTTACCAAAACAACTTCATTCAATAAGCAAAACATGTGCATAAAACATGTAACATACATAAAATATAGAAATAGTTTTGTTTTGAAAATGGTACATTGTAAGATATAAAGAGTCAATTCAGCCAGTTATGTTATTTAAACTTCTCGCTCTCTCTCTCCTGTGAAATTATTATCACTTTGCTCTATCCATCGCATCATCCTAGGTAACGTTGCAGGCATTCATCAAGTTGATTAAACCATCGATTTTATTCATAATAATCATTTAAAATATCTACATCTAAACATTCATGACCGACGTGTATTTTCTCTATTCACGATAGACGTAAAAAAGTGCCTTACATAGAACTCAATTCAGATAGAAGTCGTGTTATTGACGTCTCAATGATTGGACGCATTGGAAACTCAAGATCGAGTCTCGAGACTTTTCATATTATTACTATCGACAGGAGAATGGCGTATAGATGGCATTTGCAATACTAAAAAGATGTTACTTATGTAGGTACTACATACGGCTACTCATCGAGCTATCCACTTCCAGTATAAGCTGACATGTTATTGTTCGAAGAGCCTATACAAAGCGAGGGCAGTTCCTACTGGTTTTTATGTGTAGTTTGATGTGTAGCCGTGTGTACTAGCTATAGTATTTGTTTATTTTGTTTTCCAATCTAATTGACGATCTAGGATGTTATTCCCATTTAATATAGCTATTTCTACATCATTTATAGATATTTATAATGCTACTTGTGTATTACAAAATCGAAAACAAGATTATACCTACAACATACAACCTTTTTTGACCTCTCAACGTGTTGATATTTTATTTAGTCCTGTTTGCTAAATTAGTTTATCTTTCTGAATGCAAATTAGGAATGATGTGTAATTTGTCAATGATAGTTGCAGTAAATAGTTTCTGATAAAGCTATACAGAGTGTAAGAGTAAGCTTAATAAGCTTAAGGCTGGTTTGATTGAAGTTAGGCTCTCCGATTTTTCCTTCCTCGTCATTGGCTGAGTTATAACTCCCCGTCACACCCCAACTTATGTCACCATTTAGTCCCTAAAATGTGTTCTGCGACGCTGTTCGTGACTAACTTCAGTCTGGAAGACTAAGTTTGCGCTAACTGTACCATTGTGAACATCTTAATATCGCACAGTATGGCGCGGTCATTCTCGACTCACTACAATTAATTTTCCTACTCGATGTTGACTTGCATTCAATTGTAATGTGCTTATTGACAGATCAGTTTATTCATCAAAGGAGAATATCGAGAAATGAAACACAATAGCAAACCTATTGTTACCGGGATGTGAAAGATCTTCCATAGATACATTTTTGCTAAAAGAATAGTTTATGAATGACAATATACATATTATAGGTCAATAGATAAAGGAGAAATATTGAACAGTGCAATTGTGGACCTAACCTAAACCTAAACCTTTGTGGGAAAAATCTTATTGTACTTGAGTGCGAATAAAATACTTTTGCAATACATAATCAGTTAAATGTACACGCAGCTCAGCTACACATCAACTATATAAAACCAGTATGAACAGACCTCGCATTGTATCGGATCTTCGTACAACAAGATGTCAGCTTGTACTGGAAATTTAAAGCTTGATGTGTCGCTGTGTGTACGTTTGCCTAAAGATTTTTTTTTACGCATACTTTTACTTACGCAAATAAGAACAAATAAGATCTAAGATCAAGATGTTTTCGGTAAACAATTTCTAAGTCTTGACACCTACTAACTAAATCAGGAACTGTCCACGTATATTATCATATACATATCACTCAAACAAACAATCATAATCGATCACCAGATGGATGGGTGGGCGGATGAGTCAACCTGCTGTCCATAATTTGTATCGAAGATGGATTTCCTACTAATGCTACTGCGAGGTCACCTTATGTTCAGATTTTAAAATTTTACACTTTTCAAGTAACAAAGTTTCGGTCTGCTTTTTTCTCTAATTGCTAGTCTCGCGTTTGTCCATTATTTCATCCATGGAAAGTGATGATACGATGGGGTTGTTGGTGTTATGGTAGTGCGACGCGTATTCAAGGATTTCTTAGGTTTTTTTTGCCTGGAATTTGGGAGTTTAATTAATTATGCTCGGAATCGGATCAAAGGTCAAACACAGGACAGGGTCAAATTCTGTTATTATGACCGCTGGACAGACAAGTCAAAGGTCGTAGGTTCAAAACCCAGGCACGCTACTCTGACTTTTCGGAGTTATGTGCGTATTACAAATTAATTATCACTTGCAAAAACGGTGAAGGAAAACATCGTGAGGAAACCAGAACACCTGAGAGATTTTTCAACGATGTGTAAAGCCATGTCAGGCTTACGGGCGGCACTTTGACACTAGGTTGTTCATCAACCATACAATAAAGAAGAAAAAAGTCTTCCGTCACCAGGGGGTATCACTAGTACGAATATTGCTATTCCACGCCTATATTCTGAAGGTGGTACTACCCCGGTCGATTTATGTTGAAACCAGCAATGCTCTACCACATTATCCATAACCACTTTAGACAATCTCTAAAATAAATAAATGAAGGAAACGGAACTGATCCTAGCTAAGTTAACAGATAAAGCTAAACCTGAGCTCATGTAGTTACGTCATGGCGGAAGCTTGTAACTTTTTTATTGCATTTTAGTGTTGTGCTAGTGGGTAGGGCGTAAACTGAACGATTTAGGAATTACATGTTTTATGATGTTCCACTGAATCGGAGTAATTTTAGGTACACTGAAGATGGCAATTATTTAAGACGTAAATTGCGTAAAGGTGTTTTATTTTGGCAGGGTTTTAGCGCTGAGAAATAAGAAGAAATAGGAATCCCATTAAACCTTTTCGTACCTACAATAATATTAACTGTACCTCGCGTTGTTTTTTTTATAAAAACGTAGCCAGTCACGACTCCTGTATCGAGGGTAAACAGCCTAATTGTATGACCGTTAGACTGCCAAGTCAAAGGTTCGAAACCCAGGCACGCACCTCTGACTTTTCGGATTTATGCGCGTATTAGAAATTAATTATCACTTGCTAAAACGGTGAAGGAAAACATCGTGAAGAAATCCGCACACCTGAGAGATTTTTCGACGGTGTATAAAGCCATGTCAGAAGCCTACGGGGGCGGTTTAAACTCTAACACCAGGTTGTTGATGAAGAAGGTCGTGGGTATCAAGACTGGAAGATCTGTCGATCAAATAAATATTCAATCAATACAGAAAACGAACCCCATAACCGCTTACGTAGATATTATTTGCCATCATTTGTATGCCAATGGTGCCGCTACACCAACCGTGTTTATTTTCAGAGAAAAGGTATTTTTTTCTTATTCATCCAGTACTATACAATTATTTCAGTTTCTAAAATTTACAGGTGGTTAAGAATTTATCAATTTGGCAGTAATAGTGGTCATAGTTCTTATCGTAAACACATTCTAGTGTCTAGTAATAATTGGTTTATATTGGAAAATGTAGAACAGTGAGATGTTATTCGTTAGAATTTATATAATGCTTATTTTATCGTAATTGATGTATACTTATAATGAGTTGTACTAGATAGTAAACGGTGCTATCTGTATGGAGATCAGCAGAATCTAGAATTTTCTGTAAAATGCAAATCAAATGACGCAACTCACGTGGGATTCTGTTGTGATTAAAATAAACTAAATAAATAAATCAGCTGTAACTGTCCCACTACATGGCAAAGGCCTCTTCCCATACAAAGAAGGATTGAGTATTAATCACCACGCTAGCTCACTGGGTGTTGGCGATTTCAGACTATTAAGTCCAGGTTTTCTTGCGATGTTTTCCTTCACCGTTAGTCAGTGGTGTCTTAGTTTAACTAAGAAAGTACATATGACATTGAAAAAGTAACATTGGTACATGCCAGGTTCGAACCCACACATTATCTGTCCTAAATACCTCGACATATAGTCAAAAGGTATCTCACGTACAGAATATAATATGTAGACCTGTACTGTAGTCCTACCTACGAACCGGAGTTCCACAAACAACACTTAAGTAAATCAGTGCTCGTGTAACTTCGAGGACCTTCGGGCCAATTCGGGGTGACGTCACGACCGCAGACGCATCCTCTGCAACAAGGTCGAACTAATGCCAATATCAACTAATGGATGTCATCATCGTGTCTATGTTTTGGCTACTTTGTGATTGCTCTTTGTCAACAGTTAAATATATTGTGATTAATTTATTGAGATAAAGTTTAGATGGATAGATTATAACAGGCAACAGCTCTAGTCATGTAGCTGTTAACCGTTAGGTACTGTTATTGATACTCGTAAGCTTTCTTGAAGGGTTCTGGCGATGTGATAGAGCATTTGATTTTGAATATTTTCTCTTCTTTTTATTTTTTTATTGTCCTGGCCGATCAGACTTTAAGTGATTCAGTCGTTTTGTAAAACTTATGAACATTAAGATTTGTCCAGCATAATGTGTTAAGGTATTTAAATGGGCCCTTTGTAATCAAATGAAGTTTGGAGTGCGGCCAGCTCAGACCATCGCCATTGTCCGTACACAGGAAAAATAATACAGATTTAAAAATAGACTAGACACAAACGGATAAGTATATTTTAATTCATATAGATAGGTATACCTACTTTACTTATTACGAGAGCCGATTATAATGAAATTCAATTTTGTAATAATAATTACGATTCAAATGTTCTTCCTATGTCTTTTTTTATCAAGTACGCCATAAAATGTTCAGGACAAAAATTAAAATAAATTATTTCTTCAACTCAGAAGAGAAATACACGACAAAACAAAAAAAAAGCATTAGAAAATAAAAAAAAAGTTGTTCGAAAAGATCGATATAACTTGATATAGTTAACCTCTGACATGGCATGAGATAGACAAGTCAGCTTACGTTCAAAAGTCACACCATAGTATTTATTTACTGTGTTATAAACGCCATTCCCAATAAGAGGTCTACAATCCGTGATCTTAGCATTTTAATCAAAATAATCCTTTCAAATCATTCAGACCACAAAAAAACAAAAAAAAAACTTGCTATCCTGCTCTATCATTGCACAGATTACTTTTTCTGTAACATTCAAATGTTCAAATAAATTAAAAATGTTATTAATGTTAATAAGTCTGAGATTAAGTTGAAATGTCGAGCTAAGTCTGCTTGGCCGTGAACTTCAAGTAAAGGTGACCTGACCAGAATAAGTAAAGTAAGTACCTAAACTTTCGCTCACGTTTGGCATCTGCCCGTTTATAAGGAAATTGACGCTTTCTAATGGTGGTTTCCCGTAATGCGTGATAAACGGAAACGGATGACACCACGCACAGCTGATGGCTACGGGCACCACGCTCCTTTCTTCCTACGGTTAACTTTACAGATTTAGTTTCCAAGCCAAATCTAAGTACAAATTTTGTCATTCCAAAATGCTAAATGAAAGAGAAAACATAACTTTGAAGTTACCTCCTGGATCCAAAGCATCGTGTTACAGACGCGCGTTACCACTGACTGCAGCCTCTTCCTATGGTGCCTGTAAAACCACGCAACGTGGAAAGGCAGCTTAAAACGATACTATTACATTAAGAATATCCAAATGCTTTAAGGTTTATTTCTTTGACGAACTACAATGTTATTATATATATTATAACCGTGCTAAGCTTTTATGGCCTCATTTCATATACCTACCTTCTTTCTTTGACACTTCATTTCTAACATAAAAGGCTTCAGTCTACCATATTTTTCTGTACAACCATTCCTTTCTTTTTCAATATCAAGAAAAATACTGTACTTATGTTTATTTTTTTGTTACTTCCCGGAAATTTTATTGAATGTTTTATTGCAAAACTGTATTTACCAACTTCCTTGCTAAACGATATTCAATGAGAACGTATCAAAATAATTGTCACCTGGTTTACGGTTGACATATCCGGTCACAAGATTTACTCAAAACAGTCAAATACCGCGACATACGACAATAAGAACGACACATACGAGCCCTGAATACTAACCACTACATGAACATGAGAGGAATTGTGATCCCGCGAGAGTGAAAGCTTTGCTCCGGTTGTTCTAGTACTGCTACTGTTTGTCAAAAAATATTTAAATACTTCAAGTTCGAAATTTGTAGAAAAACAAAACAATCACGAGCGGGATTTGAACCCGTAACCACTAATCTATTCGTGTTCCCGTCCGTGTTATCGAAATTCTCTTCCACATTCATCCCACTCAGATAAAGTAAAATGCCTAATCCATCATACAGATGCGATAAAGCTATGTAAGAGACATTTTGACGCTAATAACTTGCCTATTAAAAATCTATCACAATTAATTTATTAAGTTTTCTTTTGGATCTATGCGAGTAACGCCAATCCTCGAGTTCAATAATCATAAATAGTTATTTGTTTGGAATATGTCTAGTTAGACCAGTTTGTCTATTTATATCTTAGTCTGCCATTAGTGTCGTTACCTGGCTGTAGCTATTATGTCACTGTTATCGCGTATGGTCATAGATTAGGTAGCAGATAGGACAATTTAAACTTAATTTAACGCGATTTGGAGTAGGATCAGGTAAAATAATTTGTTAATTACGTAACAGTTTTGTGTGTAAGTACGGTTGATGGCAGAGATGGTTTCTCGAATTTTAATGTCATAAAGAGTAATAAGTCTAGTACAAAAGATCTTCCAACTTTCTTAACTTAGCTCAAAGAATTTGTAGCTCACACAAAATTATTACAAAAATTTAATTTATTGTTATTGGTATACCTACACGACACATACCTACTTCTTATTGGTAAATACCTTTTACACTATACCTTTACTAATTCTGTAAAATAATCACCAATTATGAATTTGTAAACAACAGTCCATTAATCATTTGTAAACTTACGACATGCTTTAAAAATATTCGGTGTCCGCAGTGAGTTCGTCATCATGTAGGCATTCAACTGGTTCCGTGAGTCACTTGCACTTGCGAGCTGTCCGGCCCTATGCCCCCCTCTCGCTCTACCACCTGAGTCCCATGACCTTAGCAACCTCGAGTAACGACAAACCTAACCTAACATCAAAGATCGAGAAATGAAATTTAATACGTGCCACCGGGATGCAGAATAACTTTCATAGGTTAAAAATGAGACAATACTTGGGACTTGGGAGAACTCAAGACACAAGACTATCTGCGTGTACGCAGCAGTTGGTAAAGATTAGTTTACTGTTACATTTACTGTTAGAAATTAAAATCCAAATTTCATAAACTGTGAACAACAATGGTTACGATGCCAGAAAATAATCTGTATGTAGTGCCCATTGTACATTTCCTTTTATTATATTCTATGTTTTTGGTGTGCGACACGGAATTTAATAATGATTGAACTTTTTTAAGGATTAGTCATTTGGAAAATCAGCCCTTCTTCAAAGGACTTCTTCAAAGGTTATATTCAGAATTTTGATAGCAACCGTCCGTTTACCGTCTTCAGAATATTCATTGAATACCCCTACAGTCAAATGAATAATTTGCAATTAAATATTGAATCTTTTGTTGTAGATTCCCTTCTAAATCTTTGCGTAGGTGAGTCACAAGCAGGTTCTTCGCCCCCTACCTGAGTCCTGTGACCTTAGGGACGTGGCTTACTGGCCAACTACTTAGAAATAATGTTGCACCAGCATCTAGAACTATCGAATTACCAACGAGGAATTTCTGGTGACAGTTTTGGGTAACTACATAATTATATAGACTTTGCGAGTTTTTGATGCTAGAAATTAATAAACTACCGTTCTTTTGTGACTACTTGATTAGTCAGATAGAATATAATCTTTTGAATTAAGAGAGTGGCTGGAATATTAAATCCCATTTCACTTTACATGAACATATCGCGATTAGTGCGTCTGACCTACCTCATTAACCAGGAAGTCCAGGAACTTTTAAATGTTAGACATTGTTATAATTTGGGCATCGATAAAATCTGTTTCTTTTTAACTTTGTCTATATGTAATTGACGTGAAATTATCAAATTGTAGTCGCGAGACATGGCTTTAATTCTTGGAGAACCAATTCTGAAATCTAAATATGTATGTTTTATCCCTTTCTCGTAAAATTAGTGACAACTTTGTATCTTAAAACAAAAGAAAAACGGGGAACAAAATAAAAGTGAGTCTCATTAGGTGTGCCTACAGTGAAATGGATGACACAGGCTCGACTTAAGTGGTAAACACAATTCCCATTCCCTAACAGCTTGGAGCAAGCGTAATGACTATAGTTGCAACACCATCTGCACCTGGTGGTACCGTGCGCTCCTTCGCTCGTTTATCATTGGTCATTAGATAACAATCTTCAGTGACAGACGGATTGCCATTAGGTGACATCATGTCTCATTGGGACAATAGTTTGTTTTGACTGTAGGCGTAAAGCGACGCATTTTTAGGCTCCACATGATAAGGGATTCAATTGATAGTATAGACTGTATAAACAGCTAAAAATAAAGTATTTAATTAATATCATTTTAAATATAATATAGGAATACAAAAAAAAGGAAAAAAAATGGAATTCTTTCTTCTTCTGGAATGAAGAATTCCATTCCACTTATTATGCTTTGTTTACAGCCGGTCTATACGTCTTGCATGCCTGTCAGCTGCGCTGGTTATTTTAGCGTATAAATAACTATGTAAAAAATTAACACAGCATGCCAAGTTATAAATAGTGGAGTGAAATATGGAAACTTTAATTCCTTGTTGCCATGAAAACGCCTAGAAAAAAAAACTAGATGTCACTACTGTACCTATATATAACTCGTAACGTAAACAGCGGCCTAATTTAAATTAGTCCTATTAGGTCAGTAAGTAATTTTGTTTCAAACTTGTGTAGCCATTACGTACATTTAGTTCATTTCATTAGATTCTGTATCGGAAGTTTCAGCGGTATTCATGTTCAAATGAAACAATTACTTAAATTAAAGGGGATAACAAAATAATTACAAGTACAACTAATTACGGTCGACCTCAGAAACTAGGACACATTACTAAAAATAAAATAAAAACGTCAATACGATACATTCTTGTTTTTACACAAGTCAAGATAAAAAGTTATGTCTCCTTATAAGTTTGTGTAACAGGGACAAGGGCAGCGGGGTGGCAATTGGCGAGTGCTATGATCACCCATATATGGCCAGGCTTTGGGCCATATGGCAAGGATCTTGAGCCACATTGACAGATGGTTGATGAGAAATGGTAAAGAGTTAGGCATGTGCCATTGAACATGTGTTAATGTAATATGTATATGGCGAACTGTTTGAAAACAAAGCTTGTTTTGTAAAGAGACTCCTAGCTGCTGGATTAATAGTAAAGTAGATCTATAGTACAATAAACAAATGACCCATTGCTGTAATTAATTTATAATACGCACAAAACCTACGAAATGTCAGACTCAACTACTAGGCAATCACGATTTACTAGTAGTAGCTACTTCTTCCTTCACCCCATGCAGACATGGACTTAAATTATAATAACGATCCAAGCAAAGGACGTCATAAAATTCGCCATTTATTCCCCATGTAGGTAGTAACGTCCTATAAATCTGGCAATGAGTATGTGTCGCGGCTGGACGGCCACTAATTGTGTCCCCAAGGCCTGACAATTGCACCACGCGACACTTCCACGAGGTATCAACCATGTTCGTTTAGGAGTCAGGAGTTAATTGATGGTGATTTAGCTGGGCATGTGTGAATAGTCAGTGTCGCCTATTGTTGAGGAAATACTAGGAACATGGTACCATCCACGACGTCATCATATTTTTCAATTTTTTTTAAAATAATTACGTTTATCCACAGAATCCTGCAAGTTGCATCATGTAAGCAGGATCTTTAATGAATTTAACATTATAAAACATCAGATTAAGTGTAACTAAGATAGAAATTCTATTGCTTTGATAAAATAAAGCCTGATTACGTAATGCTTGAACATAGTTGAAAGTTGAAACATGTTTATGTGTCATACAAATCAAGTGATGAAGTTGTCTCTAAACTGAGCCAATTGGTCGTCTGCGATTGTTTAATTAGGTATCACGTCGTTTAATGAAGATGTTGTCTGTCATTGTTATTGCAGCTACTTTGATACATGTCTCGTCTCGTTGTTATCTGGTTGTTGACTTCGATACTCAAACTTATGTCAATATTTGGAAACAGAATCTTTCGTCTAATGAAAACAAAATCCTGGTTCTTCAGTGCCACCAAGATCTTTAGGCTAGGGTATTTGGGAATTATCAATAGAACTCACTGTAGTGGTGACATTGATAAACACTTCTCTTGCATCAAACCGGACTGTTTCTCCAGACACCTTACTTACCTATATACTATTATACTTGCTGGTATAAAGGTATCAATTAACCATCATATTGAATACAGTGGTCAAGTGGTGTACCTCAGTTTAAACCGAAGCTTGGAGTTTTGAACTATGCTGGATACTACAGGCTCTCCATAAGCATTAGGTAACTACGAGGTAAATTCAAAAATAGATTAGAAGATGATCAAATTAATGTAATCATCTGTCAGTTTAATAATTGTAGTAAGCGGTGAAATAGCGACTTAGTTAAATTTAACATCATTTTCGGTCGCTGTATTGCTAAAGGCATTTTCTATCAAAGAAAATAATTGCCGTTACCTAAAAGCGATGACAACCCCCAGATAATAGCAAGTTGTAAGTGTAAAAGGTGTTGTTGTTGTAGCATTTTGTCTTTTGGAGGGAAGTGAAATAATATATTTTCTTACTCCTTTTATTTTTCCTGATTTACCTGTGTAGCAAAATTTAAAAAAAATAGCAGAGTGCGATAGGATACCACTCCACCTAAAAAAACATAAGTAGTTATTCTATTCTTTGACCCTTGAATAGGATTCCTATCGTCTTGAATGTCGCTAAAATCACGATTATTGGTTCTATTTGGTTTGAATATCATTAGGTCACAGATTTAGGTCCGATATGGGAATCTGTAGAACCTTGGACTTAAGGAAAGGTTATTTGCGGTTGTGTTGTTTGATTTACTAATTCTTGAACCTTGTTTAACTTAATGTTGTCTGTCCTTCTCCGGTACGTATTTCAGTCCAGAGCGTTTTCATTAGTCTGCCGTTAATAAATCATCTCACTAATCCCGGAGTAATCTGTACCTATTATATAAATAAAAAAATGTGCATCAAATAGCGTATTTGCTCATACACTTGCACTGCTATCTTCTGCGTGCCTAGTTAGCTATGGCCATTAATCTTATTTGGTTTCGATACTTAGAGGGAGGATATTATTACTGTTATATGCGTCGGACCAGAAATCTATGCGTTAGAGTCTAACAGTTAGACAGATAAATTGTAATATAAGTATTTATCTATTACAATGTGTATTGTTTGCTCCAAGAGGAGCCAAGTAAATACAATGTCAATTGAAATGAACAAAACAAACTATTATACAATATGTATCACAATTCACAACTATTTAGAAGTGCGTCTTACATTTTAAATGTAACAGCTTGTCAAATGCTCTGCTATCGGTTTATTATGTTTGCTTTTATTTATTTAGATTTATAAGTGATTAGGAATTCTGTTGAAAGTATATAGATTGAAGTACCTTGCAAGGGACAATTTTAACTAATTTTGCCGGAATTTCTATAAAATATAGTCCAGAGAAGATTGGGGCAAAAGATAAGAGGCTTATATCCAAGCAGTGGAGCGATACGAGCTTATAATAATTCTTCTTTTATAATATATAAATAACTTCATTTAAAAAGCCATAAAATCATCAATCATCATATAAGGTTTTTTTTGGGAAATACCAGGAAATAGGAATCCTGATAGATAAAATACTGTCATCGTTTATTATATGCTTCTGGTATATGTAGAGAAAATGGTTCTTAACAGTTATGTTTTCAACTAAAAATTATTATGCAGTAACAGAACTTAATAAATATTTTATTCTATTGTATTCGATCGCATTATTATTACAATAATAGAAACAGTCATGTTAGGTACATTCCTGATGGGAATATAGCAGAGTCTTCTTTTTCTAGACACTGAATAAACGCCACGTGTTTACAGATTGTGTTGTTGTTTACAGGATGTCTGAAGGCGACGTGTCGTTGATTCGAGACGAGGATTTGCTGCGCCGGATGGTAAGACAATCTTGATTCTATTTGTCTTTTACTCCGCTTATAATCCAATATTATAAATTAATTATCACCTGCCCCGTGCCTTAGAAAACTCATAAAGCCTTTGGCCCCGGCTGTCATGAAGATCTTTGACGTCGATATAGGGAGTCAGTTTCGCTAATAAAATCCTGACAACCGCCAAGGCAGCCGCCTCGTAGAAAATAGCATAGAATACTAATCCATGAAGTAAACCTTTTCATCTAGTCTTGAAGAACTGTCCTACCTACTAGGTTTTACCTAGCCATTAGCAGAGAGTTCCATTCCTCCGTTGTACGCACAATCAATGCTATTCTGTTTTATAACATAACAGGAGCATTGTATTGACATTATTATGGTCAACACTCGTTACAAAAGCTGTTGTTTCATGACAGAATGCAGCTATAAGTATGTAAAGTATGTCATGTGTGTAAACTTTTTAAATACTTCAAGTACAATAAAAATACCTAGTTATCTACTCATTGGTCAAGTTACTCTCTATTTTTGTCCAAAGACAATGTCAGCTTACATTATTGACACTCGTATGTGTTTTGACTTTGCAACACTACAGATGAGAAGATGAAGAAGTTGTTGAGACTTATTAATCTTGAGTTATCATTTAGTAAACTGCCATAAAGGTGAATAGGATAAGTCCAAACCAGAATTTAGACGAATTTTGTCTTAAATGACATTTACAGCTAAAAAAGTTATAATTCCCAGATTAAAACAATATAAGATGAAGGCGCCTTATAAAAAGTTATGCGCAATGTTTTAATTGCATTCAATATTTTAATAGGCGCAATTAAGCTTCGTTTTCTAGACTATTATTGTAGTAACAACAATATCTTAGATACTATTTACTAAAAGTAATATAAAAGCTTAGCTCTTAAATTAAAGAAGATAAACAATATTATTCAACCACAACACCGTTTACGAGCAGGAAGTTCGTGGAAACATTTGCCATTTTCATAAAAAATCAAATATTCAATTAGATTTTCAGTCAAATCCCCATGATTTTGTTTAATTATATTTTTACAATAACGTTAAACCTAATAAATTATTAACCATTTCAGTGGCAGCAAACGGAGGACTTTTCCCGCAAGAAAGAGATCCGCGCGCACATGTACCGGCTGCGAGAGGAGCGCCTGCGCAACCTGTACTCGCCCGAACCTCCTAGAGAGGGGAAAGGTAACATATCTGCCTCTACTCATTGTTCTAAATAGTTTCGGTAGTAGGTTCAGTAGTTAGAGAAGACTAGTGAAGAGGTAGATTAAAGTAAATAAAATTGATTCAACACAATTCTCTATGGCAGGGATAGCAAATACAGTTTATACAAATAAGGTAAGGGAAAGCTCATAATATTATAGTTTCGTGTACAGTGTACATAATAGTATCGTTGAATATAATAGATGGTGGGAAAGAACACATTGTAATTGCTTGCGGAAATGACGGTAAAAAAGACACGTGAAAGAAGAAAATGTAATCATTTTTGTGCCGACCATTAAAATAGTCCTATTTTAATTTGTCTCAATAAATCAACTCTGCCCATCACAGTGCTCTGCCATAGATATAGGCCACAATACTCGGTTCCGGATTAAATATTGGGAAGGAATATAAATGGTGGAAACAGTAGTTATAAGTAGTGCTGTGGTAGTGTTAGAAGCTTGTATGTAGTTGTTTTGATTTAGTAGATTGCAAAAGCTTGTAGTTGCAGACTTATGTTCATTACTTTAATTGCTGTATCATCTGCCATACCAACTTAGAGACACTAAAATTCAAATTTCATGTAAGAATTATTGTATTATAATTAGGTATTTGTTGGAACACCATCCGCTATTTATATAATTATCTTATATTTCTATTTGCCCACTTGATACCCTGAATACAATATGTAGTAGTACAAATAAGTGCCCTAGACCACAAGTTAGCGTCGTTGTGCCCCAATCAACAGGTAGTGAGTTCAGTGCTGCGCAAGGCCACGTCAAGTCGTTCGCGGACCAGAGCTTCCAGTCCATGAAGAGCAAGGAGGTCCGCGACGCTGGCTCTCCGCCCAAGGAGTTCACGTACCGTGGCCAAGGTGCCTGCAACACACCCATACATAACTGTAACCCTAACCAAACTAACGCTTATTAACCGGTAACGGTACCGACAGTGTCTGATCAGAAAATAATACAAATATCTTTGCAGATCTGAAGGCGCTGTCCAACGCTGGCTGGAATGTGGAGTCTGAGAACAGGACCACAGATGACGGCCATACGCACGTCAAGTCTGTGCACGCCAACATCGAGGGCAGATACGACGTGGATGGCGGCAAGGGACAGTTCGCAGCTGCAGACCATCACAAAGAGGCCGTCACCGAGTACCACGATGACAACAGCAGCCTGAAGCGGAACGAGACATCTTCCAACACGGATGCTCGCGAGCATGTTGTGCGTCAAACTGATGACGGAACCCAAATCTCGTCTACCACAAGCTCATCGACTGCAACGTCCAAGGTTCAACAGATGTCTTCAAGACACGACACAGTGCCATATTTGACTAACGATGACTATGACCTACGAAGTTATGATACTAACCGCAATGAGGACGCGTCCTCCGCAACAAGAAGACAAATCACAAAAACTAATAATGATTTCGAAAAAAATTTAAGGAAGAATGACTACGAACAACGTGCGAGGAAAAATGAGTATGAGAGTGTGAGAAGAAATGAATACCAACAGAGCACAAGGAATGATTATGAACAAAATATAAGAAAAAATGACTATGAAAAGACTGTGACAAAGAATGATTATGAAACTGGAGAGCTCGTTTCAAGAAAAGTTGACTATCCTGATGATAACACCAAAGTGATTGTGGAGACACGGTGCTTGCCTGATGGAACTCGTGTTACAAGCACTAAGAGAGAGTTTCGTGCTCCTGTCCACAGCACCAGCTACGAACAATCTTATCAGACTAGAGAAAATAAATCCTACTCCACACAACAACGATCTGACTCCAGGGAATCATCCAAATTCATTCGAAACGTGACTGATAATCGTTCCACTGATATTGTCGATTCACAAAGAAATATTGATGACTCCGATTTTAAAAGACAAATAGCCCAATACACGACGAAGGATAACGATGATTATTCGAATGTACAACGCCACGAAACAAAAACTAACAAACGGGTAATAGATCATTCTAAAGCTGATGACGATTACTCTCAGACGACACGTTACGTTACGAAAGTCAATAAAGTAATTGAATCCACAGATAGTAATGATAACGTGGAACGTACAAATCATACTGAACAGCAATACAACATCAACAACATTCGCCGTGAACCATCGGCGCCACGCGATGAACCGACTTCACGTCTCCCTGCTCAACAGAAAGACTACAAGGATGTT
The DNA here is from genome assembly GCA_936450705.2 of Protodeltote pygarga. NCBI lineage: Eukaryota > Metazoa > Arthropoda > Insecta > Lepidoptera > Noctuidae > Protodeltote > Protodeltote pygarga. Next base: position 14,273,087 of record OW388262.2, on the reverse strand, counting down.
CAGCAGCAAACTAAGATCGCTGAAGAAGTGATACACCACGTCACAAAAGATAAGAAAGTTGAAGAGATCGTAGAGAGGAAGACGAGCTCTGATAAGTATGAAACCACTTACCAAACCGATTTCGCTCAAAAGAAGATCAGCAATGATTGGAGCCCATCGCACCAGGCGTGGGCTAGTACACTGCGTGCTGACTCTCCTTCCACAACTCGACCATCGACCAGGGCATCATCTCCTGGCAGCAGAACCTTCCAGTCGAGCACATCTTCACTAAGAAGTAGCGTCAGTCCTGACAAAACTTACAAAAAGCCGGCGAGCCGTGGTGGTAGCCCTAACAAGATTGATAGATATTCACCAACCCGTACCGTGTCCGACAGACACTCTACTACACATTCCACTCAATCTGTATCGGAAGTCAGGACGAACATGTACACAGGGCCTGAAGATCGAAGACCACCAACAGGTCGCTCTCCGACAAGACCTGGTTACAGTCCTGAACGTAAACCTCAGGACCATCGTCAAAGGCCGAGTGCCAGCCCCGAAAAGAGACCACAGGATTTGCATTTTAGACCAAGCGCTAGCCCAGAGCGAAAACCTACAAATAAAACTTCTCCAACTGATCGCTATCCTAAGTCAAGCTCTCCAACTCGCACCGTAGAGCGCCGTGAGTCGCCTACAAAACCACGCGCAAGTCCAGAACGAATTCAGCAAATAAATCCAGGTGTTCCAAATAAATCAACTCCAGGCAGTTATCCTAAGGATACTTCAGATAGACCAAGTCTAAGTCCTGATAGGAAGCCAGGTTACCAAAAACCCACAGATAATCGTCCAAGTCCTAAGTTTGAGTCTCCACGAAATACTTCACCGCTTCGCAAGCCTGGCTATCCTCCATCTAGTCCTATCTCTGAGAGACCTGATAAATTGCCAAAAGATTCTACATTGAATAGAGGCAGTCAAAGCCCTGATAGAAAGCCAGGTTACATGATGCCTACTAGTGCAAGTAAGCCGTCAGACAATTTGAAATCTCCCACAAAACCATCAGATAGGACCTCTCCCATCAAACATGCTCCTTCTCAAAGCCCTGAGCGAAAACCACAAGACTATAATAAAACTACTAAGATTCAAGAAGATCATTACAAGTTTATAGATGAGGAAACTAAAATGTACACTCGAACTGATAAAATTGAAACGGACTATCAGAAAGTTTCGAAAGATAAAAGTCCTTTGCCTTCAAGAAAGAGTCCCAGCAAAGATACTCCTGACTTCAGTGACAGTGAGCCAAGGAAGAGGTCATCGTCACCAAGAGAGCATGTTACTTTCACAGACCAACGTAACCAAATGGACACAACTCAAATAAAATCTAATGTCGTTGATGAAATAACTAAAAAAAATCGTTCTTCTAAAGATAAGGATGGGCCTACTGATAAAATTTCTTCAAGAGAACCTTCTCCTTCAAAATATGGTACTTACGATAAAAAGAAACCTTATGATCATGACGTCACAGAAGTTACTACTAACATCAAGGACACTAAAGTCAAATATGACTCGTTGACTCGCCGCGAAAAATCTCCAAGGAAGTCTTCTGATCAGCCAACTTCTCCAACGAAGAAGTCATCACGTGACAGCGTATCTCCTGTTAAAACACCAACAAAAGATACTAAATACAAGCATACTACTGATTTATTGGCCTCTGAAAGAACCACAGAACAGGATAATAAAAAGATTACTAAAGAACATCCTAGGCAACTAGTTACTCCATCTTCCAGCCCAACCAGAAAGCCTAAACCTATTGATACGGAGCCTTCAACTGGTCAGAGTTCTCCTACTACTTCTGTAAGTGGGTTTGTTTACTTCAGCTCCCCTCGAACTGAGAAAACCATGGTCACTGACTTAGATGACCAGGAATATTATTCTGAAATACACACAACTGATGAAACTACCACAACTTACAAAAGGCCTGAAAGCCTTGAATTAAATAGACCTTCGTCACCTTCTAAAATCCCTTGTAGGTCACCATCTCCTGAAAAACCCATCTCTTCTACAAAGAATAGTTTGCCAAGGAAAAGTTCATTAAAAAAACCATCAACTGAAGTAAATCAAGCCTCTCCAATTGAAAAACCACCTACTAGTTTTCGTGTTTCACCTACAGAAGAGCCGAAGGACTTTTCTGGCCAAGATTATCCTAAAAGCGCTGAGTCTGATGCTCCTGTGAAGCCCAAGCCACCTCTAGAACGTCGCGAAACATATGAAGACCGTTGCCGAAAGATCTTGGGAATGATGGATAATACAACAAAAACTGAAACTGTTGTCAAGCAATCATCTTATTTAAAGGAACCAGAAACTAACCTAAGTTCTCCAAGTGTCTCTCCTTGTCGCAGTCCTGCTCCTAGGGAAACTCCGTTTGAATATCCAACAAATAATAAAACTACCTTCACAAAAACCGATGTCACTGACTTCATTACTCGTGAACAGGAGAATATCGTCAAAACAACACGTTGCGATGATACTCCGACTGACAAAAAACCAAAATCTCCTAGTGAAAGTTCTCCGAATAATCGTAAAGATATTGTAACAAAAGAAAAAATTACTAAAGACTATGAATTAACTACTAAGGATACGGAAAAAACTAATAAAATTGTGACAAAAAATACTTCACCAAGACAAACTCCTGATAGGAAACCGTCATATCAGCCATTGGAAAATATTGCCAGCAAAGCTCCAAAAGCTCGTGAGAGTCCTGAACGACCAGCTCCAAAAATACCAAAAGACTCTGATACTTCTCCTAGATTTAGTTCAAGTCCTGAAAGAAAACCAGGTCATGAACCAACTGAGAAGGTTGGGGTTAAATTCCCCAAAGAACAAACTCCAGGTCATACGGCAACCACTACTGTTACTTCATCTAAATACGATACTGAAGACAGTGAAGAAACTTTCACGACAAAAACTACTGAAAGAAAAACATCACGATCTACAGAGTCTCCGACGAAAACTCCACTTGATAAACCAAATAAGCCAGGGCAGCCATCTAATAAAAGTCCACAACGCGATCCCGGGTATGAACCAACAACGCCAACTAGAGCTAGCCCTGTAGGAAAACCTGGCGAAAAGCACCCGAGAGATTCATCTCCAACCAAACCTGGTTACAACAAAACTACAACTTCTATGATAGTAGAATACGATTCTACATCCATTACTGAAGACTTAGAGGACTCTTCAGAAACTGTTAAGACCAGACGTACTTCCCGTCCTTTAGACTTACCAACACGTAAAGTTTCAAAGCCTTCAGATGATACAAGAGCTAGTCCAGAGAAAAGGCCCGAAAATAAGCCAAAAGATACTTCTCCCTCAACACCTGGGTACATGAAAACGACTGCTTCTGTAACATCCAAGTTTAATACCACGTCTACTGAAAATCTACATGAGACCACTGAACATTCTATTTCTGAGACAACTAAAACTGGGCACACATCACAACCATCAGATTCGCCTACACGCAAGACTTCCAAACCTTCAGTAAGAGCTGTAAGTAAGAGCCCTGATAGAAAGCCAACACATCGTGACCAACCTTCACCCACTAGGACAAGCCTAGAAAAGAAGCCTGTGGATAAATATCCCAAAGATTCTTCTCCAACTCGAACAAAATTAGATAAGGTTTCCGACTATATGAAAACAACTTCATCAGTCTCTTCGAAATACGATACAATATCAACTTCTGAAGATGTAGAAGAATTCACTTCGTCAAAGACAGAAAGACGTCCATCCAAGTCACCAACCAGGAGAACTTCCAAAACAGATAATTATCCTCACACAACTTCGCCATCAAGGTCTTTTCGTCCTACTGAACGTAGGCCTGCACATGATGATGAGACCTCGCCTGCAAGGGCTAGTGTTGAAAAAAAAACTGGTGATAAATACCCCAAGGATTCTTCTCCAAGCAGACAGAAGTCCAGTACACCTGGATATATGCAGACAACTTCATCTCAAGTATATAAACAAAACACATCATCTACAACTGAAGACACGTTGGAAACTTGTGTATCTAAAACCTTAGAAAAGAAACATCCTTTAGATACGCCAACTCAAAAATCTTCAAAGCCAGGCGATAAATCTTCACCAGAATTTGACTATCTTCGAAACGTTTCACCGTCTAGACCTCGTCGACCATCGGACAACTTTCCTTCTAGGCACAGTGTGAGTCCTGATCGTAAGCCGGATGAGCCATTACTAATAGACAGCCCTCAGAGGAGTGTTGGTGACAGATATCCCAAAGCAACATCTCCAACTAGACGTACACCTTCAGTTGAGAGAACAACTGAACATTTGAAAACATCTACAACTAAAGAATCTACTTTTGATTCCACCTCGGAAGACATTCAGAAAACTACAATTATTAAGGATCGTCATCGCACCTCAAGGCTTACCTCACCTATTAGAAAAACGGCTAGATCTGCGGACAGTTCCAAGCCAACATCTGAGCATCCACGTACAGATTCTCCTATGAAGATTCGTCCTGATAGTGCTGTTAAAATATTATCAACATCTAAAGACGTCCCAACAATCAAGACAGAAAACAAACGCCCGCAGGATCCTTCACCGACTAGATCAACTTTTAGCCCTGATCGTAAGCCAAGTTACATGAGGCCGACTGCTTCGGTCATATCGAAATTAGAAACCACCTCCACAACTGAGAAAACCCAGACCACAGAAGATGTAGTCGAAACGCAGGCTTCAGTATCTCCATCACGCCGTTATCCTAAGGAACCATCACAAAAAGAGCCTGATTATTTACCAGAACCAGAAGAATCTAAGCACCTGTACATTCCATCTCCAACCAAGAAAACAACAAAGGTAACTGAAGTAAGTACAGAGTTCTTAATGTCTGAAAGAGAACAAGAGATCTTAGATAGAGTTCAAAAATCTCTTAGGAAATTATCACCTGAACGCAAGGAAAAGTCTCCGAGTCGTGAAAAGAGCCCTAGTAAAACTACTAGCTTGCAAGATATTGATATTACAAGCCGTAAAGTAATAGATAATGAATCTATTACAGATGACGTAACAGAAAAATATACAACTACTAAAATTGATACCGCTCGTTCTGGAAAGCCTAAAGAAGATAAACTGAAGGACCAAAAAGTGCCTAGTAAACCATCTTCTACAACTGTTTCTCCAACAAAGAAGCCATCAGGTATTGCTACTTCTACTAGAGCAGATAAAAGTCCAGATTCTCCAACGAAAGCTAGAAGCTTTTCGCCAAAAAAACCTATTTCACCGACTGAGAGGCCACAATCCCCTCAACTTTCGAAAACAAGTGGCATCAAACCTAAAGAGCAGATACCTTCTCATTTGACTCGGAAACCAACGCCTGCAACACTACCAATCAGTAAATTGGACAAGACAGTGACAGATGTGAGAAAAACCGGTGGAACTAGTTCAATTACTAAACAGAACAGTTTAACAAAGATCACCACCTCTAGAACTACGAAAACCATTTCGTCACCTACAAAACCTAACGAGCCAGAAACGAAGCGGGCAGCTACACCTAAAGGCGTAAAAGAAAGTGTGATCCCAAGAAAGGAAACCTCCGATACAAAAGTGACACGCACTTCCAGTGATATTGCCATAAAAACTAAGAAAATGTCTCCTCAGAGAATGAAATCTAAACCCGAAATACAGGTGAGTGACATGTCCACTAAATCCACGACTAAGTCTCAAAAATCCACAATAAAAGAACCTCATTCAAAGTTGCCAGCAAAACCCAAATCTGCCACAACATTAAATACGTCTACTGACGAAGATGATATTATCATTGACATGCAACAATCTAAATCATCCAGGGAGAATTCACCTGACCGAATCTGTCCTACTCCAGTCAACTTTGGAGAGGATGTTGGTACTCCTCGCTACCCTGACGAAGTAAATGAACCTGATGATGAATTTCTCAGACGACCTCATCAAACGATTCATGAAGCTGAGTCTATTGTCGACGATATTGTAGAAATTTGCGAAGATGACGAACTTTTTGTCAGAAAAACAGACGTGGACATTGTCGCTGACGACGATGAAAGTCTTCTTAGCGTAACCGATAAAGTTTCCAAATTTACAAAAGTCGTCGATACAAAGTCAAAAGATACTACGTTATTCAAAGATACCGAACGAAGGGTTCATTCAGACTACATTGATGAGAAGCTTAAATCTGACGAGTGTTTATTGTCAGTGACGGAGAAAGTTAACAAATTCGCTAAAGGACCAAATATCAGAGACACCAAGAGTCCAGCACGTAATATAGTAGATGAGTATGACAATAATACTGTTTATCAAGATGTTTATACGAAACTAAGTGTGCATGATAAGGCACATTTGTTTGTTGAGACTGCGGAAAATGTAAAAGCGCCTAAAGTTAAACCAGCTTCGCAAAAAGTAGAACGGCCAGACTTGACCAATGTGGATGATTCTTTAAAAAGTGACGACTGTTTGCTGAGTGTTTCTGACAAAGTACACAAATTTGTTAAAACAGCTGAACAGTTTTTGACAGAGACTCACGAAGTTGAGGAGAAGGAAAAGAAAATCAAAGAACAACATGATAAGATTATGAGGAAGATAGTGGATAACGTTGATGAAGACACGTACGAAATAGAAAAAACCACGGTTACTGAGGGTGTAAAAGTTATACATAAGAAAACACCTGACCAGCATGATGACAAGCCATCATTCACCAAGGAAACTTCATCATCACACGCAAAAGTCAAGGAATATAGTAGTCCTAACTTGAAACCAACGGAAAGGGCACCTACTGTTAAGATAACCACACTGCGCAGTAGCGAAGCTGTAAAGAAGGCTAAAGCTCTATTCGAAAACATCGCAACAACAACGCAAAAAACGAAAGAAACTACACAGGGGAAGACTACTAAATTAACTGACATTGGTGTAATGAAAAAGTCACCTAAGACCGATTCTACTACAGTGCTACATCCTTCTGTTGAAGACGGTTCTCCAAATATAACCGACGTGGACAGCGAAGTGGAAGCTGCTCCACATCGTCCTAAAGACCGTCCTTCTAGTGGCACATTAACTCGGCCTCATCATCCTCGTCATGACGAAAAGCCACGCAGCAGTCCTTCTCGCCTAACAGTTCAATCTCCTGAAGTACCGAGATCAAATTCTCCAATGCGGCAAACTGTTGAAACAACTACTACCACCAAGTCTATTGTATCAAGATATCCGACTAGTCAGAGGGCTGAATCACCGAGGCTGCGGCCAGAGACCGATAAGCCTGATAAGGTTCCTGGATATCTCCGCCCTACAAAGACCAGTCAGATTAAGGAAGAAACAAAGGTCGTAGAAGACATTGAAGTAAGTAGTCGACGAGGAAGTGGCAAGTTTGGAGTGGAACTACGAAGGACCAGCGTTGAACGATCAACGTTGAGCAGCGAGCGCCGGCGCAGCGTTGAGCACCCCTGTATCGAAGACATTTTCGACCTGGACCTCCTGGAACAAATGGTCAGTAACCCCAAGATTTGCATGCTCATAATTAGCATTTGTGTATCCATGATATATTTATTTTTACTGAATACATTTTAATTTTCAGTTGGAAAAGGTCGTTGGTTACGAGCAGAGGCGACGCATCAGAGCCCAAATTCGTATTGCTAGGAAGAAAGTTGAGAATGATCATGTAGACACCAATACTTACACGAAAACCAACAGACAAACCGGCACAACTCAAAAGCTGCGGTCTCCTGAGCGCCCACAGATGCGATCGCCTGAACGCACTTCAAAATCTACATTGCATACTACTTTATCGCCTGACCGTCACGCTAAGACTCCTCAAAAAACTGTGCCTGAACGTAGTCAACCCAAAGAGCAAGTTCAACCAGTGTTGAACGGATATGGTAAGGAGCCAGGTAAAATTGTTAATGACAAACGTCAAAGACCACACAGTCCCGAAAAACCTGCTCCAAAGGCTTTCCCTAAAACTAAGAGCCCAGTTCGTCAAGCTGTGTCAAGTGATAAGAAGACCAGAAATCTTTCTCCTACCAAAACCTCTACTCCAAAAACTAAACCCAATAGATTTAATGAGTATGCTTCCGCTTACATGAAAAAGGTGGGCCTAAGTGAGGCAGACAAAATAAAATTTGCGGAAGCGAAGTCAAAGAAAGTGGCAGAAGAGAAACAAAGAACACTGAAGCATACAGAAGAACATAAAATCGTTGAAGAATACTCCAGAGCTAAAACCTTTACTGAAAAAACTTCTTCCAAAGACTTAATAGAGGTTGTGCAAATGAATGGTACTAGTAGGAAGTCTCCTTCGCCAGAAAAAAGGTTGAGTCTTGAACGTAAGGTTGAAAGCCCAGAAAGAACATTCGAGCATATTTCAAGTCCAGTTCACAAACAGCCACAATCCGTTTCTGCTAAGAAAGAGACCATCATAAAAACTGTGTACGAAATTGAGAAGAAGATACCACAAAAGCAGGTGCAAGAGGAAAAACCATCGTGGGTGACTAACAGGAACCTCAAGAAGATAACTTCGGAAAACAGGACGATCAGCAGTAAGAAAATTGAGGAGAAGCCAAAGTACAGAGCTCCTAGCCCTTCGAAGGCGATCACTAAGCCTATTGATGTTATCACGTCAAGTTATGGACCCGGGCCGCTGGACGCTAATGGCAAACCACTCTTCGGCATTAGAGCTTTAAGGAACGGCGCCTCCAACTACCAAGGTTAGCATTCTATTTTCTTAATAATAGCAGGTAAGAAAGTCTTAAAAAATATAATCTCACAGTGGACGTGACGTTCCCTGTGTGCAAATTTTTAAACTAAGATTTTCTTTTGTTCAACTATGATTAATTATCAGACATATCATTTCCATGAGAAAAATCGTTTCGCAGCTAACTTCACAGACTAGAAGTAGAAGTCCTTAGCGCGTAATTTCTTTATATTTACTTTTCTATTAACTCGACCAAGGTTTTGAGGTCAATGTTCAAGAACTTGTCAACGACAATGCGTGATGTCATCTAGGTCTTACTAGGATACTTTCTAATTTTCAGTAAATGCGACTGAAAAGACGTTTCGTTTACCATTCTAGTTTGTGTGTGACTTGAATCATGATAATTATTCACAAAGCTAATATTAACTCAGTTGCGTCTATTTCTGCCTAACGCGATTGTTGTGTTAATATGTAAATGTATTGTCTTAGTGCTACATAAATGGTAAGTAGCACAAGATAATTACTTATTATGTATCAGTGTAAATGTAAATAGTGGCACGGTGAGGTTGTCAAGTTGTGCAAACATTAAGTAAAAGATACCTCGTTAACAAAAGTGTTAGATTTTTAATTATGTAGTGACGCGTGCGTACCCTATCAAATTATTTAAATAAATATAGGAAACTTGTGTATCCACCTACTTTGAAAAAAATAGGTTAAATAAATAGGTACCTATTACTGATTTCCTTGTTTGTTCTTTTTTCTTATTTACAACATTTTAAATTCTTTCTAGTTAGTAGTGGCCAGGGGTGTGCACAGACATTTTCGACAGGATAGACTGACCTACATAGAAATCCTACTTAGTTTCACTAAATCGTCGTCTGCGTCGCGTCGTATACATATGTCAGGGTAGGCTGTAGTGCCTTTTTGCCAATATGAGGTAATGGCATTAAGCGAGCGTGATTTTATTTATAAATTATCTATCCAGAAAGTAACGGCTAATCCATTTAGCCAAAATACCGGCTAAACGGCTAAATGGATTAGCCGTTACTTTCTGGAAAGATAATTTATAAATAAATTACCTATTGTAATGATGTGACCTGTAATCAACAATTACCAATAAATGACTATTGACCATTGACTATAAAATCACGCTCGCATTCCTTATCAGTTAGGCAGAAGGACTGCTATTATACCCCCAACTTTACGAGACTTTTTCTTTAGCCAGAATGAGATTTCTCAGAAAGTATGGACACTAGAACCTCCTGTTCAACATCAGCACTTTGTGAACTAATAAAATGTTTCAAATTAGTGAAAGGCACGGTGATCCGCCAAGAGTACCACTCCAGAAACGGTGGCGAGCCTGAAGGAACCGTCTCCGTGACCGCCTACTCCACGGAGCCCGAGGACCTGGAGCGATTGCTGCAGGGTCAGGGCGAGCCACCGTCCCGCATCCACGGCCTAGCTGCCATCACTACCACTAAGAAGTTCGGCGGAGAGACAGGAACAACGTTGAAGGAAGTTCACGGGGTAAGCGCCTGACGGATTTGTTAAAGCAATATTGTGTTAGAACATATTGTAGTTGTAGGTATTTATTGTGTCAGTAACTAGGTTTACATTATATCTGTGTTAATACGATAATAGCAACTTTTAGCTAGCTATTCACCTTGATTTAGTTATCTGTGCGGAGTTTATCGCAAAGATGTGAACGAATGCTACCTACATTTCAAGTCAGTAGAATGTTTTTAAAATATTTCGTTATGATGGACAGCGCTTTTATTTTCATAAATGAATTTCTTTGGCTTCTAACCGCTGAAGATAGGAAAATGTAAGTACTTACTATCTAGAGAGACCTTTTAAATTACGGCATTTAAAAAAAGAAGATACTTAAATTTAAATTAAAAGACAAAGTGTAAAGAATAAATAAAAAAAATATATTTTAGTCAGTCATGAGCTACCAAATTTACAAAATTAATCAAAAAGCCTTCTACAATATCTATTTTAATTTAAAAAGCTATTATGAAGTTAGGTTTTAAGTTTTTAAACAATAATTTTTTGTTTCTTCAATCATCATACTTTTTCGGTCCAGCCCAGTTACATAATAAACTTATTATTTTGTTTAGCGAGAAGACCGCGCGGCAATAGACCAGTTCACCTACAGCGATAGACGAGTCTCCGACACCAAAATAGAGGACATCACCGAGAGGAGCTTCGATAGCAGACGAGAGGAGTCCATAGGAGAGACCAGACGCATCGAGAGCAGACGGGAGGAGATCGTAGACACAAGGGATAGGACAGAAGATAAAGAGAGATCGCATAGACGAGTAGAGAAAGTGGAAAAGAAGGGAGATAGGATACAGGAGAGGAAAGAGAAAATAGAGAGGACAGATGATAAGAAAACACTGAGGCAGAATTCGGTGAAGTCGATGACGGAGAAATACATCAAGAGTGCGAGTAAGTAACACCTTAATTAATTAATTAACCTAGAGGTCACCTGTGTCGAAATTGGACCGTAATAATTATAATCGAACATTCAGGATTATTCGTATTCAGTAAAACTGGGCCTTATTCGGCCTTAACTATTAAAATAGAAAGCATATTAAAGACGTGAACCTATTTTCATTTATCGGGCAAAGTTCTTGACTACTGCTGCTGTGATTTCTAAATGAAAAATCTAGTTACAGTTTTCTCTTCTCGGGAATCGAACCCGGAACCTAAATGTTCGTGCTCAGCGATTAAACTACTGTTGACACTTTTCCTTACTGGGTTTTGAACCTACAAGTCCAAGGACCACTCTACAATAGCAGTTAAGCAATAATACTTATTAGAATAAAGGCAATCGCAGCGCACCTATTATAAGTTACAAATAGTAATTGCAACATCGATTAACAATCACGATTTCTTAAAAAACATTGACAAAAAACTAAAGTAAAGAAATAATAAACCTAAAGAAATAAACTATTGTTATAATGTAGCTAAATGTAGCGACAATAGTTTTAATATCAAGCCATTGCTAACTGTTGGGCGCAAATGAATTGATCATATAAAGACGATCTCATAAAGATGATCTCATAGTTAATAAGTTACCACCTATTATATTAAATTATCTTATCTTATAATTTGATTAATGTTTAATGAACTATACAGGTACCTAACTATTTAATTCATTACTTTGATGTAATACCTAATTAGGTAGAATATGATGGACCATTATATTTTATGACAAAATCTGTACTCTGTTACCCATATTCTTGCAAATAAATGATTCTGATTCTGACTGCAATGACTGTGGAATGCAATAAAGGTTTTGAATTTGAAGACAGGGGAAAATCTATAGTAAAATTAGAAGAAATTGTAAAAGCGATACGATACGAGCGGGATTTGAACCCGCGAGTCGCGACACTTGCCGAATCGTGGCAGAGGAATACAACTGAGTTATCGTAGAGCTCGCTTCTATCTAATTTCAAGTTCCCGCTGCCACACGGTACGACTAGTCCCGCACTCCGCAGGTATGTATCCCCCTATCGGGGTAGAAACCTCTCTTTTTCAATTTCCTCTATTACATTTTTTCTAAGGCATTACATAGCCATGTATTAAAAATCAATATGTTATGATTATCCATAGTAGTTAAAAATTAAAATAAATTTCATAGGAAATGGAATCGAAGTGGTTACCTATGTTTTTTATACGATTAATGTGGCAAAGAAGCATTCAGCCCGCCTATGATACCTAACATGTTGTGTGGCGCTTGCAACACCAAGGGTACCTACCATTTGTCCGTTGCCAGCGCTTTTCGGGATTATGGAAGGGTAAGAAAGGCTCTGATTGGTCGTTTTTACACCATGAAAAAGATAGAGGCGGATATGATACTCGTATGTCTATCTAAAAAATGCTATGCTTGCAAATCTTGAAATCTCACTAGGGGTAACAAACGTAGTGCATACCTATTGTCATACGAATTTAAGTTCTAAGTTCAGTATGAAGTAAGTCTAAAATACCTTGTCACGTCTTACTGAAGTTACAGTAACAAGTTGCATTTTTTCTTACACCCAAATCTCTATGGAAATTGCAATTACTCCACATTTCGTGATACCTCATAATAACAACGTAACGTAAACGCACGCGAGCGCGTTACCGCGCGCCTCCTTACGTAATAACTTTCGTACTTTCATATTGCACTTACTGCGTTTACGTTTTCAGTCGTCAATTGCCTCTTGGACTAGCACCACGGGGTTCTGTGGAACATAATATTGCTGAGTGCAAGTGATTTGAAGTTTTGAATTATTTTACCAAAAATGGATTCCAATAATAATTGTAGTTATAATTTTAAACTGTTACTAAGTATTTATCAGGGATTAGGTAAGTTGGTTAAGTTATTTTTTTGTTATTTAGATTAAATTAAGTAGGTATTATTATATTAATTTTATTATCAGTTTTTGAGAAAGTGTATACACATTCTACTGTAAATAACAATACACAAAGCAGTGATAGCCTAGTAGCGTGACCGTTTGACTGTTAAGTCAAAGGTCGTAAGTTCGAAATCCAGGCCTTAAAAGTTTCGGATTCATGATCGTTTTAAAAATGCTGAATCGGCGGTTTAAACTGACTCTAGGTGGTTTATCAACCGTACGATGAAGAAGAATAACATACTTACATTAATTTTACTCTAAACATACAAACATACAACAAAGTTAAGAATGGAATCAATTATTTTGGAAAACTTTACTATTTATTAACCTAAAGTGTAGGTACTGTTGTAAAGTCCTGATATAGTATTAGTAGTACTTTTAAAAATAAGGATTTAATTTAATTTAATTAAAATTTATCCGTAAATCTCTGTGGCAGATGTAATTTAACATCTTTCCAAGAATGGCTCGTTCAATAATGAACTATTTTAGACCTAGGTTCTATTATTTACTTTAAAATAGTTAATTTTAGAAATTAAGGCAATAGTTAATACGTTTAAGAAGGTATTCTTCAATATTAGGCAATGTTTTCATTCTTATCAGTCGACAACACCAAAAACATTGCTTATCAGATAGTTATCTTATCGTTAAACAGTCCAGCAGGTTACTCATCTTAAAAAATTCTGACTGTGTATTATTTGTTAAGTAGATACTTTTTGGAGTGACTCATGTACCTACCTATTTAAATAACTTTAACAATCTGGTCGGCAAAAAACCTGCTAATAGAGCCTTATAGGTGATTCACAGACCAACAGTAAATAGTTATTTAAATAAACAGTTATTTTTCTACCATTTAGGTACTGCATTCACCACTATAGCAGTAAACTGGCTATGTGGGTAAGGGCCCGCCTGATGATACCATCATATATGGACGCTTGCACCACCAGGGGTATCTGGAGGGGATTCAGCGAATGTCAAATTTTAACCCTATAAAAATAGGTATAGCTTAGGTGTATGTCTTAGTGTGTTGTAGGATCAATTGGGCATAAATTAATTAATAAATTGTATATCATAATCATTCGGAATATGTTAAGTGAAAATATGAGTATTTTATTTGTATACCTACCACTGTAGTGATTACCTGATCTTGATTTAACTTTAAGTAGTAGGGCATGTAATTTTGGCATTTCAACAATTTTATATTACAGTGGCTTACGTTTTCACAGATGAGAGCACTAAAACAGATCGCGCCACATACCCGAAAGCAGGCCTCATCCTCCGCACCGCCAACATGAAGGACAGCGTCTCCAGCGACTCCTCAGCACACGCTGGTAAGCCTCTAAGCGTCTTCTTACCTAATGACCTTTATGTAATAAATTTCCTACTGTTTTTGTCACATATTGTTTCAATTAATATTTTTTGTTTAATTATGATAATTAACCATGAAAATACGTAGTGGCAACGCGGAAACGTCTGGACTTGTTTATTTTCTTTGGGTAGTGGGTACTTACTGAATAATAACTTTACTTAATCCAATTTATTTAAAACGCTTAAATCATAATTTAAGGCAGCATGGAGTCAATTTGTGCGGCAGCAATAAAAAAAAAATACTTATGCATTTTTTGTGGCTGACTGTAACTACTTATCATTCTGAGTCATCTTATATCAAACTGGTCGACCTAGGGACTTTACATTTGGGGGAAATACCTCCTCTAATAAAGTATGTATTTCCTCCAAAGGTACCCTTTTCTTATTGTGTGGAAAACTCTTTATGGATACCCATTACCAAGGATTGGTGCGAGGGTTATGTCCGTTTCGCATGGAGTATAAACTACATAGTGTGCCACGATTTTATTCCTTGCGTACTCTGGAGTGCAATAAGGAAAGATTTTTGTAAATTCCACTCCTAAGTGGGTAAAATCCGCAGAGGGCATAAAATCCACGCAAACTAAGTCGTGTGCAAAGCGCTAGTCCAATATAAACGAAACGCCAACCTACCAACTTGATCTACCGATCTAATACCACCACTTATTCTTAGGTCTAGCCCGCACCGACAGTGAACACAGCCTGGCTTCCGTGGAGGACACCGTGGTGACCACGGAGCGCTGTGACGGCGGAGTGCGCACTGTCACCACCACCACCACGCGCAGCCACGGCACCACGGTGCAGGGGAGGGCGGAGAAGTCCTTCCTCGACAGCAACACGAAGGTCACCGGCGTACAAGACATATTGTCTAGGATGAAGAACGCTGATATAGGTATGATATATTTTTTGGGTTCTGTACAGAAAGGGCTATTATTAAGCCATTTCCCAGCCTCCGCTGTCCATACGTCCCCATCTGTAGGTACTATATTTGAACCTTAAGTACGCCCTTTAAATATTTCTAAAGTGTGTGAAAAGTTCTTCACAAAGTGTGTACGTACTACTCAAAATTAAAGCCCGAGTAGGGTTGCAGGGTCACACTTGTCTTTCTGAGGTATTCACTCGCGATGTGACCCTCAAATAGTTTCCCTGTGTCATGTTGGGGAAGAATAACCCTTCTCCTCTTCGTGTACTAAAAGTCGACCAATGATAGGACAAAGTTCACAAACTTACAGCGGAGGTTTCGGTCGTGGCCAATGACCACCTAGTGGACAAAGCCTTTTCGCGAAGCGTAGAAGAGTAGATACTAATTTCGACAGAAACCTGTAATATCGACAGTACATACGTAGCTGGCATTCAATTTTAAACGCGTCATTGTTAAAAGCGCATGTTGTTTGCACGTTGGCAATTGTCATTTAAAACATCTGGACGAAAAGTTGATGACACCTCACAAGCTGCCAATGAAAGTTATGTTAGTTCGCTTTCCACAATGAAGTCCATATTCATTATCCACTGTTGGCAGATATTCTGTTTGTTATATGCTCTCCGATTCTCTCTTTGAATTCCATTCGTATGAAACATAGTCGTCAATCGGGGGCAAGACAAGAATTCCATCTATCAGTCACTAATTGAAATCATTTTTTTAGGTATAAGTTTCATGAGTCATACTAATTTGTAAGACACTTTTACTTATGGGATGATTTTGGAATTGCCCGACTACTTTCGAACTCAAACGTATTCCAATTTTGAGACCGGAACATACTTAAAGGTGGGCGCGTGCGCAGATAATGTATATTGAGATGAACATATATAAAACTATCTTCCAGATTAATTAATGAGATCTTATCAGGAGGATGTAATAAAACACTGTAAACCAACTTTTAATACGCGGAACGACGATATTGGTTACTAGAACAGTGATTGATTTAATTTATAAAGATAATCATGATTCACGGTACGCTAGCTACAATAATAAGTAGCTATCGCATGTAGCGAGATTCTATAAAAAATTGGGGCTGAGAACTGACCACGCTTCATCCATAAAATAAGAAAATAAAATGTTACACATGCAACTAAACGGATAGGAAATATATTAACTCAGACTTACTATACACACCATCATCAACTATATCAGTCTTCCTTTCTACTGGGTTTCGATATTTCATGCAAGTGATATATAATATTTCGCCATCTCTTCCCTGCCGCTGCAACTTCATTCTTCTACCGTTCAGCTCGTGGTTGATACCATCCTTTTCTGATAGATCCTCTGCTCTACTTTCCTTAAGCGCACATCTAAAGAAAGGAATACTCTCCCTACCGCGAATGTGTTTTGGGATTTTGAGATCTTCAAAGTTGTAGTATCGAGAGTGAATAATAGGATCTCGATGGCATGGTGTGCCCCACGGTAGACTACAATACCACTTAACATGGTGGGTTAATGGTAAAGTGCAAGCCTTTATACAAGAATAAAATAATAAAATCGTATAGTACCTACCTCATAGCACACGATATTGAAAAGCCGAGAAATCGATCTTAGGTGGATGCCAGTTACAGTCTATTACTGCCAAAGATATTGGAAAATTACTGCTATAATTATAAGTAGCTTCTAGATTTATCAATTTAATTCCTTCCCATCCCATTGAGACTCCTTCTTTCGCCTGCCCTGGTCTCATATTACTTGGGGTCGGCGCAAAATGTCTTCTTCTTCCATTCCTCTCTATCAGCCGTCATCTGAGCATTTACTCCTTTTTCATTCATATCAGTGCTTACACACTCCATCCTATTTTTAAAATTAGTTCATCCAGAGACTATTTTTAAAATTAGTTGTGGATACTAACATCGACGGTCCCTACGTATATTCACCGAAGTGGTAGATACGTGATTTGCATGTTTTGTTACCGGGACCTTCAGGACCTTCAGGACTATCGTTTAGTTTAATAAAAATCAGTCTAAGTTGTCAAATTGAACCTTAAATCTACACACGACATTTCCCATAACTACAAAATTGACTAAAAGTTCCATCGTAGAGTAACAAAAGTGGTAGTCCGGTAAGTTTACGTTGAACAATCCATTGTATACCTTTGCGCCTTCCCCGCAACTGCCATTTTCGGGTATGCGTAATAGTTTGTATGTGGTAGTTACATTGTTTTACATTGGATAAATTAAAAGTAAAATGCAATGAGTGGCAAATAAGTGATTTTACGCCGAAATATAAAAATGGATTTTATTTCTAACTGCTACATACGTATGTTTACTTCGAAATGTTATTCCGATCTGGTCAGTTACTATAGATATTGCTCAAGAATTTGTTGTATATCTAAATGTGAAAACCACTTTTGCTCCAATATTTATATCGCAATCGCTCCGTAATAATAAACTTTGAGAATAATAACGCTACTGGAAAGTAAATTATCTACGAAAGCCTAGTGTATGATTGATGGACTGCCATGTCAAAGGTCGTAGGTTTGAAATCCAGATACGACCACCTTTGACTTTTTGGATGCGTTTTAGAAATTAATTATCAGTTGCTAAAATAGTGAAGCAAAAGATAGTGAGAAAACCAAGACACCTGACAGATTTTTCAACGGTGTTTAAAGCCATGTCTGAGGCCTACGCCTTAGTGTAGACAAGTGTGCAGTCATTCATGTAATACGAGGTGAGATAATAGAATCCGAAGGAATTCAACTCGGATTTCATTTACCTTCAATTGCACTCCCCAACCTAGACTTACAAAGATTTGGGTATGTCGGAGTCACGTCCCGTTTACAAGAAGCAATCGTTGAGGGAACACTTCTTTGTACGCCTGACAAGGGTTTTTAAAAGCTCTTTGTCAGGTGGGAATAACATACGGGCCTTCAATAGTTGGGCTATGCTAGTCTTAATGTACTTGTTTGGCATACCTAAATGACTGAAGACTAAGCTCTGGATGGACGAGTCCGCATACTGTTGACTTTATCCCGGTTGCACCACCCTCGATCGTCTGTAATGAGATTGTGCATCTCACGAAAGTGTGGGCGTCGAGGATTTTTTAATGCACCTAACCTAACCCTCCATAATCGTGTGGTGTCCAATAACAGGGAGTTTTTTCTCAAGAACTACTAGGGAATGCATCGAGATGTTGTCACAGTTAATAAAAGACTTACCCCGTTTCATCTAGCTAAAGAGAATTGGTGTACGCTTGTTATATTAGATACAAAGAATCACATTGAGTATGAGAAAGCAAGGAGCTCCACAGATGCTATTATCAGGTCCTTCACAGCCCAGTTGTAAATTTCTAAGCGTCTGTGGCCTGGCTACGCTTTGGTGATCTATTTGGGGAAACTAACGGTTTTGTCTATGCAATTATACCGACATATGTCGGGTATAGAGTAATTCACCAACAACTCGCTTTGGGATACCATCTTATGGATTCAAAGGTACTATATTAGCATATTACCGGTATACACCCGACCCAGTTCTTGAAAATGAACATGTCACTTTATACTGGGATAGGTCTATCATCACTGACAGGATTATTATAGCTAATAAGCCTGATATAGTGGTAAAAGATCGAGCAGAGCACCGCGTAATGATTGTTGCTGTCACTATTTAGGTATAACAGGAACCTCGTGAAGGCCGAGAAAGATTAGAAGTTGTCATTGTGCCAATAGTAATTTCAGTCAATGGATTAATATCTAAAAGCCTCTTAAAGTGTTGATTAAAGACCTTAAGAGGTTCTCAGTGAATGTATGGGACAAGGGTTTGATGCAGAAGGCGGTACTCCTGGAAATAGTTCGCAAAGTCAAGAGATTCCTCTCTCTGGAGCCCAGACCACCAGCATCTTAAACCCTCTCCCCGATACCGGTGAACTACTACTAAATTTTATAGTTTTAAATGTATTTTTTTTTATAATTGTTTAAAAATGTATTTCGTATGTTATATTATTAATTATAATTATTTTAAATTCTAAATCTACTTACTATAAATACACTAAGCCCAAAAAAAAGTAAAAGTAAGTTTTATACATTGCGATGTATTTAAATAAATAATAATAATAATAAAAAAGCGCATTAGTGAACACTACGTAAACAACTTAAATACTGATTGTAATATTTTTAATTTCATATATTCCACGTACAATTTCATAAATGGCAATTACGACTGTAAGTAATTTAAAGACTACCCCGTAAAAGTCAATAAGTACCACGTAAGCTATTAGCTACAGAGGTGATTCCAATGTATAAGTAAGTAGGTGACAATTCATACACTTAAAAGGACTTTTACGTCCTACTTTATTATTTTTTATAAACTACTTATTATAAAAAACCTTCATACAAAATTTCATGACTCTATGTTAAATAGAACTCAATATACACGTGTTTGAAACTTCAAAACGCTCTCCTGTAAAATTTGTCATTTTTAGTTATGGGTTTATACGTAGGGACCGTCGACATAATATGTATAGAAGCAACTTTCTTCACACAACTATCATCGTTTGTTAACACAGTAATCCAAGAAGGCGACACTTCCGAGGACACGGAGGCGCGCGCGCTGCTGAACAAGTTCCTCGGCGCCACCGTGCTCATGGCTGGCATGCAGGGCTACGTCAACGAGAAACCCTCGGGGAAGGTTGTCATCAAACAGGTATGTGTAGAATACTTAAGCCCATTGATAGTGTTCAAAATGACAAGTCCAAACTCTTTTAACGAACGTTGAAGACTTTTGAATCGGTATCGAATAGCTGTAAGGCCTGCTTTTACCTTACATTAATGACCAGCATCGACCTTACGAACAGTTACGAACCTGAGATCTGAGAATAAGAAATGGTAACCATTTGTTAATGAATTAAATGTCAGTAAAATGGATAAGTACGATATATATACGTTTGTTTAAATGAATATAACCTTTTTTTTAAGCTACTATACTGGACACTATAAATCTTATCGTGTTCCACATAATTATGGGATCTATGTGTCAGCGTATGAAGTAAAATCAGAAACATTTTGTCCCGATAGGTCATACAAAGTCCAATACACAGGTCGGGAATGAATTTCAGCACGTCCATAAATAGATCAAATATATTTTCGCTCTAGCAACAACTTAATTATAATAGGTATTGTTCTACGTTGGTTCTTGGACGAGAAATGTCAATGGAATTTAATATTTTCGTCAAGTGTTAGTTGCCAATATTTTGTAGTAAACGGCCTACATTCGAGCATTGTACTGTGAAATTCCCGGAACAATACATAATATACATTTTGAGTCATTTGCGAAGATTATGTGGTTATGTTACACAAAGTAATTACAGCAGATCTTATTTTAAACAATATATCACAAAATATATTTTTTTACTTGTTTTAAAGTGTAATTAAACATCGGTCCAATTTTTTAACGAAAAATTTATACGGAATATATTTATTTCGAAAAAATAAAACAAAAGTTTTAAAAATAACTTGCGCGTCGACCTTAACTTATCCGCGTGAATTTCGGATATTTCATACCCTATCTTACCCACTTAGGGGTTAATTTTTGATAACCCTTCCTTAGTGCTCCTCTAGGGGGTAGTCAAGGAATATTTCATCCAAACTTCAAGACTCTAAGTTCAACGGTTTAGGCTGTGTCTTTCAGTCAACATTTTTTGTGTGAATGTTATTCCAAAGTGGTTTACTACTTAGTTTCGTAAATCAATAAATAGTAAACTACTACTTACTTGCCCGGGATCGAACGTACTATTCTTAACTTGTAACCGGGTAACACAGGTGTTAATTTAATACGATATTGCATTAAATGCAACCGCTGAAGACTCCAACTGAGCAGCCACCATAAAATAAAGACAGAAGTTACAATCCGAAGTATACAAATAATTTTTGATTGTAATTACAATTGTTTAGTTGGCGCATTGATTGTGCTAAATTTAGCACAAGTTATTTATGTTGCGGCCAACTAAACTAAGAATCAAAACTAAGGCGTATAGACTGAAGTCGAGATAAGCAAATGTTATTTCAAGAGCAAGAGCAAGAGCTTTTGGTAAGACATATCCCCGTCTCTGTCTTGCAGTAAAATTTGACAGTTGCGTGATAGTGACCGGATATAGCTAGCCTCAAATATTTAGTACTCTATTTTACATATCTTAACATATTGACCCCCAAATTAAATAGAGGTAGTGTTACCCTTGTTTCTTTCCTCTGAAGTATTTTAAGAATTCATGAACACTGAGAGAAACGCGAGGTTTTCTTTTTATTACTTACTGAATTATTAATTTGCATAGATCAATCTACGATCTAATCTACGATCAAGTTAATAATTCCATGCCATTAAACTTCTGCACCTACTTATTATGTGGCGTGATGGCAGTATTGTGTGCAGTACGTTTGGCACGAGACGCGCATGAATCACGCGCATGTGCACAGCTCCGATGTATTTATTTATTCGCGCAATAATGGCGGTAATGATCGCTTTTTAATACAATCAATGCAGTAACGGTTTGTAGGCAGTTCTCGTTATTTGTGAAACATTATAATTTAATACTAATTCTGACGCTGTTCATATAATCCAGGCAGTTTTCTCATATTTTTTAAATTTAATTTTATATGGATTTATGCTGATTGAAATAAGTATTATAAGTTAAAGTCTTTCACCTTAGAAGTCCTATCTCTTCACTTGACATGAAATTTTATTATACTACTACATTTTTCACGCGGCTTTGTATCCGTGGTTTTAATTTTTCCGTGATAAAAGTTATAAATTATAATATATCAATTCGCTAGAACTTAACCTATCTCTATGCGAAAAAGCATTCCGATCCGTTGCTCTATTGATGCATGAACAACGAAAAAAAATTTAAAAAAAAGTTTAGACAATCCGGAGATGAAGGGCAATGTACAAGGTACAGCTCATCTCGGTAAAGCTGGTAGAGCTTTTCTGGTCTTCTTTGTTGCGAACTTCTTCAGAACTTGAATGACAGCCTCTATAAAAGTGTATATAGGTACTCGTACATATAATAGATTTATATATACGAATACGATGACAAGTTAAGAAGTGAAAATGACAAGTTATTTAAAAACATAATAAGATTGTAATTATTTAATCTAAGCAGTTTATTTAAAATAGGAGCTTAGGTGCTACAGACCATCGTATACTTATATCCAGGCTAATGTTACATTCAGTATTAAACATTTTCAAGACCTCAAAGATAACTTTCTCAATGTACAGTTGCATCTATTCAAGTTTTTCATATTTGAATTCCTACCTCAATATTAATGGACTATGGATCCATTTGTGATTGACTCAAACAAAACACAATCTCGTGATTTATATCTAAATATACCTCCAAAACTCCTTATAGGGTCACACAACAAGTCCAAACGTAGTGTTAGATCTGCGCAAAAGCTGAGACATGCGTAGATCGCGCGTGGCTTGCGCACGCGCGTGGTGTTTGTTTATCATTTACGTTCTAAACGTGAATGTGGGCCAGTGTAATTACACCTACTGGTCTAGACTGTTTCTGGGTAGACTTAGATTGTGGCACTTATAAAGTTCATACTAGAAATGCTTTACAAATTGAGCTGTTTACCTAATTAAGACATTTTCTTGTATTTTCCTAGATTATATTAATGTAGCAATTTACTTATCTTGTTATATAAAGTTTCTTTATGTATAGTTTCCAAGAAACGAATTTTTAGTAAGTATTTGAAAAACGATATTTAATGTGCCAATCAAAATATCAAATATATTAAATAGCAGAATTACATCGAATGAAACTGTAAATGATAAGAGAACCTTTTAGAAAATCTCTTTCAGCGATCAAAAAATCTGCTTACCCTCTAAAGAAATATAAAATATTAAATGTAAGTACCTTTTTGTAAGACAATGCATCTTAAATAATAAAAGATAAACAAGAGATTGTATGTTAATTTTCTTGCAACATTTTCTCAGAACACCTATGACTAAATAAGGAAATCTCAACGAGCGCCAAGTTTTGGCGAAAATGTCTCTGAGCTTTCCCGCCCGCCTTGTACGCTACTGCCGAAAGCTCTTGTGTGGTCCAAATGTATTCCAACTACCCTCTTACCTCACATTAAGCTTTACTACGAACTTGATGTTCTGACTAGTAAACAAAAGCTGTATAAACAGATGCGCAGGCGCTACCTTATTGCCGTTTTAAGCCACGCGTTCTAGCGCGGAAAGCGATGAAAATCCTATGCAAAAATAACACGCCCGGCCCGACATTTCACCACTGAAAAAAGCATAACGATCTAACTCGCAAAATAATTCAAGCGAACTTATACCTTATTAACTTTTACGGTTCTGGATTTTCTTACTAGAATCCCGTGTAGTGTTCCCCGCACTATATTTGGCGTGATGACGTCACTGTGGGCCGCGCGCGCAGTCCGTCCCCGGCTCCCGCGCAGCGCACGCGCAGCCGATATGCCATGATAACAATAAAATTAACCATAATATTATGGTATAATTAATTAAATAATAAAATTAATAGTGAAGTAGTACCGCGTGTAACACGCCGGTGTAGACCCTTGTGTTAATTTGAAAACTTCAGGATTTTCAACAATTTTTAGCTCTACGATTTGTGGTGAGTTCACACTTGTCGATTTTTAACTAACTTTATTTCTATTATTTTTTTTTATTATGTGATAGTAAATTTTAAATATTTTAAAAAGTACAGCATCATAATTATCTGACGGTTAACCTTTTTGGATCGGTTCACATACGCACCAGTTAAGATCCGTCGTTGACGTCACACGAAGCTTGCAGCGGACTTTGAACTTTAACACTGTAACCATTAACTAAATAGAATCTTTTTAATTAACTTTTTTTTTATTAATTATGGTCGTTTTACTGGTTTTCTTTTTCTGGATTTATTATATTTTTTTTAGATAGGTACTGGTTAAGTTGTTGACAAAGGAGCGATTAAACTAAGTATGTAGCATTAATTCCAACCTTTTTCAGCAATGTTATTAATTTATTTTTATGCATTCTACGCAAACATTAACGATCTAATTCTTCTTTTTTAGTTTAAATTTTGTAAAAATAAAAAAATAACTAAAAATATTGTGATTTTAAAAATTCTAGTTACCTATCTACAAGAACTACATCTAGATCGCCTTTATTACTCATTACTCTACTTCAAGTAGTCTATAAACAATCGGACAAAACTTAAAAAATAAAATTCCATGAAATGATTATGTTTTATAACCAGAATTTTCTATAAGATAAAGTAATGATGGTACAACCGACGGCGCGTCATGCGGTGGTGGTGGTAGTCTTAGAAATTGGTACGATTTACATGATATGCCGTTGACCTCACATACAATATGGGTTACTAGTTCATCACCTATAAACACCATTACCGAAACGACTCTTTTCCAAAGAATATAAAAATAAATGGAACTAGTGAAATCAATAAGGAACAAACATTGTGCGATATTTGGAAGTAAGGGAACACGGTTTCCCATAAAAATCTGTCAAAGACCTAGTCATGGTTTTAGTCATTGGCATTTTAGGCTTCATCTGGAACGTCAAGCCCGAATTACTGATCCACTGTCTTTCTTTCTCCTTTTCCCATTTTGTTTGAGTTCGGTACAATAATCAAGTTCTCCATCCATCTTTTCAGTCATTCCATCAATTTTAGCTGCTTTTTCCTTGCTAACTCCCATTCTAGCCATATCATCTTTTGCTTTTAGCTAGAATTCATAATTCATCAGTTCTGGTTCACTAAAAACGAAATACTCATGCCGATTGTATTGATTACATTTCTGAAAAAACTATCCTATAGCTATTCCCAGTGACCTACTACACACGGTCAGTTCATCTGTCAAACGTGACATTGCGTCTGTCAGGCGCACGTCAGCCGGAGGTCGGGTTGCGACACACGGCCGCTGAAATTTAACAACGAATTTTAGATAGAGTGGAAGTGTTGTAATAGTCAAGGGTACGCTCTTTTCGTATCGAAGACTTTTTAGTTTTTATAAATCACGTCAAGGGTTTTAGAAAATTCTCGTGCAACAAATAAATCCGACAGTATGATAGCGATAACGATTAAAATAAGTTGATGCATACAATTAACGATATACTTAGTCAATATTTGGCTTTTTCATTTTTACTATGGTTTATGTTGTATTTGGAATCTAGAATTAAGTCAACGCTATTATCGTAACGAGAATCGAGTCTTTGCATAAAAACTTTTCGATATAATAATCTCGAAACATGATTGATTATTTTTTATTCTTCAAAAACCACCAGAATAATTGTCTAGTATTGAGGAAATAATAATACAAATTTATTAGGTAGGTACTGTTATAAGATTTCTCTAGCCTAACAACCTACAAAATAATATCATCATTACATATTTTCTCCGCAAATTACTGCTTGTCTAGATTTAACGAGGTATAAGTAAGTTTCCAATAAGTCGGACCGACCGCAGCAGGCAGCTATTATCCCCCGCGAACAGCGCTCCAAAACAAATGATATACTTGCTATTTATTTAACTACATAATCTTGGGTTGTTGGCTGTAAAGCCGTGTTTAGACTACGCTGCTATAGTTGCTAGTTTGTAGCTTGAAGATTTTGTAAGATCAAACAACAATATCACAAAACAATAACGTTTTGAAGTATCGCATTATCATTGCTGTATTGGTCTGTATCTCTTACAAGTTTTTGCATGACTGGAATGTTAACAATGTATTTACAGTTATGAAATTTAAAGAAATTGTTATCTTAATTTAATTAAATTTACCTGTTATTTTTACGAGAAAAGAAATCTAAAGGGACTGTTTAGAAAATACTTTTAAAGAAAAATCGTAATTTATCCATTTCTTACAATTATTACACAATTTAAACAAAAAATTAATTATTGATATAGCAGAAGTAGATATCAACCAGCTTCGTTTTGTATCTTATTTGTTGATCTCCTATGTATCCGTCTGTGCAAAATCTTAGGTATAGCTGGCAGACTAAGGCGATTATGTTAAATTACATTGTTTTCACAATATTACACTGTTATTATCTTTCTCCGCTTGTATCA
This sequence comes from Protodeltote pygarga, assembly GCA_936450705.2. Classification (NCBI taxonomy): domain Eukaryota; kingdom Metazoa; phylum Arthropoda; class Insecta; order Lepidoptera; family Noctuidae; genus Protodeltote; species Protodeltote pygarga. The sequence continues at coordinate 14,246,611 of OW388262.2, read as the reverse complement.
CAAGTAAATAGCGATGTTTATCTACTTAGTTTATTATAATTACAAATCTATCCTTTACTATTACTCCTACAGCGCAAAGGTACCTGTGGAGTACTTACAAATAAACATTTTTCAAATGTTGTCTTATCGGCTTTCGGGGTTTAAACTCAAATCAATGGTAATGGGGACAGGTTTATCCATCTTTTCTCTTGTCGTTGAAAAGGAGTCAAATAACACCTATCGATCGAACAATTACAATAGATTTAAATCTTAGCAGAAGTCAGAACTCAAATTTTACGTCAATTTCTGTTAAATACATCTTAAAATCCTTTAAGGTACGTAATTTCCTGTTGTGTATGGATCCAATCTGTAATCTTACTAATTATAAAGAGTTAAATAAGTCAATTTACGGTCATTTTACTTGGTTCACAAATTCATATTAAGGCAATTTCGCTAAAAGTTTGTTTTCCGATAAAAATATTTGTTTAATATTAATATTTAATATTTGGTTACCTTTTCAATCGAATTCGAAGATAGATCTACAGGTAAAGAGCATCATAACACCTTTCACCAACACGTCCTCACCAATGATCAGCAGATTATTGTGACAGGAAGCCAGATGCGCTTCATCATCGCGTGATGCAATCACTTGTTACTTTAATAGCTCTTTCTCTTATAAGACATTATCTGCAGATCGATACGAACTAATGTTGATTTAAATTACTAAATATTTGTCAAATGGAAGCTTTTTGGAACTGTAATTATTAAGAAACTACGTACGTAATTCTATTTCTTCAATAGTCGCCGGATATATTGCTGTTTGGTGTACCACAAGGTAATGTTTTGGGACCGACGTTGTAATTAGTTATACTTAATAGAAAATTATAGGATTTTATCAAGATATTCTTAACGCTGAGTAGAACTCATCTTGATAAAATGATGTTTTATGACTTCTTGTCCCTTTCACATTTTCCTTTACATTGTTTTGATTTGAATTATATGCGAAAGTTTATGTTTCCGGCGCATGCGTCAAAACATACGACATTCACATTTTATCTTTGTAGTAATGAATTGATGATGTATTCGTGCGATTTACTGTTTTTAAATGTTTGTTTTAAATTTATAACATAATTTGTTTAAAATAAATTATCTTAGATTAAAAATAAACAACTGTTTATCCATATTGGGGCTAACGATCATCGGTCAAAATATAAGACTTTTCATATAAAAGATTCTTTAACGGCTGTACGTATCACGATCACCTCATTCCTGATTCATAATTACTTGCCCAGACTTATCATTATCAACTATTGCCATCTGCCTCCATAATAACTAGATACAACTAAATATCAGTATGTCTCGTATCTCTACAATCTAATTACAAAAGACTTTCAATTCAATTTCAAAAGCTTTTTCTATTTAATTGGGTAATAAGTTCGTCCTCTATCTAATTAGTAAGATTACATGATCATGGGACTTGCAATACAGCCTTTAAAAAATTATTCTGGAAAACAGTTTGTCCGCATCAGTTATGTACTATTTACACTCTACTTAGTAGTTTCCCGTTTCGTAAAATGTCGATTCGAATTTTATTTCGTGCGTCTTCATGCTTTAAAAGGTATTTATGATTAGCAGTGGACCCCGATTACCGAAGTGGTATGGGATTCGTTAAACCGAGTTAAATTTTAACATGTCTGCCTTCATCAACAATAATTCGATCAGCGTGGTCGAGTCTGACTCTCTTACCTATAGACAAAGGCCTTTGACCAGCATCAGTGGGCAGTGTAGTTTTATTTATTGTCTTTTACAACTTGTCTATCGGTTCTTTGGTCTACCTTAAGCTTACTAAAAAGAAAATTCTATCCTTGTGTAAGAGCGGTTGCCAAACTAAAGTAACTCATTCATTGCGCGTCATTACATCGCAAGATTTACCTGAAATTACATAACGAGACATTGTTCCCAAATAGCTTACAAGCATAAAATGTGTTAACTAATTGGCAATCAAAGACCTATTAATTAAGCGAATCGCGATTGAATGGATCGACGTGCTGTGTCACTTGCCAACCAACTTTAGGAAGCGGACATACTTCTGGAGAGGGCGGAAAGCGGACTGACGTGAACAAAAGGGCTTTTTTATAATACTAAAATATGCTATTATGCCATTTTTTTTTTCAATTTGGTTCTAAAATAAACATCAGTACTCAGTTCAGGATAATTTTAAATATTTTAGTCATTTTTTTGTTTAGGTGTAAAATTCTGATGTTCAAAGTTAATTGATAAAGATTTCAGAACGTATACAAGATAACCATTGCAGTAAATGTAAAGTTAAAAATAATATCCATGAAAAAACCCCAAGGAATAGCACCGCCGTCAAAAATGGCAGTCCGCTTCCGCGTCACCTCGTGTCGGTCAAGCAGCATTACTGCCGGTACCAGGTCGTTACCCCCGCTAATTATAATTACACAATCTCGCGCCAACACCACTGGGTCACCGCGGTAATTGTCTCGATGCGCTGTTCCGAAGAACACATATCTTCTAACCTGGCTATTGTCTTAGTCATGTATCTATCTTCAGTTTTGTTTTAGTTTACTTTCCTAAATTTTGCCAATCCATTCGTTCCATATTGCTCATGTTCATTATAATGCCCATTGCAACCAAAATTATTCTGTATTGGAAATGTTTTACCATACAGAAACTAATTTTTAAGGATATCTTTTACATAAGTGTAGATTTCAATTAAGTGTTATTTAAATACATTACTGTACAAAATCAACAATTCAGGAACATGACCACCGCAGCTTCTGTGTAACGTACTCATGCTCGTAGAAACCACAAGGGCTCTATAAATACCCCTCAAGTAGTGCAAGGTGAACCGAGTGGTTCCATGTCTGTAATAAATTACTTCACTAGTTTATACGAGAAAGAGGGAAAGAGAGGATAGGATATTGAAACGTATCTTAATGTGTGGGTAGTGTTTGGAAATTCTGTTTTACATCCGAGGAGCGAAGAAGCTGATGATGTGACAAACTTAATATACTTTGACTATAGTAAAAAGACATGACATTTTGTAGAAAGTGCTCGAAAAACAAGTCAAAAAACAATGAAAAAATGTACTCCGGGCAAACTAAGACATAATGACTCCTATCTGCTTCCGCTGCATCATTAAGGGTGTACTGATGTTCTCGGCCACAGCCAGTCCCTTTGTCCGAGTCCAGCGCCAGAAATACGGCGATGACGCGAGCACAGATTTCCCTAGTCACCGCCCCACGTGGACTGCGCGTGCGCGCCAACTTTGTACACTTTGTGTACTCTGAAAAGGGTTTCAGTGTTTGTTTGTGTCAACAACGTATGAATTTGATTAAACATTTGTTTTGATTTCTTAAGTATTATTTAGACAAAAAAGCTTTGAAGTGCCGCCGACGATTTATGTCTGAAATTTATTGACCTTTCTTGTTTTTGTTCGAGCTTGCTGCCAAACTTAATAATCGCTTTACTCATTTCAAACAAAGAGAAAATAATAATCTTTCTTGTCAACGTTTTTTTCTTGTAAGCACAAAAATAGTTTTAGAAGTAGATATAAGTACTGGCATCTAGTGACAGTTGCGTGTCTATGATAATCCATTATTTTATTATTTAAACATATTTCAGGATACACTCCTTTTTATTCAGTATCAAGAATAGATTATTTTAATTTATTTAAGTAACTTAAAATACAAATAAACAATACTAAATAAAACTATCTATATATACCTACAAAACTAACTACTTAAATGATACTACTACTACTTTATTTAAATGATAGAAATTTTGATCTTGACACAAGATGATGTACAATCATTACATCTAAATGTTTCGTCTGCACCTTTCCTAAATGCAGCTGTCCCCATCAATCCAACTTACATAACAATAATTTGAAAATATTTACATACAGGTGTTTGGCAGCTGTGTCCTCATACATTGACTCCTACAATACTGCCACATGTGACTGCAACATCAACACGTGTTACTAATTCTACCTGCCTACATACTGCAACAACAATATTATGGAGTCTAATACCTTCATGATTGCAATTGTCTTTAGGTATCTTATTTGAAATGGATTCCATAGTATTGTTAATCATCACTTTTAATCATCACAATTTTCTTAACGATGTTTTTGCGGTATGCAGGCAGGTAGAATTAGCAACACGTGTCGATGTTGCAGTCACATGTGGCAGTATTGTAGGAGTCAATATATGAGGAAACAGCTGCCAAACACCTGTAGGTATGTAAATATTTTCATATTATTTTTATGTATGTGTTGGATTTATGGGGCAATTGGATTTAGGAACAAGATGAAGATCTATGATGGTCATTAATATATTTCTCCGAACTCGAACTGGTAAATGTTGCGCAAACGATTGTCTTTCTAGTGCAAACGTTATAATGTCGCCAGCGCAGCGCTCGCAACTCGTATCTTTGATAGCAGAAAGATGGAACGCAGATGTTGTCTTAGATACTTAAAAGAATAAGATGGTTGAAACAAAGTTGTAAAGCTCGCATAAAGACGTCATGCCTCTGCATCTCGACAGCACAGTGACACAAAGCACTTCATTCAGTTTTCATTCGCTCTCTAGACAAACAATTTTTCCTTATTTAAAATCTCCAAAAGCTCTCGACCGCCAAACATGCGCGCGCGCCGTTTTCCGTTGGTCTCGTGCCAAGCTGCGTAGAGCGTACACATGCTAATGACCTTACGTCTCTGTTTCCCCCATACCCACATAAGGAGCGCGATAGTTTAAGAAAAAGGGCCAAGGTTTTAGAAAGAAATTATGAGTCGCCTTTCGGTGTTTTTGTGATTTGTCAGGATTTATTTTGTATATGTAGGTACCGTGGCATTGATGTTACACTTTTCCTGATTTTCCGTGCCAAGTTTTTGTTTAGTTTATGGATGTTGATATTATAATATTATTAGACTATTCATTTAGCAAATAAATTACATTCTTGGAACTTAAACAAAAATTAGTTTAGAATTTGAAGGAATCGAGTGAGAAATATTTTAATACCTGGCTCTAAGAAGTAAATCGTTTAAATACATTATTTAAACGTTAAAAAATTATCTAAACTTAAAAATGTACAAATCTGACATAGATATAATCTGTATCTAAATTCAACTCTACATAATATTTCATTCTCGGTATCCGATACGCCCCGATTCTTTGTTCTTAATTACGAGTTAAAAGCAATTATGCCAATTGTTACATATACATGAATGTTCCTCGGTTCCGCCTACCTTCACGCCAGCTCCTCAACGGTAGCAGCAGCAGTCATTGAATATTCATTTCGGCACAATTATTATTGTAATCGTCGGTCGTGATTTCCATTTTTTGTAAAGAGAAAATAACCTGGTATTACTAGAATGCTACGAGCTTTTTATTATTTCACGGTTAATTTAACTAATGAGATAAGCGGTAATATAAACGGTATAAAGTTGTTGTTTTTAATTAATCATAGACAATGGTCTTGAAACTTGCGCAACAAACCAAAAAGTTTAGTTCTCTTTTTATTAAACACCAACGATAAATGACAGAAATTTAACTTACATATTATACAATTTTACTAACAAATTTAAGCTAATAATTGTTGTAACTGATGTCACAAAAGAGATAATAGTACGTTTTAATCTATGGGTTCTATGATATGATGACTTAAATACCTACTCGTTGTTATCACGCGAAGGACTACTTAAATATTATTACTATAAAATCTTTTAACCTTTTCTTATCTGCCTTTGTTAGAAAGACAGTCTAAATTATTTTACTGCACATGTAACAAAAAATCACCATTATTTGAATACAATCGACCATAGACACAATTCGTGATATTTTTCTTCATGTTTTGATGACTCTAGAACTCTACGGATCGTTTTGTCAGCATATTTAGTTAATGATGCTCTTCGAATGAAAAGCCCTGCTAGGAGATCCTAGGATATGACATGTGACTATTCTATGACATCTGATTATTAAAATCTATTTTTAACTACGAAATTATAAGTAGGTAATATTGATTATAGTTAGCAACTTAAATATGCCAATATAAATTATTATCTATAGAAACTGTAATGCCAATCTTATAGAAAAACATACAAACCACAACAAACTTTCTGTCTTATATTAGTATCATTTCCCGCCACAACTTTCACTGTCAATTAAATCAATACTAGATGACAGCTGCGGTTTTACTCGCGTGGTATATTGATTAAAAGTACCATATATTATCCTCTTCCGGGTAGTGATTAGCTATGATATGCTAAATTTCGTTAAAAAACAAACGGTTTCTTAATTCTAGTTTAATTAGTTTGGTTTTTTTACGAGTATACCTAATATTGATACCATAAGTGAAAGATTTTTTGCATACCATCGACACGTAACAATGGATTGTGTCTTATTTCTCGACCTTTAACAAATTAAATACGGGTCACAGATTACTTCGAAATATCGTGGTATAGTCGATACTCGTCTCTAATCGAATCAGTTAGAGAGTAAATTAAAAGAAACCATGACAACTAGTTAGTCGGTTGTCAAAGTTACAGAGTGTCATCTCAAGTTGACATTATACCTATATTTTTTATTATTTAAAAAACAAACGTGTCGTCAAATATCCATTTCAGTCTAAAAGCTTAGAATAATAACATATAGAAGTGCAATCCGCGCACCGAAAATGTAGCACTTCAATTGGTGGAGTACTGGTGGAGGACCGCTCTGCGCGGTGACGCCGTCTCAGTGCTTGGTGACGTAAGTTTCAGAACACAGCTCCGCAAAAAAAAAAAAAGGCCGCCTTGCGCAGTGAAATTTTGCCCAAACGAATCAAAAAATATTTAAAAATATGATAATGTATCATACCAGAGGTAAGTGTTACGTTTTACTTAAATATTTGTACGTAAATCTTTAATCAAAACAAATTATTTCAAACACAATTTAAAAAGACGCCATGATGTCGTAGTGTTGCCAAGTAGGGAAAAAAAGTTTACCAAATTTATTACCCAATAATTGTGGTAATTTTTGAAACTCATTATAAAATATTAGTTTTAGTATGTATACAACATTAATATGAGTAAGTATTCTAAAATATAGCAAACTTGCATAATAATATTGTAAAAAATTTAAAGTAAAACCAAAATGGCTTAAGCATGTATTGCATGTTTTTGCATAAAAAAAAACAATTAAAAATAGAATTATTCATATATAAAAACATTAGCATCATACTAATATTTACAATAGAAACCCTCGCTATTTTCCAAGTAAATATAAATTGAAATTTGGGGAAAAATTCCTACTGTTGCAACACTACCTATACGTCACCGAAACGTCAACGCTTTTTCGATGCATGCGTGATTGAGACACTTTTACAACGTCACTTTACAAGGAACTTACTGTCTATATGTTATTAGTTTAAGTCTAAAAGTTGCTTTGAATTCAAAAGAAAAAGTTTCAACTGATTGGTGGACATTACTGATTTCATGTTATGTTAGTAGTGTCTATGGATATTATAGGTATCTATGTTTGATAAACTTTAATAGCAAATTACATCCATATATTTCTATAATTTCCTTTGGTTTCTTTCCTGTGTACCTACCTACTTCTGATGCATTACCCTCCTTCCTCTGCTTAGGGAAATCGTCAGGTTTCCGTCACGAGATGTCATTACCATTAATACTGCTGGCCGCTGCTAGAGGTCTCTGTAAAAACGTACGTTAAACATAGAAATGACAGTCGCGTGCGCATCTCACCGCACCGCGGCACGAATCGGCGCACGCACCGTAACATTGCAGTTATTTGTATCACGCGTATTCCCTCGTAGCACGTCTCTTTCAAGCTATCAGATACTTGGAAATAGCAGCCATTAACCATTGGTCATTCAAGACTGAGAAAATCACATAGACCAGGAACACTCGGCACCAAAAATTATGTCGGAATTTCAAAATTGACTGGTCTTCATTATTTTAAATAATCACAATGTTATTATTAAAAAAAAAACATACAGTCGAATTGAGAACCTCCTCCTTTTTTGAAGTCGGTTAAAAATAGCTAATTTTTATCACTATCAGTTGTAAAACACAAACAATAATATTACCTATAATGATTCCATTCATAGAACACTTCTAATTACAGACTTATTAGGGATACTCTTCTAATACATTGTAGAATTGATTTACTAATGTGGCTGCCCATACAAAATCAAAAACCCCGACTTCTCTCCTTGTTTGCTGTTAGATACTTGACGTTTTAACTTCTTAACTAATTTCAACAACATTTGGTTCAAACCTAACAGTACCCGTGAGAAAAATATTACGCTGACGAGCAGTTTTAAAACATTAAATTGTAGTATGAAAACAAACAACTGAAATTGCCTTACAATTCCCATTGTAAGTCCCAAGACAAGAGATCCTAACAAAGCCTTCGAATTATTTTAACAACAATAATATTTCATACTTGCATAATGTATAAATAAAATCTAATATTTAATCTGTTCATAAAACATTAACGTCAAACTTAACTAGTTGAAAACAGTATTAAATATTTAAATTGTATGCCTGTGTAGTTGTTTGACAATTATTAGCTATTAATTAGAGACAGGACGTGCCTGTGCATAATGAACGTTAACTAGCCAATTAATGATGAAGATGAAGGTAAACTTGACGATGATTCGTACACATATAAAACATCATGTGTATTGACGTGCTTTAGGTAGTTATTAAAAGACACATCAATATGTATGTTGACAAACCCTGGCTTTATGACCTGTCATCATTTTATCAAACTACTAAGGTATAAGGATTTAGTTCGCTACGACAAGCCAGTATAATTTAGCTCTATAGTAATAAGATTCTGTATTTTCTCTGTAATTGATTTTGTAAATCTTTTGAGAAAATAAATGTCTTAAACCTTAGGTAACATAAAATCTTAAGATTATCTACTTACAACAACGAAATAATGATATATTGCTTATCATCATAATTATAAACACCGATCAGGGTAAATCATCAAAGCTAATAGCTATAAGGAAATCGTGGAAGAGAAGTATTAAAACTAAGATTTCTGAATAGAAAAGATGAGATTAGAATTTTATTTGCCATTAACTTAATAATTAATAATAGGTATATAATGTAGATACTTTTTATGTATTATACTTAAAGTTAATTTATTCTTTGGCTACACTCTCGTTGAGTAATACACGTTTTTATAGGGGATAGTAAAATCACACGGGGACAAAATCGTAGGTGACATCTCGTGTCTTTGTAATACATTAGGATGGGTTCATAGAGTATTCAAGAAAATATAGAGTGATAACGTCAACCACATTGCCTTGTGCGGAGCGAAAGCAGGTCTCACCATACAAATGTTAAAATGACATTTTTTCAAATTATGTTTTCTAGACGTTTTTCAAAATTTAACTCAGCAGTTAACCATGATATAAGCTAAAATGTAACTTTTTCGCTCGTGGAGCCTAGTTGAACCGCAGTCGGTCGAGGTATGATCTCAAACGGAGCTCGTGTCGCGGCCGCGTTGTTCATACCCGTGCTCACGGTTCATACTTCTATAGGGTTGCTCTATATTTTCTTATATACTCTAAGGATGGGTTAATAATGGTTTCCACATCAACAAATATTACAAACGTTTTGTTAGGCGAAAAGTTTTGGCATCATCGTAATAGTTGTCAATACCTACTCTCAATGAAATTGTGAGTAATTTCAATTTTAATGCACTCTACTCAACATTGTACATTCATATACTCAGGTATTCCACTTATCGGTAAATATAGGTAGGTACTAGTCGATTGATTAGCTAATAATCCTGAAATTTTTAGAATGTTACATTATTACAACAAGAATCGGCCAATATTTCTAAATTAACAAAGTTTAAAGCAATGGGTCCATGATGACTTACCACCTAAATATAACATTGTGGAATGCAATAAATATTTGAGTATTGAATAAAGTGCGCGAGAGCATCAATTATGCATCAATGACTGGAATTTAACAAATGAAATAAAAAATACCGATCCATAGTACTTTTCTTCTGTATTGTCCAAATCGCATAATAATTATTATATTTTTTTTAAATTTGTTGAGACGAAAATAAATTTATTTATTTAGATATTTTTTTTTCGTATTGTATTACAAACTAGTATCAGAGTATATTTTAAACCTACGGCCGAGTCTAACATGGCTTTTTAACTCATGAAAACTGTCTCACTAGTGCTGATTTTCTTCTGTTTTCACCATAAACCGTGAAGTAATAGGTAATTAGTAAGGACCAATTACTGCACGTTTAAACTTTTAGGTGATTATGATTACTTTACGACGTTTCGTTTTATGAGGACATTTTATCACAAGAAAGTATACTACAGTTACATTACAGTATCACTTTCAAATAATTAAAACTTAAGTATCGTTCACTTTCCTTCAGTTATTGCTCGGAACAGTACATCGTAATCGTACTATACAGTAATCGTACATCATACATCGTAAGCTCAACCATTTTATGACAATAATTAATTATTATAAGATTTCGCAACTTTCTATAAAATATAATTTTATTGGAAAAGTTGACGTAGAAATTTAATACAAAGTAATTTTCATCAAAATGTCTGCTTGTATCAATATTAAAACATATTCTTTAAGTCAAAAACAACTTTGTTTATAATTATGATCGCACCTGGGTTTAATTCCCTCTCGAAACAAATGTTCGTGTGATCGACAGATATTATTTTCGGTGTAGGTATTACTGGGTACTTTATATTAGTATTATCGAGTACTTGTGCATTGTGAAATTATATGACTGTATCCGCACTCATTATCTTAGTATGGAGCTAGTATTTTTTAACAATTATGTTAGGATGAAACAATTCTGTTAGAATATTCAGTTTTTCCTCTATTCTAAGCTTAGCTTTACTTTTTATCTTACTCGACCTTAAATAATAACAAAGCATAAGTGAGTTTCTAATATATCCTAAGTATACATAAATTGCTACTCGACATCCTTTTCAAATATAGCTTTCCTGTAGCGGATCTATTGGAAGCGGAGATGCGCGGACGCAGTTTTATTTTTACATGCGCAGTGGCGTCAGAGCGACCTGCCAAAAATGTGGCCCAGTGATCTTCTGAAATATAACGCGCCTATTATTACTACGATACTTAACATTGTAGATCAATTGCTATGAAATCGGGTCGGGACACGTTTAGGAATTCATATTTTTAACGGTGTTACGAGAATATATGAAAAATATCATTCTAACCTGACAAAGGTATCTAATATTTATTTTACACAGATTGATTTTAAAAACGATAAGATTGTTTCATATTCCAATAATACAGAAAGTTGCTAAATACAAGGAGGCACAAACTTTGAGAGACCGTTGACTCTGATCGTGAATTCGTGACCCTAAACAATAATTTGAACTTATTTCAATTCTATAGTCAAGTTAAAAAATCATCTTTCTATACAATTCGACTAATCACGATGCAGTTTGAAAGGGAAGGTACTTACATTTTCAACTTCAACATGAACAATTCCAATACTCACGAGTCGATCAATTTCGATCTCGTCTCTAGATCTTTCTTCCTTTTCACTCAAAAGATTTTCTCTTTCGATTGCTAGATTATCTCATCTTTATTTATTTTCTTGAACGCAAGAGTCTGTAAAATTGAGACTAAAAATAAAATGTGTAGAATTACAATTCAAACATTTCGTAACTCCTACGCACAATGTTTGTAGGTAAATAAACGGATTAGTATCACAATTACAACTTTACGCTGTTTTCCTCCCTTAAAATAACGTACACCGACAATTTTCATCGATGACGATGATATTTCCTAACTCAAATTCATCCTGTAACCTCTTGATGCAAGAATTTTTTTTTGAGAAAATTTCAAAAGAACTGAAATCGATCCAATCATCGATCAAATCGATTTAATCGAGGCAGTTGTAATTGTACCTACTCCTAAATCAATGCAAATAGGTACTCAAATGATAAGATAAACAATATTGCCAAGATAACCACGATGAATAGTTAACAGTTTTGGCGCCTCATAGACTAAACAGTGGGCCACATCAAAGGGCCTGCCTATTGGCACGCGCCTCACTGATGACTGACTCACGTCGATATCACGCCCTATCACAGATGTCAACGAACGCCCACCTATGCGCTCTTTTGTTTTTGGACGTCAATCATTGACTGATGAAGATGGTGCTTTTAAATTATGATTATTGTGTGTCGATCATCATTGAGAAATAGGAGATTTTTTAAGCTTGTGCTTTGATAAATTGCCGATTGTATAGTCGTTGTTATTATATTTTGAAACCCTTGAATGTTAGTTATTTAAGAATCAAAAGGAGACATTTTAAATGCTTGCCGTCTCAAATTACAGATTTATTAAGATGAAATAAAACTTACAAAAAGAATTCAGTTTAAAAATATATCCTGTCTCTTAAAAAACTTTTGTATTTTCCTGCAAGAAATGAAGCATCTATAGATGCTGGATGCAGTTGATATTGATGCACATAAGGTGGTTAAAATGTTTCGAGCGAAACAAAACTTTCTTAGTCCTGTTTATTTATTTCTAAATTCCAAAAAATCCTTTACTCAACTGAAATACCATCCACCAAAAATATCTAGAATACTTGCGGTAGTTTCTTTGCATTCTCGAGCAAGGACACGGACACGGGGCTTTGTGCTGAATTAGCTCGGGTCGCCGCGACCGTCTCTCGGACAAGAATGCAACAAGACTTAGACAGCATTTGACCTGTTGACTCATGCACTAAATATAACCGAGTCTGACTGACAGGGTAATTGGTAAATAGTTGAGACAGCAGCACATCGGCTGAGAAACGGTTGACACGAGAAAATGCAGACAAATGGGTTAAAATAAAATGTTCTGTTCGGGTTTAATTTTGTCCTCGCGGATTAATGCTTTGTTTTTTGTTATGTAATATTATTTCTTAATCATCTCTATACCTACATTGCTGTTTTAGTAATGTATTTGTGTTCATCGTTCTTTACTAGTTTATTTATAACCAAGTTTCTTTTTTTCTTATCAGCTGTCATCTCTGCTCCCATATTACTTATTCCCGTTGAGAAATTTAAAATATTAGGTTTACACACTTAAAAACATATAGTAGGTACATAGCATGACCATTTTTTTTGTGCTTGTGATAAACTATTAGACTCTCCTCTACTATTTAATATTGTTAATAATGTAATAATTTGTCCTGTGTTTTCCTAGCAAAGCCGCACATAGCAGTACCTAACACATATTTCATACGCACCCGGAACAAACAATCATTTAATTAAGTTTAATTTAAATTAAGAGCAGTCCACAAAAAAGCGGTAAATTGGCGCCAATTCCAAACAGCTGACATCTTCCTATTTCGTCTCAAAGAACAAAGTCAACAAACTCACAATATCAAAACATTAGTACTAATATAGCAGTCGCAGTGACCGCTCGCAGAGAGCCGAGTTCCGCGTTGGATGCGCGCCCGCAAGTTCCTATATAAACAAGGGATATTCATCATCTGTCATAAAGTTTATTCGCGAACATCGTGTAGCTTCGGGTTAGTCACTGTTACAAACTTACAACGTTACATTTTCGTGCCCATCATGTTTTGAAGCAACAGTTTCCTTTTAGTATGTTACACGGTCGGTAACTTGAAGTTACTGTTGTGCTACGGTTAAGTGAGTGTGTTTTGTTAATTTATATTAAATTTTTATCATTCTATTTTGCTTTAATTTGTGTTACATAAAGTCTCTTATATTATAATCTCGAACTTGATATCAACTATCAATTTTGAAAAATTAAATAACATTATACTCGCTCAGTAGGTAGGTACCTAAAAATAATTAGTTCATAAAGGTCGGTATTGGTGTAAATATAAAAGGTATAAAGTGTAGCATCTGCATTTATAATTATCAGAACAAGAAAATAAAAGAGAAAAACACATTGTAGGTACATTTTCTCCGAATGATATCAGTGCAATAAAGAACATTCATTTTACCTTTAAATAAATGTATGATCAAAACATACTGCGCTTTATTCGTCCACGTGTTGCTTTCGTACATAAATAAAGAATAAACAATGATAATCTGATTAAAATTAAAAGCTTTAATGCGTCTCAAATCAATTCAAATGCAAAATTAACCGTGGATAGTCCTCAACATTAAGGAAATTTAAATTTAGACTATATCATCAATGAAATTACTCAATTTACAGATTTTTTGTGAAATATTCGATGTGATACTAGCCTATGGCAGCGATTTTGTTTGCGTTATTTCAGGATAAACTCAGGATTTCTGTACGTCATATTTAGTTGGAAGTGAAAAGACAAACATCCAAACTTTTACTGTAATAATATTAGTAATGAAGTTGCTAAGCAGTACACATCTATTATAGTTTTCTAAAATTACATTTCACTATCAACACGTAACGAATTGTTATTTTAAATCTTTATGTTTCTGTAAAAATGACAATTTATTGCACTGCATCAATTCTAAATGCCAAGTAGTTAGCTGGTTTATTTTCAAAACACTATCTAAACCTCTAGATACAATAACACATTTTCGCATATTCGAACGCGACCTAGTGATACGCTAAAATTAAATGACTAGTAGAGCCCGAGTGGTAGAGCCATGCTGATTTCAACACGAATGGGCCAGTAAGACCAGGTTACCACCCTCTCACAGAATATCAGCGTGAAACAACAGTATATTAGTAAGGTCTGCCAGAACATTGATGTTGACTCGGAAAAGTGATACTCGATTTTACTTTGCACAATTTTACACGGAAATAGAGTTCTTATTACATGATACATGAACGTTATCAGAGTCCAGACCGTCTGTAAGCACAGAATAAAAAACAGTTCTACAAAGATCTCCCACATTATGGCTTTGTAAGCCAATAAGGTCTCTCAGGCGTGCCGCCTGCTTTCCTCACGATGTGATGTTTTCACACACGAATAAAAACATTTCCTCAGACGTAGCCAAATCGGCGATTTTCCGAAGCGCTTCACATGTCTTTAGTGCAATGAGCAAGACTTCGAAACACATGACTCTTTTTCTTCTTTTTGGTATGGTTGATGGCACTTTGTCTGATAATGTTAATTAGCTCAGATGTTTTTTAGGTCGTGAACCCACGAAACTTACCGTACCGTGGCACTGGCAGCGCTCTATACAAGTCCCGTTCGTATCCTATCATCTTTTTCAATTTCCTCTAACTTTTCTAAAGTATGGTGCTAATATTTATAGAAAATCAATATATGATGCTACAGTAATCTATTACCTAGTACATCAATCCATTTAAAAGCAATGTCTTATACTTTCTGTTAATAATACAACACATACACTTACCTACACATACTTTCAGCATTTACTCTTTGTATTAGTCTATCAAAACAAACAATTTTACTGGTCAGGTTGAACATATTATCTAATGTTCTGATTGTGTATGTGTTGTTGCGCCAATCTCAAAAATAGACTACAACTATTTGACCGTTACTCTGAAACTCTATTTCAGAGGTTGTAGGGCTGTCACACAAGAGTTATGTTGATTTAATGGCCAGGTGGATCTTTTACTGACAGACATTTTAAAGCGATTTTTAGATTCCTATCCAATTTAGCTTTATTGTTATTTGATGGGGATCATTTTTCTATTATTTTATTTTAAGTTTTCTTATTGATAGCATAAAAAGATAGGTTGTTTGTTAGATGAGTCAAAGGCATATCTCAGATGTTACACAAAAGCCTGATACGGGTCATTCCTTTTTTTCTGTTGAATTTTTACCTTTAAAAAATATAGTATAAAAACTAAAACCCGACTACTTAAAATCTAAAAACAAGCTTCTTAGATTTTAAATAAAATTCTGTAGTCGGAGGCCACCAAATTACAAAGTATTTACCCTTGGAAGATTATCTAGTACCTATTTACCTATAATACATTAAGGCCTCCGACTACAGAATTTTATTTAAAATCTAAGAAGCTTGTTTTTAGATTTTAAGTAGTCGGGTTTTAGTTTTTATACTATATTTTTTTTCAATGATTTTTAGTGGTAAAGAAACCAATAAAATTCATTTTAATCACAATTTTTTAGAATGTGGTAGTTCTTAAATAGGTAGATTTCTTTAACTGTCAACTTCGGTTCAAACCTTTAGTCATGTCATGTATTTTTTAAATTAAATTTATTTCAAAGGTGTCGTCCGCGACTTCGAGCTATTAAAACATGGCCTCATATATTTCTTAGAAGTATACATGAAAAGTAGTAAGAAGTACAGCTTGGCAAAAAAGAGTCTGGAAATATTGGGGGCGCCGCTGTCGCACTTTTCACACTACAATTCAAATTACAAGTTATTAAGTGCTTACATATTTCTATGACGAGTTTTTTGTCATTAATTATAATCAAATGAATCATTTTTATGTTATTTTAGTACTCACAAACGTAGTTATTTAAGATTTTTATTTTTAGTTCCAGCTGTCACCGCCTCAGACTCTTTTTTGCCAAGCTGTATAAGTACACATGAAACCTTTTTTGTGGGATATCATCATAGATAGAGTACATTTACCTAAAGTTCGAGGAAGTAAGTAACATGGAGTTGATAATACCTGCTCTAAAATCCCAAAATCATAAACATTACAATTAATTCCCGGGAAATTAGAAATTAATTTTACGTATAATTATTTAATAATTTTTTTTTTTTTTTTTTATAGACTCACGCCTGTATTCCCCAGAGGGGGTAGGCAGAGGTGTGCAGTACACCCACGTTTCGCCGGCTATTTTATAAGTCCCATGTAATAGGGGGCGAGCCTATTGCCATTAACTGGACACAATTCCAGACTCCGTGCTGCTACTGAGAATTTCCTAATGGAAAAACCCAATAACACTTTTGCCCGACCCGGGGATCGAACCCAGGACCTCGTGCTCAGCAGTCGCGCTTGCTACCACTAGACCAACGAGGCAATTATTTAATAAGAAATTTGAAAAAACAACTGATACGGATGGGATTCGAATCCACGATCTCCGGTGTACCGTGCCGACGCTCTAACCGCTAAGCTACCGTATCCCATAAGAATCAGTCGAAATTTCAAATCTCTTTCTACGCCTTAGGCGTGTGGTAATATCGAACGGAATACATTAATTATCCGACTCAGTGTTCTAAACTTTGCAGTTTTTAGAAGGCACCGATAGATATTATTATTATATTTAATGTGTTAAAACATGTAATAAATTCTCCAAAATATTAATTTAACGTTTTAAATACATATGAACTAAATTATTATAATAAAAAGTCTTTATTATGTTTTTAGACATCGGTAACAGATAATGTAATACTTAAGTAGTTCGGTACTAAAACTGTTAAATTAATGAGTTTTATTTTACATACAAAATTAATTCTAATAAAAACTATAGGTCAAAATCCAGTCCATATTAATAAAATCCCGGGATTTAATTGTTATGTTTACGATTCCGGGATTTTTGAGGAGGTATTTTTAACTCTATGTTACTTACTTCCACAAAACCGCAAACCAACGCCATCTAGTTACGAAAAAGAAATCTCAATTTAATTAACATTATTTTAAAATATAATCATAATTTAATAGGCAGTGATGTGTAGAAACTTTAATTTAATTAGTAAATATTTATTGTTATCACGTTTTCACATTGTATGCAGTGTTATAATCACATATATTTATGATAGTCGTAACGGGTAGTTAGAAGCCTGATATTCTGAGAAGTGGTCCAGAATATATAGATAATATATACATATTCTGAATGTGCTCATCAAGACCTTCCATTTGATATCAAACACGATAAATTTACCTTAACTTTATTTTTTTCGAGCTGACTAATTTATTTTTAAAATCCACCTTATTTGATTTTACGAAATTTCATAAATCCTATAACCCGCAGACCATTAAGACGCATCGATAGACACCTTATTTATTGAATTACAACAAATAGTTTAGGAGCTAGGAGGGAACAGATGAACAAACTTACATACATACATACATACATACATACATACATACATACATACATACATACATACATAGACTGCTAAAATCATAACCCTCCTTTTTTTTTGTAGTCGGGTAAAAATAGAACATAACACAGCTGCCTTTAATTTCAGGATCTATGTATATGTATAGTTTTCCATTGACTTTACACTGACGTCAACGTGCGTATATTGGCTACAACTTACGCACGTCAACGTCATGAACTTTACGAACTACGAAAGTAGCAGCCCTATCATAATATATCGTTTATTCAAGGTCAACATTCTATTTATCTTTGTCGGCTCCGCACAGTTTTAGAAGTGAGATATTCTGCGAGTATTTTCTTAATGTTTTCCAACTCTCTTCGTATCAATGAAAATGCTCTCTTTTCCATTTTTATTTATTACATTACTGTTTTAAACAGCTGTCTGTTTTATTGAGATATGTATTAGACCACAGACATCGTATTTTTTGTTTAAATTAATGTTGAAGTGTGATCTGTGTGATATTTTCGTAACGACGACTTGATGATCTGAACATTTAATAAAAATTATTTTGACTTGTCTACGCTCAAGGCAATTATATGACACATCAACATGTGTAACCTTTTTCTGCCATATTTACCTTCCAACCGATTCCATTCAGCTATCTATTGCTATGAACTTTTTATTGAAACTTTAAGCTCTCCCATAAAACCACCTAATGATTGTTACAATCCACTCAGTTTAAAAAGTAATCTGTCAACATATAATTAACAAGAATAACTAATGATTGTTTCTTTCATTCTAATGATTCATTGACAGAAGTGCAAATGAGCAGGCGCCTGGAAGTCGGCTTTTTACCACAAGGTCGACATAGCAATTTTTTTAACTAACTAATATTTAGAAATTTTCAAT
Source organism: Protodeltote pygarga (assembly GCA_936450705.2). Classification (NCBI taxonomy): domain Eukaryota; kingdom Metazoa; phylum Arthropoda; class Insecta; order Lepidoptera; family Noctuidae; genus Protodeltote; species Protodeltote pygarga. The sequence continues at coordinate 14,227,714 of OW388262.2, read as the reverse complement.
TTTATTTTCTCATTATTATGTAAAGTATCTGTGTTGCAAGATGGAGGCCATTAACTTGTTAATCACCTAAACGTCTAAAATTTCAGGGCTAAGGTACACTATATTCAAAACTTTAGATAGATCTCACAACGGATCCACCTAACAGTATCCTTCTGTTTGTTCTCAGGAGACAGTGCGCACGAGCAGCAGTGGAGGAGGAAAAGTGACCAGCTCGCAAACCAGAACGTTCGAGGATATCGACGTAGACCAGTGCTGGGACGAACACCTTCTTAGGAAACTTGTGAGTGCAACCAGCATTTCTAAAATAGCCAAACCGTTAGCCAAGCCAAGTTACCATTCGCCAAATATTTGAAAGAAGAACATCTTGCTAAAGAGAAAAATATTCAGTAGAAAATAGTAGGTTCATTGAATAAAAAGGGAACCTTCTTAACATTCATAACTTTTCTGCGCGGAAAACGGAAAAGACGATTTTGACGACGAACAAGAAGTTTTTGTTTTCGGTGGACTTTTATTTGATATTTTTTTCTAAGATAAAAAAAAACCTTGCTCTCAATTGAAAATCTTGATCAACTAAGAGAGGATGACAATAGACCTTAGAAGTAACAAAGACTGGATACGGTTTTGCTGACTGTCATAAAATAGTGACACCAAAATTTCGAACGGGGTCTTCTAATTTTAATCCTATACATCCAAAACTTGTTAACAACAGAGTCTTAAGATAATAACCGGGTTCGCGAGGCTTACAGTAAAAGCCGACAACACATGAGTCATCGACGCCAACCGGTCTGGTGTCCCGTGTCGGGTCTGGTCTCCATTGATCCGACTTTCATTCATAAGTTGTTACTTGACTCATTCGATTAATTAATCGTTTTGAAACATGGATTTTAAAGTTTGTTTTTAGTGTTTTGGCGTTAACCTGTTACGCATAATGTTGTATGTACCATTGATAGTATTTTTTTAATTTTAGATTAATTAAGATTAATAGTGATCCCTGATCTATCGGATCAAGGGATGGCACAGCATATTATACATATGATAATTCAAAATAGACAATGAGTAGCCATTTTTAGATGATGGGGATGATGGGTCAATCTGCTCTTGAGGCTTTTGAACCAAAATCAAACATAAGAAGAATCGGCGTCGGCGCGGGCGCATCAATCTACTGTTGCAATGTAAACACTATGTGGTAGATAAGAAATCTTGCATTACGCACAAATACCGGCAAGTCATTGCGTGGAAAGTATAGAGGCTTTCACGGCGAGCTGCCCCGGCGCAGGTGTGACGACGCGACGCGTCTGTCCACTCACGCGCTACACCTAGTGTGAAACTTGACGCGACAGACTGCGGATTGGCCCGAGCTTCAAGCGATTTGCAAATAGTTGATAATATTAACTACCATATTTCTGAAAAAAAAAGAGGCTTAATTCGTGATTGAGTGATCTTATCTTTATTTCTTATGGGACACCTCGAAGTTTTTTAAAATCGATCATCGAGTTTATAATGTCAGGAGTTTCATACTTTAATCGAAATTTGAGCTTAAGCGTTAATAGAATAAAATATAAAACTCCCTTCCAATATCTTTGGTTAATATATTAGTCAAATAAAGACATTTAGTTGTTTAAATTAATTAAATCGCTGAGATCTTGTGACGAGCGCCCTGCGCTTCGGTCAATACTTTCGCTGACGCAGCATGGGAACGTCGCATGCACTTGACACTGACCACGACTTGTAAATATGTTGTGAAATATTACAGAATCAACACGATAGTATGTCATAGATAATGTTGTAATGTGATACGGGGAAATTGAGATATTAATACATTATTTTTGATTATAAAGCGGTACTAACAATATAAGTACCTACCTATATGTAATAGTTATATTTACGTGAATTTACATCCCAGCGTATTTTTATTAATGATGACACCTATCAGTTTAGCACTGTATAGATTCGCCTTCTGCAGTCGGTGCCGCATGTTCGAGTCCCGTACGGGACAAACTTTGTGTGATCGATGTTTTTGTCCGGGTATTTGAGCATGTAAAATTATATGACACATTACAGTATAAAATAGTAGGTATATACAGGCCGATCGGACTAAACATCTAAGTTGCGCAACAAATAAATTAAAAAAAAAACAAGTCGCGGTTGCGCCGAATTGAGAAATAATCCCTTTAGCGACGAAACAAGCTGATATCAAAATCTATAGGCATCGTACATCAACTTTCACATAGGTAATCTCCTATTGCAAAACAAATTAAAATCGCATCTGTCATGGCGGCTCATCGCAACTGCAGTTAGTTATTATAGTCAAATAATCAGGTGGTTAACAAAGCCATGCGATTGAGGGCAGCGGCTACTTCCGGCTTCAGAGAATACTTCCGGCCCGGCGCGGTACTCGAACCGGTTACCGCCCGCAATACAAACGTCACTTATTGACTCGTCAACTTGATCACTCGTGCAGAAAAATTAGGCGGAGTTCACATTGAAGGAACTTTGTACTTAGTTTAAACGTACTTATTAAATACAACATGTTTAAAGCGAATTTACTATAAGTCTATAATATAACTAGCTTCCGCCCGCTGCTTTCCCGCGTAGTATGTTGAATATTCAGTAATGATTCAAAAGACACGTGGCGCCATCTATTTATCATAAGAACATTATTGTTGTTTTCCTAGGGAACAGTACTTTTTCGGGACGAAAGGTCTGTATGTCATAGGTACAGTGTCCACCACTATTGCGCGCCACTATTGTGCGCTCATTGGAGGTATTTGCCCAAAATCGCCACGCTGGGCCAGCGGGTTGGCGATCGATGACGGAAGGATGCTGCTGCCCATCCTCCGGATCTTTTCCTTTGTCGCTTCTTACGACACCCGCCAGACGAGTAGGGGTGGTTCTATTCTTAGGCCGGAAACCACACGGCACGGCAGCACATTATACATAAACAATAATACAATAGTAAATAGAGCAAAGAAATTACACTAGAATACCATGAAGCAAATAATTAAACAAGATACACATGGTGCAGTGTATACGCATCCTTATAACCGCGTGCAAATAACGTAAGCGTTTTGTAGGTCCACAGTTGACAGTGCACCAGCGCGCGCGCAATACATACATTTAATTATAATTATTTGTGGTTGTCTGTCTGTATGGGAGGTGGATTTCAACAACAGCACGTGAGCAATAAATAGTGCCCAGTCAATATACAAAATATGAAGTTTAAAATTTAAAATATGTAAGTAAGCTGTAATACCATAACCAATTAAATTTATCTTTCAGTGGTCAACGTCATACATGATGTTTGTAGATCTTTTACTTGTGTCCTGAATTCCTGATAAATAGTCAAAAAAAATTCTCACTCAGACGTCAGGTTAAGTTGTTCAAGCAAGTGATAACATTAATTTATATGAAAAGTGCCTTGTTTGGATAAAATAATAATAAATTATATTAGTGGTACGTACATCCTCTGCTTGTTCCAGTATAGAAGTAATTAGGTGTCCATCAAAACAATCATTATGTATTTGTAACTGTATAACATTACGTTCCAGTTGGACGAGTGCAAGGACTACGAGCAGCGTCGACGACTGCGCGCGCGCATCCGATCACTAATGGCTGAACAAGAAGGTAATCACTTTGTGTCACTTTAATATCCATATTTATCCATATTAGATAAACACCATGCGTCTATAAGAAGACGAAGAACTATTGTTGTTAGGCATTTTATGTAATATTTTATTAACTATTGAAATTCTTATTCAAAGTTTTGTAATTTTAGTATTTAGAATGTCTTTTACTTTTTAAAATGTAGGTACAGGTAATGTAGGTACAGCTACAAAAGGTACCTAATAATAACACTGACTTCAATATACTTAAGTAGATATATTTAAAGTTTGTTGACTATTGCAGCATGTGCGAGTGCGGTGACGGAGGCGCTGGCCGCGGCGGGCGAGGCGACGAGCGCCGACGACACGCGCGGTGAGTCTCTCCTCCTCCCGCTGCTGCAGGGCCTGCTGGGCGGCGGCGGCGAGCGCCTGCTAGCCGGGCTAGGCGCCGCGCCCGCCGACGTGGTGGCCGATGTACGCCGCTCGCTAGGGCGGCTGCGAGCCGCCCTGGCACCGCCCACGCAGCATCCGCAGGCACGGGCGCTACTCACGCTGGCCGACCGGCTGGAGGACGCGCTGGACGCCGCCGACAGGCTGGACGGCTGCCGCCGCAAGCCGCGCCGCCGCAGTCGCGCTGCACGACACACCGTTGGCGTCACGCACGAGGAGCTGGAGGAGGCGCGTCGTCTGGTGGACCGCGACCAACTCGCGCTCACTAAAGGACCCTCCTCCTCGGCCGCCACCTCCACAGCCTCCATGGCCACCAGCACCGACGAGGCCGCCACCCCAGAGCGCAAGCAGAGCGTTGACGAAAACATTAGCTATCACGACGCTGTCGCGTCCCGACAGAAGCCTACTCACTCCGTCAGCTACGAGGGTCCCAAAGTTAACAGAGACGCCCACGTTGTAGAGAAGCGTGCCCCCACCACTCGCAAACCCGACTTTCATAGACATTCAGTAGCTGACGCGGGTAACCATTCACAACCTTACCAGGAACCGCAGTCCTTACAGCAACCGCGGCAGCAGCAACCACCCCCGCAGCATCAGCCAGTGCACCAGCCACAGCCGGTGCATGTACCTAAGCTGCTGTACCAACCACAACCATTACACCAGTCTTATCAGGTCCCTCCACGCATGGAGCGTCGCCCTTCTGACTCTAAGAGCAGTATAGCAGCCATAGCGAACAAATTTGACTCACATGCTCAAAATAAAGAAAACATACCGCGTCGCGCTCCTGTCGAATCTGCTGCCGCGCAACAAAACGAATCCAAACATGAGGATCCTAAACGTGCACCTCTGTACATGCCTCTTCCTCCTGGGTACAACTTTGCAGCACCTCCCACAGCTACTCAGGACGATTCCAAACCGCTCAGTAGATTTGGGAACAGCAACAACAAGCGCTTGCGTATGAAGCGCGCGAACACAATAGACATAGGTCGTTCACTGGGCGGGTACCGCATGGATAGTGACAATGACAGTGACGCCTCCCCCCGCGCCCTTGTACCGGAGTTCCGTCCGCAGACCGAAAACGACCGCAAGTTTGTCGCCTTCATGAAAAAGAACGACATGGCAGATCGCGACGCAGCAGCAGTCGGTCCTGCCAACTGGAGCAGCAGATTCGGAAATATTAAGAACACCTTCGAGAGTCGCGAGCGAGAGGATACCACCAACACTAACAGCAGATCATCCAGCGCTTCATCCGCTCGGCGCTTTTGGCGTACCGCTGACGAAACAGGCGTGAATCCCGCCGCCGCGCGACCTAGGAAGTTCCACTCCGAGAACAATAATGACGTAGTGAAACCCCCGTGGGTCAATGAGCGAAGGGAGCCCATGCGCGTGCACATTCCACGACAAATGCAGCCCCCACCCCTCACCACACCCTCGTCTGCGCCTGCACACTTCCCTGTTCCGCTAGCTCCTATGGCTCCTCCTAAGGCAGCACCGGTGCCACCCTTGTCCACCCCTCCCCCGCCGGTGCCGCAGTCCCCCACTAAGCCTCTCGTCGTCAAGCCATTCGTCGCTCGACCGATTCCCGTCAACCAGTTCTCTCACGCCCCCATGTCAGCGTTCAAGCCACCTACTAAGGTGACGTCACCGACTACTGCTCCTGCCTACGTATGGAGTCCTCCATCTGTTATCTCCCCCACGTTAGACCACCTCCCTACCTTCCCTGTTAATCCACCACCCATGGCGCCCGCTTCGCTCCCAGTCAGCAAGCCTTGGGCTGCAGACACGGAGAAGCCCAAGAGGGTGGTCGGCACGGCTGCCGCTAAGTTCGAGAACAACAAGCTAGAGCCTGTGCCCCCACCACCTGCACCCTATCGTGAGAGACCGTCCGCCTTTAACCCACCCGCGCCGCCGACTCACGCGCTCCCGCAAATTCAAAACTATCCGGTAAAGACCATTCCTAGTCAGAACGAACTAGCTGCTCCAGAACTCGTGCGCAAAGCAGACGATATTAAATTTCCGCCTCAAAATACCTATATGCAGAAGGTAGATGCACAAAAGTTGCAAATTGAATTTTATGAGAAACAAATTCGTGAAAAGAATCGGCGCGAGCTCATGATGAACGGTCACAGTGACACAACAGAGCGCAAGCCCCCCGCACCCCCGGCGTACACCATCACCGACTACACGCCGTCCGGCGGCATCTCTACGTTTGTCCCGTTACAACGTACACCAGACATAGAGAAGGCTCGAGCGCACAAGGTGGACTACTTACCGGATGTGGTGACCAACGATACGGACCGGCAACGTACCGGCACCTCACCCGTGGCACCGCGTGGCCCCACTAGCCCCTATTCCCCACGCCCGGCGCCGCCCGTGGAATCGCCCCACGCGTATCAGAATGGTGATGTCACTCACAGCAACGGTGACGATGGCCCGACCGTCGAACATGAAGTGGTGGTAACGCGCGTAATGCGCGGCCCAGTACGTGGCGCCGCTACCATCACGACCGGAGTGCGCACGCGCGACGGCTCGCGGCGCGGCTCCGCTGCCGACAGTCTGCGTGGCGCGCTCGACAAGCTGTCCTCGCCCAAACAGGATGTCATCTCGCAGATTGAACGAAAAAAGCGCGACAACGCGAGGTCCCAGGTACGGGCCCCCGCCCCTGTACATACTGGCCGGTCCCCCCTGCTCGGCTCCCCGCACGCCCCTCCCTCCCCTGGCGCACTCAACGCGTCCCGCGAGTCCGTGCTGTCCAGTGACTCTGCCGGCTCCAACCCGCTTAGCAGGTCGGGCTCGTGGCACCAAATGGTGGCTAGCCCCAAGTCTGCCTCACCGCGCCGCGTGGTGGCTCGTGCCAAATCCATGCACCTCCTGGCAGTGCCCAAGCTGTACGAGGGGGGAATTGCTCGGGAAGAAGTAACAGAAAAGAAGCGAAATGTAGAGGCATACTTTTCTGGACAACAACAACAGCAGCAAGTAATACGACCGACGTCACTGTCAACGGGAGCCCCGAGGCCGCGGGTGCTGCGGGCCTCGCACGCAGCCTCCGGGGGCTACTCGCTGGGCCGCAGCCGCACCATGCCCACGGTGTCGGAGTTGCAGTTCCTGGACGAGAGCAACACTGAGGACGCGTTCGAGGACCTGGTGTCGGCGCTCGCATAGCGTCGCAACATTCCACTAGTTAGGAGCGGGAGACGAGCGAGACGCGCGTGAGTCGTGTGTGTGTGGGATGTGCTTGTGCCCGCCCCGCATGCCCCGCCCCCCACTGGCCCCGCCCACAGCCCCCTCCCTCGCGCTATACTAGTCGATGTACATATGTGCTCGTAACCATGGAACCATTATCATCCGCGCCCTGTAACCGTGTTATTTGACTAATAGCTTATAGGCATCGTTGTATTGTCTTGCTGGTTGTTTTACAAGTGTTTCGAGTTAGTGTTAGATCTGAGTGCTGTGACCAGCTGTGGTGCTAATCTGAACGTTTTATTTGCAGAGGAAGAGGAAGTAACTGTGACATCGAGCGTGAGGAGGGACTCGTCAGAGAAAACTGTTAGCAGTAGCACTACCACCACTAAAACTTCTAAAGGTATGAAGCGTTTCGGTAATTTGCTTATATTTTTTCCAAGAAGACCACGATTTCTAGTCTTGGTGATGTTGTTGCAGTGATAGAGAGTATGACCAGGCCGGCTCCCAAGCCCGTGTCGCCGTTCGCCAAGTTCCGGCAGCTCGAGAAACAAAATTCTACTAATAGTCCCAAGTGAGTCCCTACCTTACACATACAACACATCTACTTCAGACGAATACCATACATAAACGAACGACCAAAACATACGACTCCATACCATTCAAGTACTATATTTTATGTATAAGATCCTTTCGCTTAATAAGTTATTTAATGCAATATATTTTATTTATTTTTGGCAGCCATATCTGTGGATACGAATAAGGATTAGATACAAGTAAATATACAAGTTAATGATATGCATATAACGTGTATATTAGACGCTTATACGTTAATCATTTTCCGAGAAGCATTTAAAAGCTAAGTACATACGAGGCCTCTGTCAATAATCGCACGTGTGTACTTACCCTATCATGAAAACATTAAGTATCTACATTCACGAACGAAGCTCGGCTGATGCTTGACATCTAGTTGACATGAGATCAGCACGCGTTCTTGTAAATAACCAGCGAGTCCCATTAATTATATAATAATAATAATAGCACACGCGTTTCGTAGCACACGATGTGACACACGAACTAATAGTTTGATCGTCGAGACTAACCGACGAGGTCGCGGTAGCCTCGGTGACTAACCTGCGTGCCCGTTGTAGCTCGCCCAAGACCCCGCAGAGCCCGGGCTCTCCGGCGCAGCCTTACTTCAAGTTCACCGACCCCGCGCTGCAAGCCAGCGCCGTCACTATTAAAGAACGATTGCTGCAGTGGTGTCGCGACAAGACCCGGGACTACGAGGTACACTCCACACCTCCCCACCCCTGTGAGCCCGCACAACATCCCCACTGCGTACCTACTAGCACGTCGTCTACGTACACTTGGGTACCTTGTACACCTTGTACATTCAATTGAATCAAACTATATTTTCCAAGTAGAAGTGCTTAATTTGTATCTGATAATTATAGTTCATGTAAATATACGTATTGGGGAGGTTATAAATGCGGTAACAAAAGACAAATGCATATTTTTGTCGACACTTAAAACTGCTAAAAACCTGAATCGAGGTCGATCTTATAAAGTGTGCATCTGTTTTAAAAACAGGGCATTCGGAAGTAACGGATTTAACTGCGTTATCGAGTTGTAGCATGTTGATAGTGACCGCTGCGCACGCGCACCTAGTATTAACACACACGTCGATGACGTCACTACTACTCATACTCCACGCTTCTCTTATCGCTTCATACTGGCTGCTACTTTCCTGTATATATTTTATTACGTTGTGTTATTTTCATTGTTGTTATTTTTATTGATATTATTTATTTATTCATCCGTCATTTTTTGACCAAATTCTATTACTTTGGTTTCAAACTTTTAATATATAAATGATGTTATTTACATGTATATACATGGACTATGTATATTTATAATTTGATAAATAATGTATTACATAATAATATTGAGATATAATCCGTGATAATTATGTGACCAGTGTGAATATTTTAACTAAACCAAAATGACTAATACTCATTTGTATTTGAAGCATGGATTTTCAAATTGATTATTTTATAAAAAGAAGTATAAATTATGATTTAAGAGTTTTGCATGGAATTTTGTGTTTAACTTTAGATGTAAATATCAAAGTATAGATATGGGTCAACTGTAAATAAACTGGGTCAACTGAACTCTTACTAAATGTTTCATAATGATTACCTACTGGGTGCTCCTGTAGATTTTTAGTTCCCTATGATTCACTTGGTAGCTACACAGTACAATACCTTTATGGAAATCACAAAAATAAAAAAATATTCTATCAGCACCTAGGCAATAGATATATTATACCTTCATTATAAATCCAATATACACACTATTAGGTTCCAAAACATGTAGGGTTGCACTGGCAAATATGAATCTACTTCTGTCGGGAACGTCTCAAACAGGGGAACTCTTAAGCTGTCTCTGTATGACCCCTAGTTTGTACAACATTATTCTTATCTCGCCACCTTATTTGTTCCTCACCTACTAGAATGTGAAGCTGGAGAACTTCTCATCAAGCTGGGCGGACGGGCTGGCGTTCTGTGCGCTACTGCATCACTTCCTGCCTGACGCCTTCGACTACTCCAAACTCTCGTCCGACAAACGCCGACACAACTTTACGCTCGCCTTCAAAATTGCCGAGTAAGAACACTTTGTTGTACTATTGATTGTAAATCATTATTTAGGTACTAATTAATCAGATTTTAATGCTGGCCTTAATGAGTATTTTTCTAAAGCGACAAGCCATACACTTTTTCTCCTTTAGATACCTACTTATAATTTATGCAGTTAGTGGTCATAATTATTAGACTTCCCACCTGTGCTTCCCACCATGTACAATTAATTAGTTATGTTGACCAGTCGATTATGGCCAATTGTGAAGCGGATCCCATTTTGCTTAGTTTCATTCATGGTGAACAAAGACTACGAAATGTATCGCACCCACAATAAATACTTGTATGAGTAATACTAATTGCCTGTTATATTTCCAGTGAGAAGGCGGGCATCTACCCCCTATTGGACGTGGACGACATGGTGACGATGCGCAAACCTGACTGGAAGTGCGTGTTCACATACGTGCAGTCGATCTACCGCCGGTTCAAGGACCAAGATTGACCGTCACCTAGCGTCCTTGAACACCGACTGTTGTCTCTACCAGCACGTTGGTGCCTCGAGAAATAATTGATTAGATCAATCCGTCTAAGCTGGCGATTATTTTTAGAGGGCTCCAATTTGTGGAGTAGTTGGCCCATCCATTGGTAGTGTAGAGACCACAGCCGGTGTGGGGTCCTCGGGAGCTCGGGCGCGTGCGCCGAGTAGTTGAACGCTGTAGTCACAAATAGTTATGAAGTGTGTTATAAATCCAAAGAGCGTATGTTGTTGATTTGTTCGTTTGTTATAAATGTTTATATGTCAGTGTCCGCCCAACTCGTATCTCCAAGCGCTGTCTCGATACAGTCCTCCTATTTATTATTATCTCAAGATGTGATTTTTTTCTACGTTTACTTGTAAGTTTTAACTAACATTTATTACTTATATCGAGCGACTACTGTTAGGTCATAGTGTAGTACCGCACGCTAAGGATCGCTTCCACTTATTTTATCCACATAAGAAAGTAGTATCCTTGTTATTGTGTACAGACAGTTTCACGATTACATTTAACATTATTATATGAATTTGACATTAATAATAACAGCGGCTTGATGTATTCGCCTACTGATTTTATGAAATTTGATATTATTATGATTATTATGTTAATTTATATTGATAATAAAATAAATATTGATTAACAAAACATTGGTATAATTTATTTTCCTTTTAAAATTACATTTGTGTTATTGGAGCTACAACTAGGACCTCAAGAAAAAAATATTATAACGTTCATTAAAACCACAGAAAGAAGCTAAAAGATAAATATTTTGAATGAGAAAAATCTTTTCGACAACATTAGCAGAAGGTGAAGTATTTAGGTACCCAAATACAATGTATATTTATTAGGTATACTGAGATAGTTTATACCTATTGTACCTACAAAGTAAGTAAAATTAATTGAGCGATTGAAGACGCACTCTCTTCGATAGGTAATATGCGTTTTTACCTACAATTTCATTGAATTTGTTTCATCATTTTTGATATAGTCCACTATTTCCATCATAAGTTTCTAATGATATCAATTATCAATTAGTAGGATAGCAAATTTAAAATACCGTTATTATTTAAAAAGTGCGTTAATTTAAGCTTTAAAGTATTGATATGTACAGTACCTAGGTAGAGGTCTGTAGAGTTAGCTGCGGTCTAAAGTAGTTTCTCATAAAACAGTCGCAAGCAAATGTAGAGACCGACAAAGATTCCACAAGTTAATTTATGCATGACATGAAGCAAATACTAAAACTAAACTAAATACTTTGCTTCATGATGCATGATGAAAAATTTTAACGCGATAGATATGAGCAAATGTCAGCCGCAAGCAACTTCACAGGCACAGAAGTCCAACAAAAAAAAAATAAAACAAGAAAAAAAAGTGTCAAATGTGTTTACTTTTTATAAGATTGATAAAAAAAATCAGTAGATACAAATATAAGGCTAAGCGCGCACTACGAAAATGAATACAAGCGAAAAGAATCGTAAATCTGTATAGGTACTATCAAAATACAATATAATTAGCGCACGGCGAAAAATACCGCATACCTACGATTTAAAAAAAATTGTGAAATGCGTACAAAATCGTAAGTGCAGCAACAGAATCTAAGTTTAGAGGGTATAATAAAATTAGATCACATAAAATGACATAAATGATATTTGTCATTTTATTTATTATTGTTTAAATGTTCGTTTTACTTTGATGGCCGTACAGTATTGACTGACTTTATTTCGCTTTAATTAAGAAACCGTAGTGCGCGCAGAAATTATTTGTGCATTGCGATTTTATTTCGCAAAAACATGCGAAATGAAAATCCATCGCAGAACATGCCTAGCCTTAGTCATATTTCCTGTCTCATGAATGCTTAAGTTTCAAATTTCTTTCAAGGCGAAGTGTCGACGACTGTGAACGTCATAATATTTTATAAACACAACTTTAAATGGTCATTGATGTAGAAGATTCAAATACCATACTGCGAGCCGAGTTCCTTAAATATCGACCTATTACCAAACTAGATAAAATAATGAAACATGTGGCTGTCGTTACGAGGAAGCATACAAATGAAATTGACACCATCATGGCAATTTTCTTTCTTGTTGCGATTTTTTTACTAGAGTAGTTAATTATAATTTTATTGATAGATGTAGAATTTATATCAATTCAAAATCACTGTTGATTTCAAAACTTGCAATTATCTGTGAACAAAATAATCTATGTACTGGTTGGGGTCGTACAAAGCAAAAAAAAACAACATATCGTCAGTACACCATATCGATGGTACCTACCTACGCCGCACATAAAAATGGTTGAAAAATCATAAATTTGAATAAAAACCATAATGTACTATCGATTTGGTATACTGTTGATGTAGCGTACCATCGATTTGAGGTACTGTCGATTCATTAATCCGTCAATAGAACGTTTTCGATAAAGGGACCGTTCGATGTAGTGACCGTAGATATTATAAACTAGACCTAGACCTTATATAAGGACTGATAGTAGATAGTAGACTGAAGTATTGATAATAAAACAAAAAAATGAAAAAAAAAATCGAACCTTAAGGGTCAGGTAGTGTGTAAGGTAAAGAGACCATAAAGGGGTCTGCTACATTAGTGCTTCTATCTGCCGTGGCATTGCCGTCCTCGTCGCCCACCACGGTGGCGTCCGACGGGTGCGGCGTGAGCGTGTTCTCCTCGTCCGCCAGCGTCACGTGCACGTGCAGCGTGCTGTCCCGCCACGCCTGCCACGACAGCTGGTGCTCCTGGATCTTGAGCAGCATCCACGTCGTTAGGAGGCCGTTCAACGCGCCTTAACCATGGAAGGAACACCCCAAGATTATGATGAATCTGAGACAATGAGATATAACAATACATGCCCAATCAAATCGGACATGACGCAGGAGATAGTAAAGTGCACAAGTGCGTGCGAAAACACCATCGCACTCTCTATTCTCTCACTCTCACAGTCCGATGAGTAAGCTATCCGATCAGGCGCAGAACTAACGGCTTTATATGATTTCCGAGACAAAACAAATTACTATTATCATTTTTTCTTTGAACCTGTCGATCATAGTAAATTGAGATCATAGTAGGTATTAGGTGATATTATGTACGAGTATACCATAAAAAAGGCTCGCCATATGGTGGTATGATATTAGATAAATGAACGAGATTCACCGATGACTCCGATGAGCAGCGAGGAGAACAGGTTGGCGGCGAGCGCGGCGCCGCCGCCCCTGCGCGCGCCGGCCTGCAGCACGGCGTCGCAGGCGTGCAGCGCGCGCGCCGTGCCCAGCACGCTGGCCGTGCCCAGCGCCAGCGCGCGCCACACGTCGGCCGCCAGCGCGCGCCCGCGCCCCGACATGGCCCACTCCGCCATCGAGCGCATCCACGACCATCTGGGGCACGTGCTTGTAATAGACTCTCAAATCTGAACAGTTACAACTTAAATATACACTGTAAAACTTAGACTACTACGATTCTATCAAGCGTTGGCGACGTGATGCTCTGCTTGTACTTCACAATTTCCACAGCCTTTGTGGAGAGTTGAAGACGTGAGACATACAGCTGCAACGCAGCGCGTTGCTACCACCTCGATAAAGCCTTCTTGCTTGCTGCTTGTTCTTTCGTACAGTCTCGGGGTTCGCTGTTGAAAGCTTGTTATTTCTGATTCTTAAATGCGTTCTCTAGTCGTTGCTGTTTTCTAGACGGGAGGTTTTTCCGCTACAGCCTTCTGGCTCAGCTGCTTTAAGGAAAGTGGCAGGTTGGATTAGACAAGGTCGTCGCAGCAGACGGTAACAAGTCGGGTATCACTCAGTATCAAGTCCAGTTTAAACCTCATCTCAGCCAAATTTGCTCTCTAGGTGGTAATAGCCATGTCTGGTAATATCATTCGTTTGGTCGAAAGTCACAAATGTGGGCACGTCATCTGGGTCGGTCTCCTTCAACAATAATGTCTTAGACACTAACATGGACGTGAACTGATATCAGTTTGCCACGTCGCGGTCACTCACCGAACACTAAGTCCACATGGAAGGCCCATTTAGACCTAAAATCGACTTTGAAAAATATTTGTAAAAATAATACTTAATTATGTATAGTCAAATTTCAAATTTTGTATTTCCTTACTTTCTATTCTGTGTTTATACTACAAACTCACTTATGACTCCTAGTAACGACATAGTGGTGTCGGCACAGCTCACAGTAGGAGGTAGCGGCTTGCAACAACCAGCGCTCGAGACAGGAGCGGTGCACGGCGGCGATGGTGCCGCGGCAGGAGCATGGCCGCACCAACCTCTCCGCCGACTCGCCGCCGAAGCAGATGCGGCAGATGTTGTCGGAACGAAGGCTGCCAGTGAAACTGGACACCTCCTTCGCGACTTGCGAGCCCTGCAAATCAGCATCAGGAAAGTGCAAGTTTTTAATTTATTTACGCATTATCGAATCTAAAGTTTTAAAAAATGTAAAAAGAAAAATTTGATTAAGGGCAAGACGAATCTGTGACCTTCTGGTAAGACACACCAGCCCTGCCATATTATGAGCTGTTTGTAATCCTACTAGTACTATTGAAGTTTGCAACTACATACCTGTTTGTTGAGCAGGAGCGCACAGACGGAGCTTAGGATAGACATTGAGCGACCGGCAGGCTGCAGCAGGGACGATGCGGGCGACGAGTACGTCAGCGAGTCAGCTATGCGTTCGCGCATCAGCCGCTGATCCTCCGTCTCGTTAGGATTCGCTACATCATTGTCGTATTTTAGTTTAAACGTAAGTTTGAGTCGCTGAATGAACAATGTTAGGAAGATTTCGATGCCACCGTGTGAATATTGGTAGGTAAATGCCACCGCAATCACCATGTTGTTTATGTCGAGTTGACATACTCAACATAGTGATTTTTGTGTTTAGAAACATTAAAGGCACGTAGGTATGCATATAAACCAAACCGCAGCTAACTTCACAGGCACAATGATCCATGGCGTATATTCTACTTACCAACACTATTTTATTATCTAGGGTTTGTATTCATTAGACTGGGTATTAAACGCGATATCTGAACCAGATTTCAACGGGTTTACCTCCAGTAGTGTGCTATTCTCTATCTCTATCCAAATTGTCATGATCTGACGATGCACTTTGGACAATCATATGGATTACAAGAGAGAGAATGGAGAATGGAATGTTTAATGATGAAATTAAGCAAGTACCTGGTGAAGATATGCCAGGGGAATAGCGACAACTGATGTCAGTCTGCTGGGCGGTAGAACGTAACTCCTTGTCACGCTGCTGAGCGTTTGGCGTCGTTGCCTGGACAAACAGTTTTTTGTATACCTAATACCTATATAATATGTACAACAATTATGTATCATCATCAGCCGAAAGACGTCCACTATTGAACAAAGACTTCCCCCCATAAAATATAACGACGATGAAGTGTCAATATTAATTATGTATAGAGAGAATATACTGCGTGATTTTAACTACCTACCTAGTAGCGCAACAAAAAGACGTCGCATCGTACTTAGGCATCGATAGATCTTCTTCTTTATCGTATGGTTGATGTACAACCTGGTATCAGAGTTTTTAACCGCCCGTAGGCCTCTGGCATGGCTCATCAGTACACATCACTCAGGTGTGCTGGTATCCTCACGATGTTTTCCATCACCGTTTTAGCAAGTGATTAATTAATTGCTAATACGCCTATGAATCCGAAAAGTTGGTGCGTGTCTGGGTTTCGAACTTACGACCTTTGACTTGGCAGTCCAACGGTCTTACCACAAGGCTATCACTGCCAGACATCAATAGATCAGTTCGACCAATTGATGTGACTCGAATTCTTTAGAAATTCTAGAATTTCTTTCTTTCGAATTCTTTAGATATAATATTGTAATGTCATAATTATGATTAACATTATTTTAATGGTAAGGGTACGCAAAAATGTGCCTAGTACTCACAGGCAAATGCAACGAAGAGCAGCTAGATGCGGACATGCTCATAGTTATCTTACTGTCAGAGCGGGCGTAGCCCCAGAACATCAGCAAGGTCTCGCCCTCTCCAACATTACACTCCTGGAATACAATACAAATACTGCTATTGGTAGCTTCCATTTAACAAAAGTTCTCGCTTTTACGGGATAGGTACCTACAACACAATACTATTTAACAAAACTGGTTTGGTTCTCCACATTTCTATTATATTTAATTTAAATTGAATTTAGTTGGTTAGGTTAGGTTAAGTTTTTAAGTCCTTATTATGAATTTGAATGCTTTTGAACACTAATCCATAAAAAATAATTCCCCTGTTGCGAGGTTCCGTTGACACATCTCAAATTGATTATTATTAGTAGGTACAATGTCCTGAGCAAAGGCCTCTCCCTTTCCTTTAATCTTCGGAATCTTGTATGAATTCTAACCAATTTAAAATAAAATTTATCTTATTTTGTTCCACTGTGTATCCCGCGATCTGCCGTGTCTTTTTGAAAACCCCAGAAGCTTGTTACGCGCTATCAACTCAAAAAAGTAGTTTATTTTATCAGGCTTTTTCAGAGCTGCTCACGATCACGATAAGTATAGTTAGATCCAGTGACGACCCTAGACACTTTTCTAAGTAGTACGAGCGCTCACACCACTAAAAAAAAATTCACAGGCAGTTGATTCAATGAGGAAGCCGCTATTCTGTTGCACCAGACCATTAGTTTTGGCGCTACAAGTGAGATACTTGGGCTATACAATGCGGTCGTTACGCTGCTAATGAGGTAGCATGAACTCCATTTCCCCATGTCACAATTCTTGGACCACGCGGCGGGCGGGGTGGCCATCCAGCATTCGCACGGTTAGCTGATCTCAAATCATTAGGATTGTACCTATTACCTAGTACCTTTCGATTGCACATGAACACAAGATCGTTGTGAATGATCGGACCATAGTAGGCGTATAAAGGGGGGGAACCGAGTGGGCCGTGCCCACCCCACAATGGTCTAGTACTCACCCCAGGATGTTGGGCTACCGATTTGAAACTCTATAATTCTTTCTACGGCCATGCATGGAATGTTAATGTCCATGCCCCCCCTGAAAAATAACCCTAGATACGCTAATGGATCGGGCAACAACACAGCGAGCGGCGACCACACGACAACTTTTGCGTTTTACATACAGACTCTACAGCCCACATTTTATACCTATACCGTATAGTGTAGGTACCTATACAGTATAGTGAGAAACTTGTGATCTAACTGAAACAACCAACATGAACATACTATGTGGGCTGTTGAGTCTGTATAAATTAACGATATCTTAATTTAGGTAGGTAGTTCGATGGTTCATAGTTTATCAATCATTAGGTGTGTAGGTATAGATGATTCTGTATAGCTCCTCCTTCCTCGAGAAGTTCGTACATACCTGTACGTAATAATTACAACTAGGTCAAAATAAATTAAGAAGAATACCCTTAGTAGGTTTGAATAACTGCAAGTCCTGTGATATTTAAAATTAACTCTCTGTAAAGCTTGTTGTATCTTTGGTGTATAAGCGATTGGAGCAAGCACAGCTTGCCTTAGGTTTTGTATAACATCATTCGGGAACAGCTCTGTATCATTGCAATCCACTAAACAATTTAAAGTCACGAATTTACGCATTTTTCGTCTTCATCGCGAATACATTTATTCATTCTTTTAATTTTATAAAAATAAAATATCTAAAAGTTACATAATTTTATCAATTTTGTGAACAGATCTTGTCAAGTCATTATGATTGAACGCATGGATTTATTGTCATAACCTTTGTTTGTTTTTTATTTTTTATTCCGAATACTCTTCAACAATCTTGTATTATTATGTGAGATCAATTCGTTGCGTATTCGAGAACGTATCTTTGTTTAGTAAAAATATTTGAACGCACCAATTCAATATTTCAAATGCGTTCCAACTCAACTATCGAACGATTTACAGACTTACAGTGTAAGAGTAGGACAAACAATATGCTAACTTCTAAAAGTAGAACGAGAGATACAAACTAGATGTTTGACATTATGATATCGAAATGGAACACAACAAGATAAAACTGTGATTTAGTTGTCAAGTTGACGTAAATGTAGCCATTTGAACGAAGATTCCCGTGTTTTTTCTTTTCTCCCCACGTGAAGCTTTATTGTTGTGAAATATTTTGTAATTTAACAAATAAACTCAGTCTAAGTTAAAAAATGGCAGTTCGCGTTCAATTTGAAAACAACAATGAAGTGGGGGTGTTCAGTAAATTGACAAATTCTTATTGCCTCGTCGCAATCGGTGGATCGGAGAACTTCTACAGCGTGTTCGAGGCAGAGTTGGCGGAGACTATTCCAGTTGTGCACGCAAGCGTTGCAGGATGCAGAATTATCGGCCGGATGACAGTTGGCAACAAAAGCGGACTTCTAGTTCCATCTTCAACAACAGACACAGAATTGCAACATATCAGAAACAGTCTACCAGAAACCGTCAAAGTACAGCGCGTGGAGGAGCGACTCAGTGCTCTTGGTAATGTCATTGCCTGCAACGACTATGTGGCGCTCGTACATCCAGACCTAGACCGTGATACAGAAGAAATACTAGCAGACACGTTAGACGTAGAGGTGTTCAGACAAACAGTCGCAGGGAATGTGTTGGTGGGCTCGTACGCAGCGCTCAGTAATCGCGGCGGACTCGTGCACCCCAAGACCACAATTCAGGACCAAGATGAGTTGTCATCTCTCTTACAAGTGCCATTAGTGGCTGGCACAGTGAACAGAGGTAGTGACGTCATTGCCGCAGGGATAGTCGTCAACGACTGGTGTGCCTTCTGTGGGGTGGACACTACATCTACGGAGATCTCGGTTATTGAGAGTGTATTCAAACTGAATGACGCTAAGCCTACAGCAATCACATCCACAATGCGTGCCTCACTGATTGACAGCATGTCTTAACACTGACCTAGTATATGAGCCTGTTTGTGATATTGTTTACCGTGTAAGATTCAATACACTCGCAGTACTTAGAAAATCTAAGAAAAAGGAAAATTGTAACTGTTGACCAGATTAATTCATAACAAATACCAATGAGTCTTGAATGTGTATGTTTTTTGTAAACATAAAGAAATAAATTGTGAATATTTTATGAATCCTTGATTTATTGATTTTTAAATGATGCTATTTCCACTTAATTAGTCCCTAGGTGAAATAAATTCTTAGCCATTCATTATAATAAAGGCAGCCAATAAAACAACCAGATGCTTATAATAGATTTTATTTATAAACATTTGTTAGATACAATCCTTTCTATCTACAGTTGCCACAAGTGTTTCTCTGGAAGTTCATTCATTGCCAACTAAATTAACTATTATGCCAAGCAAGTAATGTTAACATAATTTTTTTATGTTTTCTACCATTGTAGAGTAATAACATCAGGAAGGATGTACAATTTCCCTTGTTTTGATAATTGTATAAATTATAGTTAGGTATGTTGTAGTTCACAAAAGGTCATAATAGTGCAGAATAACCTAGCTAGACAGGCAGTGAGCAATTTGCTCACTAGTTACAAGTTAATAAAATAGTTTTGCTCATCATAGAAACTGGTATGAGACTGCCTCGTCTATAGTCTACATGGTACCTTACAAATGTTACATATTAGATTCATTTTAGAATAGTAAACAAGATGAATTTCCTTACAATACATTACTAGATAAAATACAGAAACAACTTTATAAATGGAATTCCATCATTAATGTTAAAATATTATTGTGCAAACATCCTTTCTGACAGTGTTACATTACAAATAGTAAAAAGCTCAAAATACTAAATTTAAAAAAATTCACCAAGACGAGTCACTCTTTGTAAATAATATTGAGCAATATTTTATTGTGCAATTTTACTTTTTTTATAAACATTATTATTTCAATGTGAAGCTTTTGCAAATATTCATGAAGAGCATACCTTTCGTATGTAATATTGCAACATGTTTCTATTAAACTGATATAGAAAGTTTATGAGTGACTCATCCTGAGAATGGCTCAAAACAGTTCCTTGAATTATTACAAGAAATTTTAAAACAAAATAACTGTACCGAGTAAGCAATTTTGATTCTAAAAAACTTTTTTAAATTTTGCTTTTACTTACAAACTAATGATCAATAAATTATGCTATTTTTATTTCGATTGTATGTTTGCTGGTTTTTTGTACAGACGATCTTGTGCATAATAATTGCTGTAAATTATAATAATGTACCTAAGTTTCAAACGATTATAACTTATAATCATTTAAAACAGAAATGACAAAATATAATAATGCAGATTATAGAACAATTATTAAATTGATTGTCAAATGACGCCGCACTCTGGGTTTCCAGTAATAAATATTATTTTAAAATCTGGTACTTACAAGCAGCCAGTGACAATCGACCGAGTTGCTATAAAAAAATACGAATCCAATTGAGAACCCTGCTTTTTTGAAGTTGGTTAAAAATAAAAGAATAAGTATTTTAAAATAAATTATGAATCTATCTATGCTATCCATATACCTATATATATTTAGCGTAGATAAATCTAATTTGTTGGAACACACTTAATAAAGCGGTTGGAATGGACTGAATATAATATGAATAGGGAAAGCTCCTCATTCTGTATTCATTTTTAGTTAATAACAAATATTATAAATTTATTCTATAACCTGCACTATAGGACCGTATCGAGCCAAGCCTTAATCACAAAACAAAATAAATAATATATAAAGTTATATTTATACGATATAAAATGGCATCTTTTGCTCAGTCGTAGACACAAATGGCCATAATTTAGGCACCAATATTCCCGCCTCACTAACAATTTTCACTATTCGATAGCCTCCAAAAAGATTTTAATTATAAAACGAGAAGTACAATTCGAAAATTTGATTTTCAAGATATTTTTTTTCAATAATACAATTACAATGTTATGTACAGAAAGGAGACAAGTGGACACGTCAATTGTATAAAATAAATGCATAAGTAAGTACATACTAAGAAGTTGCCGGTAGTTCACACGGCACCACAACAAGTCGATAGAACAAGTAATGAGAATGATAGGGTCACAACAACTAACTTTAGGTATATCATGCAGTTCTTTTGACCTCATTGATACTCACAAGAACCACACGTCGCTGAATTGCGGCCAATTTCGTATTTAGTTGGTTCATTTCATAAACACGAGTAAATCCTTGCAATATACCTATGTATATCTAAGTCATTGAAGTCCCGAATTGTACAAACTATAATAATGAACTGTATTGCACTTATAAGAGTGAACTACTCACTCAAATGCATAGAAAGACACGTCTAAGGTACATCAATATAGGATTGTTTGGACGATATAGTATAGACAATATCTAATAAGTTATAATTTATTCACAAAGTCTAGGTTTCGAGCCAATAATAAACCTTGATCGGCTTCCAACACGTCTTTTGGTCATATTCAGGCTTTAGATAAATATTTGGCGCAAACCAGACAAATCAAACATTATCACAACAAAAAAACTTTCCTCAATCACAATAAGGTTCAAAATGTGTTGCTACCATTTTTTCTTGAACTATAATTCCAATAAGAAATTGTTCAATAATATTTCCCCCTCTATTACCCGACTCCTATAGGAATTTATTACTTGACTAGATTTTAGCTTATATACTTACCTAGTTTATTGCACATTTTGAACCTTACTTCAACGCAGCAAATATCAATTTATTTAAAAAATAAGTCAGATTTGCGCCAGCGCAGCCTGCCGACAGTAATAACAAATAAATATTGTCATGCATTTATACTATTACATCAAGTCTAGTACACAAAGCAAAAGCTTAAAATCTCACTCACCATCATGGCACACGTTTTCGAAACAATAATTCAAGACAAGTTCGTATTATGATTACTTCAGATAGCCCCAGTACGAGTTAGCACACCTGGTCTTACAAATACTTTTCACTACTTAAAGGGTATTATTATGTCATTTTAGGGTAGTACGAAATTATTCAACACGTTAAGAATAATGGTTTTACATATTACACATATTTGTACACAAGGTTAATATTATTAATTCATATGTCGGTCGTTGGTAGGTCCAACTTAGAGCATACAATTTTGGGGTTATTGCGGACGGGTCACATTAACGTGATGGTTTCTTGCGATGCGACAACGACTTTCTTCCCTTATTTACTATGGCGAGCGATCTCAAGTCCACCACGTGATATTGTCCAGTGGGAGTCACTTTTATTAACCCATAAAAGAGGCAGACAAGGCTGACTCACTGATAATTTACTGCAACTCAACTGTTCTGTCTCTGTCATGTCGCACAAGAATTTTAGTGTAATCTACCAACAGTCTTGTTATGAGTTGTTTTCAATAAATTAATAAAAGGTAGGTAACTTGGGGTTACATCTTCCACAAAATTTTCATATATTTACATGAAAAATGACAAATTCATTACATAAGCTCGTCTAGAGTACTTATAGAACTTTTCTAGAAACAACCATGTAAGATCTATGGTAAAAGTGGTCAAAAATGTATGGGGAGGTGCCATCTAAAGATTCAAAAAGCTCACAAGTTGTGTTGTTTTATGCTGGAAGTTACAACATTTCAAATACAAAGACAGCATGAAAAAAGACTCTTCATAAAGATTAGGGTTTATAAAAAGCGCATGTTACTCCACAGCATCCCACTCGCCTAATTAAAATATACTCAGCCTCGAACATTTATGCGCACCGTGTCCGAACACACCACAATTATCAGGAATCTGGTAGTTAACCGAATTCCGGAAGGGTAGAAATCATTTGTTAATGTTGCTGAATCATTTGCTAAAGTTGTTTGCTAATTTTGTAATGTTGTGTTAGGCCGTCAGCAAGTGTGGCACGCGCGGTGACTAATATGTGTTCTATTGAAAAGACACGTACTGTGCCAGAACCTTGACTATAATGGAGGAACTATAAGACTAGAAAAAGGTGCACTTCACTCAAAAAAGATGGAGTTTGGAGTTCTTCAAACGAAAATGAAGATTTATACATCCTTTGCCCAACAATAAGGCTGTGCGTAGACTACAATAAAGTCAGTCTAGGACAAAGAGGAGTCTTTTCAACATAAAACGTAATTAGTATTCAATTACAATGTTGTATTTGTCTAATCACTACTTCAAATAGTACTCCAAAACTGTTAACCATAACTTGTCAGGGCATACACAAAGAATGACCATGTTAAAACGTATAAAAGTGTGTAGTACTACTTTTCGATACCAGTAGGTATCAACCTTTCTGCAGTCTATCTACGTATTACACCAAACTTCTTGACCGCAAGGCGCGTACGCATATGCAACTCAAAATTGTCACATAATCGGTCAGCAAGTTCGGTGCCTACTATCTACCTACAATTATGGTAGGCACACTATGTTCGAGTCCAAAACTGTCTGACGTGAGGATATAAAAATCGTTACATACCTACATCACTGATTAGATATGTAGTTGTAATACACGATAAAATCTTCATTCAATAATTAATGAAATAGTAAAAACGATTGGATAACGTGAAATATTAAGTTTAAAATTCTCAGCAGCTGTTATCACTTTTAAAACGATTTTAAAGGATTTTATAACAAGCAAGCAGTATCCAAAAAAAACAATATTCGATTGCTTACATTATGACACAATGTGTACGGCGAACAGCACACCAGTGAACATTTTAACGCACCTTGATAAATAAGAATAAGAAACAATTTCCAATGAAACTTTATCAAATTGGCCCTGATGTGCTGTCAACTGCCGCCGGGCGGCACGACAATTGCGACTTCTCTAATCGAAATAAAATATGATTAAAATGTTTTAAAACGGGTATTAGGCATTCGCTCCGTGACCACGGCTGATTTAACTCGGCCGAAACATCGGGGAAAAAAGAATAGAAAATTATAACGCGATTAATACCCTTTTAAATCAGTTTAATCATATTGTCTTCATGAAAGTTTGAACAATACGAAATAAAATATATTTTCACTACTCCGAGATCGACAAAGCGATGTTCTGTAGTTGTCCTCCAAGCATTGAAAATACTTTATTGGAATGCTATAAGTTTTAATTTACGTGCCGCCCGCCGATGCACAACTTTCATCGCCAGTATGCATATTACCGTGCGCGTTGTCAAAACAGACTTAAAATTAATACTGATTTAATTAAAAATGAGCAGTAGTTTTAACATTAGGAAATGTGTGAATTTTAGATAATTAATTAGGGCACAGCCAAATTTTTTTAATTTTAAGTTATTCAGAAGATATTAATGTTTGGGGTTGTCAGTTCTTGTGATATTGGTAGTATTTAGTCTACATATCAAATACAGGAGAACAGTTTGCTATTTTTATTAACAATTTAAGAGAAAATCCCTTTTTACATTTTTTAAAGCACAGATTTCATAATGAGCTCTCCTGTAAGTGACAATCCAGATTTTACACAGAGTAGTAATCAAATGGAATGCTAATAATGCTGTACGCTGCGAAACTGCACAACATACACGACCCGTATAATATTGTTAAAATTAAATCAGGCTTAAACGATGATCAGACATTTGTCAGCCATATACGCGCAGTAAATATCGAGCGTAACTCATTTTTACTATTCATTGTTATTTTGCCTTCCAATGCCATTTTTATTAGTCGATTTTGCTATTATGTTGTTTTTTTAAGTTGATGATATCATCAACATGCATATATTAAAGAGTTCATATTAAAGAGTGCTGTCAATCCTATAGGTACTTACTTCACATCTGGAAACAAAAAAATATTACCCGTATTAAAATACTTTATTGGGTTATCTTTCACATTTTCATTAATGACATGGTGTACGTACGGCATACCTATACATAGGATACATAGGATTTAATAAAAAGGAGACTGGAATGCATTTCCTGCGGCGCATGTGGTGCTAACAAACGTACGATCACGTTAAGTCACATACATCATTAGAATATTTTCATAAATATTAACACTCCATTCGCTACTATTCTGTTTAGAAATGGTGTGAGTTAGCGGAGGCCGACATGACAGGCTCGGGTCGCACTCGTTCGTAGAACAGCATGTAGGCTGAGCACCGCAGCACCTCCGCCAGAGTCACCTCGTGCACCAACGTGTCCGACGTATACCACCACCTAAGGGATACATCAATTCATGTATTGTTACTATCATCCCGTGGATGTGAAAAGCTTTCCTACTCCCCTTACTTTCTCGATCTCTAAGCAAAACGTAGGAATTAAGATTGTTGCAACAATTTTTATTTGAGCGCGGTGCCCGCCTTGCCGCGTTGATGTTACTACTGCAGCAGTAGGTAGCTCACCTCTTGGCTTCGAAGCCGTTCCCCCGGCGGTAGGTGGCGAAGTGTCCGGAGCGCGGGCCGCCCACGTGCACGACGACGGCGGCCAGGCGGTACAGCGCGGCGCCCGCCTCGCCGCGTTGATGTTACTACTGCAGCAGTAGGTAGCTCACCTCTTGGCTTCGAAGCCGTTCCCCCGGCGGTAGGTGGCGAAGTGTCCGGAGCGCGGGCCGCCCACGTGCACGACGACGGCGGCCAGGCGGTACAGCGCGGCGCCCGCCTCGCCGCGTTGATGTTACTACTGCAGCAGTAGGTAGCTCACCTCTTGGCCTCGAAGCCGTTCCCCCGGCGGTAGGTGGCGAAGTGTCCGGAGCGCGGGCCGCCCACGTGCACGACGACGGCGGCCAGGCGGTACAGCGCGGCGCCCGCCTCGCCGCGTTGATGTTACTACTGCAGCAGTAGGTAGCTCACCTCTTGGCTTCGAAGCCGTTCCCCCGGCGGTAGGTGGCGAAGTGTCCGGAGCGCGGGCCGCCCACGTGCACGACGACGGCGGCCAGGCGGTACAGCGCGGCGCCCGCCTCGCCGCGTTGATGTTACTACTGCAGCAGTAGGTAGCTCACCTCTTGGCTTCGAAGCCGTTCCCCCGGCGGTAGGTGGCGAAGTGTCCGGAGCGCGGGCCGCCCACGTGCACGACGACGGCGGCCAGGCGGTACAGCGCGGCGCCCGCCTCGCCGCGTTGATGTTACTACTGCAGCAGTAGGTAGCTCACCTCTTGGCCTCGAAGCCGTTCCCCCGGCGGTAGGTGGCGAAGTGTCCGGAGCGCGGGCCGCCCACGTGCACGACGACGGCGGCCAGGCGGTACAGCGCGGCGCCCGCCTCGCCGCGTTGATGTTACTACTGCAGCAGTAGGTAGCTCACCTCTTGGCTTCGAAGCCGTTCCCCCGGCGGTAGGTGGCGAAGTGTCCGGAGCGCGGGCCGCCCACGTGCACGACGACGGCGGCCAGGCGGTACAGCGCGGCGCCCGCCTCGCCGCGTTGATGTTACTACTGCAGCAGTAGGTAGCTCACCTCTTGGCCTCGAAGCCGTTCCCCCGGCGGTAGGTGGCGAAGTGTCCGGAGCGCGGGCCGCCCACGTGCACGACGACGGCGGCCAGGCGGTACAGCGCGGCGCCCGCCTCGCCGCGTTGATGTTACTACTGCAGCAGTAGGTAGCTCACCTCTTGGCCTCGAAGCCGTTCCCCCGGCGGTAGGTGGCGAAGTGTCCGGAGCGCGGGCCGCCCACGTGCACGACGACGGCGGCCAGGCGGTACAGCGCGGCGCCCGCCTCGCCGCGTTGATGTTACTACTGCAGCAGTAGGTAGCTCACCTCTTGGCCTCGAAGCCGTTCCCCCGGCGGTAGGTGGCGAAGTGTCCGGAGCGCGGGCCGCCCACGTGCACGACGACGGCGGCCAGGCGGTACAGCGCGGCGCCCGCCTCGCCGCGTTGATGTTACTACTGCAGCAGTAGGTAGCTCACCTCTTGGCCTCGAAGCCGTTCCCCCGGCGGTAGGTGGCGAAGTGTCCGGAGCGCGGGCCGCCCACGTGCACGACGACGGCGGCCAGGCGGTACAGCGCGGCGCCCGCCTCGCCCGCGCCGCTCTCCGCGTTGAGCGCGCACACGCCCGAGCGCAGGCGCCCCGACCCCACCAGCGACACCAGGTCCAACTGCGGACCAGAAACAATCGCTCTAACATTTGGCAATGCCCGGCGGCGAGCCCAAGCTGCCATACATTGCTTGGGACACGCCTTCAAGGGATGATGAATTTTAATTATTTGTGATTCTAATTTCGATTGAATTTTAAATCTCCAACTTCTGTTTGTTTACTAATGATAGAGGAAGTTGTGCTTATCAGGGGTGTTCAATGTATTCATTATTATCATATATTCAACTCATAGAACCTGAAAAACTTACCGTCATTCTCTAAATTTTAACAGCTGTTTTGTAAATTTCCCGTAAATCAATCCCTTAAAATTACCGTTTATCTCGAAAGTAATCGTAATTCCTGTAGAATACCTGTAATTCCGTAAAATTCCGGTAAATTTCGTGACATTCTCTTAAATCCCATTACCCGAATGGGAAAGTCTAAACCGATGTTAATTAAATTTGACAAAGACAGTCTGAGACCTTGAAAAAAAAAACATTTCAGGATAGATTAGGTATTTGTTTATTTCATGTTAAAAAAAAAATATATTTTTTATTTCTTACAGTCCTGTGACAACCCTAGCACTTTTATACGTCGTAGCGACGAATGTCTAGACGTCATCATTTCTGAAAACATCAAACGCGTTGCCGACTGAATGATATACCTAATATACTATGATTATACACTGGGTACCTTGGGCTGCTGAACGGCAGAGTAGGGCGCCATGGAGAGTGTCTCGGGGAAGGCAACGAACTCTCCGCGCTTGTTCAGACCGCCCCCAGACCACTCCACGCGACCGATGTGAAGGCAGAGGCAATATGGGAGCTGGAATGGACATAAAAAGCGTCACCGAATGGAACCTTGGATACAATTTTCTTTTTCGGTACTGACAGTAGCGACATCCATGCAGTACCCTTACCTTTCCGAAGCTAACAGTACGTATATGCTTAGTGTAGGCAGAGGGTGGCGTGGGCAGGTGGTGGCTTGTTTGCTCGGACTCTGGACAACACTTGGTACATCGCACACCTTTCACCATCTCAGGCGCTGTGAACGCGCGGAGAAGACCTGCGCAGTTCACGCAAATGAGGAATTGAAGAAAATGTTCTCGGCATTTTAATAGCACGGAAAATGGGAATAAGTCATTCTCAAAACTAAATCCCGAATAACTGTATCCCTAATGCACGAAATCTCTAAAAACGCGACCCCAAAATAAGACTCCAGTGGCGAAGGGTCCATACAACTTCCTTCCCAATTTGAAAAATTGTAATCAGAAGTGTACTATTGCTACCTATTAATTGCCTGATAATTATTTCTCTGGTTTGATTTCAGCTTGCCTCTTACAAAATAGGAGCTTTCGCCACTGCAGCACTGCGGTAAACCAATGCATATTTCGGGCAACTTAACCACAAAATTCGAATTAGAAACATCCCAACTCAGTTAGGTTAGGTTCGCACGGGACAAACCCTACGCACATCAGAAGGTTCGCGGGGCTCCAACGTGTGTGGATCATTCAAAATCTAGTACCAGTAAAAAAAAATGCGAAATCGCTAGCAATATTATCGCTCGATAAAAGCGCGCCTGTCTGGGGAAACGTAATTTTGGGGCTAGCATTTTTAAAGATAGCGTGTTTATTAAGGGTACAATGATTCGTGTTAGGGTTACTTAAGGCTTGCGTTTTTCTACGCACTAGACTCAGACTCAGCGTCGTCGAATAGGAACTATTCTTCCCATCTCAATATGTGAGGGAAATGTCTTAAAAAACTTTATGGTGTGCAAGGTGCTTGTAATCTTCAAAATCGATCAGTAATCATAAGAAAAGAAGCTTACCAGATAGACTAAAGGAGCCTGTCAGTCCTGAACTCGAGTTGGCCATCGACAGAGAGATGCTGTCGAACTTGTCGTACCGTATTGGACTCTAAAAACACGAGCAATATGTTCCATTAGTTTGATTTAAGTAACTAAAATTCGCGCGAGACAGAAAACTATTGGACGCCACACTATAAACCATTAAGTAACTGAGCTTTATTTTAGATATAAGTTAAATTATTTAAGTAAATCTATTAAAGTTCCTTTATCCTAAATATGAAACCCTTTAGATACCTTATGTGAACACACAGTACACTGTAGCCGTGAGGCGAGGGTGCCCCTGAAGGGCGGCGCGGGCGGCGGCCGGGCGGCCGCGGGGGTCGCCCAGCGCCGCCCCACGGAGCTCAGGTGACACAGCGAGCGGGACACGCCCTTCGTCAGCCGAGGAGCCTCCATCATGGGCTCTGGTAGTGAACACAGATGTAGGTCAAATTGGCATCAAATCATTACAGCTACTGTAATGTTGTTACTTTACCTCTTTGAGCTGGTAATTTGCACACAGACAGGAATTCATTGTTTTTTTTTTCAGATATTGTATCGCATGCAAGGTATCGTTTGCGGTATTTTCTACGCTTGGTGTTGCGGATTCAATTATTGCACGGAACTAATATTTGTGTGTCTTGGCAGATATTTGTTCCAGTTTCGATAATAAGTTCCAAGTGACCAGCAGTGTACCTGGATCCACAAGATCAGGTTCGTCAGTGGGCGCGGCGGAGGCGGGCCGCATGGACAGCGCGGACGGGGTGGGCGGCGTGGAGTCGGAGCGCAGCGGGTGCGGCGCGGCGGGCGGGGACGCGGGCGACGCCAGCGCTGACCAGGCGCGGTCGCCGCCCAGCCCCAGCGCGTCTGACAGGCAGCCCGGCTACGTGCAACGTAATTCTCTTAGCTAAATATTTAACTCATACTAATTGTACAATATCTGTTATTTCTAAGTCCTGCTTACCTTCTTAGACATATTGGTGGTCTCCTCCTCAATACAAGACAATAGCACATGCAGTAACTCATGGGCATCTTGTTGATCAGCTGGTACTACCCAGCCAGCTGCACGGAGAGCTTGGAGGACGCCTAGAGGACACACTGGAGTTCCTCGGGCGGATTCGTGTGTGCCATTCACAACTGTTGAGAAACAATTCTAATTGAAATAGTACAATGTAATATGTAATAGTAACAATGAAATTAAAACACATTTACGATAAATTCATCAAAGACCAGAAAATTCATTGTTATGTAGTTGCCGGCAGGAACTTGGGAGGGTTATAATTAAATAATATTGTTGTGAACATAATAAATTAATTATGTTTTTAATAATATTATTGTTTACAACTAACTAACTCAGGCTAATTTGTGCCTGCATAAATGCATTTTAAATAACAACACAGTTTGCTGCACTAAACATTATTTATAAATAGTACGTCTAGTCAGTGCATTTAAATGCTTGTCAACAAAATTTAAATACAGTTTTTAATTAAAGATTAGGTAGGCTATAAAGACATGAAGTTATACAGAAAGATATCTTTGAAAATATTGACTTGGGTGGAACTTGAACCCGCGATCTTTGGCATGCCATACCATCGCTTTACAAACTAAGCCACTGAGTCCTACCCTTATTAATTTGTTCATATTAAATGTGTTATTAGATTTGAGGGAGACCTTTACCCAGTAGTGAGACAATACAGGTTACTTAAATAAAAATTTAAAAAAAATGTGTTGTTTAAATGTTTATTAAACATTAAGATTATCTTTGCTTATTTGTTTTGTCTATTGTTAACTGGAGACAAAAGATAAGTATGAGCAGCAGATACACTTTTACCTCAATTTAAGATAACAATTACTTAGGCTGCTATTGTTTTTTTTATGTTTTCTCAGTTAAGTTAATAATGTCAAAAACAAGTTGAACTTAGATACACTTACTTACACACTAGCTATTACTTGTGGCTTGGGTATGGAATAATAATATCCTTTATGATGCATACATTTGGATCTAGACTACTGCCTAGTTAGGCAGTATACCAAATTGATATTTGGATTTATAAATTTATATAAACACAGAGAAATGAGATAGGTACAAAAGGAAATCTATTGTTACTCAATGCTGGCATCCTTGCGGGAGTCAAAGGTTTAAAGTTACATAATTTATAACTATAAGGTCCTTGAAAAATAAATGCATTATGAATGACTTGAATCCTGTATTATATTAATGGCAAACCTAGAAAACTGATGTAAACATCTTACCTTCAATAACTGTATACAATGTTGTAATCATACTGTTGTGGCCGTCGGCTTTTGCATATTTTTTCAACCAGTCAATGAAAGTGGGACAAGCAGCGAGTGCCTGCAGTAGGGTGTTGAGAAAACAGGTTCTGCCCAGGTTCTGGAGGCCAGCGATCTGTCCACGTCTCTTGCGCACTTTTGGAGCCCCGCCAGGACCCCACAGCACGAACGCACCTACCACCACAGCTGCCGTCAGCCCTGCGGCCACCAAAATCCTGTCCCCACCATCCATCGTCCAAAATGTATGAATTAACTTCCCAATATTTTTCACATGCTAACAGTTGTTTATGTTTAAAATATCACAATTAATTAGGCGAACAATACGCTGTCAATGCGTTTTTTCGAAAAATCCATGAAAATAAGAAAACTGCGTTTGACGTCTGCATACTGACATTTTGACTTTTTAATTACCTATCGCTTTTGCTGCAGAGGAGTGCTGAGTGCTAGTGCTGGGATTTTTTGTTCGCTTCTCATATATTTTGATTTATTAATTTACTAGAAACATGAAGCATTTTGTATTGCATTGGACTGGTTTAGAAGTTAGTTGCAAAAACAAAAGGATTCAGTAAATCGTATAAACCACGTGATAAGATGTTATGACGATAAAACAAGAAAAAGTAAAGTCAGAGTGTTATACATTTCGCGTTGCATGCGTTAAACGTACTGCAACTGTCATTGTCAAACTGGCAACTGTCAAGCACTAAGATAATCAAAAATCATGTCAAAATAAACATGCGACTTGTTTGTATCGTTAAAATATTTTGTGTAAAATGATGTATATAAATTAACAAATAAAATCAACTTTCGACTGCAATGCAAACCACAGTTACTCTCGGGACTTCATCGTGTATAGAGAGTATCATGTGATCCTAAGTGATAAGTCGACAAAATATTATGTAAATCTTCATTAATTTGATACAAATTATATTAAATTTATAATAATGATTCCATCAAACACAATATGCGTATCTCAAGAAGGGCCGGCAAACGCCTTGGCTCTAAATAAGGACTGCTCTCAAGTAGTCATAGCCGGTCGAAATGGTAAGCATGTTTTATTCAAATAATATTATAGTTTCGATTTGTTTTATACGATGATATAACAAAACAATTTTCTTTTCAGTATTCAAAGTGTTTTCCATAGGGGAAAATGATTTTTCTGAAGTGTGCAACCTGAGGGTTGGCAAAAATTTAAATCTAAATTTTTCATCTATTGATGTTGCCTGGAGTACTATTGAAGGTTTGTTAACATTTTTATTTTTTTTAAACCTGCCAAAAAAACCCTAAACAATTCCAAACGCTTTACTATATTTATTTATTTAATACTTCCATACATAATATTGTATAAGGCGGACCTTTGGGTGATACAGAGATATAATATAGTAGATGCACTAAAAAAATTGAATACACCTGTAACTGATAGATATACTCTACAACACAGTGGAAATCACTGTCGATTTAATTCTGCCTAGAACCGCTAAAAAAGATACTTGCAAAGTTTTGATTTAATGGAGTATCTGATCTGCTAGTTGTCAGGTACTATAATGTTGTAGTTAGCTACAGATATCATAAGTGAAAGTCTATGTATTAATAAATATGACTATCTTGTTCCACTTCCTATGTAATGATAACTATGTAGGTATGTTAAAGCTACTTATCAACTTTTCACACTTGTGCTTCCTAAAATAGATTGTTATTGATGTCATTAATTATAATTGTATGAAGTTGTAAATGTGATGTTTATGTGATGTAGCAGACACAATAAATTATATTGGTCTATTAATAGCTTAGCTATGAGATATTTGTTATTTGTTTGGGTTTAAAACTTATCCTTTGTTTAACCCTTTCAATTGTCAAAATTAAATTGTTTGCTATAAGCTGATTTGCAAAACTAAGACAACCCACTGACCAAAAATAAGTAAATAGACAAATAAAAAATGATTTTTTTTGTTTCATTTATTTCTAACAGTCAATATTAAAGTGTTTAGATAGGTAATTGTATCTATCTTTATATGGGTAGTACAAACTTACTTAATAAATGAATTTAAAATTTTATATTTTTTACGAAAGTATTACCCTACTAATGCTATAAAAAAATATTTTTTTAGATGAGATATAAATTTGTTTTTTATAGAAAATACACTAGCCACAGCAGCCACCAATGGCGCAGTGGTTGTATGGAACCTGGGTCGCTCCGGCCGCTCCAAACAAGAACACGTGTTCTCTGACCATAAGAGAACTGTTAACAAGGTAAGGTCTATTCCAACGAATTTAATATGTATTTGATGTCAGAAAAGGGACTTTAATGCCTATACAGAACCTTTTCAATGACTCTAGTTATTCTAAAATCGACTTTATTCGCATGCTTGTACAGTTGATATTTGTGTATGTGGAAATAACTATGGAGACTTTAATTGATGTGCTATCTGTGTAAACCAGAGTAAGATAGTTTATTTTTGGGCGCATAATTTGATAGCAGTTGTGTTAAGTACCTAAATGTTTTTTTATTAATACATAGTTAATTATTTGAACCAGGTGAGCTTCCACTTGACTGAGCCGGCACTTCTGATATCTGGCTCACAGGATGGCATGATGAAATGCTTCGATCTTCGCATGAAGGAGGTGGCCAGGACATTCATAAGGTAAGGACCTTGCACCTGTTCTCTTCCTTGTCATCTTGGATTTCCATCATACAATGAGAGGAGATGAGATGAGAGTGCACACTTGTGACCTACAAGGGCGTCGCCAAGGGGGAGAAGAGAGGGGCTGCTACCCCTCCTAGAGAATCGAAAAACAAAAATCTTTTTATTTCTTAATAGATGCATTTTATTACTATGTTTACAAGTTTTATTTATTGTACAACCATAAGAGCCCGGGCACACGATGCGTTGCGGCGCCGCACCGCAAAGATTTCACCGTGTGAGTGGGCACACGAGCGGTGCGGCGCCGTAACGTTGTTATGTCGCAGCGGCGCCGTAGCAGCGTTGGATATAGGGATGCAGTCTTTTGAAATATCGATATGAATATCGATATTTATATCGAAGGCAGGTAAGTATCTATGTTATCAAAATCGATAACTTTATTATATCGATGTAACATTGTTATTTTGGTGTCGATGTTATCGATTTTCCGATGTATCGTTACAAGTCTAATCAAGACTACACACAAACTCATCTGACCCAGACTCTGGGCCTGCTGTCAAAATACCCCTTTACGCTGATAGGGACAACAAATATTGCATCCGTCTCTTACTTACACGGGCAAAATTACGTTTTTTTTATCTTTCTCCCGCATGACCCATGGAACTAGTCCACCCTCTATTGGATACTTCCTTTATGGCCCTTCCTTATGACGCAAAACAACTGAGCGGTGCCGCTCCGACGTCGCATTCATCCCTTCCCGCGTCGTCTTGGTGGTTGCAAGTCCGGTGCGGCGCCGGACTGCATCGTGTGACATGCCACAGATATTTCTATGTAAAACGACGCAGCGACACCGCTCCGGCGCCGCACCGCCGCCGCAACGCACCGTGTGCCCGGGCTCTAAGAGCATGTTGACTTTTTCACTTGTTACATAAGCTCTCGACCGTAATACTTTTCCCATCTTATATACTTCCACTAGCCCCTCTTGATCATCGTCTGGCAACGCCCTTGGTGCCCTATAATATGTCTGCATAGTTGGCTAGTCCTTTCTTAGATTTTTGGGACAGTTTCAATTCAATACTGCAGTACCTCTCCAGATAAAGTACATGTCTATGCTTATTAATTATAATTCCCAGCAACACGGAATCGATCCGCGACGTCCAGTTCAGTCCTCACCAAGCGAACACGTTCGCCGCCGTGTCTGAGAACGGTAACGTTCAGCTGTGGGACGTGCGCAGACACGAGCGCTGCCTGTTGCAGTTCACCGCTCACTCGGGCCCGGTGTTCGCCTGTGATTGGCACCCGGAGATGCCCTGGCTGGCTACTGCTTCTAGAGATAAAACTATTAAGGTAAGAGTAGACTGTTGGAGGTCTTTTGATGATACAGGTTTATTGGCTAGCTTAATAAATCTCGAAGCTGAAATACTTCTATAGGACTGAGATTGTATGAAAGAGATTTATATTTCAAGAAAGGTTTTGAATATTGATGTCGTTTTGTAGTTTGTTTGAACACACATAACTCGAGAACGGCTGGACCGATATCCATGGTTTTTGATTTGTTGTATTTGTCTCCGTCCCGAATAGTAGAATAAATATGAAAAACAAAGGAATTATATCCCTACGGTAGAATAGAGGTAGAGCAGGGTAGGAGTAGGGTAGGGTAAGAGTAGAGTAGAGTAGTGTAGGGTAGGTGTAGGATAACCACGCGTACAAAGTAGTATGTACAAGACAAGACAAGACTAAACATTATTTCCTCTTGTCCATGCACTTTTGCAACTATAACTATATACAGGTTTAAGATTGGATTAACAGATCGCATAAACTGACGCCTCCAGCACCAAAGAGAGATAAAAGTAATTTATTGTAAATTTACATTTGTAGCAGGTAATTATTATACAAAAGTGGTACTAAAAACATTATCTAGATATATGTACGTGACACATTTGGGTCAATAGATAAGTGCGCGCGCATTGATATTGTACTAATAACCTACCTATTTTACTTAGATTTCAGCAAAGCATATAAATCATTGCAAATTGAACTCTATGTGATGGTTATAAGAGTGACGCTGTGCTTGTTAACGATTAAGTAATGATATCAACCAAGTGTACTACGTCGTAAAGTTGATGTGATAATTAAGTAATTATTAATGATGTCAGATCTATTAATCAATTATTATCTAATAGTTTGGAGTAGAACTTCTGTTAGGTACTATATTATTTCACAGTGCACAAACACCCCAACCGGGGACGACCGGGGTCGGGTACGTTTGTAACCATTTAAAAGAATGTAATTTTGGAAGTACTTACTTACTAAAGAATAAGTATTTTTAAGATTCATAATAAAAGCTTTCTGATATCAATCTCCTTTACCCTATGTCGCCTTTGTTAGTATTTCTCAACTTAACCAGCATATTGGCAAGCACACATTGGAGTCAAAAGAGCCTGATATCTGGATCAAAACGAGCAACGATTGCCGTGACCCTAAAAGAGTCAGTATTTATTAATTATTGTGTCTAGCGGCTTCTATCTGTCGCGATGATATCGTTAATCAAATAGTACAATGATTAATAATAATAGCAAAGTCTATTCCAATAGTTAACATTATTCGCAAAAAGGAACTTTAATTATGTACACATGAAGTTAAGTTTATGCTGTAACGTTAATATTCTAATAAAACTTGGAATAGTGATTCCAGTCGTTTTGAAATGAACTTAACTTACTCGTGTGTATAGATGATATTTGTGCAAACTGTTTGTTTATTTTGTCTAGCACAAAGTAATATTCTCTACTCAGTACATCCCATTTATTGTATAATTATGTCGAAATTCTCAGTAACCATTACACGTTAATTGTCCGTTTATAAGTTTCTAGAAGTATTCAGAATTCTATTAGAAAGAAAGAGAGAAGATTTTTTTTAGATACAACAAACGAGATAGTACAACAGTCTGACTAGCAAGAAGTCCGATTGGCTAGCAAATAAGTTTTTCAATTGTGTCTGCAATTATAGGTGTGGGACATTTATGGCAAGCCAAATTTGGAGCACACGATATACACCATAGCATCCGTTGGACACGTCAAGTGGAGACCCCAAAAGAAGTACGTACAATTATAAAATGACTTAAGCTTACTTACTCCATCTGTCTGTACATCATTTTCATATCAGAGGGGTATGAATACTGATATTGAAAAGATGTACAGACAGATAAGTGTAACTAGCTAGATCAGAAATATCAGCAGATTGTGTGGTTAGCTACAGTCACAGTATATGATACCAAATTAACACGTTTTTTTATCAGTGATGACCTTGTGACATTGAACTACTAAATTATTAATAATTTCCTTTAAAACAGTTAAATAGTAGAGCCATGTTAGACTTGAGTAGCGCTGTCTCTCACAGAATATCGGCTTGTTTTGAGACTGAGAGCACGATACCAAATCTTCCCCTCTCCAGAGCGGTACCATCGTAAAAACCGGCTACGGGCTGCGGTGATTTATAAAAAAAAGTTGTGTTCCCCGCAAGGCACCAGGTGGCGTCGTGCGCGCTGGTGCTGGACTGCGCGGTGCACGTGTGGGACGTGCGGCGCCCGCACGTGCCACTGGCCACGTTTGCGGAGCACCGTGACGTCACCACCGCCATCGCCTGGCTGGCTGAGCCACACTCCTTCTTGTCTACCAGCCGGGTAAGTCCGCATCCAGTGTTCTCTGAACTGCTTTCTTCAGGTATGTAAGATTTGGCTGATAATAATAAGTGGTAAAATATGATCTGTTTATTGTCTCCCTCCTTGGTCCAGCACTGAGACTCAAATATAAGGTATTGGCCGCAGGACTGCAGCCTGTACCGGCACCGCTTCAGCGAGGCGGCGCACCCGGTGCTGTGGGCCAACCCGCAGGGCGTGTGCGTGTCCGCGCGGGGCGAGGTGGCGCACGCCGCGCCCGAGAAGCCACTCCCCGCCTTCAGCGCCGCGCCCGCGCAGCCCGACCGCCACGTGCCGGGGCTGGGGTGCGTGGGCTCTACATAGCTTTTATATACCAACACTGCACATAAATAGCGTGCATAACAATCCAGCGACAGTTTTGGCTAGCCAGTTATAACTAACTGTCTTTGATAACGTAATTTCTACCGTTCGAAAAACTTTTCCTTTTCATTTGTCACCTATGGTGCACGATTACCTATTGTTTTGAAATGGGCCTCAAAATATTTAACATAATGTACATATCTCAGTCGCAAGCAGCCCACAGCAGGATCCCTGTCAGCAAGCTCTCAAGCGGCATTAGAAAATTTATTTCCCGGGGGTGCAGCTTCCACGCTGGTCCGCTACTCAGCCCCGCCATCTGCCCGCACCACTGCGCTCGTCCAGTGCGCCCGACAGTACCGCATGCGGGGAGCACCGCCGCACGACCTCGCAGCACACAACGCGCACGTTGCCAGGGAACACAACAGACACATGGTCAGTTTTACTTCTCGCATCATACTACTGCATGCGGAGAACGCTGCCTTCCGGTCTCATGTAACGAGCGTATTGCCAGGGTATACTATGTATATACAGGGTATTATGATTGGTTTCGAGGAGCTTGTCTAGAATTCCTTATGCGTGTTTTGGGACCTCGCCAAGGCATTTGACTGTGTGAATCACCATATTCTTGTCTTCAAGGTTAAGAATTACGAAATTTAAGTTCGATTTGTAGCTCTTTTAACTTCCTTTTTCACAAATTAGAAATAAACAGTGGCTTTTGACACTGACACTTCTTCCGAGTCACTTAATAAAATTGGGAGTACCCCAAGGACCTATTTTAGGGCCATTTCTGTTTTTTGTGTAAAAAAACGACTAGCCAAACTCGATCAAGGGTATCTCTAATACAGTTAGTTTTGCTGAGATTACGTGGCTTATACTCGACATTGTAAATGTGGGGATCGGCTGCAAATGTCTAGATCACGAGACTAGATATTATATGTTGCAGGTGTGCCACGTGTGGGAAGTAGTGCGCTGCGTGTACAGCGCGCGC
This sequence comes from Protodeltote pygarga, assembly GCA_936450705.2. Classification (NCBI taxonomy): domain Eukaryota; kingdom Metazoa; phylum Arthropoda; class Insecta; order Lepidoptera; family Noctuidae; genus Protodeltote; species Protodeltote pygarga. The sequence goes on along the minus strand of OW388262.2, from coordinate 14,188,554 downwards.
TGCGCAGTTCCGCGCGGGCCGGCGCCGCCCAGCGACCGCGAGCTGCCGCGCCCCGAGCCGCCGCCCCTGCCGCCCTACACGCACACCTATGCCAACAAGTGAGTCCCTTCCACTGCCGACATGAGTACAGCGGGCCGGCGCCGCCCAGCGACCGCGAGCTGCCGCGCCCCGAGCCGCCGCCCCTGCCGCCCTACACGCACACCTATGCCAACAAGTGAGTCCCTTCCACTGCCGACATGAGTACAGCGGGCCGGCGCCGCCCAGCGACCGCGAGCTGCCGCGCCCCGAGCCGCCGCCCCTGCCGCCCTACACGCACACCTATGCCAACAAGTGAGTCCCTTCCACTGCCGACATGAGTACAGCGGGCCGGCGCCGCCCAGCGACCGCGAGCTGCCGCGCCCCGAGCCGCCGCCCCTGCCGCCCTACACGCACACCTATGCCAACAAGTGAGTCCCTTCCACTGCCGACATGAGTACAGCGGGCCGGCGCCGCCCAGCGACCGCGAGCTGCCGCGCCCCGAGCCGCCGCCCCTGCCGCCCTACACGCACACCTATGCCAACAAGTGAGTCCCTTCCACTGCCGACATGAGTACAGCGGGCCGGCGCCGCCCAGCGACCGCGAGCTGCCGCGCCCCGAGCCGCCGCCCCTGCCGCCCTACACGCACACCTATGCCAACAAGTGAGTCCCTTCTACTACCGAAACGAATGCAGCGGGCCGGCGCCGTTATGATATTGAGTGAAACTAGACATAATATATTGATCGGCAATTTATCTACAGCGCCGTCGAAGAGGAGCCTTTAGAAGAAGTGGAAGATTGGGCGGAGACACAGTTCCACAACAGTGGCGTACTCGGCAAGCCCACGCTCAGCATATACATACCGCCCGCCAAGCAGCCCAAACACATCAGAACTGAGGGTAAATATACTTATTTGGACAGTTCTAGGTCTATCTAATATCTTTTTCTCGCAATCTTAGCTAAAACGAGTGACGATGTGTAAAATGTGTGATGTGTAAAGTGATACAATAAAGCCTACGAAATTCGCCAGAGCCAGCAGGCTGGGTGTCGGCAGCGTCGGCGCACTACGTGGACACGGAGGCGGCGGACTGGACGCTGCCGGAGGAGGCCTTCCCGCTGCGCAGCGCGCCGCCGCCGCCGCAGCCTGCGCACGCGCACCTGCCCCACGACGACAAGGAACACAACGGTCGGTGCTTTGTACTGCTTACAAAATCAATCCTAATATTCCAAAACTTTAGAGAGCGTTTCTTATTTTATCCAATACTTCTGGAACTGCTTGTTTGACGTTCGACCAAAAGTGATATTCAAAGGATAGACCAGACTTATAAGAAGACACTTAAAATCCTCTGAAATCCGCGCCACAAAAAGATCTATACTTAGATGTAGCCATTAATATCTCTAATTGAGACGCTATTCCAGCCAGTGAAACGCGGCGCCATGATACATAATTGGCTCTATAACTATTACATTTTTGTTGCCTCAGTCGTGTATTTATTGAAATAGGTATCCATTCTGGCAGATCTCAACTTACTGACAAACCTCACGAAGTCACGAGTTGAGGTTCGCCTCGAAACTGCAAAAATAATGAGCCGAGTGTATAATATCGTGTACCTGCAGCGTGTCACCGCGGCAGTGGCGGCGGCAACACGTCGCCGGGCGGCAGCTCGTCGCCCAGCAGCGGCTCCAGCGGCTCGGCCTGCACGGCGCCGCCGCTGCTGGACCACCACGCCTACGGCTTGCATGTGAGTGCCACTAGCAGGCAGCGCACGTCTAACTAACATTACAACAACTCTTAATAAACTATACTAAAAAACTTATTCGTTTTCGTGCGACCAGAAATGGTCACCAATAACAATAATAAACTGCAACTTAAAAATAAGTAGTAGCAGCAATATGTAAAATAAAAAATCATTTACTCCAGACTATTTTTGCGTCCATATTTTGTAGGTAAACACGATTTGAAACAAATTCTATAGGTCCCTCACTGCAGCAATCTGACTGAACTTCACATCTCTCTATTTTTATCCCCTAGTTAGAGGACGGTGAGGGTGGCGACTCCGGAGGCTTAGCAGTTCGAGTAGGAGACGCCAAGAGTCCACAGTTAGAAGTAGCACCGTTGTTAGCAGCCGCTCTCAAACTGCACGCGGAACTCGGGGATGTACAGACTGCAGCCGTCGTCATGCTGGTACTGCAAGAGCACAGGTATGTGGAAAAGTCCAACTACAAATGGAGCCCCAACTTGCTGCTAAACTTAACTACTGCGGATCAAAGTTTGCTAGTGCGCCCTTATCCTTAGTACATACATACAGCCACTTGTCTCGCAACCTCTGTCGCGGTCCCGCTGGAAGATGGTAGTAGATTGTCGTGGTACTTGTGATCCGACAGATTAATATCCATACAGATTAGATAATTACAACAGGATTATACAGCCTATCAGCACTCAATTTACGTTTCCCGCTAATAAAAATTAAATTAATAACAACTCTATAATCCCGAAATGACACACAAATGGACTATGAGGAATAGTGTGACATGTATAATTTAAAAATCTCTACTAGCAGTACATTCGGCGTAAGCAAAGCTTTTGATATGGTGCCACGACGTCTTGTTAAATAAACTCGAATAGTACGGCATAAGTGGCTCTGCCATTATTCATTAAAAAACTTATTCGTCGTAACTTATAAGTCGTCAACAATGCACCATATATTATAATTCCAGAAGTGACCTGTTTCCTTACGTCGAGGAGAGTTTACAAGAACATTGGTTACTGGGGTACATCGAACTGCTGCAGAGACACAAGCTGTGGAATGTGGCCACTGAGGTATTGTTGTTTAGCAATTCAGTTGGATTGATGAGACAGCTGGATCAGGGTTTTTAAAAGACAAACAATTTGGGTATCGCTTTCGAAGTTTTTGGGGGTGCTGATTACGAATTTGACATTGATTTTAAGCTTAAAAAATCAATTCCCCCGAAACTTTGAAAATAGGTACCCATGTTGATTTTATTTAAAAAGTCAGGTCCGCCATCTTGGATTTTAACATAAATGTTACATTTGTTACCAGCATCCTCGAAAACCTCGAAAACGATACCGATATTGATTTCTTTCAAAAACTCGCGTCCGCCATCTTGCATTTCAAAAAAATGTCATAAGTATTGATATAAACATTTTTAATAACTTAATATTATTTTTTAATAATGAAAATAATATTAATTTAAATAAATTATATAATAATCAAACAAATCACCACCCCTGTTGTAAAATTAAATCAACATTCTAAATTCAAATAATTAAAATGCGCCACCCCCTAATTGGTGTGTCCCTTAGAGTATATAAGAAAAAAATAGAGCAACCCTATAGAAGTATGAACCGTGAGCACGGGTATGAACAACGCGGCCGCGACACGAGCTCCGTTTGCGATCATACCTCGATCGACTGCGGTTCAACTAGGCTCCACGAGCGAAAAAGTTACATTTTAGCTTATATCATGGTTAACTGCTGAGTAAAATTTTGAAAAACGTCTAGAAAACTTAATTTGAAAAAATGACATTTTAACATTTCTATGGCGAGACCTGCTTTCGCTCCGCACAAGGCAATGTGATTGACGTTATCACTCTATATTTTCTTGAATACTCTATGGTGTGTCCCAACATGTGTATGGGAGTGCGGGCACTCGCCGCACGATTGCTGTGTAGACGTGTAGTGTGTGCGCAGGTGGTGCGCTGCGCGTGGCTGAGCAGCGTGTGGGTGATGTCGCAGCAGTCCACGTCGGTGGGCGTGTGCTGCGGGCGCTGCGGCCGCCGCACGCGCCCGCACCACGCCTGCGACTCGTGCCACCCCGTGCTGCGCCACCTGCCCGACCTGTGCGCCGTGTGCCACCAGGTCCGACCTGCCTATCTACTGCTACCCTTCCCTTTCTTTTTGATCTGGTCCATAATGACGACAACATACATGTCAAAAAAAACTTTTCTTGAAAACGAATTACTATTGTGTAAATTTGATAAAAAAAACTGTATAAATACAAAAAGAAGGAATTTCTCAAACATTAAACAGACTTTACAACAAAAAAACATTTTGAAGTCGGTTTAATTTTTTCGTTATTGTAAATGTATAGTTGATGAGATGACACAACAAAGTTTAATAATCACATTTTCTCATGTTACTTACATACTTTGATCGTATTGTAACGTTTCCCGTGTCATAGGTGGTCCGTGGTCTGTACGCGTGGTGCCAGGGCTGTTCCCACGGCGGCCACCTGCAGCACATGCGCCAGTGGATGGAGAAGCACCAGCTCTGTCCTGCTGGCTGTGGACATCAGTGTCAGCTGGCGTGACCGTACGGTGACGACATTGGAGACAGGAGAACACAGGGATGTGATGTGCTTATAGTTTAAGAGGACGTTTGTATGCGACACTCCGTCCGTTATGCAGCAGTGTACGGGAGACAAGGAATTTTGGAAAAGGTACTCTGATGCGTACAAAGATTAGTTTCGTCTGCAACTTTTATGTTTTTATGACTTTTTCAATAGTTCTAGTCATTGAACCAGAAATTCAACTTAATTTACACTTCTGCAAAGTTAATATTTGTGTAAAACCAATATAACACTATAATATTTTTTTTATAATAAATATTTATATTATAATGTTATTAAGCCCTAAGTAAATAACATCAATTTAGTTTCAATTTATATTTTCAAATATAAATTGAACTTACCACCTAGATTCTACAAATATGTCAGCCAAAAATGCGCTAGTGCTAGGTGTCAAAAGCAAAGGCCATTATTTACTTTTCTAAATAACTTTTTAGAACTTGCGATTTGAAACGTTTACGGGAGAAGCGGTTTAAGATCTTCGACAATCGGTATCTAAAGAGGTTTTCCTAATTTTACACTTTCTTTTCAATTGAAGCAACTAGCAAGCTGTGGTTAATTGATAAATTGACAGGAATGCTTAGAACACTCAAGTCAATGGTTAACCTACTGTTTAAATGGTGAAAATTATGATTAAAACTCTCTTTATGAATCAGTCAATGCAAATTTATGATGTATCTCTTAAAAATAGTAAAAAAACCGCTAAATCCTAACTAATATTATAAATGCGAAAGTAAGTTTGTATTTTTGCTTTTCACGCCTAAACTAGTGAACTAATCGTCCTTAAATAGCAACTTATATTTTGCATATACGTTGTCAAGTATACAGAAACGGTCATAGGGTACCTTTCTTCCCGAAAAAAGTACTGTTCCCGAGAAAAACAGCAATAACGTTAATAGTTGGCGCTACGTCTTTCAAATCATGATTGAAATTAAATTCTATATTATCGCGAGCGAAACCGCGGGCAAAAGCTAGTATTTAGATAAGTATAAGTTATATGCCTAGTCGCGTCTAGTCTTTGCTTCATATAGACAGTGTAATGTTTCACTTTATGCGGCTTTACTATTATCCTGTTAGTTTTTGAGGGTAGGCAGGAACACAGTGCTTTAGACGGTATGTCGAGATAATTTTTTACATAGATGAAAAAAAATAATTAAAATGTAAATGTAAAAATGAACTAGTCTATTTCGGCTGGATACAATGGTGCTGATTTTCCTACACACCGCTCTTAACTAATTTTAGTCGTTCATCGGAAAAGGACAGAAAATTTCATTGTCAATCAATGCCGTTTTAACTGGCGAAACCTATGACATGGCTATTTATATTCTTGTCGATATCACGGAGATAGACAGCTATAAAAATCTTGTATTCTTTTTACAATATTTCAGTTGCAAAAATTACTCATAAATAAAGTTTTGCTTAAACTTAGTTCTTTATACTTGTTAGGTGACAAAAAAATGTGTAAGACTGTTTTGCATTCAGCTTTATTTGAAATGATTGTTCAGATCTAGGTATTTGGTGTTTAAATTTGAGAAATTGTGTATTATTTTGTACATTGTTTTACAATAAAAACACTGGAAGTGTTTATCTATAGTAATGTAAATAATAATTATAAGTAAAATTCATATAATATAATAAGGGTACATTTTGTAATAAATATTTTTGTAAAATAAAAATGCTGAAATGGTTTAATTATGTAATTGTTTTATTTAATATAATTATTTACATAAGTATTTATAATAATCGAGTTGTTAGGTATGATTTTAACAAGACGTAACAACATCTCAAAATAATAACTAGATTTTTTAATTTCTAACGCTATTTCTTTTGAAGCGTTGCCGTTCCAAACTCAAATTTAAAAAGTAGGTAGTCATAAAATCATGTATAAATACTTTTCACCTTCAGCAGTAGCGACATATCCGGACTAAAAGGGTTCTTTTTATTCTGATTGGCACAAACGGCTTTTGAGCGAGCGAGTATTATAATCACGTCTATAAAAATATCTTCTACATCTGAAAGATGCAGGGAATAGATGGCGCCACTACTGAAGTATTTAAACTTAAAATTATATTTTATAATACTGATGAAAAAAGGGAATGTTTATAATTATCATTATTTATTTGTGTTTATTGTAAATATTATTTTATATATAGTTACGAATTACTTTAGCTTTACTAAGGAAATTGGTTTTAATAACACCAAAATTGTTTGATAGCTAGATTATGTGACTATGGCGGAAGAGCACGCTCGGGTAACTGTACAGAATAGTGGCAGGACACCTTTAGCTATCTATGGCATGGAAAATGAAAAAGCACAAGAAAGAGGGAACATAAAACAATGATAGTGATAGTTTTCATAAAATAGAATACTTATATTACAGCCAGTATCAAAGGTAAGAGTTTCAAAAACAGTTTGTTATAGTAAAAGTTATATTAAGAGTAGAAAATGGTTTAAAACTGGTTATAAATAGTTAAATCTTATCATAAATATGACTTTCAGAATATAGATACTTTAGGTAGTAGTAATTGTACTTTATTTAACTAAATCAATATCATCTATATTTTCACTATTATCATCATTACTATATATTAATAATTATTATATTAATACTTACATCAATAGACAGTAATTTAAAAAAGTATATAATATAACAAGCTGTAAAGTCAAAATCTTTATTCAGACTTAATTTTTCAAACTGGCAGTGCAAAGTTCTTACTACAGACACTTACAGAGTGAAATAGAAACGTTGGCAATACTGTCTGAAGGGTGAGGCAACACTGGCAACTGTTAGGGCAGCTAAAACAAGCTAGTAAAGATGTCTTACGTGGTCAAGGACAGTTCTTGAAATAACTCGTAGGTAACACAACGTGTTACCTACGTGTAAATAGTGTGGGAACGTTTAGGAGTGTAATCTTGAAATTGGAGAAAAAAATATATATTTCTTCAAATACAAACTTGCCGATCAGCTAACGCTGTGTATGAAGAACTAAAAAATGTTGTACAAATTTTACAAACGAATGTTCTACAAGTCCTTCAGTTTCATGGGTAGATCTCCTAAAGGGTCCCACATTATTTGTGTTACACGTTGTATTTGTATTACATAGTGTACTTGCAGCTTTTTAAATAAACTTAATATTTTCTTTTAAAATAATGCCAACGCATACGATGTACCAAGCCAGTGAACACCGCATCGTATCAGGCTCAATCTTACACCAGAGATTTGTACTTAACCTTATGATAACATTCAAATGACAACATTACACCCTGCCCTGCAATTTCCTTACGTATCGTACGTTTGCTATAAGTGCTATAACTTTTGCGTCTCTGAAATGAACTGCAAACGTATCGCTGTCTCTTTCTCACGCGACACCCTCACTTAGAGAGGCATCGCATGTGTTCAGTCTATAAGGCAGTGGTTAGCACATGGCGCAGCAGGGCACGCGCCTCTTGACCTCCAGCTCCTCGTCTTCGGCTGTCAAGCCCTTCTTCAGTCGCGACATCTGCCGGATAAGTGTCAGGAAAGCCTGTGGACGCGTTACTACTCATTTACATGATGTAATTAACTAAAAACATTTATAAAAGTTATTTTGTAAAAAACTACTAAAAAGAAAGGCTCAGATTATGAGCTATTAAAACTAAATACAAGTTGTGTCATGCTTTTAACATTCCTTTAGCTTTAGTCAGTGACTTGTCTAAGTGCGAGATAATTTTTGTTACTTAAAATACTTACCAGAAAATCCTGCTGCTTTATGTAAATAAATGTGTATTTTTATTTGTTACATTGAGGTGTAAGAGAATTGAGTTTTGAATTTAATCAGAAAAATGGCACGGAGATGTCTATTGAAGTGCAGGCAAAGAATGGCAATTTTAAAATATTTTCATCTATAACTGAATTACTAATTTTATTTAAAAATCGTATGACACGTACCGATTGAGAACCTCTTAGTACTTAAGCGAAAATCATCAAAGAAGAAGAATAATGATTTGGCCATCAAAATCTAAGTTTAACTAATTACTTGAACTAAAAGAGTGGGAAAGAAGTAATTTTTTTTATGGTACCGGCAAAAAAATGTTTACAATGCCATTCACGGAACTATTTAGTACTAATAGTACCACGGTAAAGTAATCAAAAACAATACATCAAAGCTTGCCCCGGCTGCGATTTGGCTTGCATATAAAAGATTGACTAAAACAATGGATTTTAATGGTGTTTACAATTTTACATAAAAACTATAACAATCATCGCAATCTGCTAGACATAATATAATGTTGTTAATAGGAAATAGTTTAAGAGAGTGATTTTTAGCTTGCAAGCTTGCAAAGATACTTTGTATAAATATTTGTTCCTGTAATTATTACAGGCACCGACCGCCCATGAACTTCACGAGAAACAGAAACCACACTTAAATTCATTTCGAAAAGTGTAAAAATAATTATGATAATAATATCATGTATTTTTATGTACTATTGCTACCAATTATTTTAAAGGTAGATCTGTAGTTATAATATTACGATCCAAAATAGAGTATTGCAATAAAAAAAAACACGATACCTAAATATATAAAAGAAACCTACTTTGAAATCTACAAAAAAATACCGTTACGATAATAAATATAAGAATGTATTTTATAAAATAAATACACATAATTCTGCAAATCTGTATATTTCCTGCATTATATCAATTATTTTGTTCCTGTGACTTCGATATACATACATACACGTAGGTATATAACCATACATTTGTGAAACTAAACTAGCCTATAGAAAATTACAAGTATAGGAATATAAGTTTACGACAGCGTTATATGTCGAGAATAACTGGCAATCATTATAAAACTAAGCATATTTTAAGCTATTATCAACATGTAACGTTGTTGAGAGAGTTAAGAAATCTAACTATGTATTTCTTATGAAATTTCTATTTTTGCGATTGGACTTATTATTACTTCGTCTTGGCAGTTTGGGGACCATTTTAAGATATACACATGTGGCCCCATTTACAGTTATATTATGCTAATATGTTATTGCTATGAGCTCGCACTAAGTGGACAATATCGTAATGGCATTATATTTTTTAGAGCGTCGGCATCGATCATACCCGTGTACGCTTGCCCTTACTTAAAGTAGTAACAAGCCGTGTTCTAACATTCAACGCAACGTAAATATAATTTGAGTTTTATTTAAGTTTTATGTTGATAAGTCTAAAGTCAGGCTTTAGATCTTATCAATTTATAACTCGCCAGAGCCACGTTAACAGAAGCGATAAATAACGTGTAACTTTAGAATTAATTAAGTTACTCCATTAGGAAATATAATCCTTTTTTTAAACCACCCTCTAAAGATGCAGTATTTAATTTTTAAGTGGTTTAAAAAAAATGGCCAACATGTACATTCAAATTAGGCTCTAAACTTCCAAAATGGCAAATCAACGGCCAAATATAAAAAAGATAAATCTTGGAGATTTAAAAATATCAGACTTTGTTGCATACAAAACTTAGCATTATAATAATTATACTTTCATAATTAATATTTGACTTTTTGATCGTCACCACATATACTACAAAAGAACGTACTTGTATACGAGCTTAAATAACTTATTGGTAAACTATTGTTTATTATAAAAATAATTCCTGCTTAGTACATTGAAAACATTACTGTCTACATCTATCTGTCGGGCCAACACTGGCGGACGGCACGGCAGGTGATACCTACCACGTCCTCTGTCGGTTTGTGCTGGCCCTACTGATAATTTGGGATGTGTGACGATCAAATAGTTAAAAACATAGCTTACAAGACATGACAAATAGTGGCTATTCCGTGAAGCGATACATCCATACACACATCACTACATGCTTACCGAAATAGTATTTGGGCCCCATCACCATAGATAATCAAACTTCATTGTGTCAGGTATTTAATAAATAAATAAAACTATTATTTTTAGGCAGATTTAAGTGATGCACATGTGTGACTTAACTTTCCACAACAAGTTATAGGTAATAAAGTATCAAAACTATTAGTTGCCGAGATTCTCATGGAGCGAGATTTACAATTTTACATTGTTTAAGACATTTGACTAGCTTTTTTATTGCTTAGAGCTAGTTTGAATGCAAAATACTATTTCTGCAAACATAACAGTACAAGTACCCTCTTCCAAACATTTCACAATACATTTAGCACTTATTACATATAAAATAAATACAAAACTTACGCTACCGACCATGCGTGTACGAGTGTGAGTTGGTATTATACTGTTTATATCATAAAATCAAGTTATAACCTCAAGTTATCCGATGTTCGCAAACGGTTCGAATCTAAACCAACTGAATATGAGGCAGAAATGAATAGACATTACTTAAAAGGTATCCCTGTCACTGTTGCGCAACTGACAAACTTCAACGGCAAGAAAGAGACGGGAATATGTCTTAGCTGAAGCTCGTGCTAAGTACTATGCGTTTTTAATAACAATGTGACACTCTGATCGCCATTTTGTGACGTCTTAGCCAATAGAAACAGTCATCGTTTGTATTGACAAGCTCCTATTGGTTATACGTCACAAAATGCCGATAAGTGTCAATTGTTATTAAAATCGCATATTTAGTAATGTTTATATCATGAACCTAATGTTGAATGAGCAACGTGAATAATGTTCCTAGGTCATAGCGCTCAGAAGCGGTGACCCGAGTACATCGTTTTGGGAGTGCTGTCTGTGTAAAAATGTATAATGATTCAAAAAATGTTTTTTTAAGTTAGTTTAAAGAAGACTTTTTATTTCGACGTTTGACTTTGCACCTCATAATATGAACAGTATATACCATGTATTGTATCTGTGTAAGCTACACCCCGCTACGTGTCGTGGTAGTAACAAAACCACTACTATTTGATACAACAATCATTAAAATATCTTATGGAATACGGTTTGTAAATAATTGTACAGTTTTGAGTACTGAGTACCAATATTCAAATAATTTATTGTTGTTGAAAATCATTAATTTAATTAGTTCTTTATGATTAACACTAAAAATTACAAACAGTATCCAATAAATGCAAGCACCAAAGTGGGCGAAATAATATTAAAATTTACAATAGCCTGCTTTACCTAGTATGTGTGTATCGTGCTGTGATACTTGAACACGACCGTCGACCTTAATGTCAACAGCGTTAAGTTCAAAATACAATAAATCAATTTACAACATGTCAGTGTATGTGATAATTGCAATAGCGCTACATTTATTTATTTTTGTACAAACAATTGTCTTTTTCGATATACATTCATGATTATCAACATTACAATTTTTATTTAAATGTATTTTTTGAAGCCACTTCAATGATTACATACACTAACCATGTATTATCGTGGTACCCTCACAACAGAATATTGCCGCCTCTTAGATAACCTCTGATCGCAAAAGAATAGCTCGATTATAGCATTGTTGGACGCTTATTGTTTGTCGATAGGTTATTATCACGGGGACAGTTTAACACAATCACTGAACATGTCAAGTTAAGTGCAGACCGGTTGCCTGGCAGCTTTACGGAGCGTTCGGGCACAGTCGGACGTTTCCGTGAGTGTTCGCACTACACTCGGCGCTACAGTATTTACACAAACCGAGGCACGGATATTGAGATCGCATAACACGTGTCTAATGTTGCGTGGTAATGTGTAGTGTTGTATGTAATGTTCCTACAATATGTTGCACTTGATTTTCCTCCGCTTTTTCCCCTTAACGTCGCCGTTGGTGGCGCGCGTGTCGTCCGACTTGCGCGACCGGATCTCGCGCATCAGGTCAAAGAACACCTGCCGACCAGGACCCACCGTCACACACCGGACAAACATAAAGCACCTACTTACTATACATGGATACATGCCCAACCAAATTGAATAAACGTTTAATTCGAGCCAAATTAATAATTTGCCCCTGACTTTTTTTTAATGTTACCCCAAACCAGGATATCACCCAGGTATCGTAGGTAGAGTTACAGACACATTACTGCACAAACACCCAGGTATTTGTTTATTTATTTACGGATGGACAACCAACAGCTATTCATAGGTAGAATTACAGTGGAATAGGATGTTAATTGTTTTAAATAATACTTTATATTGAATAATAATTATATTTCAATAATTATAGTTTTTGTTTTTTAATGTTTATTCAATCTGCTCGAGCAATAATCCATCTATACCCACAACCAAATATTAGCTGTAGTACAACGAATATCAGAGAGCTACGCATAGACATAGCTGACATGACTTACACCTGTCAAACACTAGTTATGCATAATATCTAGATTGGTTTCAAACAACACGCGGACAAGTCCACTTACATCGATTAATATACACCCTGTTGTTTTAAAGACCTGACAATTTAAAAAAAAATAATTCCTATTACGAATATCGAAAATCGCCTTTTCATACAAGGTGACTGGTCACGTGACTCAATTTTGTTTGAAAAGTTAAATTTTCGTTCTCATATTTCGACCTGTTCCTTCGGGAAAGTTGTTCAGTTCCATGGAACTTATTACCTCCTAAAATGTGGCAGGTCTTTAAACCAACAGGGTGTATAAATTAGTAAAGACATTGACAACTTATCAATAGAAAAAAAATGGAAAAATAAAAAAAATAGGTCGAACTTTGACCAGTAGGCGATCTCTAGCTATAATATTAAATGCATAATATATAGAACAATCAGTCGTTTATTTGAAACCAATCTAATAGGTTTAGGTTCACAACGATCTTTAAAATGTAGGGTTTTGTATTCAAAATATTAATTATTTTAATCTTAAATGGGTACTTGAGTTGCACTGCGCATAGCCCGACCTATCACTTATCTTGAGTCACTTTCGAACCAAAATTAATGTAAAAAGAAAATAAGTCTTTTGTTCATAGAAATAAGTATCAATTTCGTTTTTCCCTGCTAAAACATAGCCTAAACTGTCATAAATGTAGTCTATACATCGCTGCGTGCGATAAGAGCGCATTATAATATTATATTCTCCGCGATCTACAATAAAAAATTCTTTGTTTTATTACGTTTTATAATAAAAGGATGACAAAACAAACGTTATATTTATACGAGCGCACATAATATACTAATTGTGATGTGTTTATCTGTATGTGTCCGTGATATTGAAAACAAAGCTAGCGGGCGATGCACAGCGCAACTCTACAAGCCAGCCAGAGCCGCACTCAACCGAAATAGTTGGGAGTCGGAGTAGTCAGAATAGTCGTAGTCAAAGCGTGCAAAGCTCAGGCTTGGCTTGAGTGGGAGGTTTATAGAGAAGGAAAGAGAATATTCTAGAGACAAAACATAGGCTTAACGAGGTGGCAATTCACGAATCTTAGTTAAATTTCTACTCATTCATATTGAAGACTACTACATAATGCTCAAAAAATAAAGAATTCAATACCGTATTTATTAAATCACTCATAATAAATACAAATATTATTATAATAACAGCTACCTCTCATCCACCAACATGCTTGTTGCATTGTGTTAGCGTGGTGGAGTATGACCTATGATTTATCCCTTAGCCCAGCAATGGGTAGGGCGGTGTAGGCAGATGTATAGATGGAGCTATGAGCAGGTGGCGTGGTACGCACCTTGTCGACGTTGTCGCGCGTCTTGGCGGAGGTCTCGACGTAGGGCACCTGCCAGTGCTGCGCGCGCTCGCGGCACAGCTCCAGCGGCACTCGGCGCTTGTCGGCCAGGTCCGACTTGTTGCCCACCAGCAGGAATGGAATGGTCTCATCGTTCTTTACGCGCAAGATCTGTTCCCTGGAAACAGATTGTAATGTCTAACTGGCTTTTTCTCGCGACTTCCCGTATTTCTAATTACGGCCCGTTCACCTCTATGCAAAAAATTACGATAATCCGTTGCTTCATTGTTGTTTGTGAACGCACAAATCATAAGCTGATCATCATCTGATAAGCTGAAACCTTAAATACTATTACAATGCTAAGCAGTGTTCGGCACGGGAATATGTGACTATTTGACCATTAGTAGTATTTTATACAGTCTAATAATAGCTTTTATCAGTAGTCATTTTAGCGAGCCTTTCTGTCAGTTTTCTTAAAACGAAACTATAAATTTTGCGCAAAACTGGCCCTAGCCAGAACTTGAACAATTGAACACTACATATTTATATATTTACAGAAATTAATATTAACCAGACCACTACAATAAGAAGGTCAAGCATTTGGACTTAGGTAAGTGGTAGGATGAGTAAGCAAAGTAAGAATAAACGCGTGGTACCTGAACTCTTGTGTAGCGTCGAAGCTCTCTGGCTCGGTGATGGAGAAGACGCAGAGGAAGCCCTCGCCCGACCTGAAGTAGTTGTCTCGTATGGCCGCGTAGTCCTCCTGACCTGCTGTGTCCAGGATATCGATTTGAACTTCTTCACCGTCTAGGACCACCTGAAGGCAATAGAAAAGTTGTAAGTGCATAAGATAGGAAGCTCACATATCTACTGATATAATTCTATAAATGCAATGTCATTGTTTGTATGTTTATCTTTAAATAACTACTGAATTGATTTGGATTTTCGAAATATGTCATTGAAAAGAATAAATTCAAATAATATTACTTTGCATGCTATCATTTGTTTAGCAATTTCCAACAAGGGTTTGCTTGTTTGATCAGCTTGCCATGAAATTATTTAAAATATGTACTAGTCTCTCGGTCCTACAAAATGATGTCAATTTAGTTTTTCTTCAAAAACATTTCCTATCAGAAAAACATAACTACATTATTATCTTGAACTGTGAATCGAGACCAGGAACCAATGCTCTACTGAACTGTATCAATGACACAGTGATCAATCAAAACCTTGAAATAGGTGAATTGATTATATTTAGCGTTAATTGCTAAAGCCCAAATTAGCACTTTCAGATTCATAAGATTTTGGAAAATGAACTTTAAGGGCCCTTGTTAACGAGACGGTTTTCCGCCGGAGCTAAGCACGGTTTTAATAACCATCGTCAGTTATGTATGGGACACTATGGGGGTTTATTAACTTCGCCAGCCAGTGAATGTTAAAACCATGCACAGCCCCGGCAAAAAGCCGTCTCGTTAACAAGGGCCCGAATCCGTATTTGCAAGGTTTAGTTTCGTCTGCAATGTTAACATAAAAATATTAATTTATTTTTAACCTACTTCAAAAAAGGAGGAGGTTCTCAATTCGATTGTATGCTTTTTAAAAATAGTTCGGTATCATCTTGAATTTAATTATTATAAAGAGGAAGAAATAAAGGGAGGCTTTTGTTCTGGAGTGCATAATAATTGGCTAATAATGATAATAAAGGACAGCTAGATTAGGCCTTATTTAAACTCTGACACCAGGTTGTTCATCAATCATACGATGTAGAAGATTGTATGTTAGAGCATGTACGCTCATTAAGTTAGAACGATAATAGTAAATAGTATTGCATTAATTAAGCAAACATGCATTTCCTCTTCCTCGGATGCAAATACAGTTCACATTATACATATAGTATACATATAGTTTGTACACTTGGAAATATCAGCGGATACTTAACTTTTTATTTACATATCTGAACCTGGGAACTTTTGCTTGGCTATAGAAATCTTATACTTTCACATGGCAATTACATCGGTACTGAGGAGAAATGTCTTCAATCTCTTCTAATCATGAGAGCAGATCTTCAAGCAAACTGATCAGATCATGATGGAAGCTTGGATGAATACCTATTGTATTTCGTATTACAATCAGTGATATTACTGCGAACTTCTTAAGTTAAATGAAGAATAAATAAACAACGAGAGCTTCGAACAGGTCTATCGAAGGTTTTGTATATAAGGACCAAACTTCGAAACGAAGTAAACGAATTTAAAACCAATTTGGCCCATCTCTGTAAAAAAGACGCAAGACAAAGATTGTCGGCTTTGGCGGCGCAGAGCATGACCCTCTTTGGGTAACTGATCCAACTAAGTTAGTAAATGTTCCACCCACCTTCTTCCTGTAACTATCAGCTTTAGTGGGTTCGTAATCTTCCACAAACTCGTCGTACATGAACTGGAGCGTGAGCGCGGACTTGCCCACGCCACCGGACCCGACCATGATGACCTTGTGAAGCGTGGGCTGCGCTGCCGGCTTCTTCGACATTGTGCAGCACTTCACGCGGGGCTCCAGACAACACTGCAAATATTACACCAATTATATTAATCACAGTTGTTTCTATCGTGGTATAATATATCATGTCTAAAACTTTCATGGCCGACTCACAGCAGATTTTAGCAAAAAAATAATTCTACTAAACATTTGTAATATGATTTGGATTATTCAAATCTATTCATTCCACTAATCATTATTCATTATTGCATCTATAAAAAAACCTGACAATAAAACCTTCTAAATAAGTTCATATCATAATTTATATGTGAACGTGGGCACTAGGCGGAAAGAATTTTGGCGACATTACGAAATTGGTCCTGAGGTACAAAACAATATTTATATTAGGTGTGACAACACTGAGATTATAGGCAAGAAGACATTGAACTTGACTCATTCATCTGCTAAACCTTTGACTGTCAATATTTTATAACTTAAACATTTTATATGATTAAAGTGTGTTTCCTAACGATGTTTTCCTTCACCATTTTAGCAAGTAATCATTAATTTTTAAAACACACATGAATCCGTCCGTGCCTGGGTTTCGAAGCTACAACCTTTGACTTAGCAGTCCAACGGTCATACCACCAAGCTATCACTGCTTTCAAGTCAAAAGTTTCATTAAATAATGCAAAAATACGCAGATTCTAAGATTTATTACGGGATTACCTATTGCAATTACCATCATTTCCAGAAAAATCTATAAGTAAAAGATCATTTATTATTGTGTTTTGTAAAACTAAATAGTTAATAAACTTATGTAGCTGATTTTACATAATCTTTTACATTAGGTATAACATCCAAATGATCTCACACAACCCACGTACCCCTCATTAACGTTCACATAGGCCTAGGCCCACTGAGTAGGCTCCTTTTAAGCCGGTGACAATAAATAAAAATATCCATTTTTTCGCTGTAGGTATACGAAATTCGATAATCTTGTAGATAGGCGGTCATAATGCTATCGATGGTAATTATAAGGAAGATAACATCAAATTCTTGATACTATTACATGATTGTGGGTTTGCACTGATAGGCCTCTTTTCAATAAGTATACTGCACGCGATGCCCTATTTAAGGAAGCCCCAGTGGATCAGTGAATCATTAGTGGGTAAGCTGTGTGGTTTCGTTACCCGTGGATGTCTCTCTATAACAAGCGTGATTATACTTTACTTTAATGACCTCTCGATACGAAAGGTAGAATACATATTATAATAAATGATAACTCTCTACATTATAATGTAGTCTTTTTAACTAAAAAGCGCGTCGCAGCGACAACACAAAAGCCACTATAAAAATAATAAGAGGGCCTCAAATATGTGTTAATATTAAATTCATACTTAACAGTTCAATTATCAAGTAAATAATGAAATATAGGTAGGTAAATAAGTAATGCCGAATATGTACTGGCACTAGGCTTCGCGGAATGTCGCGTAATCGCGTTGCACGTACACTTGACCAAACATTATTCTCGGCTACTTTTTTTTCTTATCTGATCTCGGTTATGTACGGGGTAGCAATGACGTCAGTTTCGAACATAAAACATTTTAGGCCAGTAGGTATTGCACAATGACGCTCAAGTAGGTATGTATCTACTCAGGCACTACCTACTTGAAATTAGTTCCTGAGTTAGCTTCTGTAATACCGCCCTAGATTGACTAAATTCACAATCGAATTTTAATTCCAAGCCTAAATTCTGCTTGAATGTTAATTTGAATTAAGGTCTGATGCCCTTGACCGGCCTATTTATAAATTAGTCACATATCTTAAAAAATAAAAAGAGACCACTTTTAACGCGAAAAACAAACGAAGACATAAGCAATTCGTAAACGTGAACATAACCTTCGTGAATTCATACAACGACATACTGTCACCAAGAAAGAAAAAAGTTAAGGATATTTCTGACCACATCGTGAAATTTTCAATAATATACATATGGAAAAATGGGAATCGAATCATATTGACACAATCAAACCAATAACCATTAACAAACCCATCAGTGACGTCACAAAGGGTGCGAACATGACAGGACCAGACAAGATCGATGCTTTTAATTGTCTACTGGCAGACAAAGATGAGCGTGGATCGAATAACAATTTGAAGTACTATAACATTTCCCTAAAAGGAGTTCTCATGTCTGCAGAATATATTTATAGAATACACACCGCACACCGGTTTATTTATTAAATCTTTAGGAAATCTGGAAGTATTCAAGTCACGATTAGGTAACTTCTAGGTATCACGTTGTCAACCACAATATCGTTTACCATCAGGTGAGAGGTGATAGCAAGAAATCGGTACAACTTAACTAGTTTATATTTTTTTTTAAATTCAGACCTATTCATAGAGTACAGTTGCAAAAATTTATGGCAAGGACAATACCGCGACAATTGCGTTGGCAAATTAAAAGGTCGTATGTTTGAATTTAGACACGCACCACAGACTTTTCCCTTATCATGTTAGAAATGATTGATCATTGGCATAAACGGTGAGGGAAAACACCGTAAAGATCCAGCACATGAGAGTAATCAAAGAGGCCTACGGGTGTTTTAAACTAACACAACCGGACTATCCTAGGCTATTCAACAACCACAGGATAAGAAATTGCCAAACAAGATCCTGGCATAAATTATCGTTCTATAGTCCGCAGTCCTCTCAAGTCATGTTCCAATGATTACACTAATATCACAAGAATAATAAGTATTGTTAGAATAGAAACTACCAGTAAATAATACTGATGACTTCTCAAAGGCAGTTTACGAGTAATTTTCAGAGTTAATTGAATGTAGCCAACACAAAGAGAGATATGCTAACAGCGAGTTTGTGCGCTATGGAATACCGTGAGACAACCGCATAGAATTCCTTATAATGAGCTTGAATGTAATTGTGTATCATTTCTATGGGAGTTTTTGGAGGAGAGAACTTGTAGAACTTTGTGGCAAAATTTGTAAACTGAGTCTTCAACTTTTCAAGCGAATAAGAGCTACTATTAAAGATATTTGCAATGGTGGTATCTTACAGCAAGAATAAAAAACATCATTATTATGAGACCCGCGTAGTCAACAAAACAATGATGACCTTCAGAAAAGTACGACCTATCAGACATTCTGTATGTTATTAAAACACCAGAGCTCACTACACAAATAGATCGATATAAACCAACCTATCTAAACAAGTCTAGCCAATAACAATACCTTTCTTTATTGTCTTTAAAGGTACAAAATCACAAATGGAAAAATCTAATTGCAGTCGGAGTTCCTCAGACAGATACAAACAGTCGTTTCGTGATACGCATGGCAAGAACCTGATCCATTACCAAGCGCCGCACGTAGAAAGAAGTTCAGTTAGCAAACAGTACGTCCGTGTCCGCCTTCCTGCCAGTCACAACGGGACACAATTTAATGTATTTTTTACTAGAAAGTGTTTCGTAAACAATTTTTTTATAATACTTATGCCAAACATATTGATAAACATGCTTCTTAGTTTGAGTTAGTGAAAAATATTATTATAACGTGGATCCTTTGTTCACCTTGATAACAACGCACGCGGTTTTCCTAATATTAAAACTGTGCGACTCCGTAGAGATGGATCTATCAAGTTTCGCATCAATCTCTTCTTGATTTATTTATTTAAATATTAATGTTATTTATTTTATAACTTTCAGTTGATGCCCAGATAGTAATACAAATATCTGTATTAGGCGAGACACCATCTTTATTTTACTTAATTTTGTGTAATTTTTCAACTACGCCAGACGTCAGAGGAAAGAAAATAGTGCAATAACAATTTATAAACTATTTCGTGTGTTTCACTTATTACAGCAATCATGTTATATCCTAAAGAACCCACGTCTTGGATTAGAAGTGCACAAGTACTTCAACGGATGTACTGTTCGAAGTATATGATTAGTCAATACAAATACTGCCTACAACTGCAATGATAAGACGATTGGAAAAACGATAACATAGTTTACTTATCTTGACAGATCAGAGTCAAGTAGTCCGTATCCGTCGCCCACGCAGACCAAAATAACTAATTTCTTCAATAAACTCCAGATCTAGAGCGACCACATCCCGGTTTCTGTTCCTTTGATGTTTAATCATTTAGTTACAGTAGGCGTTTCGGAAGTTATAACTTATTTCTGACAAGTCATAATTTGAGGAAGTTAAACATTTAACGGTTTCCATTCAGTTTTGCTAATGAAGTTATATTTAAACCACATGTCATCATGACTGTCACAAGGTAAACCAGCAAACGTAGTTACCGGTATCTACTACGATAGCACCACCAAAGCGAACTTCATAATTAGCAACAATAGGAGTAAGTAATCTCCATTCAAAGTAAAGATATAAAACCAAAAAGGTAAAAGAACAAGTTTAGTAAATTTCATTGCAACTCTGCGTTTACGCCGTGACACGAAGCCTTATTCATTAATAGGATTCATAAGAACTCCAGCGAAATTGAGATAAATACTAATTAATGGATGGCCTTGAAAAACGTGACTCATAAAAGTGATTCATTTTACGATTAGATTTGAATCATCTAGTTAGTACTTACACAAAACAAACGAGGCATCACACAAATAATAGTACTTTAGTCCGGAAACAGCGCGGAAACCAACAGTAGGTACTTAATTGAA
Organism: Protodeltote pygarga; assembly: GCA_936450705.2. Taxonomy (NCBI): domain Eukaryota; kingdom Metazoa; phylum Arthropoda; class Insecta; order Lepidoptera; family Noctuidae; genus Protodeltote; species Protodeltote pygarga. Next base: position 14,167,400 of record OW388262.2, on the reverse strand, counting down.
AAACACTCGCACACGACTGCTCGCGATGGCGTCAAAATGAAAAATGACCTTTTTCGGTAGTTTTATCCCAGGATTTTCCCCAATAAAACACAATATGTCAAAAGGTTGTCCTGAGTGACTAACATCGCGTCTTGTGTTGAGTGTAACGGGAACTACAAAGTTTAGTCATTGAACGTCATGGTCCTATGTTAAGAGTATTGTTGAAGTAAGTGCTTTAAAATCGAGACTGTCTAAAAATACACTATTGTGTCTGATAAACACCGACATAAGTATTTGTAGATAAAATTCAGCAGAACGTTTCGCAAATCACAAGCGTAACTTTCCTGATTATGTAGTTGTTATAATTAGGTTTATTTAGTAAAGTATACGCAAGCTTAGGGGCGGTCAACGAGCCATGGCTGACATTCAAAATTAATGGACAAGCCATTGCGAATTCGTTCCATCACTTGGAGTAAAATAATAATAAATGATTTTTTGGAATACAGACTTTTTAGAGTAGAACATACCTACGTATAATTACTATGTATTACAGTTCTTACAAAACCACTTTGCCCCTCTGAAGATAGGCTTTCCACTGAGTGAGTAAGATATAGTCAGCGATACTCTTGTAGCCTTTACATCGAAAGTACAGAACTTTAGGTCAGAAATGTTAGCAATCATCTATTTTTATTCGCAGTGAAGATCTAAAGCTTCAGGAAGATCCAAATTGTAACAATAATCGGATACAGAAGACTGGAAAGTAGATAGAATCTATATCCAGCAAGGAAGCTATTTAAAGATTACAATACTTGTGAATAAACGTTTTTTTGATCGAATAATGCGTCTACAGCCGCAAACTTCCGAGGCAGCCTCGCATAGTCAGTAAGTACGCATCTACCAAGTTCACATCTCTGCTGTGGCATTAAGTCCGCCGTTGTACTTTATGCATTAAATATAAATAAAGTCTTATTATGTTAAGACAACTTGTGGTAGTTCATCTTTTAAACTTTATGCACGAATATGTATTACAGTATATTAATAACCTACACAACTCTCATTCTTTTCCATTATACATCTGTTTAAATTCTAACAAAACCAGTGAAAGTGTTTTGCACATTACATAAGCGGAGGCACGTAAACTTGGTTAGTATTCACAATAGCCGGCCATGCGCGGGCGCCGCGAGATGCGATAAACATCTACACCGTTAGTACTTGATAATTGGTGTGACGAATTTAATTCACTGTATGCTTAGGTTCTTACGTCATTGTCTAGATATAAAGACATTTTGCGGTGGTTATTTGATTATTTAAATATTACTATTATTTCTAGTAATATATTTTTGAATCTCGGCAATGGATTGCCAGTTGCAAAGCAAAGTGCTAACCTTGGGGATTAAGCATTTGATGATGACGTAGTACGGGAAAGAGTTTATTCTACTGTGGTAATACGTTGATTTAACGTTTGCGAATCTGATAAGGTTGCAGCCCTAGAGGACTAAGGAGGGGCCGGTCTGTCCCTCGATCCTAGAGGACTCCAAATCTCAAAAAGTCCCCTCGCCGTAATAACGTTCTTCCAAAATATAGGTACCTACCCTACAAAAACGGAAATTTTTGGGGAGACCAGGGACGACCCCATTTCGTTTTGCCACCCCCGACCCCTGACGGCTAATCCACCACTGGGTTGCAGCATTTGCATTGTCATAACACCAAGAATTTTCTAACAAACTCACAACAAGTATTCAAAATAGCAGCTTCCTGGAGATGTGTGATGGCAAGTCTTTAATTAAAATTATGCTTCTATAAAAATTGTGAGTGTTTGGGACGAATATGTTTATAATTTATGTAGTTTTGTTATTTTATCTAATACTGTTATATCTAGCCTATTGTTATGCCTAGTCTTGTCAGTGAGAATCGCTCAATCAATATAAAGTTTATGTGTCGTATTTTCAAGGACAGTCTGGGTGGTAATCTATTCTATTAGTAATAAGGTGTTGTTGATGTAAAAAATAATTGGTATTCTATTGTACATTTTTGGTGTATTAAGTTAGCTTTGGTCGTGTCTATGTTTGTATTCTGATTGAACTATGGCTTTGCATGCTTTATTTATACGTTGTATGGTTTCGGGTGAACTATTGCATGATCTTCTGCATGTGTCTGTGGATATTTCTATGGTCTGTGGGTACTGGAACGCGCATATTTTGATAATTACGGTACGACTCAGGGAATAGATAGGGTGATGATGCGGATTACCAAGTCTGATGCCAGAACTGTCATTAGTTTCATCGTGATCAAGGTCATGGACTGAACTGACGCCAGAATGAGCGTGTAACCTCCATCAAGTGGGAATTGGCGATATCAACCTATAATTTTTTGTAAGTTCGTCCAGTCAGTCATTTCAAAACCGCTTTAAATTCAAATTTCAGGAAGTGTTCTATAATCAAAGCAATTCTTTGTGAAACAAATGACAATACCTAAATTGGTTTTCAAGCGTTATTCTGAAACTTATTATTTGTATAACAGATTTAATCCAATTGTTATTTAAAACCATAATTTCATTATCAGAAGGTTATCGTTCTTATAATATACAAAATGACGACTGGTATATACGGTGCCACTCTCTAGATGGTACCGGTTGCAATTCTACTACTTTCGATTAAAATTCTTCATAAATACTTCCGTCACGGATATTATTTTAAGGGGGGCAGGGGACACAAGCAACCCAGCAAGATGATATAACAGAACAATCAGAGCTGTTACTGAGTGGTAACCGGGAACAGCCAAACATTGCTGCCGGCTAGGATCTAGATTTGATGAATCACAGGTCCCAGCAGGAAACAGAAGCGTACTTACTGAAGAAGAGACGTCCAATCCCAATGTTAAACATGTTTACATTCAACTTTTTATGATAATGATTGTGAATGAAGGTCGGACGAAGTGTGGGTTATATAATACAATAAACAAAGGATAATTTAGCCTTGACCAACTGTTTTGTTTTACCTTGACTTTCAGCACTTTCGGCAAGTCACGAGACGAGACTTGTTGAATTAAACGCATAGACGCAAAAGAGTTTCATTTTCATCCTGAAGGACCTCCTTCGAACCTTCGAAAGACCATTTAGTGGATTCTTTATGACGGAAACCTTGTTCACGATGTAGTCTAAGACAGGCAATTCTTGAGAGTAAAAAATCTGGTTTAGATTATCGTAACTACGACAAAATTTAAGCGAAATGGGAAGAACCGAAACTCATGTATCACTGCTCTGACGTATTTAGGCAAGACCTAGATACGACTGACCCAGTCATAAATTCATTAAGTAATTATTACATGATTCATGATCATTAGGTTTTTTTTTCTCGGCAGGTGCTACTTATGCGGAGTAAATAAAAAATTGTATCCGCCTTCTTGCTTGCCACCTCTGCCATTAATAATTTCAAGAATGCAGCCGAATGAATGTTACCTTTTCAATCAAATGGAAAAAGATTGTAATAAAACTTAGACATTGAAGCATATCAAATTAATAAAACAATGAATCTATTGTAATTTTGACAGCATCGCTCATTTTTGCGTAACTATGTTAAGGCCGATTAAGTCTAATCGGATGCGGTTTCAATATCCTAAAAGCTTCTTTGATTGACCTTTAAATAAACTGCTACATGTCTGTTATTGATTGGACTAGTTGTCAAGAAGGAAATTGCGGGATAAATTAGACAAAACCAATATGATTGAATCACTACAAAAAAATAAACTTTAAAAACATAGAGACAATAACTAACCTAGCAGTTGAATGATAAGAGCTGACAGTATCAGTAACAAATGTTACTGCTAGAGGAATTAACAAGGCTATTGATTTCCAATCACCCGCATTTGAAAACACTACGACAACCTACAATGAACATCAATTATGATCACCTGAATGATGTAACAGGTTTCCCTTAGCCATCGCGTGTTCAGCTCATAATAGCCAGTAATTATTTATAAAAAAATCACGTCAAGCAGCAGTCGCGTGGAAAAAGTTCATCGCTTTCCACCGAGGTGGCGCGAAATAGAAACCTGTGTGACAATGCACCTGTGTGTACTCAACCAGCGAGACTAATGCCTAATTGTTAATTAATTAAACACATTACTGATATTTTTGTGATTGACGGCTAGGTAATAATTGCATCTATCGTAAAACAACGGTGGCAGCGAATAAACTCCTACAAAAGGGAGAGTTGGTCTAAAATTCATACATGGCAATTTTCTATACCTAATCATCTCAATGGCAATTCCCAAAAGAATCTCAATCAAAAAACTAAAATCGTTTTTAATTGGTATGATGAAAATGAAGGATCTAGATAAGATGGCAGGCATCCGAAGCTCAAGAATCTCACTTTCGCGCATTCATATTGAAGTAGATGACAACACCATTTGACGTTGGATGGGTTTGTGGTCAAATGCTTGATGATCAGTTACTGTTACTGTTCCATACCATCCCACTGCTGGCCAAAGGCCTCTCCCCCCGACTTCCACTTCCTGATGTTATATTGCAATAATTAAACGACTGTGGTAAACAAATTTGTTTCATAAAATGAGATATTTTTTTAAATATGACTTACCAATAATGTAACATTAACTATTGAATAGCAGCTTTATCGCGTACGCAGAGCCGATAAAATGAAACAATCGCATTTACATAAATACTTCAATAAAAGATAAAGTATCAGTAGGTAATCAACGCGGGCTGACTCAGAACCTGCTACGTCACCGTAATTCAGAGAAGTGGGTAGATACAATATAACTACAATACTATTAAGTATTGTTCAAGTATTCACAACTACAGGAGATGAATATAATCAAGCTAAACTGTCGAAAACTAGGTATGTAAAAGAAACATAGGAACAATTTTAAGAAAGTAAATCTATTGCATAAGTTGAAATCGAAAGGAAATACGTGAATAAATAAGTCGAATCGCGCGCACAAAATATTAGATAAAGTAACAATTGTAATCTTACGTGCGCATGTCCGCTTTCTCGCTAAAAATATGCGTTTGTTTTCATTCAACGTTCACACAGCCGCGGGCCCATTCAAAAGCTCTCATCACATTACAGATAAGATCACAGCTGAAAACGTTGTATTGTATCTACTAAAATATGTGGATGGACATACACACATGCAAGAGGTAAAGCGTGAGATAATAGCAACATATTTGTTAAATTCTGTTTTAGATCAATGCCTCGACGACATTCACATAATCGAAAAAAACTTGATGAAGAATATCGAATAGGCAACTGAAATTGATTATCTGAAGAGGATTCAAGAAAATGACGAGCTTGTGACCTTTTGAATTGTTTATTTGCAGACAAATACTATAGCTTTCAGGCAGATAGGGATTTTCAAAACGAGTTTACGAGACTAGAACTCACTTTTAAGAAACACTTCGTTAAGTAATGTTGCGTTGCCCTTGTACTTGGGTAACTAGAATATGTTAGTTACATAAAAATGCACTTCAAACTAACAAACAATGATCAGACGACCTCAGTCTTAGACCAGAGACATAATCAACAGCGAAAAAAAGTCTCAAAATCCTGTAATATTGTTGATTGAAAGAACACGACTAACCCATTTCTCTCCCAAGAGTAACACACGAAATATCAACACTGTTATCTTTTATCACGTTTGACCAACGATCTAAAGTTAATATAATTAGCAGTTGAGGTCACATTGCCAGACTACGGGACATGGTGTCATCTATGAGTCATTAACGAACAAGTGACGGACGTAAATGTAGCCAAGTATATAGGATGTAGATGTTATTTAGATTAGGAGTAACAATGTTATCTTCATCTTCATTTAAATAACATCTAGAAGGTACTTGCTATATATTTTTATCATTGACCGAGGATATGATGAGCGGAACATTCATAACGCAATCATTCAACGAACACACCAGATTTACAGGTTCAAAACCAAAAGTCGTACAGGCACGTCTTCAAATTCTTGCGCTTTTGTTCCGTTGCGATTGTGATCAAGGTTCGATTTAACTAAGCGGATTTTAATATCAGGATAAAGATCAAACTTCAAAGATAAAAGACAGATCAAACCAAAGTTTAAAAATTGTTTTAAGCACTTCACAAAAGTAATAAAACCATACACCGATCAGGCTGCGAACTTAATAACGTAGCAAATAGTAAAAAACTTTTTAAAATCAAAACTTTTCAACAAGTTTTTACCGTTACTACGTGAGCTCTTCATAAATGGTTAGACTTTAGAGATGATGATAGAGAGTGTACGAGTATCTCTGTTGATTGTGTAGTATCTAGTAGTAGTGTATCGATGCTGTTGCTAACAAACGAAAATATTCATGCTACCATTCACTCTACTGATACATGATCAAGAGGAGCCAATAGCCAAGACCGAATGGGTATCGAGGACCGGACTCTACTGAAGATGATGCAGCTGGAGTTCGACACAGGACTACGGACCTCTAGCCGAAAAAGGCTACAGAGCTAAAGGATACGGCACTACAAAAACATAATTTTTTGAGAAGATATTTTTGAGGAGACCAGGCGCCTAATTTGGTTTTGCCGCTCCCCGGGCTCTGGCTAGGTCTGCCACTGCTAGGAACTAAGCCTGTTCTCAAAATCCCGCCAATGTGTTAGTGATAACATCAAACATGTATTTATTTTATTATATTGTCGAGCATTGAATACTTGTCCCACTGCTGCTACTGTGAAGAGAAGTCACGTGTGGAATAGAAACGGCGTATTGTTTAAATTCATGCGCGCAACACACACAGGGTACTAACTACTTTCACATGTTATCATTTACACAAAAACGCCATTTCCATGGTTTCACCCAATGGTATGGGGAAAGTGGTGAAGTTATTGTAACCCAATAAGGTTAGGTTCATTAGCGTAATTATCTTAATTAACCATGTCTGCTTTTTGCTGTCTGTCTGGCCGTTTGTAAGTTGATGACTTGTTCCCTTCAATAATTATGCAATTTTACCCGATGATTATTTTACGTATGGTACACACGAACCCGAAACGGCTTTGCGCGGATTTGAAGATCGGATGTTTAGTTTTACTTTAAACTACGTATATTTATGTCGTTGTATATTGGTGCCACTGTCAATACCACATATTGCAAATTGAGACTATGGGCTATGTTCCTGTTCTGTGATTCTTTCCGAGCGAACTTCCTCGAAAATCACTCTCTCCATTGGTGAAAACAGCATGAAAATCGTTCAGTAGTTTTGTGTTTATTACTCTTTCACGCAAAAACTACTGAACGGATTTTAATGAAATTTTACAGCAATATACTACTACAAGCCTACAATATACCTATCAACATAGGTACCACGGAGTGGAAGTTGTTATAAGCATTCATTAAATCTTTTGTCCTATTGGACAAAGTATTTTAATAAAATTGCAGTACCTAATAACAAGTGTGTTTATAGATAATTCAGAAAAGTTATCAATATTTACCTATCACCTGATAATAAATAATCCTATCTGAAGATTGTGTAATAATTCATATTTATAAGATAAATACTATAGATTATTAACTTCTGTCTTCCAAAGATATGGATTTAATTGATGAATAAGCCATTAAGTAATGTGATAACCTTACAGAGATAAAGTGCATTGTAGTATGAGTGACAATGAAACTAAATTAAGAATTAATTAGTTTTTCTTGTTATTTTATTCTTCAGTGATTAATGATTAATTTATTTGTTGTTGGTATTTGATAATTTTTATGATAAAATGATTAAATACCAACAGATGATTATTAAAAAGTAGTGGCAATTTGGACGATAAACCTCACAAACACAAAGACTTTATTTGCTATACCAATACTGGAACACAGCTGTGAATTTATATAATAATAGACAGAGATACTGTATCTTTATCGGCTACAGAATATCTAAATTTCTGTCACGATTTTGGTTTTAAAAACTTCTGCTGAGATAAATAAACGTTACTTACGCGTACCTTGGCTTAGCAGAATCCCTGCCACTATCGCACAACTGTCAAACTTCAACTGCAAGACAGAGATAAAAACATGTCTTAGCCGAAACTTCTGCTAAGTAACGTTTATGTATCTCGGCCAGAGACAGTCTGGGATGCTTCGCCAATCAATGCTTTCACCTTGTACATGACAGAATTGGTTCCATAAAGATGATGGTCTACCTCCAGTAGAAGAACAATTTGCTGCTTTATAAACAATTTACATAATTATTTATCTAAAGAAATGCCATTGCGGGCCAGAAAAAGGCGACAGATGAGCTGGACTCTCATACTAAGGATTGCCTCGTTACAGCACTAGAGAGAGACAGACATAGTTGGCTAATAATAACATGAGGAAACTGACTAACAAAACTTGAAATATTGCTTATATTTCAAATCCGATTTTAGAAGTTAGAAGCAATAAGAAAACATGTTTAGAAACACCCATTGCCTAGGATAATATAAATATAAAACCTACATTACATACAGTTGTTGGAAACCGCTAGTTAAGCGTCATCAACACCATTTAAAGGACACATTCTAATCTAAAAGATGGTATAGTTCTCCTTGAACTATAAGATCACATTTACTTCAGGAAGGTCACTTGAACACAATCACTTTCAGTGAAAGGACACCAACTGACACTTAAATACTGTACTATAAATAGAACTTCAGAGAATACACTACTGAATTGTCTTGTCTGCAGGAAAACCACTAAGCTTATTTATATGATCTTATAAATAGAGAATGCTGTTTTCTGCACTATGGCTTGTGCATTTTCTCATTAATGTCTTGCTGTTTGTGCATCAGTGTACACAACCACATGATAAAATCTGAAGTGCTAGTGCAGCTAAGACTAACTTACTGGCACAGACACCACTTAGTTGTGCTGTTCGAACAGCAAATTAGTTGCATGACAGTTTTATATTTCATTCAAATTATCTCAATTGAGTGAACTCGCAAAAGCACAATGTTATACACCGTAGAAATAGTATGTATGTGTATAATGTCTATTGTATTATTAATGTAACGTTGGAGTTTTCACAGTTCATTTTTTGTTTAGTTATTTTTTTCATTTTGATTGTTCACAAATAGTAAACATTAATATTGTGTTACTATGTTTACGTGTACATAGGTTAAAAGGGCCACATTATCAAATTTGTTGTGTCCGTAATAATATACATGATCGTGCTGCTAACATCTATAACAATGTTTCCATCGTCGTATTCAAACAGTGGTTTCACTTGTCTTAATGTAATCACTGAAGCCCTTCCTTCTGAAAATGCTTGCTTATAGGGAATGGACCAATATAAAATGAACCATGTACCTACACATAATTATCTAGGTATATCCAATGATTATATAGACTTACTTATAATCAAAGCCTATATCGCTAGCTATTATTTCTTCCACATAAAAAAAGATGTCTGTTTACAATGCAGTCATTAAAAATACATTATTTGTTGATTGCATACATTAAGTATTGACATACAAAGAAACTAAAAGTAAGTAAATGTTTAATAGTCCATAAATTATCTAAAATTGCAAATCTTTTCATACTTTCATATTTAACTTACTTTTTTTTACATTATTGACAATAAATCTATAAAAGGCAATGTAGTAAGACAGGTGTATAGTGTTAATTTATACACATCATAATTAATCTATCCATTGTATGATTTAGATGATAATCTATGGTCATAATAGTGAAATTATTTCCTGTTAATGTGTGAAAGTCATGCACATTATTATTTATTTATTCTGTCATGGTATCTAAGTAAATATCATGTATTGAGGACAAAGGGAAAGGTATTATAATGTCCTTGTTTAGCTTATTGAATGTCCGTTAGATTATAGTTTATATGTAATCTTAAATTACTTAAATACTATCTATTACATAATTGTTAGATTAATTTGTGCAAAATGCAAAAATACCTATAATATTTTTGTAACATTGCAGACTCTTACCTTTTGCTCTTCCAGAAACTTAGTAGATAGCTGGTAAGCGAGGGCTGAGAACATCACTGGGGGCTCAGCACTGTCTCCACAGCGAGGGAGACAAGAGAGAGGGCCCCAACAATACCATTATACACAAACACTGCTATACAATACACAGTATTATACCTCAGTCTAACTACGTATCTACAACAACTAATTAACTATCGCAACAAACGCAGTTAGTGAGAAAAATCCGCGGAAAATCAATCAAAAAGCGAACGACCTAGTGAGTCACAAGTGATGTCTGGTACGACGCCTCATGGAATCTCGAACGAACACTTAACTGTACCACACGCGAACGACTACGTTCCAGTAGTATTCACCAGCTAACCGGGCCGGGAAAAGTGCGTTAACACGTGAGAACCGTAAGACAATGCGCGTGAAACTGTGGGAGAAGTCGAGGCGTTGCCATTGTAGTAAACATTCATCACGTCATTGACCTACACACCACCGCCGACTGTCGCTACACTTTCTGAACGATATTTAATGCATTCAAGAACTTACCCAAATGAATAAGACTCAGCCGCTTTGTCCTCCGATATATTGTTTCAATGTAAATTGATTTCACTTATTTCGTCAATGGTCACTCACTTTTTACGCGACTGTCAAAAAGGGTTGATGATCGGTGTCGATGTCGTAGGTAGCGACCTCTTTAGGGCGATACTTAAAATGTTTAATAAAATAAATCTCTTTTTATAGGGAGATCTCATATCAGTAAGCCCTTGGACGAGTGAAAAGAATTAGCGGACTTGTGCCAGTTTGAAATTGTTTCAATTTTCGATTCTGAAACTTGTGCAAGTTTAGTTTGTGGGGATACCCACTCCAGGTCTATTACTCACGATAGTGAAACCGGAGCCGCTCCTCTCGACACTTCTCGACACTTCTAGCCACTCACGCCAATGTTGCCCCCTTGTTGCCTGTTAGTAATCGAGGTGGCTTTTTGGGGGGCCCATTTAGTGAGTTGGCGAGTCACCACCTGCCAATGTATTTCAATTTTAATGTTGAAAGGCAGGTCCCGTTTTCTTCCGGCACATATAGATGTTAGCCAAACCATTTTACACCCATCACCATAGCCTTTTTTACTATATTTGCAATAGGTACTCCTGCACTCGCTGGGGACAATCCAGGATTACATTTCTATAGTATAGGTAGTCGTGGGGAGTTCCCGGCGGGTGCACCACCCCATTTTAGTTTAAATTAAAGTTCTCAAAGCCAAGCAAGGACTGGGTCTCTTTCTTTTGGAACTGGATGAGAGCCCGTGAATTAAACGAGATACAATTAATAAAGTAGTAATCAGTATCATTAATTCACGTAATTATGTAAATAATAACTGTGTTAGAGTTAAAATATAATATGGTATATTGGTTTAAACAAAAGTATAACTGTTGCGTTGAGACTATTGAGACCCATTCTGGTATTGGATTCGTTTAAGCGATTTTCGAATCAAGTACCGTATTTAAAAAAAGTGGTAAAATATAATTTTACAGTGGCAGCATTTTTCATGTGACAATCAAAAATACGTTCAAAAATGGCAAACGGTCACGTTTTGTTATTGCTTCACTAAAAGGATTACTTTTCATCAGTCTGATTTGTTTATTTTATGCGTAACCAGTGTAACAACAAAACGAAATAAACGTCAAAACATTCTTCGAAGACTGGAAGTTGCGTATTTACTAATTACTACAAAACACAATTTATGAATATTTATTGATTATCTCAGTTTTGATGTGAAATAAAAATATAATGATGTCGGGTGTTAAATTGGAAGTCCTTTGGTCACCGGTACACCACGACAAATTTATATTATGGGGTCCAGACATAACCTTATACGAAGTTTCTCGCATAAAAGAAATCGAGAGAAAAACAACATGTACGTATTTAGTATAATTTTTGATTAAATTTATATTTATGCAAAATGAATAGTAAGAACCTCCTTGTATGGTCACATTCTAAAATGTTATGTTTATTGTTATCAGCTATGACTATTATCTACTGAGGGTAATTTTAGAGCAATAACTCTAAATTATTCATATTCTATATGGTGCCAATCTTTGTGCTTTAAAAAAAAAAGACGGCGGTATCAGACCAATTGCTGTTGGAATGTCATACCGCCGCCTCGCAGCTAAAATCTGCTGCAAAAAAGTTGCTCCGCAGTTGGCCAACGTTTTCCAGCCTATTCAGTTAGGTTTTGGCTCGCGAGGTGGCTGTGAGGCCGCCGTCCATTCCGTGAGAACGTTTTTGACCCAAAATTGTGGAGATGTGTTGTTGAAGGTGGATGTTAAGAACGCCTTTAATTCAGTTGATAGAGGAGCTCTGTTAACACAAATCAAGGACAAAATTCCAAACACCTACAACTTTCTTTGGCAATGTTATGGTTCTCCCTCTAAATTAATTTATCATGGCCACGAAATTTCATCTTCAGTTGGCTGCCAACAGGGCGATCCCCTTGGCCCAGCCATTTTCGGACTCGCTATCCATCCTGTCATCCAACGCTTACAGTCAAAACTCAACGTTTGGTACTTGGATGATGGGACTTTGGGTGGCGATATTCAGACCGTTTTGAATGACCTTCATCTTTTAATAGATGAATTTCATTCGATCGGTCTGGATCTAAATTTTTCAAAGTGTGAACTTTTTATTGCTGACGAGTTCCCAGCGAAAGATTTGGTAATACAGAAATTTAACAGTTTGGCCCCTAATATTAAAATAATAGAAAAATGCACCCTACGTTTATTAGGCTCCCCTATCCTGGATGAATCTTTTTCACAGTTTTTCGAAGAGAAAATTCAAAATTTTATCCAATATTCGGACCGCTTAACCAAAATTAACACACATATGGCTTTTACTATAATTAGGTTTTGTCTTTTCGTTCCAAAATTTACTTATACAGTACGTTGTTGTCAGCTTTGGAAGCATTCTGATCTGCTTCTGAGGTTAGACAACATCGTGAAAAATACACTGGCGACTATTTTAAATATAAATTTAGATGAGCGGGCCTGGATACAGGCTTCACTGCCTGTGCGTTTGGGGGGCCTAGGTATTCGATCAATATCAGGGGTTGCTCTCCCCGCTTTCCTGTCCTCGGTTCACAGCACTCAAAATTTAACACAAAAAATATTAGCGGGCTCTTTAATAAATAATTTAGGCATTGCTTTTCTGGACGAGGCCAGGAGCGCGTGGAGAGTAGCCTGCCCAAACTCTGACTACCCAAAAAATCCTTCATCGCAGCGGCTGTGGGACGGGCCGATCTGTGAGCAAGCGCGGAATTATTTAATCCAAACGTGCTTAAGCTCTGCAGATCGTGCTCGGCTCTTAGCCGTTGCCGAATGGGAGTCAGGTTTGTGGCTTCAGGCCCTCCCATCGCCAAACACAGGGACGGTCATGGATTCCTCAAGCTTCCGTATCGCCGCATCCCTTCGTTTGGGCGCATCGTGTTGCGCTCCACACCGCTGCCAGTGCGGCACTGCTGTCGACCGGCTTGGTCACCACGGCTTATCCTGCCAAAGGAGTGCGGGAAGAATTCCCCGTCACGCTAGTTTAAATGACATCATACGTCGGGCTCTTACCACCGCCAATTGTGCCGCAATTTTAGAACCTAATGGCTTGTCACGGGACGATGGTAAGAGACCCGATGGAATGACTCTGATTCCGTGGAAGATGGGGCGGCCGTTGGTATGGGACGCCACCTGCGTTGACACGCTGGCACCGTCTCATCTCTCCGGAACTCAGGGTCGGGCAGGCGCGGCGGCGGAATCTGCTGAGACCCTTAAAAGGCGCAAATATAGTACCCTAGACAGCGGGTACATATTTGAGCCTTTTGGGGTCGAGACGCTAGGACCGTGGGGGCCAGGGGCCCGTAAAATTTACAAAGAATTATCGGGACGTCTGGTCGAGGCATCTCGTGACCAAAATGCTGGTCTGTATCTGGCCCAAAGGCTTAGTATTGCCATCCAGCGAGGCAACGCAGCCAGCATTTTGGGAACGTTGCCTACAGGTAGCGGTCTTTTGGATTAAGTTTTTCTTTTTAATTAGTTTATATAGATAGTTTATTTCTAGGTGTATATATATAGTTAGTTATAGTTATAGTTATTAATGTAATTTAAATGGAAAAAGAAATTTAAGAATCAGTGCGTCTAGTGTCCAGTCAGTTAGTTTTTTTTTTATAAGAGTTCGGTTTTTTTGTATAATTTAGTTTTATTGGAACTAAACTCACTCTAAATATAATTATGTATATGACATTGTTATCAAACTCATTCGTTGGACTAATGACTATGATTGTTTAGTGCCACACTTTACTGAAAAACAAGGGAATTTTGAATTCTAATTCCGTAATATTTAATAAACTAATTACATTTTGACTACACAAGAAAATACCAAAGAAAATTTGGCAAATAGAAACAAAACCTATTTATAGATTTGTGATTAATAGGATTATTTAGAAACAACTTATTTTTGCCTTAGCAAAAACGGAGAGAGATCTGGAGGCTTTCATGTAGACTTAATGTATTTACCTTTATATTTTTTATGAAGCTTTATTGTTTATTGAGGGTTTATTGTTACAGAATATGTTATCCTCGTATGATATAATTATATTCTGAAAGAGTATTTATTATAAGGTACCATGATTGTATTAACTTGCTTTCTTGTCTGTCTGTCTGTACGGTACAAATTTTGCAATTGATTATAAGCTAATTTAAAAACCCTCAACAGTTACTCCAATATCATCAACGCGTGGTGCCACAATCCTCGCATCACAGAGCGCGAGTGGAGTGCGTTGTGTAGACATCAGTGCCATTCCCGATCAACCAGAACCTTTGCTTGCACTTGGATATGCTAGTGGAAAAGTGGCTTTGACTACGTTAAAACAGAATTATGATCCATTGGGACTTGTTGGCAGGGAATTCAGTGAGTAGAAGTTAGAAATAGTTTTTTTAATTTGGTAAATGCGAATAACTCCTTATTGCTTTATTAAATCATTACTTTTAGTATTGCTGTATAAAAATTCCTAGTTAACATCTGTAGCAAATTATTTGCCAAAAAAAATTGTCCCTCCAGCTCCCCGCTACCCCCGGCTATGCAACTCAGTGGCTTGGAGTCATATGGAGACCAACATGCTGGCAGTTGCCATGGAGAAGCATCGCAGTGACCATTGTATCCTGCTGTGGGATGTGCATCGAGGATCCACACTCTGTGATGAGAGTAAAGGTAAAGCTGGTGTTGTGATAAAGAAAAGTTAAAAGCATAAATTTCAGCAGGATTGGAAAAGGTTTTAATACATAAAAATGGCATAAATAAAAATTCATTTGAGGCTATTGTTATGTATGAAAACTTATTCCAATCCTATCAAATTGTCATTTTTGCTGAACCTTTTTAGGTAATGTAATTTTCCGTAACTTGGTATGTTACAAATTTTGATAACTATGTTCATTGACTTTATATCTTCAATGTGTGAGCGAGATAGCAGATTATTGAGTGTCCGCGCCTTAATGTGACTAAAATAATTAAATAGAAATAAATGACTATGCAACTAAATTAATTACATCATTATTAAACTGGATATAAGTACATCAAATAAATTATTGCAAATCATGATCTTAGTCATGGAATATCATAACATCTTAGTCACTTACCTATGTTTCCTTAAGCCTTTGAACGCTACCGCGGTCACCGGTGATCGCGAATGATAAAAATTGCATTGTGTGCGGCGGAATTCTAAGGACTTGTGAATAATCCCAATGAGACATCTTACCTGACGCGTATCTTAACTATATTTATAGAACCTTCACACATTGATTTCAATTCCATTAATTTAGTTGGCTTTTTGTGATTTATCCCAAGGGTTTATTATAGTCTACTTTATTAAAATGTATTATTTGTATGATTTCAAAAAATAAACTGGAACGCGTTTGAATAGTGTTCAGTTTCCTCTACATTTTTAATATTTTTCAATTACAATTTTATTTAAACTCATTCTGTGTCAAAAAAAATTGCTTCTACCCCAACAGCCATTGATGCAGCCTCGTCATCTTCAGCGACGGAGACGCCAAAACCTTTGGCAGAGATGGGCCTCTCGGAGACAGCCCACTGCGTCAGCTGGGCCAACTTCTCCAACAGGACGCTTATCGCCTCCATGAACAAATACATCAAGATATTTGATCTTAGAGGTATGTGGGGATATGGTTATGCAAAGGTAGTTTGTACCGCTCGATTTTCCATTTTATTATCAACTTATATCAGTTCATTGCTGAACACAAGAGAGGCCCCCATAATGCGTGCAGACGCTACCAGTTCGCACGACAGTGACGAGTACGTTGTCCGCAGACCTGTCCAACAAGGCGGTGAGCACGACGGCGACGCGCTACTGCTACGGCGCATGCGCGGAGCCGCGCGGCTGGCAGCTGGCGTCGCGCGCGGACGCCGTGGCCGCCGTGTGGGACGCGCGCGCGCTGCAGCGCCCGCTGCTCGCGCTGCAGCACCCGCGCCCGCTCAAGCAGCTGCACTGGTGCCCCACCAGGTGCCACTATACCACATTATTCGTTCTGTCAATACTTACTTGAATTAACTACTTTCTTAACATATCAAATAAATTCGTTTTAGTCTAGCTATTCGGATAATTTTAGAGCTTCAGTTTTTTAGAATTCGGTTATGTTATGTGGTGAATTTTACTGACCTGTGAATTGCACGTGGTACTTATCTATATTATACAATTTGTCCTCAGACGCAACCTCCTAGTATCCCTGCAACGAGATTCGAACACGTTGCGGGTACACGACATACAACAAGCGAACAGTGACAGCAAACTGAATATCGCCGATACTGTGGTAGGTACTTTAATTAGACTGATACTTATTAAATTTTAGAGTAAGAAAAAGTAAAAAAGTTTTTGTTAAAAAAAGTATTTTAGTAGAAGCTCTTATAACAAAATTGTAGTAATACACATGTATACATAAAACCCCACTGTTGATTAAACTCTATAGAATTGATAAGAAAAAGTTCTTGAATAGCATTGGTCCTATTATGGATCCCTGAGGTCCTGAGATCCTTAAATTTTTTCCTAAAATTTTTATTATATCAAGTACCAAATAATTTTCTTGAAATTGAAATTTTCAATGACGCTTTAAAATATGGAATGCTTTAGTTAATAATAGCTCAGTATGATGTTTGTGATTAGTTGGCAGCCCCCGCTGTAGAAGCGGAGCTGGAGGAGCAGTACTCCCGCGGGCCCAGCGTCATCGAGCGCGACGTGCTGGTGAGCAGCGCGCCCCCCTCGGCGCTGGTGGGCTTCAGCTGGCACCCGGCGCACGAGGGCCGCCTGCTGGGCGTGTGCGCCAACGGTGAGCTAACTATGCCATCCCCAATTCATTTGGACACTATATTATTGTTCGCAGAATTCTTGTCTCTAAAGAAAGTATTTTCAGCAAAAGCTTATATTAGCTGAAGTAGTCTTGTCAAGATATTATCCCTAATAAATAGAGGGTTGGGTGGCAAATCGTTGTTTGCATAAATAAAAACATAGTCAATATTCCACATGAATGTAGGAGCCCTGGTGGACTACACGGTTTGCGAGCGCGTCACGGTGTCGTGGGGCGGAGGGGGGTCGCTGGTGTGGACGGGAGGGGGCGGCTCGCTAAGGTTGATGAAAGACGACTTCTACGCCGCCATCAGAGACATATCCTTTGTAATGAAGAAGAGAGCACAGACTGATTATGGACTAAAGGTGAGATTTTACTGGAATACAGTATTGTAGCTAGTGGCTAAAGTTGTTCACAAAAAACAAAACATTTCGTATACCTTGTATATTATTTTTGCCTTTGTATTGTTGACCACAATAAGTACGAAAACGATCCATGAAGACCAGGATTACTCATTTCTCTAATATAGAGTCTAATAAATTATCAATAATTAATTATCGTTGTAAACTGTACAGTCCGCTGAGGCCCTCAGTTTTTAATATTGCTAAAATTAATTGCAATTGCTTGCACAAATTTTGTTTACAGCCAGATTTATGGCAAAACGCTGACTTGGCAGATGATGATGCGTTAAGTGGTCTCTGGCATTTTCTGGCGCTCAGCAAGTCACTCGTTGAAGATGGTAAGAATTTAAACTGATTTCTAAATACGGCGCTGATTTAAAAGTTAAATAATAATCAATTTAAGCTCTCTATTTAATAATACATTTAAGCTTTACCTATTCTATTCATCCACATAGCGTTATTCCTCAGGGTGTATCCGCAACAGTCCATGGAAGCATCCTGGGGTACGGACCGTGTTGCGATCAGTAGGGGATGGGGGGTACCGATCTGAAATAGTGCCTTCCTTACTACCCGACCTACCCAACCGTAGAGTAACTATTTACAGGTGAGATTCACAACAATATTTGATGATAATATATTATGTTTTTTATACACGTTATGGCCATGTAACTTATGCCTTAGAAAACTTAGGTACATGAAAAATAACATACATAGACCGCTAAACTCTTTTCCCTTCTTTTGACTTCGCGCTGTAACTTCCAGTAAAAATGGTTCGATTAAGAGAATATGAAGTTCCAGTCATTATTTAGATAAAATGTTAGCATTGTAGAAAATAAGAAGTGGTTGTGTGAAGGAGTGCGGAGCGCACGCGCGCGCTGCAGCTGTGCGGCTGGGGCTGGGGCTGGGAGAACGCGCTGGCCGGCGTGGAGCGCGCCGAGGCCGAGGGCACGCCGTGCCGCGCCGCCGCGCTGGCCGCCTTCCAGCTGCGCGTGCGCACCGCGCTCGACGTGCTGGCGCGCGCGCACGAGCCCATGCTGCGCGTCGTGGCGCTGGCGCTGGCAGGTACGGCCCTGTGCTGCCCTCTGGGGGACCAGCTCCTGACGTATGTCTGCTGCAGGTCTGAGCGACGAGCGCCTGTGGCGGGAGGCGCTGGTGGGCGCGGCCAGTGCTCTGCCGGACCCGTACCTGCGCGCGCTGCTGCGCTTCCTGGCCGCCTCCGCCCCCGCGCACCCGCACCACCACCCGCCGCCGCCGCATCACCCGGACCTGGCCGCTGTACTGGTCAGTACTTGTCTGTACCATCTTCACAATCATCACCTAAACAGAGTTCAAATCGCTTGAAGTTTTCTAATAATACACATCATTTAGATTATCATATTTGCCATCATTTTATTATTATCACGCTGTAAACTCATATTGGTCATTACTTTATGACGTAGAGTACCCAATCAACCCAATCGCAACGCCATCTACCGGATCCAATGTGTATATTAACCATCCCAGGGACCCACTCAAACCCACACAACATTTCTTTATCAAAATCAGTCCAGCCGCTTTGAAGTGATGCACGGTAAAACATTTCTGGCAATTGATTTATTTACATGGATTTCAAATGTGTCGACATATAGAACGAGACAGAGATGCGACTGGAAGACAGGGTAGCGTTTGCGTGCATATTTCTGTCGGACGCCAAGCTGCACGAGTACATCCGACAGACGTGCGACTCGCTGGTTGAACAGGGAGACTTGTCCGGGATATTACTTACTGGTAAGTGATTACAGTTAGCTATTGTGTAGGATAGATTATAACGCTAGTTGTCCTTTGCAACTTGATTTTGTTCCCAACACACGAAATTCACTCACGAGTCTTTTCTCCGCATTTTTTCGGCTTTGCATAAATAATTGAATGTCTTCTCATCACAAATTCTTTGAACATATGTACGAAATGTCGCTGCTTCTTTCAACAAGTCAATAATCATTGGGCAGGCGGCAGTTCTGAGGGCATATCGCTGCTGCAGCGCTGGGTGGAGAACACTGGGGACGTGCAGTCAGTGGCGCTGGTGGCGGCGCGCTGCTTCACTGCGGAGCTGCTGCGCGACCAGAGAGCACTCAACTGGCTCGACAGGTAACACTGGTAGTTTTGATTAGGAGTGTTAAGCAGAGTGTGAGAGTTTGTTTGTTTGTCTTTTAATCACAAGTAAAACTAATTGGCACATGTAGGTGGTTTAAGTTCCTAAAGTATATAGTCTAGAGGCTACCTTTTAATCCCGAATTAACGAACGACAAACGGCAGAATCTTCTGTAGAATAAAACTACTTACACCTAATGGCTCGTCGGTCGACTCAATTTTTGTTTTTAGTTTATTTAGCGTTTTGATGAGTTGCCAAAATTCGATCGAGTTGTCACGAGGTAGCGTGGCCGAGCGGTCTAAGGCGCTGGTTTAAGGCACCAGTCTCTTCGGAGGCGTGGGTTCGAATCCCACCGCTGCCAAATATTTTTTAATGATTATTTTTAACCATTTCTCCTACAAAGTATTAGTATTATTTAAAATTGTTCATATTCTTTTATGATTGTAGTATGTAAAAGAAAACTTGAATATTTTTAACTCAAGCGCCTCGGCAAGACTGTAATATTTATAGCAGTCTTACCGTCTTTCTATCAGGATGTACTTTTTGTGTCTTTACCAACGCAGTGACTAACTTAAGCGATTCAATATTAATGCAATCAATAGCAATCGGATTTTTCCTACAAGATCATTGATCATCCTGATTCTAGCGAGCCTTTAACGGCTTTCATCTAAGCACTTGACTAAACTAAAGGAACAGTAGTACTCGTATTAACACCTTTTAATATAAATTGAGCCTCGGCCTTGCTGATGATTTGGATTAGATTTGATTTAAGAATATATTGAATTTTGTAACACGCGTGATGTCTACAGCTACCGCAGCATCCTAGACAGCTGGCAGCTGTGGTGGGCGCGCTGCGCGCTGGACACGTGGGCTTGCGCGGGGGCCGGGGGCGCGGGGGCCGGCGGCGCGGGGGGCGCCGAGGGGGGCGGCGTGGCGCGCCACGTGTGCGTGGCCTGCACGTACTGCGGCAAGTCCGTGGCGGCGCCGCCCGGACACGCGCGGCCCCGCGTGGCCTTCGCGCGCCTGCCGCCGCCCGCCGCTAAGATGAAGGTAGGCCAGTGCTCTCGTGTGCAGCTCGTCGATGTCGGCACTTTGGTCCCTAACCGTCCTGAATGACTGTGGCAGCAAATCTCGTCGTGCCCGCACTGCCGCAAGCCGCTGCCGCGCTGCGGCGTGTGCTCGCTGCACGTGGGCACGGGCGCGGGCGCGGGCGGCGCGGGCGCTCCGCCCTCGGGCGCCGCCTTCTCGCAGTGGTTCAGCTGGTGCGTGGCCTGTCGCCACGGCGGACACGCGCAGCACCTTATCAACTGGTTCAAGTAAGTGCAGGGGGCGGGGCTCGCAGTGTGAAGTTACTTTTCACCATAAAGACTAGTGCGAATTTTGGTTGTTCTACTAATCCATCTCCCAAACTATGGGTCGCGACCCACTGGTGAGTCGCGAATTAATATTGGATGGATCCAGAAATAGGACGATACGTTGACCAACCAGGCCAACAGCCTCAATTCAGTTAGGTTCCTTTTTTTTTCATGACATCTAAATGAATCCTAAATTTTGAAGTTTTCGTTAGGTGGGTCGTGCTCCAAACAACTTTGGAATTTGTATTTGCATAATTCAAGATGTTTTTCTTAGGGAGCACACGGAATGTCCTGTAAGCTCGTGCAACTGCCACTGCGCAACCCTGGACCCACCGGACCGACCATAGCCTCATCTAACTGGAGCTGGATGACAACTGCTTTAAGCACAAAACGTTAATGACACCTCGAAACCGATTTCGGTTTTTGAGACTGGTTCATGACTTTTCATTTTGAGAAATGCTATTTGAGGGCTACGCGATCGTAGTCAATAGTTACGAAATCTGATAAAGGATTTCTAAGGTTATTAATAAAATTATAGTAATTATTTTTAACCCCCAATGCAAAAAGAGGGGTGTTCATAATTTTACGTGCCTGTGTGTCTGTCTGTGGCATCGTAGCGTGGTAATTAATGCTCGATCTTTCTCTATGAGAAGAGGCCTTTGGCCTGCAGTGGGACAGTTACAGGTTGATTTATTATTATTTATTTGTGTAACTCATGTTTATACTAATAAAAATATGTTATTTTATTACTCTAAAAAGTAGTAATAGCCTAGAGGTATGACCATTGGACTGCCAAGTCAAAGATCGTAAGTTCGAAACCTAGGCACTAGCTAAAACGGTGAGGGAAAACATCGTGAGGAAACCAGCACACCTGAGAGATTTTTCAACGGTGTGTAAAGCCATGTCGGAGACCTACGGGCGGTTTAAACTCTGACACCAGGTTGTTCATCAACCATACGATAAAGAAGAAGAATTTATTAATAACTAGCTGATGCCCCCGGCTTTGCCCGCGTGGATGTCGGTTATCGTGACCAAAAGTAACCATGTTTGATCCCGTTCCCGCAACCCGGCTAATTTTTCTCCGACACCCCCAACAAATATCATTATATTTTAGCCAATTTAAACAAAAACTTGACATATTATATACTTAAACCTTTCTCAAGAACCACTTTAGCCATTGGTGAAAACAATAAGAAAATCGGTGCAGTCGTTTTTCAGTTTATCGCGAACAGACAAACAAACGCGGCGGACGACTTTGTTATTCAGTTTTACTTAGCTTGCCCTGTTTATTTGTACAAATTAAGTAATTGAAATTTTACCCCCTTCTTGTAAACAGATTGATCTGATATTTGGTACATACCTTTAGTTCTGATGACAAAACCATTTTATGTAAAAAAAAATCACTTTATAATACTTTATTCATTTTATAATACACTAGCTGTTCCCCGCGACTTTGTCCGCGTTAATTTTTTTTTTTCAGTATTAAATAATAGGCTATAGCACTCAGGGATGAAATAACTTCCTATTAGTGAAATAATTTTTAGGATCGGATCGGTAGTCTCAGAGATTACCCCTAACATACATACATAATTACATACATACAAACTTTACCTCTTTATAATATTAGTATAGAAGTATAGATAATTATGTGATTCTATGTATCATCACTACATAGTATAAAACAAAGTCGCTTTCTCTGTCCCTATATCCCTATGTACGCTTAAATCTATGGGCCTATGCAGCCTATAATCGCCCTCAATAAATTGCACCTATAAAATGAATAAGCAACTACTATGGTATATCAGGGGCGAACCTACGAACTAGGGGATACTGTACTGATATAACTTAACTACGCTACAGAATAGTCTGAATAGTTAGCTAAAATAAAATTGAGTAGGAAAATCTTGTTGAATACTATCAAATCAACATTATAGACTTGAAAATAAGATTGATTTCAGAATGCCCATTGAAATATAATTTTTATTAAATATCAAAGTCGATGAGTAAAAAAAATTATCATAAACATTTTCGCATTTTAGTTTAAATTCTATTTCAATGAACCTCATCGGGCACAATGTCGCGAACCTACAATTTTATTTAAATCTAGTCTGTTTTTACTTTAGAATATTATTGTAAAAAATAGAAAACTTTCGTCTCTAATGGCGCCACTAATTTGATTTATAAGGATAAATTAAAATATTTAATCATTACTAGCGGACCCTCTCGCGGCTTTGTACACGCGTTTCTAATTTATTTCACCCGATCGTGGCGCCATCTGTCGGGGGTCCAATTGTGAATATAAACTGATGATGATGATGTCCTCCTCGACGTGTTCCGTCAACGGCGAACCTAGTTAACTTTGATGATTAGCGCGAATGTGGCTGGCGAAACCGAATATAAACTATCCAGGGACCCACTCAAACATATAAAAAATTCATTCATAGTTTCAGCCGCTTTGAAGTGATGCGCGGACAACAACAATTTGTGGTAATTAATTTGTATTTATATAAATTATGACATTATTATAGTCACTAATTATGGGTATAGCTAGTGTTATTTTATCACATTATTATAATGTGTTTATAGAATTTTCTGAAGCTGCTTGAAGCGAGACAATCTCTAGAAATCATGACCTTAATACTTGGGAGGCACGTTTGTGATTAATAAACGTAAGGCAATGGCATGTATACCTTGAAAGTTAACCCTTGTTACACCCATAATATTGTAATGTAATATATAACTTGTTTAAAATTATAATATAAGGCTGTGTAGCCAATAATATTTTTGTATCTAGCTGTAAGAGAAGGGTTATTTTTGTACACAGTCTTATTACATAGTCTTCCTATAGTTATTTTATTTTAAGAACCCCTCGTTATTTGTAGCCCTACTAGATACTGTTACAATCTTAGGATGTGTGTGTGACTCAATTCGATTCGAATCTGATTATTCCCGTTTTATTCAAAAAGGGCAAATTAATTAATCCAATTTCTAATTAATATAATTTATGTGGAAGATTTGATTTGAGTTCATGTTTTATTAAAATGTTTAACTTGAATCTAAATTGCTAGTAATATTACCTCGCTAGAATAATTTCCAACAGCTTAGGGGCAGCTCACACCGACACGCTTGCACGCACGCATGCTTGAGAGCCTCGGGACTTATTACTTTTATGTGGGAAGTAAAGTTTGGGCAAAAACTCGTCGCGTCGCATTCTGTGTGAGCTGATCCTTACTTCCACCTCAGGATATGTAGTTGTATAAACTTGTTGTTTTTTAAATATATTATTACTTAATACCTTGAGCTCAAAAACAGAACAAACATTTATTTTTGTAAATCATGTTAAGGTTCTCCATTAAATGAAACTGCAGAGAGAGGATAAAAATAAAAATTCGTTTATATTTCCAAATATATATATATAATATATATACATTTATTAAATAATCATTTCATCTTTATTCCAATTTAACAATAAAATTCTCAAAGACACAACATTTGTTTAACTCTGTTTATCGTACAAGGATCCCATCCCATAGGTACGTTGTATACACTCACACAGACAGCCGTCATACAAAAATATATAGTTAGAGGAGGCGACAAGACGTCGGCTATACAGAGCTTCTCTAGCCAGAAACTCTCGCTAGTACAATATACCGTTCTCTTATAAACATTTACATCTGACTTCACATAAAACTAACTTCTCATAAAAGTTCAAATCGTCGCGCGGACGATAAAAAAATCCTTCAGGATTCGATCACAAAGTGAAAGTATTAAAATCAACACAGATACACAACATGTTCTCCGCGCTCTAACGCGCACGCGCGGAGGAAATATACAAATTCATTGTTTCAATAGTTTCATAGACATTTGTCCAAAAATTCTAATTCGTTCCACATTTAGTTATCACACGTTACAAAAAGTGGGAGCCGCGTCTCGCAGCGTCTAATATAACTCTGTAGAATACAAACGTGGCGAACGTGCCACGAGCACAGAACAAGCCCAGCTGTGGGCAACAAGAGCGGCAGAGCTCGCTCACGACAAGGTACAACAGTGGACACACAAGAAGTGGCGGCAGACATCTAGACTGTACAACATCGTTTGACAAACATTCCGACCACTATCATGACTACGTATGACAGGGACACAGATATACAAATATTTTTATATCCACCATAAAAATTTACTTTAGTTACAACAATAGATTTGCACAATTTCCATTATATACACATTGAATAAATACTTTTTGTAACATCAGAATTTGAAACAATCTTTGGTATAGTAGGTCGCATCAGGCGTCAGGCGGCGGCGCCCGACCACCATTACATCAATATATTTGTACAACACCTTCGACTACACCTTAAAGCTTTCAACTGAAGATACACACGACACGCGATGCGCTCTGATTCGAGTATGTCTCACTCCACGACAACTAACCGCTAACTACCGGAACCGGAATGTTGAACTGTCCCCGGGGGGACCGAGGGGCGGCGGGGGCCCGGGGCTCACTTGCCCTCGTCCTGCTCCATGGGCTCCTCCGACACCGAGCGAGAGCTCTCCGTGGATCTGCGGAGGAGGAGGTACTATGTAAGTATGCTGTCAACTACTTGATCAGAACAGCCATGTGGAATGGTTCCGTGGCACGCACCTGTGGTCGGGCGGGTGCGCCTGCTGCATGGACAGCGTGGCCATGGCCTGGCACGTGTCGGCGGCGTCCCGCTCGGACTGCAGGCGGCCCAGGCGCAGCGCGGCCACGGCGGGCGCCGCGTCCAGCGCGCTCTGCGCCACCAGCGCGGCGCTGCGGGCCAGCGCGGGCCAGTGCGGCGCGTGCACGGCCAGCGTGGCGCGCAGCGCGGCCTGCGCGTGCGGGTGCGGCGGCCGCGCCAGCTCGCTCAGCGCCGGCGCCGCCCCCCTCTCGCCCAGCAGCGCGCGCACGCACTCCTGCGCGCAGTCGCACATGGCGGGCAGGTCGTAGCCGCCCTCCAGCGCCAGCACGAGGCGGCCGGCCGCCAGCTGCTGCAGCTCGCGCGTCATGTGCGCGAAGCAGGCCGCCGACACGCTGTAGCCGCCCAGCGGCGCGGGGTGCCCGGCCGCCGCGTCGAACCCGCACGACACCAGCACTATCTCAGGGTCGTACTCCTGACAACACAACGCTATTCTCAAAATACGCCAACGATACTGCATCTTACCATAACATTTTTGGAGGCTTCGCCTTTTATGTATTTAAGTTTTCGCGTAATATAAAAAATACAGTTCGAAAGTGATATTTATTCTTCCAATTTGGGATTAAAATCCAAAATAAAGTGTCCAGCAGCCATGCCTGTGTGGAGGTGTTACCTTGGCGATGGGCATGATGACGGAGCGGAAGGCGGCCAGGTACTCGGCGTCGGCCAGCGGCGGGTTGGTGCCGCCGCACCAGGCCACGTTGACGTTGAAGCCCAGGCCGGGCCCGGCGCCGGCCTCGCTGGCGGCGCCGGTGCCGGGGAAGAAGTTGCCGTCGTCGTGCCGGTGGATACTCATGTACAGCACGTGCGGGTCGGAGTAGAAGATCTGCTGCGTGCCGTTGCCGTGGTGCACGTCCTGCAAGTTGTTGTAGGGTTGCTTGTAGTGTTATATTTTGATGAATTTTCTTTCTAAACTGTCGTTTTGATCGATTTCAACAAGTGAACAAACGAGTTAATACACTTTTTCAACTTTAAATTAACTTTAAAAAGATTGAGTTTTTAATAAAAAACAAAGTCGTTGTTAGTTGGTTATCTATAATCATAGTTATTTTAGCTACTATAATATATTATTAAAATAAATTTTAGATTAATTAAATTGAAATAAATAATAATGTCATACCCAATCTACGATCAGTATCCTCTGCAGTCGATGCCTGGTGTGTAGGATGCGCGCGGCCACGGCCACCGAGTTAAAGAAACAGAAGCCCATCGCTTGGTTAGGCTCCGCGTGGTGGCCTGGCGGACGAACAACCGCGAAACTGTGTGGAGAGGATGAGGATTAACGTCTACTTCGAGGGAAGTAATGATGAGAGGTTTTAATGGAATTTGTATTTGACATTAATATTAAAATTGCGTGAAAATGCGGCGTGCGCCGTGTGAGCGATCTCGCATGCCGTATCTGAGTCCACGCCTGCCGTGTCGTGTCCACGGCTGCCGTGTCCGAGTTCACGGCTGCCGTGTCCGAGTCCACGGCTGCCGTGTCCGAGTCCACGGCTGCCGTGTCCGAGTCCACGGCTGCCGTGTACGAGTCCACGTCTGATGTGTCCAAGTCCACGACCGTCGTGTCCGAGTCCACGCCTGCCGAGTCCGAGTCCACGACCGCCGTGTCCTCGTTGACGCCCAGCCCGTGCTATATAATCCCCCTCGTACGTACCCGTTGCGCAGGTCGCCCTTGGCGGTGCGCACGGCCAGGTCCAGCACGGCGCCGGCGGCGGCGCGCGCGGCGTGCGGCGTGTGCGCGTCGGACCACGCCGTGTCCGAGTCCACGCCCAGCCCGCCGCACGCCAGGCGCACCAGCTGGCGCACGCCCGCGCCCGCCGCGCCCGCCGCGCCCGCCTCGCGCCCGCGCCCGCCGAACAGCGCCACGTGCGACTCCGTGTGCACCGACTGCACACACACATACATCTTAAACACCGACGTATCAAACACTAAACAAAATCAATGGACCTTAAATAGTGTCATGGTAATACATAAAGAATTCTTCCCTCTTGTCCAACGAACACGGACAGAGCAATCATGCGGGGTGTGTGAGGCGAGGGACGGAGGGGGGGCGTGCCCACACTCCCATACACATGTTGGGACACCCCAATTAGGGGGTGGCGCATTTTAATTATTTGAATTTTGAATATCGATTCAATTTTAAAACAGCGGTGGTGATTACGAACATAACGTTTATTTTGAGATTCAAGATGGCGGACGTAAGTTTTTGATGAAAATCAACATGGATATTGTTTTCGAGATTTTTGGGAGTAGTGATTACGATCATGACATTTATTGTGAGATCTCAAATGGCGGTCGCAACTTTTTAGTTAAAATCAATATAGGTATCATTTTCGAGGTTTTCAGGGACGGTGATAATTAATGTGACATTCATTTTAAGATCATGTGAGATTTATTTTAAGATCCAAGATGGTGGACGAAATAGACAAAATTTTATTAAATGTGTTTGACATTTTGTTTCATAAACACCGGTATTTTAAAATTCTGCATCGGTAGAAAAGTCGTTAAAAATACCAAGACAAATAGGGGCATGACATGGGATGCGGAACACTTAAACGAACAAGCTTAAGGTTCAATTGAAAACCACGAATTATGAAAGGCTGAGATCGATTGCGAAAATATAATTATAACCATCATAATAAGGAGCGCATATTCTCGCATGGCCTAGTTTCCTTATGAGCACATGGAATGGCTGAGTCAGTACCTGCAGCTCGTCGATGGTGGCCTTGCGCGGGCGCGTGCGCTCGGCGCGGTGTACGAGCCCGGTCTCGCACAGGCGCGCCCACACGGACTGCAGGCGCCCGCCGTGCTCGGGGTGCGTGGGCGCGTGCGCCCCGCAGGCGCAGCCGTGCTTCAGCATCAGCGCGTCGTACGCCAGCCCCGTGCCCGGCGTGCGCGCGCCCACCAGCGGCGAGCTCAGCGCGCGCGCCAGCGGCGCCGGCTCGCACGGCACATGGGGGCCCGGC
Organism: Protodeltote pygarga; assembly: GCA_936450705.2. Lineage (NCBI taxonomy): Eukaryota > Metazoa > Arthropoda > Insecta > Lepidoptera > Noctuidae > Protodeltote > Protodeltote pygarga. The sequence continues at coordinate 14,138,515 of OW388262.2, read as the reverse complement.
GCGCTGGGGGCGGGCGCGGGGGCGCCGGGGACGGGGGCCGTGCTGCCCGGCGCGCGCCGCGCCGTCAGGTCGATGACCTCGCCCTCCTCCTCGCGCAGCTGTGCGGCGGCGGCGTCGTGCGCACGAGTTAACACCTGCAGATTTGTTAACATTCATCATCGATGTTCCACCGACTGATAAATTAACTATTTTACAATTTAAATGCGATTCTCTGCAAACAGCATAAAGTCTTTACCGTTTTTCTTATCTGATCCCTGAGATAATGGTGCGCGGTGGGGGGCGTAAGGGCGGGGTCCCCGAGGGGCAAGGGAGCGGAGTGCGTGCGCCCCAGAGGACGTTTGGGCAGCCGCGCCGCCCCAAGACCCGACCAGCCCTCTGCTTCCGATACCGGCGGCAGAGATGATACCACCTAAACAATTTCACTGTTAGACGAACTTCACGCTTCATTTTGACTTTGTCCTTACCATTTAATTTTTTAATTCTAATAATTTTTCTTGCTTCTCATCAGTTTAAATGCTAGACAATGTCTGACCAAAGACTTTTGAAGAACCAGTCTGAGCTAGCTCTTTTCAGCAGATTTCACGTTTAATAAAAATCGGATAAAATTTTGGAGAAGGTTATAAAGGTCGTGGTAGTACATACCGGGGGGTGAGGGTGCGGCTGCGGGGGCTGCGGTGGTGGCGGGGGGTGTCGAGGGGGCGGCTGATGGGGACGCCCAAGACTGATGTTGGGCATCGACGGCGATGAGAATAACAGTTCCGCCGTGCGCCCGCAGCCCTCCTCCTCCTCGCGGATAGGAGCCGTAGCTCCTCCAGCCCCACCCGGGGGCGAGCCCCGCGGGGAACTGCCTTCGCAGTCTAAGGAGCAGACAAACACAGTTATAGAAGTTTATACTGACAGTAGCGGTGTGATAGTTTAGAAATAGTTGATTTGATTGCAATAACAATTTTTTTTTACATAATTTACTTTGCAATGTATTTAAAAAATATTTGAAATAGTTTAGTATGAAATAGCAAAAGTAAACATCCAAAGGCATCCAGAAGCAAGGTATCATTCGCGACTCACTGCGGTGCTTGACGCGCGTCTTGAAGGGGCGGCGCGCCAGGGGCGACGCGCGCCGCTCGATGACGCGCGCCTTCAGCCGCACCTTCAGCATGTTGGGCTCCGACGCTGCAAGGTTAGTTCACGCTCATGCCACGCACGGTTAAACAAACAACTACTGTCTACTGAACGATACGACGCAGGTAATATACTGGCCGACGTATTATTCTTTAGCGAATACACGGGTTTGAAATCTCAACACAAACATGTCGATTCTGAAATAACCACGTAAATTCAAGTAGTTATATCCTTTACTTATAATATAGAAAGAGAAATTCAACAATTAGGTGTGTTTAAATTGGTACTTCGAAATCGACATTAATGAAATGTATTGGATAGTTGGTTCTGGCCTCAACAGAAGTATAACATGTACACAACAACGGCGTGTTATATCACGGCACACGGATGCAGATCGCTGCGCACGCACCTGTCTTGCGCAGCGGGTAGTCGGGCGAGGGCTGCGGCGGCGCGGCGTTGAGCGCCAGCGGCAGCGGCGCCGCCAGCCGGTACGGGTGCGTGCCCGCCGCGCCCGGCGACGTGATGGACTCGCCCGACGACGACTTCACTATGCCCCTGTGGACGCACCCAGGGAGTTAACTTCCGATACTAATGCGACACTGTTACCGTTCAATTGCTGGACTGTCGCACTTACCAATTTCTATATGATGAACCAGGTACTGTTCCATTTGCGCTGGCTTGTTTCTTCTTTAAAAATTGCTGGAAGACAAATGAAGTGTAACTTTAGAAGGCAAACTCATGAAATTCTTATTACTTTTTATAATCAATAACCCGGAAGGAACCCAAAGAAACAAAACTACAGCATGCAGCAATGCTAAAATGATAAAACTGATGTTTGGGAATTACTATTTCTTAAAGACTGGCTATCTTAACAGATTGTCAGAAGTTCATTCATGATAAGAGTGTAAGTCACCTGTAGCTTCTGCTTGACCTCGGTGGAGGCGTTGGCGCTGTGTTCGTGCTTGTCCTTTTTGCGCAGCAGCTCGACGCGGTCTCTCTCGTGCCTCTCTCTCGCCTCCCGCGCCTCGAGCGCCTCGCGCGCCTCACGCCTAGCCGCCTCCTCCATGGCCTTCTGCTGTTCCCATAACTGGAACGTTAGTCATGCCGTTACCGTTGCTACACACACCCTCCACACAGAGGGTACTTTACTTACAAAACATTTATATTATAGTGTTGTCAATTTCAAGATAATCAGTCGAAATATTCATTGAAGCACGTCATTTAATTAATGATGAAGATCACTATCAGTTTTCGTGTAATTTGCGTATCATCATCATTTTAACAAACATTTTATCTGTAACGTTACTAATCCGTTTATAGACTGATCAACAACTTTTAATTAATTGTTATGGTAGTATCTAAATTTTTTATCAAAGTATTAACTACAGTCAGTCAAAAAGTCTACAATCGGTTTTTAGACCTTGTTTAACAACTACTGTTTATTGAACTCAGATATTATAAACTTGCGAAAAATGATTGCATTTTCTTGATTATCTTGAAGGAAAGTTTCCTCGTTGAGCAGTACTTCAAAGTAAGATTTATTTGAAATCGTTTACAACGATAGTCAATATAGCACGCTTTTAAGCAAGGACATTAACTTTGTAACACGTAAACAAACAGATCTAAGTATTATTGCAGACTACTATTATACTATATTACTCAAAGTAAACAAACATGCTCTTAATTTCAACCATTTGATAATCACAATACTTTCTCAATGATTCACGACCTCGTTGTGTCAATCTGGTAATTTGTACTAGCAGAAACATTTGCAAAATAATTCAGTGATGAGTAACGCGCGCGTCACGGATGCCTGTGCGACTACTAACGAAACATCATCAGATCATTGCGCACACTCCGCGGTGCAAAATACTGTTTATTTACATCGAAAAGCTTTCGTTGTCACTGAATTTTGGAACGTGTAATTTTTCAAGTTCTTATGCCATAATAAAACATCGACTGTTCAGTTACATATCGATCGTTTGGGTAATTAAATTGGTTCTCCAGATCGTTTAGTAATTTACTAAAATATATTTAGCAGTTTGTCTGAATACAAACAGCAGTATTTATAAAAAGACTTCAATGGTTTACATAAATCATTTAAAATTTAAATTGCCTGTTACCTTAGGCTCTTTATACTATGAACGATTAAGTCTTTATTTATATTTTTACAAGTCCAGGTGACATGCACTAAACGGTTATCACTTAGGATTAGGTAATCCTGTTATCGTAATAATCAAATGCTATTATCATTTAAAATTTTAAACAGTTTAATTTATTATTAAGAAGGTCGACCTATAATTATTAAAGCATTTAAAGTATGATGTTACTCATGCCTCCTAGTTCATATTTGAAGGTGACTAACATACTTAATTGCACGCCCACGCACAAATACTAGTCGGGACACTCATCATTACGATAAACTGTGCAACAGACTCTATTATAAAGTGTAGTTTTTACATCAAAACATATAAGCCTAGCCTATACCGTCCCACCGCTGAGCAAGAGATCTCTAGAAATCAAGATGAGCATGGGCGTAGTTATAGCTTTCACATGAGGGGTGTCCGAGGATCCAAAAATGTACCAAGATAAACTAGTTTTTGCCCGAGCTTCACACAGATAATTTCACAATATGCGGTGCGCGGGTAAAGGGTGCTAACTATTGCTCGTAGTTGCTTTTGCGTCTAATTCATCGATTTTTATTTTAGCCGTATGTTTGGAGAGACCCTCTAAACCCCTGAAGATGAGAAAAAAGATTCCTTCCGGTATTAAAATCGACTATTAAGCGCACATACAATTTAAACTAGATAATCGTTCCCCACAACTACACTCGCCGAGTCGTCACCTCCGGCCAGGCCATACTCGTGAGAAGGGAGTGGCAGAGTTGTGTGGCGGAGGTTAATGCAATTACACAACGTATGAATGATGTAATTACTAGCACTTGTGCAGCCCATTCAATGTCTATTAATATCAGGGTGCTGTGAGCCAGCTACATTCCAGCCAGAACTACACGCTTCATTCTAAAGATTTGTGTGAAATATTGGCGAGTGATCATCTTAATCAGCTATTACAATTATATTAGTATCTGTTGTGTTCATGTGATTCAGACCAATTAATATAAGTTGTTAGATGCCTTTATTTATCGGTAAATCACTGCATCATCCTATCTCCATTATCCCATTCTATATTCCAATACTGAATATTGCATTATCCAATTCCATTATCCGTATTTCACCAGTAAGAATTGGCGAGAGACAGAAATAAGTAAAATTGTCATTGAGTTTATATTTGATTTCCTCATCTTTTACCCTTCAATCTTTCCCTACCACCGCAATATTACTACCTTATTAGTGAATAATTGCCAAGGTATTGAACACTCCAATCACACACAAACCTATCTTCTCAATCATGATCATCATATTTAACTAATCAAATCAACCATTTGATCAATAACTCCGAAATAAAGCAATTACAGTCGATCACGATCCGGCGCGGGCGCCGTCGACTGTACCGGTCCGTCACGTGACCAGTACCACAGGTTCACCTAATATAATTGGTAAACATTTTAGAAACGTTTCGTTATATTATGTTTGATGGCTATTTATAAACATGAGGTAGTACGAGATCAATTAAATCCAAAACTACGTATGATTGCAAAAACTTGACATCCTGTCTTTAATGTTTTGTGTTTTTTCTTCGAAGTTTACAAGCAAGGAGTCTCTAAATCAAAATTATTTCAAAAGATATTGCTACACGATACCTTGGTCCATTTGAAGTACTGCTCGTGAAGGCAAATAATAAATATCGAAAAAAAAAGACTAAAATAAATTAAATCTATAATTAATTGGTTGATCGTATTTACCTGCAACATATTTACCTTCAAATGGTGCATCAGTTGTTGTTCGTGTTCTTGTGCAAGTTGCTGCCGTTGCTGCTGGAAGTGTTGCAACAGGATTTCTTGCTGCAACTGCTGCTGTTTCTTTAACTGCAACAGTCATCCGTTCAATTAGTACAGCTAGTTCCTTAAGATCTACTGCCGTGTTAGTACTGAACTGATGACACTCAATGACTCTATTTTCGGCGATATTGTATGTGTGGAGATTTAGAAATCAATGGAATTTTATTTTGAATATTTCCATCATCGTCGCTTATAGTTTCTAAAGGCAATAAAAATATAACGGTTACAATTTGATTGGAAAGTTTAACTCTTCTCACATTAGCTCACATTTCGTTGTTTACTAATTATAGCTTATCAAAATCAGGAATCATTAATCAATCATTTATTACATTTTTCTATTTGACGTATTTGTTATGAGTTCATTGTATTTACACCAACAGTTATTTTAATTTGATCACCCCGTACCTTACCACCAGCGAATGATATTAAAGTTTTAGAATTAGGCAAAACTTGTGAGTCGCGTTCAACAACATATATGTATATTAACTATATTAATAAAGGTTAAGTCACACTGAATATTATATCCAAATTATCGTCTCAATTTTGATATTTTTCTCAAAATTAAAATGTTCATGTAAGGTATGCCAAGTTGTATGGTTTTTTAGGGATCCCAAAGATGACGGGGATTTTTTGAGAGACCGAGAACGTGGCATTTTCTTATTTTCTTGACCTCTTTGCATGTTGTGAACAACTTTTATGTCTAATGTAAATCAGGAACATTTGCACAACGTCCTTTTCACACGTTGTGTGTGTTGCTTCTTATAATTCAGTGTTGTCCATCTTCACGTTAAAAAAAAACATGAAATTATGCGTCGTCTTTGAGATCCCTTACATTAATTTACCAATGTTTGAAATATGGCCACGTTTTAATTTGATGATGAAGAAATGACTCAGGCTGAAGAGAAAATTTAAAGCATGATTTGGATTTGAGCGAATATCTTTTGGACAAAATTTGGACATGTTCGTTGAATGCGACACATTGAAAACTGTTGACTGTACACAATTATTATTGTAATTTGAACTCACTTGCATCAGGAAACTACTCTCTAATGTCTGTTTCGCCCGCTCAGCTATATGGTTCTTTCTTGGGTTCTGATTCTGACAACGAGAGATGATATACATGTAGGAGATCAGTTGGCTACGACTGAGGGGGGGACTATAGCTCTCGGCAGAGCTCCAAACATGGACTAACAAACCGAAAGCGCGTCGCGTCATTTGACAGTTAATAACAATAAATCAAATCACATTTACGATACGACTGTGCAAAATAAGATTTATTTTTATAATTTCACAGGAATTTTAAATGTCAAATGACGGAACGAGAATTGGCTTATTGGTGCTTGTTTAGCACACATATCTCTACTCTAAACATCTAGCTAACATTCCCTTCACAGTGGAGTCTATAGGTAGGTTATTTTTCTGTCCATTGTGTGTATCTTGTACTATGCTTCCTTGTACTATCGGACGGAAGCGTTCGATTACAAAAAAATAAATCAAAAAGCCCACCGAGGTGCGCGTATTTCTGGCGACGCGCATTATTTTCGTTCGATGGGGAAAAATGGCGGGTGTTCGGAATGCGCGCTGCGAATAGATCGCACGAACGGATGTTATGCGCGGGCACGTGGGCGGGGCGAGAATACGTCGTGGTTCAGGGAGTCTGGGGCTTCGGCTCACAATGATGGACCACACCATGACCAGGAAGTGTCGACAGTACCTATGGGACATTTTTAATCGGATATCCAGGTGGGTTGTATGTAACAGATGTTTACATTTAAGTATTAGATCAAGAGATAAGAATAATTTTTAATTACTGAATGATTACGGTTTTCTTTCAAAACGTGTTAAAAAAATATTTAAATTTAAAAAATAGTAGATTAACGTCGCAAATTAATATATTATTCAACTTACGTTCGGTCGTTAACAAAATTTTAAATACTTTGTTTTTATACAATAAAGTAGAAATAATTAGAAGCAATTTACTAAATAATACCACACAAAAAGGGGCCGCTAACAATTTCGTATCTAAATATAATTGGTATAATACGCATATAATCAAAACATATGCAAACGCTGTACACATACATACAAACATATACGTGATATTAATAGTGCGCGCGCGCCGGTCCCGGTATAAATATCGCGTAAAAATAATATGTATGTGGCGAGCGTTCGCTATATTTTGGGAAAAGGTCACGGTAATCTGCGGGCTTCGCTCCTTCACCTGCATTTGCGAACAGTTTATATTTTATGCCTTTTATAACTGTTGCTGTTTCAGTGTGGTTTGGTTTTAAAATGTATTTCTTTACTCAATTGGAAATAATATGCTTCCAAATTTCCGATGTACCAACCGAAGACTAAGCTAATCCTAGCCAGTGATAAATTAATCGTCAATTTAGAACTAATTAGAAAATGATGACTGCCAATAACATTAGTAATTTGTAGACAAATTTGGGCATTTTCCACTATAGGTAGGTACTTCTGTGTAGCCCAGGTCCACAAACAAAATTAAAATACTATTAAAAACCTTTTTTACTCTGAAAGTATTCAGTTTCATCATATTTTTTTAATACCTTTATCTATCTCTTGTGAATTGGTATTTTTAAACCTTGATGATAGCGCAAACAAAGGGAAACAAAACAGATATATTTAGACCTTGTACAAATAAATATGTCAGCGCTATAACATACATCACACTAGAATAAAAATAGGTTTATATATGTATTGTCAACTATAAACCTATTTCTGTCAACTAAATATAAAACTACGTCTTCTTCATTTTCGATCTATATTTAAGTATTTGCATTGTTTACTTTATTCTATTTATGTCAGTATCATCAATTCTATGACTGCACATTACAATATTTTTAAGTATACGGTAACTTTTGGCGTAAAATAGAAGATTTTGACCTCTTCTGACAACACGTGCGGCCGGCCTTTATCATACTGAATTTGCTTATTGTGTCTCTAAAATGATCCGAAACCTATTTCATATCGTTTTTCAAATAACTTTAATAGGTGTTTTCTGTAGTAAATAATTTAATAATAATAATATATATATATAAATAATAATAATTTAATAACCTTTGAATTTTTCGATATTTAACTATTACATTTTAATCTATCGAGATATTACCATTGCTTTTGATATAAAACTTCAATAAAACCTAAGACACTTGCTTAGATATAGCTTCCGAGCTACCTGAACAAGTTAAACAATATTTTTGAAGAAAAGGAAATCTAATAAGTGATGATAAAAGACAAAATTATAAGATGCTTTGTTTGGACTCAGAGACAGGCAGAGGAAATAGGTTGCAGGTAAACAATACAATATATAAAGACAGTCTTGCAAACTAAACATCTGAAGAGAGGAGTCAAATATAAAGACAATTAAAATAATCAGCTTTATCTGCCCTAATGTGCACCCATTGGGGCAGATAAAGAATTAAAACAATAATAATGTAAGCTACGTTAAACTAATCTACTGTTACAGATTTTAAAATGAATGTTAAAGGGATTATACTGTAATAATCTGTGGGCCACCAGGGAAAGAAGTTGATCGGCATTTTGGATGACCCATAGTTAAGAGGATCGGGAATAATAAAAACTATCACGTTTAAAAAAAAGATAAAAACGACAAAGAGCTATCATGACTTAAAAAAATCAAGAACATAAATAGATGACAATTGTTTTAATCAATCCAACATAATGCTAACCTGCATGATCTGGTGGTGGAAGCTGGTGTCAGCGAGGGGCAGGCGAGGCGCGTGCGGGGGGGAGGGGGTGTGCTGCGGGGAGCCGTCCGCCCCACCACCGCTCTCGTGCGCCATCTCTGCTGCAAAGATAAACTACTGTTAGCAATAGTTACCATGATATTAGATCAATGGGACGATAGAGAGATGTCCTATCCTACTGATATTATAATATTTTTTACTCTTTCACGCATAAACCACTGAACGGATTTCAATGAAATTTTACAGTATTATTGTTTATACATCAGAAAAACACATAGGCAACAATTCATCAATATACCACGCGGGCGAAGCCGCGATCGGAAACTAGTACTCTATAAAACAAGAAGCAGCATAAAGTTTTTATTACGAAAATGGATTGTCACTGATTCATACAAACGTATGATAAGGAAAACATCAAAAATAATTCTACGATAATGTTTTCATAAATGAAAGAACTTACATTATGGAATATTAAATCATTCCTAAAAGCAACATCACGCAAAGAGTTTGATTAAAAAGCGAAAAAAATCTGCCCATAGTATATTAGTGTATTAGTCTATAAAATTGGTTGAAAATTGAAATTCGACCGTATTTTATTTCCATTTTTTTTTATTGATAACACTAAATCTCGCTAATCACTATAAAAAATAAATTAAAAAATCAATTCACAAACAAGAAAAATGAAGGTACTGAACTATTATATGTTTGCCTAGTTACATATAATATAGAAACAGAAATCTAGAATCAATACATAAGTATGCGATACTTAAGTATGGATTATAAATTAATCGCATTCCGATCGTTCTACAACACTAAAGAATCGAACAGAAGTGTCGTAACGCTGCGTGTGCGCCGAGAAAGCCACATCCGCCAACATTTCTTCCATAACTCCTTGCAAATTCCTTCTACATAAATATTCATTCTAATTCTAAGAATAAGCATTCCAAGATGTGGCGTAATTATGCCTATAGTGTTTATATTTTCTATTAGTTATTGTATGGTTAAGTTAAAACAGTCTAATAACAATTTCTTCTGATGATGATTGTGTCCACAACATTCACTGTTTAGTAATATGTACAAATCTTGGCACCTTTTTACACGAAAAGTATCGAAAAACAATCCAAAAACTAAAAAGAAAAATGGATTTAAAAGAATGTTTAAATGAAAATATAAACGCCCATACGATAGTCGTTATGATCTATCAAAATACCATAAACATCAATTTTGCAACCAAACCTAAAAAAAGCTTAAATTGAACAAGTAACTCCATAGCATGCTCCATAGTCAATAGCTGGGCATTGACCTCTTCCAAAAAACGGAGGTACCAGTCCACAGCCACAGCGCAACAAACTTAAATCAGACGGTCAGTTCATTTTAATTAACCTGCTTAATTAGCGGATCATTTCTAAACATTAGCAAGTCTATGGCTAATATTCCGTCATATTTGTTTACCGTGCAGATAACAAGTTATTTAGCATATGTAATTAATATGGCAAATTCCAACAAAAATACCACATGAAAACTACACACACTTTGCTAAACATGCCTTCCAAAGCATGGGGATGGACAAAATGAAATGCCATAAACGGCTCTACTTATAAAAACTTAATGGTGGAGATAATCACAGCGCTACAAGCTCTTAAACTAATTAGAAAACCGTTCGGAAACGTCGCGTCTATCTTAATAAACTACAAATGTTCAAAAACTAAATAAAAACGGGGTGCTTGAAATCTGAAACCGTTATAACAGCAGTCAAAATAACTTTGCAACACAGCACTAGTTAATAATACCTTTGCAACACAGTTGAACACTACTACACAACGCAAACTAAAATTATAACAGGTTACACGTCTGAACTCAGCCATTTGTGGACGACCTTATGCCTGTGACCTGATAACCTAGCCTGGTCGGAGCGGGGAGGGATGTACCGACTACCTAGTTTATACTATTTGATAAATATACTTTTATCGTAGTCGTAAAGTGCGGTTGACAGGACTTAACCCTCTCGTGGTGCAATAAGTTAGTGTTTCCAAAGTTCTGTGTTCTTGTTGCAATTAACAGATCTCTTGTTGTTTAGATCTAAGGCCCGGCAGTTGTTATTATGTTATTAATTTTCCACTGGAAATGTTATTCTTGCCTGTCATGTTTATAATTATGTTGTTTCCATTAACTTTTAATAATCAACTTCTTGTAGAATTCCGATATCGGTCTAAGTGACCCTGATTTTAATCTAAAGCAAACATACTTACGTATCCGAAGGGTCTTTTTTTAGATCCTTCTAACTTGTATGCGATATAATCTGTAGGGTTAGGTAATTTACTAAAGAGAAACAATCTTGATTTGTTTATGTGTTTAATCTTGAATTTTCTAATTTCTCGCTGCATATGTAATAATAACTTTCACTATAATAATATTAAACTAAAACTTGGGATCCTTTTTTAAGAATATTGCGCGCATGGAGGAATGTGAGATTTGGCATAGTTAAAGTTAAATTTAATTTCTTTGATACAGTTGACTTTCGACCACTAACTACTGGACCACTTGTTTCAAAAGACAAGTCAACCTTAACCTTAAGTTAAAAGTTAACCTTATTGTGCTACCATTCAACGAGGTATTTCAACGTAAAAGCAATTTACTAAGTAAAGTTCGTACTAGAAACCTCTGCATATACATATAGGTACATAGGTATTACAACCTAATTTGATTGACCTGTACTAACAGGACTGCATGGTGCAGTTCATAAACGATGTTTTCGAATCCCGACGCGGCCTGCTACACCCGTAATGTAATGTAGGTCGCCGGGGGATTGCGGCGAAGCCTGCGGGAGGCCGTGCCGAGGGTTGAGGAGGTGGGGGAGGCGGTGAGAGGTACGACAGTTATTTTTAGCTCTGGATATATTTAGAAAAGCTGCCCGGGACCGAGGACTTTTGCTTTGGATTCAAACGCGGGACCCGTGAAGGTCACAATTGCCTTAATTAGTAGCTCAGCAAGATGGACGTGAAAGGTTAACTTTATATTTAGAAGCACCTTGAACACAATTTGTTTTTATTGGAAGATTATTGATTCACAACAATATTTTGATAATACTTTTCGATTTAATTTATAACGGTAAGGATTTTGAGTTCCGGGATAATAAAGGTACAAAATCTAAGGTCAGCATTAAAAAAATACGCAAAATACAATCGTAAATCATATTGTTATGATGTAAATTGTAAAAAAACTCAAATTTATTATTCAAGTAAGGTAACATTAAAAATGAGAATTATTCATTAGAAGCTACACATTTATAGGTATCAGATTTGTTTTTGTGCCCACCTATGGTAGGTACTTCAGTAAAGACTTCCAAAAAACCATTGGTTTATTAAAGGTCGAAAAATTTGACTCAGGAAATCCATTGTTTCGTTTTTACGATGCAAAATATCTTGCATAGGGTTAAAGCCTGATTGTTGAGCTTCTAAAAATATTCAAAATAGTATTGCGGACTTATAAGGACTCAAGAATAGATAGAATAATAAATTAAACGACTTAACTTAACAGCACTGATAGCCTAGTGGTACGACCGTCGACTGACAAGTCAGAGGTCTCGAGTTCGATCCCAAGGCGCGCACCTCTGACTTTTCGTAAGTTATGTGCGTATTATAAATTAATTATCAGTTGCTAAAACGGTGAAGGAAAACATCGTGATGAAACCAGCACACCTGAGAAATTTTTCAATGGTGTGTAAAGCCATGTCAGAGGCCTACGGGCGGTTTAAACTCTGACACTAGGTTGTTGATCAACCATACGATAAGAAGAAGAAGAACGACTTAACCTATCTCTCCATCAATTTATCCAACTTATTTGCATACATCTTATAATAGCTTGAATAATAAGGATCCTCCTCTTTTCTCCTATTAACGACATAATAAATATAACAGCTCTCCAATTAATATAAAAATCTAAATCAAGATCTGGATACAAGTCGCATCTATTCTTGATTGCTTCACCTGTCACCCCTTAACCCTATTGCCATAATTAGGTTTCATCTATAATGGCCTAATTAAATCAGTCAGATCTCTTAATTATTCAGAATCGTTCCACATACAGACGCGATGAAGGCAAGACAGAAATAAGTGGCTTAAGCAGACTAAATGTGGGATCATGATACGTTCATTATAATAGACTGTTAGTGACACATAGAAATAATTGATGTCTGTAATTAATTTAAGAATATTGCAAAAAATTTAGTTTTACTGTAATGCAATATTATTTATTGTAATTAATTAATAGACATGGATGTTTCTTTGATAATTTTAATAAAAAATTAAGCGTATCCATATCCTCCACTCAAAGTTAAGAATGGAAACAATTATGTTGATTATAATTATTATGATAACAAAAACTACATCCCTACTACTACCTTTCGAAAGTACTTTTACATTGTAAATCTCTGAGAATAAAGTTATTGATAAGAAAATGTTGACGTTTTTCAAATACCTAATGACCAAAACTTATTTTAAACAAAGTTAAACAAAAGTTTTTTTTAACAAAGTTTTAAATGTACCAGGATAAAATGTTGGACTATCAAAATTAATCTTAAATGCAAATTTCTGTACCCGTGCTTCTTACAGTTGAGGGGTACCCTCGTGAGGAGACAACCCTGTCTGGTTAAGGGTATATTTCTACCATTTTAGTGTTTTGTCATCAGAAATTAACAATCATGCAAAATCTCAAAGTCGTGAAGTTCAGAGGATTTTTTTGTCACGTAAACACTCGCCGCACACATGCCACAAGTAAAGTTAGAAATTTTAGATAATATAATATTGTACATGCGATTATTCACACTAATATAATAAATGCGAAAATATATTTGATACGTAAAACGACACAAAGTTGAAGTTAATTTCAAGGGCCCGGTAAACTCGTAGCGCGCTACGAACAGTTCTACGGGAGTTGTTAGCGTACTACGAGCGCGGAGCGGGACGCTACGCTCGTAGCACTGTCTACTACGTCTGGCTACGGCTAGGCTAGCGTAATGTTTACTTTTTAACCCTCGCGGCGCTCTACTCCGATTATTATTTATTTTGTACATACTTTATTTGCTGATGTAATATTACTTAATTTACATATTATTTTCCTTAATTTTGAAGACTATTGCAATTTATCTTTAAAACTATGATGTTGTTTCTAACTTTAAGATCATGGTATAAGTATTTTTTTTTTCATTCTAAGCTGTAATATTTTCAGACTATAATTATAATATATTAAATTTATATTCACAAGAGTTAACATTAAAATATTAACGGTTTATTTATTATTAGTAGTAGTTAAGGATTATTGTCTGACAGCCATTATATTATTAAGTTCCACGATTAAATACGAATATAAAGGAAGATGTAAATAACACAATAATGTCACAAAGCAATTCTCAAAATTCATAATTATACTGATACATGGAAATATACATTTCGCTCGTCGCACCGAAAAATAAAATAATGTACGTCCTCCAAAAATATACCCACTGAGGTTGTTCAACTGCGCGCAGTTTTTGAATCATATTATTTAGACGCATAATTTTTTGTTAAATTATTAAGTTTGTTTTTAGTGCTTTAACACAATTATATGTCGTTAGCTACCTACAGCTACGGGTTCTCGTTATGTGTAAGGTCGAGTATATCCGGCTCGTGGGCAGATCGCGACATCGGCCAGACCTTCAATAAGCCATTTAAAAATTATAGAGGTTCATATTAGCAGAAGTACAACAAAGCTAGATCAACAAAGCCGGCCGCCCGCGCCGCCCGCGCACCGCTCCCCGATTTTATATTTAGAACAGCCGGCAACGCGCCGCGCGACAAGTGAAGGACGCGCCCCGCCCGCGCCTCTATGCCTCCGTCCTGCTTGCACTCGCACAACACAATGTGAGAGGAAGCAAGAACAAGCACAATACACGGCAAAATTATTGAGTTTTAAAAATAGAACATACACGCGAGCTACGAAACGTGTCATATTCGAATTATTTGATAAATTCGCGGAAATCAGTTTGTTGTGGTGCCACGCGACTCTGTCTGTGCTGCAATGCAACACTACAATGTACATAATGCTAGGCTATTGCTCTGTCATTATGTAATTATTGTTTTCGTACACTTTAAATGTACTTTTTGTGACCTAATAATGCATTTTTGTTGTGCATTAACTCTTAATAATCACTTAAAGGAATAACAAAAATATGTTGCAATCTAGCAATTAGTTTTCAAGCTAAAACAATAACATACCTATATTGTTTTAGCTAAGAATAAGGAAAATTGCGTTAAAAATTAATTTGAAATAAAGTCCGTCTTTAATATTTATGTTTAATTAAGAATGCTAAATTATGTTGTTCGCGTCTATGACTTGCACAACTTGTACAAATTGACCCATCGCAACTGTGACTACTATTGACTATAATAAGCGATTAATAGAATTCCTTGATACTCATTCATTCGTATAATTTGTACTTTCTGAAGTCCATTTGTTGTTTAGTCTATTGTATTTCACAGTAGGTCAAAGACCACCTTTCTCTCTTTCGAATAGATATGGGGACTAGTCCTATAAAAAGGGCTAGTCTCGGAGTTTTTATCTCTGACTACCGTGATGTCATTTTTAGTATTTTTTAGTGCTTTCTTCCGGCCTTCTTGAGATGCACCGTATAAGGAGCCTTAGTCTTTACCTTAACGTATTTTTTCTTTCAAAAACTTATAATATTGAAATAAAAACGCACGATTTTTTTATAAAAGCAATAAGTATTCAATAATTTAATTAAAGAAATTACAAACAATATTTTTTTAAATTATCGACCTCCAGTATTTTGACGCACAGCTTGGAGCCGGCTTAATGCAAAGTTTTTGTTGTATTATTAATGGTACAAAAAACCTCGTCGTTTGCCACGTGAGGTACCCGTATAAAGTGGTGTTTTTTCGGCTCTCGAACACGTGAATTGTTCGTCAGGTGCGGACGAGTCCGCTGTTATGTTGAATGTTAGTGGAACGTTTTTGACATAGTAGTTGGAGGTTAAGTATTTAGTTATGGTTAATATTAGATTGTTGGACGAGATTTGCGATTTGAGATTACCTTGAATAGAGTTCAAGTCGTGGGTACGCATATGAGTATTTAGGGGTGCTAAATCAGCCGAACAGAACTCTAATAAATATTTTAATTTTCTTTAGCATCTACTAGAATAACCAAGCTTTATATTGGAATGTTTATATTAAACGTGTATGCGAAATGTTGACCGTTGAAGGGTTCCTTTATCTGGAGCTAATTGAATGTCGATTCGGGTCATGTTTCTAATAAAAAAGCATTGTAATTGGAACCGAACCAATGTGTAAAACTTCAACTCCTTAGCATAAAAGGAAGTGATTCTTATTTCAGATTCAGATTAGATTGCAAGATTTGGCCAAAACAATTAAACATACTAACATTATACATTGTAATATAAATAAAAGCTTGTTAAAATGTCTGTTCCTTCGATTCCTAACAAAAACAATATTACGACGCACATCACCTCGTCAATACCACATCCATTCATCCTAACTCCTAAACAGACCGCGCCAACAAAAATAGCTCTCCATAAAAGCCAAGTGTTCACCCGTTCCACATTCAGAAGCGAACTGAATCTATTTCTGTACGTGTAAACAGTTCGTTTCAGTATTCGTAAGCGCAGGCGCAGCGTCCGTTGCTATTTTCAAACGGCTAAATGCAGCAGCCACCGGAAAGATTAGAAATGGATTTTCGTATGGTGTCTTTATTGATGTTCGTTTTAGATTTTATGTTTGAAGCTGGTGTTTAAATATGACAAGTGTTGAGTATTATGGTTTCTGGAAACTGTTATATATCGTTGTTTTGTAGGAATGAGGGTAGGACTAGATATCTATGTGAAAATAAGGAATTGCCATTTCAATTGGGTGGATGGTTCTTTACTTTTCGGTACCCAATTTGGTGCGTTATAATGTAGAGTCGGTCGGGATTTTCCGTCAAGAAATTCTGAATGCGAGCCCAGAGTAAGGATTTGAATTTATTATTGGCAAACTCGGCCATGTCAGAGACCTATAAACGAAGATGTCTAACTCTGGTAACACTTTTAAGCACTAAACAAGACTTAATTATATGTTTTTAAATAATTAACAGACTAGTAATGATAGACTATGCGGATTAAACGAAATTTTACCACTTTACCACTCATACTTAAAAAGATTTTAGTACTACAATGCTGGGATTATTTAATTTTAAATTTTTTAGGGTCGTTGCTCACACTGTAGCTCACACTGTATTTTTCTGTTTTTTGGGCCCAGTTATAATGCAATATGTGGTGTTATGTTCTAACTAATTCTATTCTATATTCAAACTGGGTCAAATCAATAAAACTACTTTAAAATTTCCCGCCTTAGTGTACGCAACCCACTTATATGCTTTTTATTAACCAATGGGAATGTACAATATCTCATGGTTGGTTTTCCCTTTTTTAAACCACTCCTGTGAAAGCGTCCCATAAAGCTAACAAAGCAAAAAAAATCAAGTCGATCAAGCCGTTCTAGAGTTTTAGCAATATTTACTAAAAAGAATAGTATTTTTATATAACAAGATATGAACACAAATGGCATTTGATAATAATAAAGAAGAAAGGCACTTGGTCTTTGCATAAGTATACTTATTATTTGTTATAGAGGTGCCTACTCAGAAATACTCAGAATACAATATTCCAACGCGCGTCCTCGATCCAGGGATCGTCTCTTCTCTCTCGCAAGCATTATCTTTATGCCTCTTTTATATCTTTCGCGTTTCATTTCTTTAGGAATGGCTACGTTATTACAACGCCTTTTAAAATATCTTCGATATGGTGTAAGTGCTGAGAAAACACAGGCTAAAAATATCGGAATGTAAAAATAACGTCACAAGTGAAACGTTTCGGGACGCGAGTACTCACGGGAGCGCGGTGCGTGCGCGCACGACGCGTTTCATTGATCTTGGAACGTTCCGAGGTGTTATGGTGGAGTTAAAGAGTTTAATGATGTGCTAAAATGTGTTTGTGTGTTGAATGAATTCACACAATAGGAAAATGTGCTATAGAAAATGAAAGAATTTTTTTTTCTCTGTCACAACATAGGCGCCATTTAACTACATCTAAGTATGGATAAGAGAAATAAATATTTTAATTATAATTAATACTAGTAAGAACTGGTTACAACAGTAATTATCTATAATTATCTTAATTTTAAAACCATACCAACTTCACATCTACTTTTACTTTCATTAAATAATTCTCAGAAATAAACCAAGTTAACCCTAGAATTACAATCGATTCCTACGTTTAACAGAAACTCATTCCAGTAAGGGTTAATTAAGCATTTAAGTTGGGGTTAAGTATAAAATATGCAAGCGTTGTGGTTCGCGCGTGCTGAACTAAACCTTGGAAAGTAAAAATAGAAAACTATTGTCGATCGTTTCTTCGGAACTTGAATTATCGAGATTCAAAGAAGTCTTAGTATAAAACTTGGTTATTTGATTCAAGGTTTGTTTACTTTAAGGCTTTATAATACTAGCTTCTGCATGCAATAATTTAGAATTTGAAGTAATTTAAAATGCATCAAGATTCGAAAGACACGTGGCGCCATCTATTATTATAAAAACGTTATTGTTGTTTTACACTTGTACTTAAGACAGCAGCGGTTAGTCTCACAATAAGATCACGTATATTCTAATACTGCATCTACCCGCTTTGTGAACGCGTTTAAGTCTGACTTCTATTACAACGCGAAGTAAGAATACACATTACAATCATACGACTGCGCGTGCGAGATGCAAATTTTGTACCCAATTCAATTCAATAGGTTGATGAATAAAGAAATCAAATTGCGAGTTGGACTCTGAAAGGATACACGTCCTGTGACAAACAGACAGATGCTTAGATAGATAGACGGACTTAGGTAGTCTCAGTAATAGGACGTTTGTTACATTAAGCAAGACCAGCTCTTGGGTACCTATGATACTCTAAAAACACCATAAGAAAATTCCAAAGGATCGTTGCAAAGCAAGCGAATCTAAAGAGCAATATGGATTACTTTTTAAAAAAGAAGCTGTCCCCAAAATTTGATGTAATAATAAAAAGTCTAATCTAGACAGATTGATTAATAGATTTGCTCTTGAATTCACTTGTGATCACCTCAATGCAAGGACTTGATCAAACTCACGACAAAAACATTTTTGATGTTTACTAAATAGATCATCATCACTGAATATCTATGCAGCTTCTTCCAGCTTCCTTGACTTCCTTATACGTCTCGACTTTTACTTTTTCTTTGATTTGCGCTACTTGTCTTACTACCTCTTCCTCACCTTGCATCGACTTTTCCTTCTAAAATGTTATTAATTAAAGCGCCGTGAAGTATAAGGTCTTTGTCTTCTAAAAGAAAGCTAAATAGACAAAGGATCTATTTCAATAACTCCTTTTGAAATATCTGTCGTAATTTCTTAATTGCTTCGTTAGTTCAGCGAAGCAAATAAGTAGGTATTATCCCTCACTGCACTGATCTAATAGAAAAGATTTCTTATCTTTTCATAACCTGTAGAAATGTAGAAATTATTTTTATTTAATAATTAGGAATAACTGTTGACTTTTATTAATTCTATTATTTTCAAAAAGAACAAAAGAATAAGGAAATATTTTTAAGAGAGCTAATGGAGAGTTTGTTTTGCCGTTTATTTTCTTTTCTAGGCACTAGGAAACGGTATTATGAATCTTAATATGTATAATTAATTTCAACTAAACAATTCAATAGTATTGGCTAAATAATATTTAAAATAAGTTTTACTTAAAATTATTTCTCCATTGTATTTATGTAGCAATCACGGAAGTAAATAAATAATTGATTATGTAATCAGTACCTACGTATATTAACAAAACAAAGACGTGATAGTTTGGTTGTGACCGTTGGACTATGATATTAACCAAAGGTTAATATTTAAGACACCTCTAACTTCGAAATTAAATTTATGCATTAATAATAAAAGAAAATTTTGGGTGTTTATCCGCACTGGGCCATACGGAGTAAAGTACTAACTTTAGATTGCACAGGAGAAGGTCTAAAAAGAGCCACATCACTATCACAATGCAACAAATATTCCGAACACACGCAGAACATGTTATGACGTCACGAGCTTTACGTACTTATAGAAAAAGACGAAACGAAATAGTGAGTTTATTAACTATTATATATAAGTAGTATATTATTAGTTTTAATGAGAAATAGACAAATTTAGTCAATTAACATATTTAAAAAAAGCTTTACATCCTCTAATTGCCACTAATGATCTTAAGCCGGTTTAAAGATAAGATCACATTATTATATATACACATAATTATTACAGTTATAGTTAAATTTTCATGTTAAAATGTACCTACACCAAAATATAATTAGAAATAACTACCTAACCTAACTGGTTTTAAGAGGTTTCAAGGGAAAAACTATCAATAAGTTATAATGAGTTTATTTTTGCATATTCAAATAAGAATCGTAAAAGTAGGTGATATGAATATATAAAAGAGGTATGTATTAACAGATATAAAACAGCAGGCATTAATATTCAAACTTAAAGAAACTATAATATCTCTGAACACAATAAATGTAGACAATAACGACACTAACTTTTGACTACATCATAATGAAGACGTAGTTCTTACAAAAGAAACTATACTATTTAAATACACTGGCCGCCAAAACAAAGTAGTACACTTTTAAAATTGCAATAACTTTAAAAGTACACAAGATATATTTTCGAAATAAAAAGGATTAGAAAAAGAATTCTTTTTTTTATTTATAAAGTTCATAGTTGATAAAAAAAAATTAAGGAATGGCTAAAAAAAACTTTACAAAACAAAAACACTCCTTTTCAAATTGCTCTCTTACTTTTAACTTTTTGTTTTGTGATTTTTTTTTACATTTATTTCTTGATCTATGAATTTGGATTCAAAAGCCTAGGTAACTACAGCACTTAAACTTTATTTCTCATGCCTCTTTGACCTTAAGGATGTGCAAAAATCATGAAACTTTTCTAAAACTAGGCATCAGTATGTCGGAGTGTAAAAATGGTGGGTGTAACGTTAAAAACGGTCCGAGAGGTAAAGGAAAGGTTCGAAGAAACTGAAAACCATCTGAAAAGATCTTGTAATGGCAGACGCAGGTACACTAGTACTCGAGAAAACCGCTATATTGTTTCCACTGTGTTGAGAAATCGCCACCTCAATGCAGTTAAAGTTCGGCAACAGGTTCTTCAGACGCGAAGAGACTACATCAGTGATAGTGTAGTGAGAAGAAGACTTGCTAAAGCAAACCTGAAACCCAAAAGGCCAGCAGGTGGCCCCAAACTCCACAGGGGGCATCGAGTAGCAAGACTACACTAGGGACGTAAAACATACAGGGGTGTGACTAAGAAAAGGCAAGATTTTTGTTCACTGATGAGTCTTAATTCACACTATTCACTTCAATTAAAGGTGAAGAGTCTACAGGTGACCTGGTGAGCAATACATTTAAGCCTTCTTTACAGAAAGAGCCCAATACGATGAAAGCTCTGTACACGTATGGGCTGACAACTTTTCAGATGGTCGCACAGAGTTAGTGGCTATAGATAATGGCACCATGACTGGAGAGAGATATGCTCAAGAGGTCCTTAAATGAGTATGTAGTAGTATTTAATAAAAATGGTTGATGGATCGATGCTGATGCAGGATAAAGCCCCGCCACACATCGCTCGGATCGTACAAGACATGCACATATGAGGTTGTTATCAGCTGTATGACTTGGCCATTAAGAAGTCCTGATCTCAACCCGATGGAGCATACCTAAGAGGAACTCAGGAGGATAGTCAAAAGCAGCAAGCCACCTCTTATCACCCTCAGGACCCTAAAACAAGCCCTATTGGAAAAATGGGAGAATATTCTCCAATATCACCTCCAAAACCTAGTATTCAGAATGTCAAACCGGCTTGAAGCTGACACCAGAGCCCGAAGAGGCAATATCATGTATTAAAATGTAAATAAGGTGTAAAACATACTTATAAATGTTGTTTAAGTTTTTTGCCAGTAAGTAAACAATTGCTATATTTTTGGTTTTTTTCTTTTTTTAAGATAATAACGTTATTAATGTATATAATGTAATGTAACTATAGCTTCAAAGAAAGCTGATAAAATTTGCTATAAAACGTTCTATTATTTTAATACTCTAACTTCTATAGTTTAGGAGAAATTGCAATTTTAAAAGTGTACTACTTAGTTTTGGCGGCCAGTGTATAATACACAATAACGATCTTTTTTTCTTTTTGTCATTACATAAAAGAGCCACATGTTCAAACACCAGCAAATTAAATTCGTGATCTTTTTACGTAAAAACAGATTAAAACTCATTTGACACGTGTAAAAAAATAGGCTATGTAGCCATATGCAGGCAATAATTCATGCCTTTTAACGCAGATACTGTGGAATGAATCAGAGATCTATTTAAAGCTGAATTATAATTAGTACTCCATACAAAGGCTACTAGTAGGAATCTTATTGAGTCATATGTGAATGTCTTTGTTTGGGTTCAACTTGCCGTTCAACTTGAAATGTTACGAAACACGTGAGAAAGGAAATACCAAGAGTAAGAAGCTGAGAAAAAGTTTATAATTATAATCAACGGATTGGTTTCGTTACCTTAATATGTAGATGATTGAAGCAAAGATAATATCCAAACATATATTATTCAACTTGCACTACGCGTAAAGTTCACTAAAATCGTAACACATTTCAAACGAGTCACGCTCATTCGCAACCCCAGCGTAAACAACCCTGACACACTTCACTTGTTCAACCCTTCACTTGTCACTGAACAAGTTCATTTTTTTGTTAACCTGTCGAGACCTGTCCCCCATGCTGACACAAATAGACTAGTAAATCTCCCCCGCTTGCTCTATAAACAGATGGGCGCATTCCGTCCTGGACTATTTTTAGTTGTACTAATTCGGGAATCACTGACTCTTGGCGAGTTTTTTTTAACATAAAGCTTTTATAAATATTAGATCTTCAAAGCTGATCTATAAAAATATTTAAAGCATTTGGGTTAAAATAGAAGAACATAGGTTGTAGTTAGTTTTAGATTATTTGATTGAAATCTGAATTTCAATATAAATGCAATATAACAGATTTGACCAATTTTTTACTATTTCAAATACCAGATCATCGAATATCTATAAAACCTTCTGTTCAAACTTAATCACACAACAATCCATGCACACATCATTTATTCATATTTCTCACCTTTACAGCATGTCCTTAACAGCCAAACATACCATAATATGTATACAATAATTTTAATTTTAGCACATGAGTCATTCCTAAGAAACATTAAGTTACGGCTCATCATGCAGACAATCAAATGCCTTACTAAAGTCGGTACTGAGAAACCGGATTGCTACCAAAAATAATTCTGTGTAAAACTCTCCAGCCATGAGGGATGAAGAGGGGAGAGTCCATGGTTATTTTGGACCAACAAAGAGTGGAACAAGTTAACTCGCAGTTGTGCGTTTATTTCTAGACATGGTTATACAAGGAGCTATTCTTGGACCAGTGTTGTGAACAATAATCTCAAAGTTTTTGTATTTCTTTGGCTTCGTCGATTGTCATGTTAATTTTTGTATAATTTGTTGACGTTGTTTGAATTGTCCAGTGCACGTAACCTTGGGTGAACTCATTTATATTTTTGCAAAATGATTACGTTTTAACTTTTAAAGTCGCGTTTCTCGTTTATATTATTATATTTTAACATAAAATTTAAACTTTTAAAGCAATAATAAGAACACGTGGTGGCAAGTCTACAGTAAAAACCATAACGACTCTACATCTACCATTGGTTGGGTAGTCTCCATTGAGCATGGCCGATGTGACCTAACTTGATATTACTTAAGTATGGGAATTAAATAGGACCTTCCAAGGAGGAAACGGATAACGTTATGTTTATGCGTAGATGGAAGTAGGTGACCTTAACCTAAACTAAAAAAACCTGATCAAATACAGTAGATCGTGTTATTTCAAAAAGCGTTCGCACACCTATATTTATACGATAATCTACATAGATATATATTTAAATACTTCCAGCCCGCTTGCGTGGACAATTTTCAATTATCCAGTACGAAAATGTACAATGTTTTCATTGGGTATACTATACACGGTCACTCGTACAAAGGTGATGCAGTGACTGGTATATTCGAAGTTTCTTATAGAGTC
The DNA here is from genome assembly GCA_936450705.2 of Protodeltote pygarga. NCBI lineage: Eukaryota > Metazoa > Arthropoda > Insecta > Lepidoptera > Noctuidae > Protodeltote > Protodeltote pygarga. Next base: position 14,114,439 of record OW388262.2, on the reverse strand, counting down.
TGTATAAAATGTTTTATATTTTATAGTATTTATAAAATGACAAATATTTTTACCTCTTAACCATAAATTTGTCCACATGCAATTGAGGGAGTCATTAATCCACAGTTAGCTACCTCTATCGTCTTAAGGCACGCTCGCAAAACAATTATGCTTTTCTAGTTGGTTAACTTATTAGGTAATTGGACGTTAGCACGTAAGAATACCAAAGTAAGCCATAAATTAAAGTTAGTTTTAAAGAAATTATTTCTGAGAAATTAAATACAGCAACGCTTCATCGATAGAAGCAGAACCTAGCTATATCTCAAGTGAATAAAAACTTTTTGGATAGAAAAAAAAATCATAGAAATTATGCTCCATTTTTTAACTTACCTACTAGATATATAGAGCTAACCGTAGACTATGAAATAAGCCCTAAGTCTTGTAAAATCTTTAATCCGAGAAAAAGAAAAAGATGGACATGCAAAGAATTATACTTTAGATGCAAGATTAATAATGATAAACTGCTGATAGATATGTGCACATCTGTAGACGTTAAGCCTTATTTTAAATTAAACTTAACACTCCTGACTCACCAATTAAATTCACTATTGTCTTGTCCGTGACTATGACAAATTTCATTGAAATCGGTCCAGTAGTTGTGGCATTAACCCTTTGAACGCCACGCCGGTCATTGGTGACCGGCAAACAATAAAAATTGCATTGTGTCTGCGGCGTGGCAGTCAAAGTATTAAGCAGAAAAAAAACATACACTTCCAGATTATAGGTACAGTATGGATTCACATCGTGGAAAGGTTATCGCGATTGAATTATAAAACAAAATAAAAGCTATCGTTTTTATACAAGTATAACCTATATATAAAGCTGCACGACTTCGGCGCGTGATTGAAACCAGGCTATAAATAGCCGGCGAGTTATAGTCGACTATCGACGGAGTGCGCGGGCGAGCCAAACAAACAATCAAATGCTTTTGATTCAAAATTGATGCTGTGTTGCGTATGGAAGGACAAAATGATTCGAAATAAATATGTTTATGTATAAATTTGATGGTAGCTATATAAAAGAAAGTTAAAATTCAGGTTTTTAATTAACTAAACGAATAACTAAAAGATCAAGCTAAAATACTAGTCATTTGATAACCAAATTTTGTTTTATACGACCATTAGCATTAAAGAACATGCGTTGATTTTATAATTAATTGTATAAATGGGACAACATAGGTGTAAACATAATTTATTTTACATATCATTGTTGTAAACAACCCACGCACAACTTTTAATCCAAAATTTTTATTGAAGAAATACAACTTAAACCAATGTTAAGCTCAAACCTAATATGATTAACATTGCTTTATAAATAATTGTTGTTTTGCAATATTTTTGTTTAAAACATGTGCACACAACTTAGGACAGGTAAAAAAAAAATGAAGTAGGTATATAAATATACACAACAATGTGTTTTATCAATGAGTTTGCCATACGCAATAACCTACAAGTTACAACGCAATGCATAAATGAATAAAAAATTGCTTCAATGAAATAAACAATAGGGAAAAAAAGTCAATCTAATAAACTAATAATAGAGGACAATGGTTATAAACATGCGCATTAAAGAGTTTTTATGTACACACCACTCATTACAAAATTTGCGAAATTGATACTCATTATTACCTAGCCTACTGGTTATTATATACAATAGTACCAATTTAGTTACATACGTCGACCATATTACATAATGTATAAAACTAGCTTCGCCTGAGACATGACCTGCATAAATTTCAGGTTTTTCAACACTTATTTTACACGCTTTGTGGTGGAATTTCCAAAAAATTCTTCCTTAGTGCACCTCTTCAAATTGCAAGTCTCTCCGGCTTAGACTGTGCGTTGTCTGTCAATCAGTGTATATAAAACATAGAGAAGTAACTACAAAGAAAGAGTCTAGAAAGGGAATTGATAGCAAAGACAGTCAATATTTCGGACAATCTCTAGATTAGACTAACAGAAATCTCATAAAAATCAAAGCGCTACCAATTTCGCGAAACTAATGACACTTTAGTAAAGTACCTACTTATATAAGTTCTGTACGGGAAGCATTAATAATGCACATTTGTGAATATTTAACTACTCCACGTGGACTTTGCTGGCGGCGGCCATTGACTCAGTGGATGCACTAAATATGAGTTTGGGAAGATTTATAGTACACATAATATTATGCTTAAATTTCTGTTTGGCAGTTTGTGCCAAATCATTTCTTAGAAACTTAAGGTTATGGGAGCTTCTAAGAAAATATATGTAGAAATTAACATACAGCAAAAGTGTTGTTACGAAGTTTAGGAATAATAAGGCTAGGAACCCTCCTATCACCCGAACATGATGATTAACGTACAGCACCGTTGTTCATTCTCTATATAAAAACTAAATCAACATGGTCCGTTCGTTTAGGAGCTACGATGTCACAGACAGACACATAGACATACAAACACGTCAAACTTATAACAACCCTCTTTTTTGCATTGGGAGTTAAAAATCAATATACTATGAAGAAAAGCTATTGAGCAACATTTGGACACAAAAGTATTTCTTATCGGTTCCGATTATTATTTCGTAATTAGTCCAAATCAATAAATTGGTGACGCATTCTAAATTTAAATTCAAAAGTAAAGATGAAAACGCGTGATCAGGTTGCGTGTATGCATTACAATTTGCGCAGCTAACGATGCGGTCAAATTGTCCGTACGCGTGTTACTGTGAACCACTAACAATAACAACAGGTTTTCCTGTTTGTAAATTATTAAGAGTGTTGTTATTGCCATTCAAAAGTCACTTAAGGTCGAGTCTAACTTCTTATAAAGTCAAATATAACCATAGGACAAAAAAAAATCGATAAGATGTTAAATAAATGACTGGGGTTATTCGCTCGTTCCCCTTGTTCACGAGCTCCCGTCATCCCCTAATTGATATAAAAGCTGCCTTTGATTAAGCCTTGAAACATTTTTTTGTGATTTAGATCATTTAACATACCTACATGATCATGATCTCAAAATTAATCGCTCAAAATTTATTTCACTTCATTAGTAGGTACCTAGGTAGGTTATAAGGATATAGTAAAATAGTAATAAAATAGTTTCATAATTATTCCGGTTATAACTATCTTACTGCGACATAAAATATATATTATGATCTTAAAATAACTATATATATAAATAGCTGGTTCAACATTCAAGTTTCTTAGACCTCTCATGTAGAGCTGAATAAATATTATAAATAAGAACTAGTGTTCTCGCCACAAGGAAGTAAACATGTTTACGTGCTTGACTATTTCTGTAGAAATATAAAAATAGAATCACAAATATAGACATTACTTGCAATATAACAAACAATCCAACTGGTAATAATATCGACAGAAAAAAAACTACTATTTCTGAAACCGGAACGAATGGAAAATATAAAAATAATTTGAACTTTCGAAGGCAAACCTACGTGAGGTGAAACCTCACTTCCTACGTAAAACGTTTAATAAGAATTTATAAATATCATTAAATTTTTTTTAAGTAGGCATATCAGCTTGTATCTGAATTAATTAGGCGTAAAAATAGCTCGTATCAGAGCGCCAAGATAAGTTAATATCTCCGCCCAAAATACTCAGTGGTAAAAAAACGAAGCAAAATAATTTATTCAAAACAATTAAGTTTGACTTTTTTAAAGTTGATATTTATGACTGATCTCGAAAAACCTAAGAAAAATAAGTTATACAACGATTTTAACCAAGCTTTTATATCGGAATATCAAAACTAAATGAATATGCAAAATTTAGTATCTGTGCTGTTGACCGTTGAAGAGTTTCTTTATCTGGCTAATCCTGGATGTCGATTTAGGTCATCCTTACCATAAACATGTGTCATTGAACAGAAAGAACATGTAAAAATTCAACTGCGTAGGATAAAGAGGAGTTCTAATGCAGCGTACAAGATTTGACCTAAACATACAAACATTGCAAATTAAATGAAAGCTAGTTAAATAATGGTTTCTTGCTAAGAATATATTTAAGGGATGGTATTCTCGCAGTGATACGTCGACTAGTTTTGACATGTAAATTGCAAAAACGCTGCTCGTTCGCTTCTTCAGTATTGACTGCGGATGATTAACAGCATGGTAGAGCAGGCTACAAAATCTACCACCAACTTACAATGTGTCAAATTGGGACTAAGCCAATTTTAACTCGATGCTTTTTATTTCAAATAGTGTATCTGTCGATACAAAGCGTTTGTCAACCAGCGCATAAAACAGGCACTAAAGTTATATTTATCACGGGCATAATCCAAACAATGGCAGGCTATTTTAGCACTGTATTTGTGGCTGTTTTCCTGTCAATGTATTTAAAGCGGCCACACCGCTGCTATTTCTGGTTTTATCATTGAATTACTTTGTTACGTTCACGGCAATATTCCATTTCTAGCTGAATAAATAAAACCTTAACTGTGGAAAGAGAATTATACTATTTTGTTTCTCACATACTAACCGGCACCAATCAGCTAGGACCATATAATGTTATTACTTTAGTAATTTTAAAAGTAATAAGATGTCAAAGCACTTGAGGTTTGGATTACAATTGAGGGTAAAAAAAATGAACTATTTTTATATTATAGTTCAAGAGAGTGGCTTTCACCTACTCAGGTCAAATTTAGAAATCTTGAAACTAGTAGAATAGTAGGGACAGTGGATACTAATGATATATTTAATCTTAATTACCAAGACTTTTTGGACCTTAGACCAGTAGAGTTTCAGTTCGACAATCATAATAAAATAAAACGTAACCTTATCGAGAAAACATCGCGATATCCGTATTTATAAATAGCTTAGTAAAAACGTGGTGTAATCAGTCACGGGTGCGATAAGACTTGACCACTTCTATTTATATAGCAAACATGTCGCTGAATGTATTATTATAAAACAAGGAAAAATTCAACGCCAGAAGTAATTTTAGAATGACAAACAAGGCGACAAATAAATTATGTTTGATTATGCAATTTGTGCTGTTTTCTGCATATGTATGTACCTACAAACTTGTAATGATAATAGGCTTTGTAATGATAGGAGGCTTTTAGTGTCCCCAATTACATGACTAAGAGTTTATAAAGGCCATAATTTCAGTATAAGGATTTTGAGATCTTTTCTTTGACAGTTTGGAGGTCACGACTCCCAGGTTGAGAAATGATGATGTAGAGAATCCAAAGTGACGTTGGGAGATCATTACTTCGTTTTAAGGACTGCGCTAAGCGCAAAGGTTGCTTTTAAAATTGATCACCGAGTCTGAAATGGAATGTCGCAAATGTGTTGCAAAGGACCTTGGGTAAAAGTGTCCCCACCCTCCAACAGATTTGAAACATATCTCATTCGAAGCATCATAACATGTTGATATTTTTTTATTATGACGACAATCTTGAAATGAATGGGGTTCATGAAATAATCGCACTTTTGTGTGCCATTTTTTCAAGCTATTTTTAGCTATTTTATTAGTTCCTCCTAAACGATTTAGCTAGAATTTTTCATACACGTTAAGTTCTGTTAACAATACAATTATATGATTGACATGACCTGATGCTGCACCTAGAATCATCTCCACACATAGGAACTCTTCAACGGTTTATAGCTTGTACACGAAACTTTGCATTGTACCTACGTATTTTTAGATGATTAAACATGATAATCACCATGACCTGATTTGGAGCTAGAATCGTCTCCACATGTAAGAACTCTTCGACGGTTAGTAGCTCGTGCACGAAACTTTGCGCCGCATACCTACGTTTATTTAGCTGATTAAACATGACAGTCACTGACCAGATGCTGCAGCTTGAATCGTCTTTACATGTAAGAATTTTCCAATGGTCAATAGATCGTCCAAAAAAACTTTGCATATACATACGTCATGGTGAATCATTTAAATAAACATAGGAATATGCAAGGTTTTGTGTACGAGCTATTGACCGTTGAGGAGTTCTCAGGTGAGAAGACGATCCTGGCGGTATCGTGGGTTCATGATGGATATCATGTTTAATTAGTAAACATATACTGTGTTTATTGTATTTGCCAAAAACCGTTGAAGAGATCCTACGGATGGAGACGATTCTTAGTTCTACATCGGGTCATATGGTGAATATCACGTTTTATTATCAAAATATGCGTAAGCATAATTATGCAAGGCTTCTGTAAGTTATTGACCATTAAGGAGTTTTCTGTGAGAAGAAGATCCTGGTTGCATCATTAGTTTATGATCAATATTAAAGTATTATAAATAAACCGTTTATTTCCCGTGGTACTATTATAGAACTTTAATTATTTTGATCGTACAAGTATGAAAAAATTAACATCGGCAAAAACAAGTGAATATCGGCAAAAACAAGTGAACACCGAAAAAACTAGTGAACGCCAAAAAAAAAGTGAACGCCGAAAAAACAAGTGCATATCGGCAAAAACAAGTAAACGCCGAAAAAACCAAGTGAACGCCGAAAAACCAACTGAACGCCGAAAAATAAGTGAACGCCGAGAATATAAGTGAACTAGGGCAAAAACAAGTGAATATCGGCAGAAACAAGTTAACGCCGAAAAAACCAAGTGAACGCCGAAAAACCAACTGAACGCCGAAAAATAAGTGAACGCCGAGAATATAAGTGAACTAGGGCAAAAACAAGTGAATATCGGCAGAAACAAGTTAACGCCGAAAAAAAAATGGACGCCGAAAAATCTTGTAATTTTCTTAAATACTCGTAAACCCGTAAAATTGCCCTAATTCACTTGTTTTTTCGGCGCTCACTTATTTTTCGAAGTTCACCTGGTTTTTCGGCGTTCACTTGTTTTTGCAGGTGTCCACTTATTTTTGCCGATATTTACTTGTTTTTGCCCATGTTCACTTAATTTTTCGGTGTTCACTTGTTTTTTCGGCGTTTACTTGTGTTTTCGGCGTTCACTTGTTTTTTCGGCGTTTACTTGTTTTTTCGGCGTTCACTTGTTTTTTCGGCATTCACTTGGTTTTTCGGCATTCCCTTTTTTTTCGGCGTTCACTTGTTTTTTCGGCGTTTACTTGTTTTTTCGGCGTTCACTTGTTTTTTCGGCATTCACTTGGTTTTTCGGCGTTTACTTGTTTTTGCCGATATGCACTTGTTTTTGCCTATGTTCATTTATTTTTTCTGCGTTCACTCCTTTTTCGGCGCTTACTTGGTTTTCGGCGTTCATTTGTGTTTTTCGGCGTTCAATTGTTTTTTCCGCGTTTACTTGTTTTTTCGGCAATCACTTGGTTTTTCGGCGTTTACTTGTTTCTGCCGATATGCATTTGTTTTAGCCTATGTTCATTTATTTTTTTCTGCGTTCACTTCTTTTTCGGCGTTTACTTGGTTTTCGGCGTTCATTTGTGTTTTTCGGCGTTCAATTGTTTTTTCGGCATTTACTTGTTATTTTGGCATTCACTTGTTTTTTCGGCAATCACTTGGTTTTTCGGCGTTTACTTGTTTTTGCCGATATGCACTTGTTTTTGCCTATGTTCATTTATTTTTTCTACGTTCACTCCTTTTTCGGCGTTTACTTGGTTTTCGGCATTCATTTGCCTTTTTGGGCGTTTAATTGTTTTTGCCCATGTTCACTTATTTATTCAGCGTTCACTTGTTTTTTCGGCGTTCACTTGTTTTTTCGGCTTTCACTTGTTTTTTCGGCATTCGCTTGGTTTTTCGGCGTTTACTTGTTTTTGCCAATATGCACTTGTTTTAGCCTATGTTCATTTATTTTTTCTGCGTTCACTCCTTTTTCGGCGTTTACTTGGTTTTCGGCGTTCATTTGTCTTTTTGGGGGTTCAATTGTTTTTACCAATATTCAGTTGTTTTTGCCCATGTTCACTTATTTATTCAGCGTTCACTTGTGTTTTCGGCGTTCACTTGTTTTTTCGGCTTTCACTTGTTTTTTCGGCATTCACTTGGGCAGATGACCACATATTTTTACCGGTAATACACTGTTTTTTACCGATATTCACTTGTTTTTGCCGATGTTCACTTGTTTTTGGCGTTATTCACTTGTTTTTGCCAATGTTCATTATTTCAGATTTTAAATAATCAAAATAATTAAAGTTCTGTAGCAGCGCAGGCAATAAACGAAGTAAACTTAAGTATTTGCCTACAGAGTTTCGTAAATGTGCTAATAAGCGTTAAAGAAATCCTGCGTGTGAAGACAATTCTTGGTGTAGCATCAGGTCATATGGTGAATATCATGTTTAAACCTAGGTATACGCAAAGTTTCGTGTACGAGCTACTGACCGTTGAGGAGTTCCCTCGTGAGGAGAAACACATTGGTTTTTGTAGTTTGAAATAAGCTTTCTTATTTTCTTACATTACTGTTATCCTATTAGTAATATATTTTTGTACAAATATGTACATAATAACAGATTTTTTATGAAAAATAATCATAAAAGTACCCAAACGTTTTGTCCTGTAAAAAAAAATCTCCATTGATTTCGCTCTTAAAACAGGTGGCTTGCCTTTCTATGGCTCCTAACAAACATGTTGACATATAGCCCGTGACTGTTGGGGGGTGGGGACGGGGTCCATACAAAATCCCCCATGGTCCTTTTGCGATGAAACCTGGTTCGGAGCCCTCGCTCGCTAACAAAAGACCCGCTAATTTCTCTTGACAAGCCGGTGGTAGATTTAAGTAGATTATGCCGCTCCCACTTCGATTTCTTTGGCAACCAAAAACTTTGTCTCTCAGACTACCTTATAAATCTTCTATAATAGACGCATAGGCCTTAAAAATAATTAAATCGGCTTCGTTTATCGCATCACCCTGCTGGATATGGTTATTTATTGTGCAAGCTTGACTCAATTGTGTAGTCTTGTGACACAATACTATCTTACTTATTTGTTTTCCTTATTTACTTTTACTAAATATATATTGTCCTCAATTTACTTTAAATACTTATCAGGTCAAAGTAATGTTTGAAATAAGCATACATAGATGTTGTTGTAAGTACCTTTATGTGTTGTATAATTAAACTGGCACCTGCTATTTGATACCTTAGGTAGTTGCATGATGGAGCTTATATTACTGACATTCCTGCACAAGAGCTGCCTAGTAATTGTCTTAACTGCGCAACTTGGGAAACTAACTTAACTTAAAACAATCATATTAAAAGAGGTGGTTCAGAATTATTTGATAGCAATAGCTCTAGCGGTCTAAGGAGGGGCGACACGGGCGTTCTGTCCCGAATCCCCGAAATCTTGATAAGTTCCTGCTGAGTGTAATAACTTTAGGAAAAAAATGCACGCTACAAAAACGACAACTTTTGTGGAGACCACATACTTAAAGTTTGAACGTCCCGGGGCCCTGACAGAGTTAGTCCCCCACTGAGCAATAGTGTTAACTTATCTTTATATAAACTAGCTAATATAACACCAATACTAAGAAGAAATCGTCAATCATTTCTTTAAGTTTCCTTATTTATAAATTCAAACTAAGTTTATTAATTCATTTTAACCATTATGAGGATTAACACGAATCAAAATTTGAATGCATTATTTAGGTTTAAAATGAATATGTACAAGTCATTACATTATACAAAACAAAGCTATTTATTGGCTCACTCGCGCGAAGAGGGGGGAGGGGGAAGGTGCGCACGCGTTTTCACTTGGTACAATAGCAGCACAATTATAATAATAACGATATATTATGTGCATATTTACGTATTATGTACACAACTTGTTGAATAGGTACACTGAATTAATTTGCAATAATAAGTAGGTAAAGTGTATAAAATTAAATTGAGTTTAATTTAGCTTCTTTTGATAGAAATAACTGGTTTTGACTTTTGAGTCGATAAGATCCAGTCTACATTTCGGGTCCAGGTTTGTTTCATGGGCGAGACAAGTCTGTACGGCCGAGATTTGTTGGAAATCCGATAATAATTATCATCTACAGTTTTTTATAACTTTTCCTTTTATCCTTTTTTCTAATAATATCCTAATATTTCTAGCATCTTCCTACCTGTCTTCAGTAGATGTATAATATAACAGTACATGTCGTGTCGTTGTGTCGCGATAGCCCAGTGGCTTGACCGTTGACTTGATAGAGTTATCAGGTTCGAAAGCGTATTTTAAATTAATTATCACTTGTACTTTGCCTCGGAAAGCAAGTAAAGCCGTTAGTCTTGCGCGTAATCTTTCTCCGGACGTGTCGGATTTATTGACAATAGATATGACAACTACACAAGTAAAACTACTACATATTTAAGATAAAAATCAAGTTATAAATACGGCATAGTCATCACACTTGAGAGCAACAATAAAATAGGATGTAAATACATAATATATTCTAAGTTATTCTCATACTGAGCACAGAAGTTATAAATAGCAAATATTAAGTCACGTGGCTGCCATGATGTTAGAACGAGTACAAAAACTTGGTCAGAGCAGACTCTATTATTAGAAGAACATGGGTGTTAATTCTTTTGTAATACTCTCTAACTAATTTAGGCCCATCTCTCTTTCTAACTGACATCAAGAGAAAAGGATAGAAGATTTAGATTAGACCTGTCAAATAAATCTACTTGATTAATTTCAAGTATCTCATATCAATAATATCATAATTATCTAATAGCTAATTTACGCAATTTAGACTAATTTGACAGTTTAATCTGTCCTCTTTCGATTGTGTTTTTTTTTTAAGGGATACAGTGAGACTAACTGTTTCATAGGTTTACTGGTAAGTTCCTGTTATTTTACCTAACAAAAAATTTCATACAATTCTGTTCCATTTTTTAATTTACCTAGTAGGTAGAGCCTATCCGGAGTCTGTGAAACTGGGACTAAGTCTACTCTCAAGTGGAAACTTAAACTAAACCTTGTCTCTATCTGTATAAGTGTATCTTTAAAGTTTTCATTAGATTTTTAGAATCGGCACCATAACTCTACGATGACATAACAATGATAAAGGTGATGTTTTATTTTAAAATTTGTTTTGTTCATTTATGTATACAAAAAGGTTGGTACAGTAGGTATAGCCTCAAACCACCTTGACCTTGGTTAGATCATTACTGGAACACACTTGGGTAGGTAGTTGACTTCTTGTATTATTCGCTTTCTGTCAAATGAGACAAATACATGTCTGGAAACTTATGCATGAACGAGGTTTTAAAACTAAACTTTATCATATTTTTGTGAATTTTTTACATGTTATAGCACATGAAAGCTTATTAAATATAATTATTTAATAAGAAAATTTGAAAAAACAATTGATACGGATGGGATTCGAACCCACGATCTTCGACATACCGTGTCGACGCTCTAACCGCTGAGCCACCGTATCCCATCGGCATCAATCGAAATTTCAAATCTCTTTTACACGCCTAAGGCGTGTGGCGACATCTATCGAAATACATTACGTATTCCGACCCAGTGCTCTAAACTTTGCAGTTTTAGCAGACACCGATGCGATATCACCAATTTTCTTAATATTTTTGTGAATTTTTTACATGTTATAGCACATGAAAGCTTATTAAATATAATTATTTAATAAGAAAATTTGAAAAAACAATTGATACGGATGGGATTCGAACCCACGATCTTCGACATACCGTGTCGACGCTCTAACCGCTGAGCCACCGTACCGTAGCCATCGTGGGTTCGAATCCCATCCGTATCAATTGTTTTTTCAAATTTTCTTATTAAATAATTATATTAAACTTTATCATGTTTTTAATAAGTTTAAGTTTTCAAAGATTAAGTTCAGTACTCTACATAGAAGTTTTGATAGCGAAGCAAGTTAGGTCCTCAAGTTTAAACAGTGGAATAGGCTGAGAAATTATCTAAGACATCTTTTGACCAGAGAATTGAGAGACTGAGATTGTTTCTTGTAACAGATTAAAAAACCCGACGACAGCAACGAGGAAAAATTGTTTAAATAAACTCTATGTATATGTATATAAAATATAAAATCATATCTACTATAAATATCTACCTAAGATTGGTACATATAATACGAAAATTAAATGCGAATAAAAAGTTAGTACATGAATCTCTCGTATCGCTGTCTAGGCAATTTAACTTATCTTTCTTATCACAAAGATTAAGTACTCTTCTATAGCCTTGGTAAGTACAAGGGAAGTCTCCCATGCACTAAATTAGTCCTCCCGTACTCGCGTATAGGCACAAAACATATTATAGCCCTCGGCAAACTTCATGATCGCCTTGAACTTCGTTACAATGGCTGCGCAGTAGTAAATGTCATACATATAGCGCACTTGCGCGCCTTGCGCATCAGAAAGCCAACTACAAGGCAGTCATGAAGTATGGCGAGGGCTCGTAATAAGTAAGTGTGTTCCCTGGCAGTAATTAAGCCCAATTGAAGGTCGTATGGACCACGAATACACAACATACAAGTCTCCTTCAATCTCGTCAGTCAGCGAGATGTACTTACATCTTCCTCCTTTCACGGAAAAGACATAGAGCAAACTTTGACTTTTAGACTTTTTTTTGCAAAATCGGTATTTATAAAACAATTGTCAAATGCCTCTAAGCATTAAGTACTAAGCAAAACCTAAGTTCTTAAAATAGACAACTTTACCTAAAACTTAGACTAAAAAACTGCACAACCCCGTTGCAAAAAAAGGGTGTAATAAGTTTGACGTGTCTATGCTTATTTAATATTTCTATGTGTCTATGTGTGTCTGTGGCATCGTAGCTTCTAAATGAATGGACTGATTTAGATTTAGTTTTTTTATTTGAAAGGTGAATTGTTCGAGTGTTCTTAGCTAAAATAAATTGAGATTTACCTAATTGTGTCGCGGGTTTTTAAATTTTTGAATGTATAGTTTCTGTAGAAGTCATTATATTTTCACAGGTTTTACTTAGGTACGTTAAGTTTAAGCTAAGACAAAGTACGCTAAGTGTAATTAAGGAATGGCTGATTATTGAGACTATAAACAAGTTTACACCTGTTGATATACCTCACTTCTGTAATTAGACAAGTAAGATGAGACACCAGTTTCCTTGTATTTCCCCCTTTACAAAAAATAAATACTTGTCTTTGTATTTTTTTTCCTCAAATGCATCATCTATTCGTACTAACTTAGATATATAAATATATATTATATTAATGACTCTTCAGTATTTTAATTAACTAAACAATTTATAAGCATACCAGAAGTTCTCGTAATTTTATGTAACTTGTTATTTGTGAAAGAAAATATGTTCAAATATCAGTGAAGAAGCCAATTAACAATTATTAAACTATTTTTTTTTACAGTCAATATACAAGTCAATTTAATTAGTCCAAAAGTTCGAGGAGTAATTCCAATTCATCATAATTATTACGAACAGGAATCTGATAGCTATTGTAAAACTAAAACACAAATGAGACCCAAATTAGTAACGAAATTACGCTATCTAAATAAAACTTGTGTCAACTACATATGGAGATCAGCACTAAAATAAACCGGTCACTGTAACTCAGCCATAATCATTAGCATGACGTCACCGCACTAATAATAGTCCTCCAAACAATATATTGCAATCAGCGTAACATCGGCCATGTTGTACACATGGTAATCGTTCTAATAATAACACATTTAAATTGAGTCCAAATTGGTCGAGCTGCCATTGTGTTCTTATACTGATTTTAATTCGACAGAGATAAAAACGAATACAAAAATTTGCAAAGCTGTTAAACAATTCGCCTTCTGCGCATGGTGTTGCGGATTCAAATCCCGCATTGGACAAATTATTGCATGGTTGATAGAAATTTTGTTCGATTCTGTGTTTGTTCGTTGTGAATTTAGATTTATGTAACTGTACCGTCCATACAGAATAAAAGGGTAAGATACGGCTACCTACCATATTAAAAGAAGAAAAAAAACTGCGTTACAAAATTGAAAAATAATATAATTTTGCCTGCAAATTGATAGGTCAAAAGGGTTATGGCAGTTGAAATTTTTTCATGTCTCACAGCCTCTATTAAGAACAAATACCACAATAGTATCAGGCAATCACAAATTTACAAACTGCGTGAGTACTGACAATTTGGAGAGAGTGTGACGAAATGTACCTGTCTTGATTTTACCCCTTAAAAAGGACAGATACGTTTCAATAAACCGTTTAAAGGCCTTCATTTGGAGCTAATATAGCTAGAAATAAATTGAAAGGCTATCAAAGTTTTTGTGCTACATTAGTTAGTGATAAGAATTGATGGTATTTATAGAACTAATTCAATACATTAAGTGCGATTAGATTCGCACCTTTTTATCACGGGGTTTTCTACTCTAGATAGGTAGATATATTATCAGTGGATACTAACTGATAAATTATAACACTTCACAAATTTAATAAATCAGTGGATTAGAAAAACAATTCTTTTAAACTGATAAATACTTTTTAAACTGATAACTGAAAAATGATGGAAAGAAATATTTTTACCAAAGTCAAGGATAATTTTGTCTCTGGCTTAGGAATTAGAGATCAAGAAGAGGTCACAGGGAGGTTTATGCAACCACACGTGAAATGTGAGGGCACAGGGTGAACAGAAAACGAATCACTACATAGTATAAAACAAAGTCACTTTCTCTGTCCCTATATCCCTATGTATGCTTATATCTTTAAAACTACTCAACGGATATTGATACGTTTTTTTTTAATAGATAGCGTGATTGAAGAGGAAGGTTTATATGTATATAGCACCCGTGCGAAGCCGGGGCAGGTCGCTAGTTTATAATAAATTCGGCTAAACTTAACAGAATATTCAGTCATTCAAAATCGGTTCATCACTAATGTGGGTAAATACATATTTAAGGGAATTTGACAAAAATTAGAAGTGGCCTTTGTACCCTGCAGTGGGACAGTTACAGGCTTATTTATTTGACAAAAATCTTTAAAAAGAAAAAATACAGATTTGGAGAAAGCGAAAGACATCTTCAACCAAAGGACCTTTCCATATTTGATCAAGATAAGAAAGTAAGTCTTGCAAATGAGATTATACACAAAAACATTTGGTGAACCCAAATATCGTAAGTGTAACGCAATTGCGCGGAAAATCTGAAAATAGAACCGTTACGTCTTGCTAATTAGCACCTAATGAGTGGACAAGCAATACTATTAGGTATGTTTTAACTTAGCTAACTCAATAACTACCGCTAATTATAGCTATGCATCGTTAATATTATCATGTCTAACGATAGCATGATATTACTTTCATAATAAAATATTATTAGCTAGGTTTTCATATTAATGCAATATGATAAAATTTCTATTACGTAAATTATTCACATTCAAACAATGCTGATTGCATTTATTATAAACGAAGCATGAGATACCACAATGATGTACTATCGCAGACACGAACGGTGCACCACTTTGCCATCAAAATGCTTTGGACGATGCTACGTGCGTAGAGGCAGGGCTAGTGCTACGTTCGGACGCCGAGTGCAAGCGATTCTAATCTTAAGAGTGGTGTTGATGTCCACGATAGTACAACAGTAAGACGGAATTTATTACATTAAGATACATATTAGCACGTTGTATCGCATCGCATATCATTGATTGATTGATTTAAACTAAGACACATAAGACAAGACCAAATGCTCTTTTGATCTGTCCATGCTCTTTCGAGGCCTATATTGTTCATTGTTGCAAATAAAAATGTTTCAACTGCCTTATTCCGTTTACTTAATAAAAATGCTTATCGGCAAAGCTGTCTATGCTTTATTGTACTGTATTATTGAGAAGCTATGTTCATAATTGAATAAGGTTTAGGTACAAGTTTTATAAGATAAGTAGGTACCTACTAAGTACATATATCTAATAAGATATTTTTGCAAGACAGGCAGTCTCGCCACATTCACCCACGCATATCACACATGGAGAAGATAAAAGATGCACTTTAATGACCCCTGGCAGCTTGGCAATACCTACCAAGAACATAATCATGTAAATAATATGAATCATTACATATATATTATGTATAGATAGATTACCTATAAGTTAAGTATTATCTACTTACTTCTAAATATAGATGTGTATCTATGATTGCGTGTCATTTCCATAATAAGCGCTGATATATTTCTTTGGCAAACTTACCTGAAAAGATAAAATATATTATTAAAGATATCATACAATCAAAATGTATTATGAACTAGCATGCAATAAACACGACATATTGACATAGAACCAAATGATAATCAATACACATAAATAGGTAGAGTCGAATACAGGTAGAGCTAGGTTTGTACCAGACCAGCATTCACAGTTTTAGTGTTCAATTTTCTATTCAAAATGGTCGGCAATAAAACCTCTATTTAGAGCTCTAATATGCAATAGTGCAAGTGTTAACCCGTCGACCGCGGCGCGTGCTAACATCGCTCGCGTTCCGCGCGGCCGTTGTCGCAAACTTCTATTTATGCATCTATACAAATAGGATTTCCGCGAGCGAGTTTTTACATAGATTCTATTTATATCGGCCGGCGTTACCTCACACACCTACGTTGTCGCTAGGGTTGATTCCTGTTGTTGCTACGATCTCTATAGCTCTCTAAAATTATCTGATAATGTGATTGTAAAAATATGGCACAGCAACTATTTTTTTATATTTTATTTTTGTAACACCATTATTCGAGTTTACGTGGGTTTGATATATCTAGGAATTCATTATGTAGTCTAATCGCTGAAATACGAGTTCATTTCCAGGGTCGTGCCGATTGTGAAATTATAAAACTGAACTAGTGTCTAGACACAAACGATAAACACAAACGCTCTTTTCTTGGCACAGCAAACACAGTGTAATCAATCATTGTATTAGTGAATGATGTTTGCAACGTAAACGTCACAAGGCGAAATAATGTTAAAATATACGAAGCACCGCTCCAGAATAAAGAAAACATATTCATTCGCCATCTGCGATACATATACAAATATTTGTCGGTCGACAACCCTAGAGATGTTCCAAAATAAACGTTGCGATATTGATACATAATGTGAGTGGCGAGGTTAGACGCGTCGCCGTCGTGTCGTGGTCGTGCGACGAGGCGAGCGCGGCCCTGAACTTGGGCCGGTACGCACCGGTAATGTTACTTAATAGCCGCATCGATCAGCCACGAGCCCGCGACACGAGTCAATACGAGCGATGCCGCGGCACTGAAGTGGCGGCACGAGCCATCAATTTGAATAAAATATGAACACCTAAGTTGACTTTATGAAATATAAAACCTAACAATATATCTGATTTTACTTTCTTACGATATTGCGCATGTTTATGTATTTATGAGGTATTGGATTCAGTGAGCCGTATCGTAAATGTCATACTTAACAACTACTGTTGCATTCTTTACTTACATACAATAGGTATCGATCGACCCCTAGTACCAGTACCCCGCGAATATCGAGAGTAGTTTTACTGAGACATATTCGATATTCTGATTCGAGATTCTGTCGATATTCGCAATAAACACGAGGCAGGTAGAGGTATAAGTAGGTAAATATGTATATAGGTAGGTTTGCAAACTCCTACTAAACCGTTAAAAAAATAATTCAAATACATGTAGATATACATATACATAGTGGTCATAACTTTTTAATGAGACTGATGATAAAAATGTGAATATCTTTGTGAATGTGAATGTGGATATGTTGTCTCTATTAAAGACATTGAATTACAATGGTGTATCAAATTCGGATTTCCCCGAATTAGACATAAATACTTATACATATGTATACATTATACATTACACAAAAAAAAAGAATTATAAGATGTCCGACAAGAATAACTACGTTCCCAACGTTTTAATTTAAATAATGTTTCCAAATTATATAATTTCCATATTATTATTTTAAGTTAATTTACAGAGCAGTGTTTTTTCATAATGCACAATAATTACGTTGCATTTTATAGCGAGCTATTCAAGGGTTAATATTATATCTTTGTTTTTCTGCAAGATAGAGATTGTTTATATTACAGACAAGTAACTAGCAAATATATGATATATGTATATCAATATACCAAGACTCTCCTGTTAAATTCCTACGCAACTCGCTATCTACCCCGATAACTCCTGAATACCGAGAAGTATCAAAGCGAAAGTTGTATGTGGGAGGGAAATTGATAACACATCCGGCGCGCGCAAGGGGGCTCTTGTATATCTATGCAATCTACTGCTACCTGACAGGCAGTGATTGGTCCCAATGTAATCCTTGCTATCACAACATTTAATGTAGAGTATAAACATCCGAAGTGTCAGACAACAGCTACTCCTTGATAAGTGGTGGTACCGAGAAGTGGGTGTGGGATGAGAAGCGTGGTGTATCCAGCTGATAACGCTTCCGGCGAGGTCGTCGCCCTTCCGCCGATAACGGTCAGCTCATCAGCTGGTTCCCGAACTGACATTGTGGGAACACTTTCTTTGAAACACGACGTTTATCGACTCGTTTTATATGCTCATCAAATTGATTGCTATAAGACGTAATTAAGTATTCGTTGTTGAACATTCATCAACATGTTAAGCATAGATTCCAGAACTATTTTTATTATTTTCAAGGCTTGATTTGAGGCTTTGGATTAGCCAATGGTTTCCCAAACCAATGACAATCTGTTGAATCGCCAGTGATCATCAAATTGTGAAGTGATATTTATTTAATGACGTTTTAATTGATACCTAAAGCGCAGCAACTATTTATATTGTAGATCCTAATAACTAATGACATGAAAGGAAGATTCTTATGGTTCTCTAAACTACTTCTCGTTAGATACCAATTACGTTCGTTATACAAGAAACCTATTGAATGTAATTTTATAATATGAGACATTGATCAATTCAATTCAAGATAGTAGTCAATAAATATACAAGTAATTGGTTAGTGATATTGTATGCAATTCCTTTATTTATTTCACATTTTATAATTTAATCATTTCAAATAATATATCCGAGGAATAAGGAGTGCTACTTACTATAAATATAAGAGACCTTCTGTATACAGAAACTAAATATACTCGTCATCATCATGCTAACATACCCTCCAAACTAAATTGAAAGCATGCAGACAACAATGGAAACTTCAAGCAGGCTGTTCTCATCGGCGCGCGCGCCGGTGTTTTTCCTACAATTAATGCACTCACCGATACGCGTACTACGGGAGTTTCCTTTGACATACTTGCGTTGAGCAACTGTCTCGGCCTTCGGGGCTGCATTCCATTCACTGATACTAAACATATGTTTCATATGGGATAAGCTGTGTTCAGCAAAAATACGAAAAGACTTAAGGCCTTTTTCACAGTCTACTAGGTAATTATTCAAAAATAGAACAGAATCCATATACATATTAGTGAAGCAAAAACTTTGGATCCCTTTTTAAGAATATTGCCCAAACGGAGGAGTGTGAGATTTGGCATTGTTAAAATTTTTATGGAAAAGAAGACAATGCAGATCGCTAAACTTTACGTAACAGTAAATGTATTAATATTGTCTCTAAGTTTCGCGAACGTTTAACATAATAAAACAACTCTTTAACGGATTCCCGTCGCGTTATATTTATGTCTGCCTGCGACCACGAGAGCTGCAAAGCTCTTGAAACTTACGTATATTACAAGTTCATTAATTACGATCGAATTTCTAATATTGACTAGCACTCGAGTTTATATGAATACCATACTAACCACTAAGTGCTGAAACCTTAATATTGTTGTGGTTTGCTAATATCAAAAGGACGATTTTACCTACCACACAATTTAGGTTATTTTGTGTTAAAACAAAAGCTGAACAAGCCATCTTACAGGCAGTGTTTTAATTAAATTCCTGTGTTTATTCTTGTTTACTTTCGCGGTGAACTAACGAACGTCTGACCTCACACGTCTCCGACTAATACCTTCGTTATCAACATGTTTATCAGTCGCTTTCAATTCTAGCTGTTTATGTCCACTGTTGAATAAATTTGTTTAATGAAAATTAAATGTTAATTGTTTAATTTGTTTGGTTTTGGTTAAAAATATAAAGATTAGAAGAGTTTTGTTAGGTGAATGCCCAAGTGAAACCTGTACTTCCACCCAAAGAAGGTTCCTCCTTGTGGTTTTTCTCACTCATCACCAGGCCCAGCTCTTGGCGATGTGGGTACCCATAAAGAGTAATCCACACGATAAAAAACGATTTGTTTTGAACTCAAACATAACGTACTGTTGCAAGTCCTTTCGCTGATAAATATTTCCTAGCTAGGTCCTAGCTAGAATAATAAAGCAGTGAACGCTTAGTGGTAACCGTTGGAATGCCAGGTCGAAGGCCTCAAGTTCCAGGCCACCTCTGAAAATCCAAAACTGATCTTCCATGTCTTCTACCGAACGTCTCTATTAGCTTTACAGCCATGTCATTATACATAATTATACAATCTATCTATCTTTTCTTATTGGTTTTCCAAAATCGTATTCATAAAATATCTTACTAACATATACCTATATCTATCTAAACATACTTGTAAGGCGGGATTGTAGATAGCTTGGTTAGTGGAGCGGCTGGCGGCTTTAAGCATTGAGAGATGTACTCGTTGGATACCATGATAGTGTTACACTAAGTTTCGGAAACTTTTTGATAGATTGATCAACCGTTTGATAGGTAGAAGCTAAAAGTATTAGAATGTTTAACTCAGCATCAGCAGCAGGCATCGCTCAGCATACCCATGCTTTCTATGACTGTACCACTTGCCGTCAAAGATCAATGTAATATAGATCTACACAATTACAAATACCCGTGACACTCTCACTTGTAGTGTGAAATTCTTATCAGTAACTTTGACCTGTTCCAAATAGTATCATCGTCACTTGCCTGATCCCGGACGCCAGGCGACTTGGCGCCGCCAACTGATCCATCACCCAGTGATTGGCAAGCTTTATATTGTCGCCGTGATGCGACAACTATGCAATTGGCAAATATTTTGCGGAAGAGAGCGCAAATGGGTAAGGATGTCATGTAACTTTAGCTTATATGTTATCATTTTTCACGAATGTGAAAACTGACCAAATGATTTTATGATCATGCTTAAACATTTTATTAAGCATGTTTTATTAGTTTTTATATTCTATATCCATTCTGTAAGTTAGATAACAAGAGACTGTGATTTATTCGAATGATATCAAAGTACACTATGTCTACTAAATGTCTAACTTTCCGCTAAGTTCTTCGTCGTTTACACACAAAATTATCGCTGCAAATTCCTCCCATCAATCAAAAGTACCTTTTATACAGTCCATCAATAGCTCGAAATGGGTCACAAAGCGGGCAGCAGTGACCAGCAGTTAATTCGGTGGGACCTTGGCCCGGCGGGTGCGCATACGTTGCACAACGGTACTATTCCGATGCATCACCTTGCCCGGCTTACAACACAGGGATCTGGGAACGTTGGTTCGCTTTATATGGTCTGTTTTATTTTTGGCAGCTAGATCTTATTGTACTAATCTAAAAAGTTTTGTTGGGCGCCAATAAGGAAAAAATAATTTAAAAAAAAACCGAATTCACATTACTGTCCAAGCCTTCTTATTAAGGAAAGAAATACCGAAAACATATAACAGGATACCTACCTAATAAGGTAAATGATATAATTGGTAATTAACAATATTGAACGTACATACTACAGACTTTTAAAAATTACTAGTAAAATAAACTTAGAGGAAAATGCCACACGCCAATAATGGAGCGAAAATTAATCACTTAATTAAAACAATAGTCTAAATAAAGGACTTCGATGAACACAATAAGCAGGTAAATAACGCTAGGAAATTAATTCTATTTATAATGGGAATTAATATTCAATAACTGGTCCTCTATTTACTCAAGGGTATACAAGTTCTCTCAAAGGTAACAAATAATTTAATACAAGTATCTAAATATTATGATACACAGGGGTACTTTGTACCCATCCAAGATTTTTTCACAAGAACGTCAAGTTATAGTGAGCTGTCATTGACAGATATGACAGATTTTTTTGTGTGCAAGTTTTTTTTATAACCCGATAAAACTGCATAATCTTGATGATTGATCATTATAGATGATGATATTGACCTCTAACAGTGACGTGTGAAAGGTAACGTCAGCCCAATCCTATCAAGCGACTTCTGGTGAGCTGATTATACTCTATCGATATCTATTCAGTAAATAAATATGCAATAAACACAATAATATAGTTGCCATTACTATTCGCCCTAGATTTTCTACTTTACTTCTGTCATTCTTATTAATGACTACATAATACCACTAATCTGTAATGATAAGTTGTCTAAGCGCAGCGCGGGCGCGCGGTGCAGCGCGCATGCGTGCGGCGACCCACAGTCTGCCGCAACGCGGTCAAGGCAACTGCAACGCCACATAGATGCATTCATTTACACTTTGGACCTGTCGCGTTAACGCATCGTTTGTGTGGAGAATTTAAACTCATTTTCTATAAGTGTAAAGGTAAATTTAATGATAAAGTATTTAGTAGCTGTACTTTTTAAAAATTTGTTAATCTCTGAAACATATTTGTCTAAATTCTATTATACCAAAGAATGTTGAAGTTTTCACATTCCTCATCGACCCTATATATGTGTAATTATACAATGTAATGAAATTAATTAACCAAATATTATCAGTGTAATAATTGTCAAAAGAATTCATAAATCTTCATACATTTTAAGAATTCTGAATCAAGCCCAAGAACCTTTAAACGATTTATAAGCAACTAGCTGCCCCGCGCGACTTTGTACGCGTGATTATTCTACCTCTACACTTTTTCTACCCTACCTTACACTACCCTACGCTACTCTATCATACCCTACCCTTTTCTACCCCTACCCTACCCAACCCCTACTCTATCCCTACCTTACCCTACTCTACCCCTACCCTACTCTACCCTACCCTACTTTACCCCTACCCTATACTACTCTACCCTACCCTACTCTACCTTACCCTACTCTACCCTACCCTACCCTACCTCGTTCATTACTTACTTATGCTACATTGATGTCTCTTACTTATATCGAATTTCCTACACAAAATTTCACCCCCGCCTCCCCTTTCCCCCCTATTGGGTAGATTTTTCAAAAAGCTAAAACGTCTTATTTATTCATCGAAAAGCTAAACACCTAGTTTAATTGATTTAACTTAAAAAATGATGAATTTTCATTACAAACTTTCATCCCCTTTTATATCTCTTTAGGGGGTAAAAAATCCAATTTTTTTATACACGTCTTTTTTATTTTTAAAGCATAACCTTAATACTCATTTTTACACCTGTAACTTAAAGAATAACGAATTTTCCATACAAATTTTAACCCTCTTTTTTACCCACTCAAGGGTAGATTTAAAAAAAATATCCTATGCTCGTCTTTCATTCATCAACCGAAAAGCTGAATACCAAGTTTCGTACATTTAACTTTAAAAACGACGGACTTTCATACAAACTCTTATCCCCCTTTTTACCTACTTAGGGGTGGAGTTTCCAAAAATCCTTCCTTAGTGCACCCCCAGGATACTTAAAGAATATTGTCTCAAAATTTCAAGTCTCTAGGTCCACCGGTTTAGGCTGGGCGTTGTCTGTCAGTCAGTCAGTCACGGTACTGTTTTATAAGTATAGATAAACAGTGTTGAGTGCGCCCGCGCATGGCATAGGTGCGACATAAATCACTAAGGTTAGCTGCAGATAACGGCCGATTAACATGCTCACCGCGCGTACTTAATTATAATTATTTTAATTTTACACGCAGCGTCACACCTAGCCGCCTAATTATAGAACACTATAACAACATACCGAGCAGCGAACTGTTACAGCGGGCGTACACGTTTGAAACTTCTCAAATATTTCATGGTACATTTTAACTTTTCAGCAGATTTTTTTATGTAGTTTACACAAATATATTATGTTCAATAAGACCGAAAGTACATTAGCACCAATACATTACCTACACAAAAGCCACCAATACATTACCTCACTACCAAAACTTAAAGTGATAGAGTGAAGGGGTATTTGTAAATTATCAATTAAATCATTTGAATATAATTTAAGCGAAAATTTTGAATAGGTCCCAAAGTCGCAACACATTATTGTTCCCCAAATAGTTATACATATATTATGTTCCGTTCGACGGCTGCTAACCTGTCATGTTGGACATCAAAAGAGCTCAACGAGGTATCGAGTGCCAAACATTCATCAATGATGACACTAGATTTCATCCACAAGAGTAATGTTAGTCCCTTAGAAAACTGTAATTATAATCATGATGACGTTGCTGAAATAAATTGTCCAATTATTTTAAAATGAAGAGATAGTTAGTGCCAAACACCTCATCTTATCCACACCTTCGGGGCGGTAAATCACGGTCGCGTAGCTATGCCAAGCGGTCAGCGCAGCGTGTTGTGCGTGTAACGGCCACACAATATGATATAATTTCTTTAGATTGGACGATGATTCAGTATTGTTTAGAGCCAATTGTTGTAAGAAACTGTTTGTAAATAGTCTTGTGTCACACACTCATCTAAACAAGAACAAGTGTTGTGTACGGTGCATTCAGATTAGATATAAATCATTCTTTACTACAAACCGAAACAAATGTTTGTTTACTCTAAACTCACACAAAACAAAGCGACAGTGACACATGACGAAATAATTCATAACCCAGTTCGCGTATAACATACAGCTTCGCGACCCGGCAACCGAGATTCAATATGAATCTGCTGGCATCCGGCGAAGCGACCTCGTGCTCGGACGCCAACTAAAACAAAATCCGACGACACGACACGCCTTCCAACCAATATGTGTAGTAGGACTTGTACGACATCAATAATGTTGAGAATTGATAGAGATTTGGAGCAGACCGCATTTAAATAAAGATAAATTTTGTTCTGATCTATATATACCTACTACTTACAGAGAAACAGAGTTAGAAGTGCGAATGTTATTACAACAGAGCATGCTAGATATGCAATATAGCTAATCAAATATGAATGTTGTAAGAATACACTAAAAGAGAAAAGAAAACTGATATCTAGTACAGAGGATAGAAGAGGCAAGATGGTAGGCTACCTTGTACGCTACGACACATTAATAAATAACATTTACCACAAGAGGTAGATTAAGACAAAGTAATATATCAAAGATCTCAAAAAAGAGAAAGCAAGAAAAAGCTCTTGTCGATAGTGCAGTTTTAAAATAGAAGAAGAAAAATAAAGGTCACTGCATAAATAATTATTACATCATATAAGACTTTCGATTATCCATTTTTGAGACAGAATCGATGAATCATTGTCAGTAAGACAAAGCTTGGTTTTATCCGCTTACTTTACCACACCCAATATCGATAAATCAAAATAAAAAAAATTACAAATCAAATTCGAAATCGTAACCATAATTTGTTAATTCCGCCTTTCCACCAAAGATTGATGGTAAAATTTCCAGCTACAACAAGCTAATATAGAAACCATTAAATCGGATTAGTGTGCAGTCAGGAAGGGGAAAAATTCTCGTAATTCTATTATGGTCCCAATGTCGGGGATTGCTAATTAAGTTCCTGCTATGGTCTTGGACTAACGCAATTAGAACAACTATTGATTAGTCATTGGAAGTTGGAGTCAAGAAAGATCCTAACTAAAGCATTCTTGTACAGGCAGCAAAGCATCCGGTTCTTAATTTTACCGAAGAATTCTAGATTTTATTCTCGAAATAAGGATGTTAATTGATAAAACTAGCCAATAAAATATAATGTCCTATAGTGATCTTGACTACGTCTACGACTACTTTAACAGCTTAGTCTATTACAATAAGGAAAAAACGAATGATAAACAAAACCCAAGACGTTTTTAACGACTACAGGACCAGAAGAAGAGTAAGCACCCTTCTTCGTTTGCTATTCTTTTTCATTTAGAGACGATCAAAAAGAGATTACTAAAATAGATAGAGAAACAGCACTACCAAACGAGAAATAATGCTCTGCACCCTTGTACTTTCTTGCAACAAGAAAATAAAAGCTATCAACAATTTGATTCCTTTTTATCAAAACACCTAAAAGGGCTCAAGAGAATCCGAGCTATCTAAACGATGCTGAGCACTCGGACTTAACCAGAATCATAATAGCCATAGTTGACACTCTAGTCCTGAGACAAACTAACGAGGTCTAAATCTGGCCACCATCCAATCAGGTGCGAAGCGTATATGTTTGGGAGTCGCGCGGCCAATGCTAATAATACCCGGTAGAAGCATGCCATTTATAGCCTAACCAGAATAGCCGGCCAAACATATAGACGAACGGATAGATATGTTCGATGTCGAGACAGAATTAGACGGCGATGGGAACGCCATTTACGGAATACTTATAATAGAAACCGATTGCAGACGAGTCTATTCTGTGACTTAAATTAAGGATCAAACGGCACAGCAATCGGCTTCCCAAAGCAATGTGAGTACAGATAATAGTAATGTAGTCAGTATAACGAGTTTATGATATTTTGTTTGCTATATTCTTTGAAATTTGCGCAAAGGTGTATTTTTGCAACACAAAATATTTGAACATTTAAGATTTTCAAATATTGGTAATAAAAAAACTTTAGAGCCTGATTAATAGAGCTTGATTAATATTCAATTAACCGTGTTTTTTTTATAAAATTTTGATATGCTTCAAGAATCGACAACGTCAAGATTTTGTTTCAAATACAGTTTTCTGGCACATCTGAAACTGTAAAGTTTTCAGTGCGAGCTCCATTCAGCGCAGTGCGAGAATACTTACGAGCCAAAAACACTGGCAGCCAACTCTGGCATCGCTGGCCGCGCGTCATTTCCGGTGTTGCATTATTTACAATCCAAACCCTTTTAGACTTCCGGTAGGCCCGCCTACTTGTCAACAGTTGTAACTAAAATTAGAAAAAGTTTCCAAAATAATTTGATTAAAGATGCTGGGATTGGTATGCAAAGAAAACCTACACCTTTAAAACGTTTTGACGTTACATCCCCTTTTAACAAGTCATTTTGTAATTATGCCATTCATTTTGTTTTACGTCTTTCTTCAACTAATTTTACTTTAGCTTCATTGTCAGAAATATTATCTTTGAAACAGTTCACATCATCAATAATCCGACATGTGTGCGAGACAGTGGTGGTCATAAAGATAAATTTAGACATTACCGCATAAGCCCAAGTTTGTTCTGACCGCTAATTGATATCGCCTAGCCAATATACGTCCAGTATGAGAATACAAGCAGATGCCATTATGTTTGAAGAGATGTTTTAATCTCAAACAAAACTTGTAAATCAAATTTTAATACTGTGTAAAAAGAAATGACGCAAGCTGAACAATGGACATTAATATGTATGTAATGGCAAACATACAAAACACAAAACTTATTATCTCACACGTAAATGTATATTTATACGTGAAAAAACCTTATCCTTGACAGTCGACCCAACTTTTGGGCCAAAGTAAATTTGTTATGTCACTGCATATTTATTTTTCTATTGTTATGTAAATAACTGGGATACGAACACATTTTAATAACAGACCCTTACGGACCCAGACATTTATATTTTCATAATGTGCTCTACCATCCATTGCATAATATATGAATACCTACTAACGTTGCTATCTTTAAAATAAAAATGCTTATCTAGTCTATATAATTATGAAATCTTCTAAAAGTTGTTCATAATGACCCCTTTAAAGGACGCTGGTGTTTTACAAATAACTCTGTATATCTACAGCCATATTAAACCAGGAAATTCAATAGATTCATGACATTAGTATTAGAATCAACGATTATATAGAAGTAACAGTACATATTGATGATGTTTATTATCCCGACACTCATCTTACGTATTCTAAAACAGCGGCTGTAGCTACAAGTAAAATATTCAACGATATAGATAAAGCAGCATCACCACCTGTTGTTTACTAAGGGGGACCTAGACCTTGGAGGCGCGTCCCAGCGTCGCGTGCGGTAGGTCGCGGCGATCCAACGGAAGCGGACGGCCTACTCACTACCGAGGCTTGATGCATTGTCATGTGAAAATGATAGTACAGTTCCATGTGATGGATGGCTTCAAATTATAAACATCTATAAACTAGATAAAACAATAACACTAGATAATCGGGCCGACTAGCAGAAGGTCTAATAGGCACATAAGACTGTATAATGTAATGTCTGCATAATGAAATTTAAAGAAGTTGTTTACTTAATTCAAATGAAGTAAACCAGAATTGGAAATCTTCTTGACATTACTGAAAACCATACAAAAAGTTTCAATAAAAAGATTTATGGTATTTTATTTTTTTATGCATACTAAGAGCGTTTTTTAGTATCATGCAGACTTACTTATGTATGTTATGTAGGTACTCAAGCAAATCCAAATTTAAAAATGAAAAAGGCGCAGATCTGCATGCGTGACTCCCGAGTTGCGCTTTTTTCATATTCGAGAAAATTCACGAATACGGCACTAAATCAAAGTTTTGATCAATTTCAAATCAAACAAAGCTATTTGCGCCACATATAATCTTAAACTGTTAAGATAAATGGATATCCATAAAATCAAATTTGGCAGACGTGTGTGTGGATGGAATCTTCCTACATTTGTGCATTTCATGCTGCCTATCTATACTATATAACTGCATTCTGACTTATATAAGAAGCAAATGGTTAGTGAATTAGATCACATAGTACCGAAATATTGAAAGTAATGCATGTTTACTGGCCAGAAATAAATAATTATTTTATAAACGTATTATTTGGTAATTAAAGGTATCGCAAAAGAACTATTATTAAAATGATGCCACAAATAATAACAACAATTTATGACATCTCAATAACACAGAGCTTTAAATACAAATTGTGTCTATTAGAAAGGATTTATGACCTTAAAAATTAAAAAGGAAACAGTATAAAAATTCTTCAACTTAACCGTATAAGAGTAACTTGCTTGCAAAAAGTTCATTGAACCGTAATGGAGCAACGTATCGAGATTTCTTAAGAATCTCAAGTGAATGCCAACGAGGTCATCTCAGATGAATATGTTGGACCACAACCATGAAGGGCAAAGAATGTAACTTGCAGAATTTTATTGTATAAATTTAAAAACTTATAAATAACGTACTTAAACAACGCGAAACGAATAGTTCGAATTTCGATAAGTATACATAATTAAGTTAAATTAAAAACAATTCGAATAATATTTGAATAAATTAAGCTTTTAAAACATAGAACGAAATAGAGGACAATTTATTCAATGGCTTCTGAGCCACGTGTATTACGCGAGCATTATTCAATGAAGGCTACTAGCCGTCTCTAGTACACTCTGGTACTATCATAACTAACGCAGTTCGCGAGGGCATCCCACACCAATACGCCACGCCAACACAAGAAAGAGACTATATTTGATCCAACGTTGGAACAAACCGGCAGGTGGTGGTCCACACCAGTCAATTTCGGTGTTTGATCCGCTGACACTGGGTTATTGCTGTTTCCTGCCCACGACTTCAACGAGGCCAATTGTCGTGAACCTTTGCGTCTATAAATGTACCTAGTTAATTCATCATGTTCCAGAAGACAAATAATGTCCACAACATTATTATGTTACAAGATAATAATGGGAAGATTTATGAAACTAATAAATATGTTAACATCAATTAAAATGATGAAGACATCGTTCATACTTAATAACATAAATAGAATGATGTACTAAATAGTGTGGCTAATAAATACGAACTTTATGACAAAGGTGTAACACAATGTGACAAATATGAATAAATTACAGGTGATAAAGTTTCTACTACTATTAAAAACAATCTTTATGATTCTAAGACAACTAAAAAGAAAACAGCTGAGTGTTTAGATGTAGACTGTAAAATTAATAGAGTTAAATTGGGCAACAGGAGCAGTGGGACATCATTAAAGTATTTATGACGTCTAGCCATCGTTTACTGTGTCATATGCGATACTTTCAACCAAACTAGGTATTTTGTTCACGAATACATCGCTATAATATGGATAATGTATATGCAAAATCCGAATTAAGACTATTTGAATTTTAATAATATTAATATGAATACCATTATCCTCCAATGAGTAATCTCAATGTAAATTAATTTTAAATTTTGATATATCGTTGTGATTTGAATGTCTCATTATGGTTTCATCATACGTTTATGTCGTCATTGTGGCTTGATAAGAAAGTTCTAGTCACAAAGTTGTGGCTTCTATTGTCAATGCAAATTGTTGTGAAAATAACAATTACAATATCTTTGTTAGGTTTACTAAGTTAGGGAAGTGCAACAATTACATTATTATCATCAACAACAGACTAATGGTAGTTAGATGAATAACATTAACTAATGTCATGTCTGAAGAATCAGGAAATAACTAAAATCTCCATTACAAAACATTACCTACAAAATTTCCGGAGGCAGGCAGCATAACATTTTGATTATTGCATAACTTTTCAAAAGAGGTCTGACACGTCTTGACTTTCACTTTGTAAACTTAAATGAGGAAACAAAAAACAGTTACGTATGTTTTAACTTTTCAAAATCGAAAGACATTCACTACCCAACTGCTACTGAGTTATTTCACCTTTTGCGCTGCATTTTAATGTACAATATACTTGATTTTGAATTCCGTTATCTTCAGATAAAACGGAGTTTGAGAAAGCTCAATTATGGTATGATGGCTATTTTTTGTAATCTTTTAATTAGAAGTTTTACTTTTGATTCTTTAGACAGCTCTTATTAGGAGTTTTGTCAGTTTTACAATTGAAAAGTTCTCAAATCTTTAAAATGATCAGTAGCTGTCCAATAAATAAAATTCATAAAAAAAAATTGTGTGCAAAATATTATGTAGTAGTAAATTGAATGTCTAAGAAAAGTGTGTTCAGAACTTGGGATATAACAACTTACAAATCCTTCCGTTTTACACGCTGATATGACATGATACACGCTCCTATATGTAGCAATAACCATGCTCAGTATGCTGCTTTTTTATGAGTTTACGACGATGTAATATAGCTTTGTTTAAAATAAATAAATCAACGTAAAGACATTAATGAAAACGTATAATATTAATTAGTAATAAACACGCGTTTTAATTATTTAAAGTTTGACACTACTTCAAATCAATCGGAGGCGTTGCAAAGAAGATTGAATACATCACGTAACTGGACAGACTTAAAAAGAACATGACATCATATTTTTATCATAAATGTATATGAACGTTCAGAATGTTATTTTTAGTTGTGCGAAATTCAACACGCGTTTGTCTAGACTGTGAACAAATGACATTAGATAGTATTTTGGAATCTTAGGTGAATTTAATTTCTACAATTTTCATTGACATTTTGTTGTTCTCAATTACAGAGTTGTCTTTCCAAACTATCTGTTTCATGTACTTCATCAATGCAATATTCAAATATAAATATTGTCTGAGTATTAAAATGTTTAATGTCAAACTGTTTAATAAAAATTGAGTGAATGTAGCCAGTACAAAGTGCATTTATACGAATAACATCAGTCTGTAAAATTTGATTTATGGTCATTCATTTTTGTTTCAGTATTTATTTCAAAGCCAAGAGCTTATTTCTTTGATGTTTTTATATTTCGTTATTATAGGTATTTTATTTTTATTAATTATGGCGTATTTTTCATGTATTGATTCCATTATCTTTATACTATAAGCTTTATACCTACTATAAATAATTCATTTCTTATTATCATTCATTATATCACTAACTAACTTTAGCTAAGTAACAAATAAATACTCTTTATGAATACTTTCATTATTGTTATTGGTTCATTTTCTTGTCTATTACTATAGCAGTGCCATGACAGACGCCATGCTCCTATATATAGCAATACACAAGTATGGGTTGAACTACCTATTACACTATACCTATTATATTATTTTACCTACTATTGCTATGGGATCCACACACCTGACGGACCTTGAATAAAATATTTCCTGTTAAGTTTTGAATTCAAATATAAAAGTAATTAATGAAACAATTACTGACTGAAAATTTTATTAGGTACCTAGATAACTACCTACTGGGGTAAAGTTTACAAGTTAGTAATGAATTAATTGAGTGAAATAGTTTATGATAAAAGATGAATAATAAATTTATTTGGCAATTAGCTAATCGAGCGTCATGTACAATCAAAACTTTTTACCTGTCTATCATCAATAAACAAATACGCTTACTATACCATAAATAATACAATTATCCTCGTACTCCTAGTACTCCGTTGTTGGGTAAACACGCCCACGCCGCGACGCTAAAGGTCAAGGAGTAATGTCAGCACCTACACACAGTTCGGAATCAAATGAACGATATCCTCTTTGGATTACATTATCTAAAAGCCCACGCGGGTGTGGGTGTTGTTATTTGAACTTTTTACAATGTATCGTGAAAAAATTACAAACAATATAACTTTTCAATACAGTTTGTTGAACTTAGATCGATTGCTAACTGGATGGAAAGTGAAAATAGATAATTAAATATTGTAGGTAACTCAGGCAACCTGATTGAGACATTCACCGTTATTCGATTCCCCGAGGTAATGCCTGGACCGGTAAATCGATTACATTATACCACCACAGATCGAATCAAAATCATGGTCAAAATTCACTTAATATAATAAAAATCAATGTCTCACTTCCGTCTTGGATAACTTTGTTACGGAAGCCTATATTTGATGAAGAAAAAACTATTGATTCGATTTTACACTTCAGTGAATCGAAATTGGCTACCATTTAATTCTAGTTAACTTCCTCAGAAGACTTCTTAGCGAAAATAAACAAACAACTTTGTCAAGATTTTTTGACAATTGTGAATAACAAAACATAAGAACTGATTTGCAAACACAAATAACAATTGTGTTTACTATTATCAAGCAACTTAATTTCTTTATTCACAACTTTGCAATGAAAGCACGCATTTCAGTGTCAGTAACATAGCTCTGTTGGGGCAAATTAAAAAATGTAGTTGCGAGAATTTCAATGACAGATCACGTGTAGAACTAATTCTACACTTACAGACACTTACATTTAAGCTTGTTTTTTTACCAACGAACAAATGTTATAAACTCAAGACATTCAGCAACATGAATTGGGATTTCACTTATTTCTATAAAATATTCACTTTATTTGCGACTTTGATTAACTGTAAACGCGGAAATTACGAAATTACGGAAACCTGAATTTTTACAAGTAACACAAAGGTTTCAAGGCTTGGTGTTTTTGTACGTAAGTGTCATGGTCCATCGCCGAGAAGCAAGAACTACGCAAATTAAAGCTTTCATGCATTGACGAAGGCACTATAACTACTAACGTTAACAGCTAATGATATTAACAGTAAATAACTGCCATCTGTAAATGTCAACCAAAATAAGAGTAACGCTCGAATTTGATTTGTGTAGTTAATGGTACAATACAAATAAATTTACAACAACAATACAATCAAATTATAGATAAAATAAGTAAATAATAGCTGACCTAAATTTGAAACGTGAAGTTCTTATAACAAGAGAGAAAAGGGTAAACGCAAAGGTCAAACTTTCGGTTTCCAAGAACACGTTTAAGTTTATACCTTTATGGAAGTTTGCAATAAAAAAGCTTTTATTTATTCTTTACTTAAGTAACAACAAACAAACTTTATAAGGAAATTGACAACTAAAACAAAAGGTTGCAATACAACTGAACGATTTGGCTGAGACTATGAAAATTGAAATATTCATGTCGAAATTTTCTAATGGCAATCTTTTTGTCAGCAGTAAAGTTTAACGTTTATTTATTGTTTATTTTGAAAGCATAAGAAACTGCCATAACGGTAAACAATTGAAATAAACATTACAATATTTTTCTCCAAGTGAGTCATCTATATATGAGCAACGTTACAACGTAGCGGTCGTACGTAAATATTTTCCTGCTATCTGACCACATTGATGATGCAGCCCATTCATAAATCTAAAATGACCTCTTTAAACTACAACAACAGAAACTAGAGCCGTTGTAGTTCGATGGGAGCAGTTCAAACTATACACTATTACTTGGGAGAAGCCGATCGATAGATCCGTGGAATCGGAAATGTATACTCAACTTGTAGTTGGTGTTGACTCAAAACATTGTTGTTTGCCTTTATATGTGCGACGTCATTGCGGTTTCCTGCTTAGCCTGGATGACACAAACTTAAGGCTTCCTGTCCGAACACCTTCAATCAATGAAAATACTTTACACTTAGTACTCGTATATGTGTAAATATAATAAAGTATTTATTTGCGGATAGTGAATTTAGGTAGGTAACGGTTTGCATTTTATTTGGTCCTCCTTATTCCTACATTTTCTACCTTATCTTCTTGACTCAACTTCTTGTTCATCTTTTTAGCTGCTTGTTGATACTTGGTAATGTTTTAAAGTTTATTTATAAACTAATATTAAATAGTAGATATATTTTTAGAGTTGAACATATTATTTCCTTCATTACATTATGTACCAAAAATGAATGTTTATGTTTAAACAACAATTAAACCGTAACGTCCGTAACACATAACAGGACAATAATTAAATTCAGAACACAAGTAACAACCAAAAGCAATGAATGGGAATTCCTACAATGATGATTAATTTCCTGATGGAATACTAACTTTTTGTTGCGTAAAAAGTTGTTGTTTATGTTTTTATGCCACAGTGGGAAGTGCAACTTCATTCAGTTGCACAAAAAGCTCCCACTGTGGTCTGAAGGCATCTATTGTAATCAAATTGGAAATCCGTATCAATCAAGAAATGTTTGGAATAAGAGTATGTCCTTCAGTGTGGTCCACCGCACGCGTTTTGTCTAGACGGGAGTTCCGTAATTATTTCTGTCGCGAATCCAAGCCACGTGCGTCATTCGCGTTGACGCAACCACTGAAAAAAACGCATCAATTGTCGCGACACGTATGCACCACTGTCAGTAACACTAATATGTTAATCATCATGATTTTACATGTCATTAGAATATACGTAAGACCCATATTTTCAAACAGAAAATCCACGTTACAAATAAAACAAGCTTGCAGTAATATTAATTAAAGCTTAACTAATACATACTACAGATACCTACTCCCTTAGAAAAGAGAAAAATACACATATATGAGTAAACTAGTCAACCTGTCAAGGCTAGTCAGTGGCAAACAGAAATAAGATAGACGGAGTATGCATTTAGAGATAATTTTTTATGTTCAAAACATTCATCATTTCATGCAAACATGATGACGCTAGTCCAAAGATAGCCCCTGTTATCTACTGTCAATTAGGGTTATTTATAGAACTGATAAGGTTTTTACGTAAAGCTAATGGTGCTTCAAATGATTGTGATGGTTGATATGAAATTAAACAACACGTGGTGTGCCATGTGATGTTAAGTTAAGGTCTACTCATCAGCAATAGGAAGATTTCAGAGATCACATAATGTCATTATTTGCGAAAAGTTTCTAACAAAATATAGCATCCGCATTATTCGTGTAAATTACATTTTATTCAAGCGATATTGAATTATTATTATAAAAAATTATACTTATTTACTAACAAATCATCTGATCACCATTTTAATCATGTTTTACGTACTTTTTTGCAGGTTTTAATGTGTGGTTGGATCCGGCTGGAGGTCAGTGACATGCACGCGCGCCGCTGCGTCTGCGGCGGCCCTTAGACAGGTTCCGCGTAACGGGACCTGGGACCGTGTCAATCACGTCAATTATTTAGCCCTCCAACCATCGAGAGATCTTGAATGCTTCATGTATGTGCAGCTTTTTACTAGGCTGGCATTTTAGCACAAATTGCCTTAACGTTATAAGGCGTACTCAATGTCATTTTATCAATCACTGCCATTATATTATTCTCACCATGAGGAACCGTTTAGATTGACATTTTGGCATATCACTTTATGATCGAGCATGTTTCATTGTCTAATATAAAGTATTTGAGAAACTGACTTCGTCGTTGGAGTACGTATAAATACTGAAGATTAATTTTCTCCATACACTACAATTCTTTTATCAAATTAGGAACACCATCACTTCAATTAGTAGTTAATACACAAGATACTGCCCCTTCATGCCCCGCCAAGCTTTCTACTCGTAAACAAGCGATAACTTCGCAATTAACAACAGTTACTGTGGAACCCATCGGTACTGACAACTGTGAAATCAGACCCTACGACATGATT
The DNA here is from genome assembly GCA_936450705.2 of Protodeltote pygarga. Taxonomy (NCBI): domain Eukaryota; kingdom Metazoa; phylum Arthropoda; class Insecta; order Lepidoptera; family Noctuidae; genus Protodeltote; species Protodeltote pygarga. The sequence continues at coordinate 14,078,246 of OW388262.2, read as the reverse complement.
GTTTTGTTGTGCAATTACAGAATTTAAAAATATATATGTAATTGATAGCAATTTTGTTATTAGAGATATGCTACCACTTGCAAGCAATAAAAGTAAAAACTAAACAGGACACATTGATGCGTCATACTGACCGATTTTATTAAAGAAATTATAATATCACCGTCTTCCTTTAGCATACTTCGGATTTCTATCAGATACTTATTTCACTTGAAAATCTTAGTAAGTACTTTGAAATTATCTGAATGAAACTGTTAATAGTGGCTTGGACAGTTCTGAGTGCATTTACCGGTCCCCAAATATATGATTAATTAACCTATCTTGCACACACACGAGAAATTCGCCTTTTTGTTACTTGAGTATACCTTTCTTTTTCAATCAAAGATTGGTTACTGGCATCATAGCAACGGTAATCACACATTAATGACAAACATTACAAGCTACCGACTCTTCAAACACATTTACATTGGCCTTTGTACTATTAAAACAACAGCTATACTCAATCCAACTATTACTAGATAATACAGAATAGAACGAGATAAACACTATCTATAATGTAAAACTGTCTCACAGACGCCTAGCAACGCTAACAGTGTTTACGTAAAAACTAATATTGAATAATCGCTGCTTGACTAAACACCGAGTTAAATAGAATTACTGCTGCTTTACTGAACACCTAGGAAAATAATGTGGAATATGCTATCTTACCATGTCACTCGATAACGCGACACGTGCTGTTAGTGATAAACAAGCGGCGCCACGGCAAATAGTTAGTGTAACATTAGGTAACGCTGATCTAAAAGATTGCATAGATTAGATACTATCAATATAAACAAAGGTAGGCCTGCGTTGTAGTCATACTGGTCTAACAGAAACGTCCGACAGGTGATGAAGATAAGGGAACGTGGGAGATTTGGTTTGGGTCACGATAAAGGTGATCTAACTCAGTAGGTCGAATAGACTGATTAGGATACTTCGACAATAGAAAAAATGCATATATTTTTTATAATTAATAAGTAAAGAAAGTTTATTGATGTTACTGACGACTGAAACCCAACAACAAACGGGTAACTAAAGGAAACCAAGAACGGTATAATGACAGTTATCACAAGAGAAAAGAGGCGAAGAGAGGCATAATACTGAAAGCTATAGAAGAAAATTATAATGAAGCCCAACTTCATTGAAAACGTTGTAGGTATCACAATTCGTAAGGTATTTGAACTAGAAGTCTGTCTACGGTAAAGTGATACTTATGCAAATAGCCTTCGACTGATATTACAGCTGTTCAATTCTAATCTGAACAATTAAAGTCTGTTGCTATGTACGTAAACAGAACAATATGTAACTTGTAATGCAATGCTCTATCAACAAGTAAAAATGTAAATAACTTTATTCCTATAGATATTTTAATAATATTTGGATCTATAAGTCAGTGAGCTGGAATATCCCCAGACCCAGATCCCTTAAAAATATTTTAAGAACATGAAGATTTCAAAGTAGGTACATCGAAATTGGTAGGATCCAGTGATTATTCTTTAAAGGGCCAAATAGTTTAAAATATTGAATCTAATCGAGCTAATTTGATTTGCTGAGCGATAAAAACATTCTTTTAATACAATCAAAGAAACTCGAGTAATTTGACGCATCAAAACATAATAACAGCTAATTCTAAAAATCTGCAACTATGGCTCCTCTACACGATCGACCGTGTGATACGAATCTTATGTGGACGACCCGTTCTTAATGAACCAATAAAATATGAAAATGCAAATTTTATAATTTACTATAATAATTTGCAGAACAACAGACAGACGCGGCTACAGACGTGTAAAAAACTTGATTGTAAAAAAAATCAATTTTGTTAAATGATTCCTTGTGACTAAACAAAAAACGTTTATCGATAGTGATTTTATCATAAAATGGACTGTTATTAAAATCATCCACGTAGGTACAACAATTTGGGAAAATAATATGGCATATTCTCAAGAAGCACTTGCTATGTTTAGAATAGGTATAAGTATTGTTGCTATTATAAACTAAAGTGTACATGTTTTTGTCTCTATATTAGACACGCAGCCCAGTTGTGAACATAAATAAAACAAAGTCCATGACGTCCACATCATTGTAAGAGTAATAAAATCTTCAGAAAATATTTTGATTTAAATTTAAATTCATAAACGAAGACATCACGTAATTCGCAACAATATCAAGCGAGGATGATAACAGAACGAACGCGGATACGACGTCCATACACTCTTACGCACACCACCGACCAAAACTCGCACACAAACACGCACACAGGACAAAAATAGCATCGCCGATAGCGCAAACACACCAACACACGCCCACACGTTGTACGTGAACTGTAATAAAAACATACATAGACACGCATAGTGCGCTATGAATAAGACACAAATTGAAATGGAAACGTTGTGAGCTGATTATGAAAAGTCTTCCATGGTGTAGCTGCACCATCCTGCTTCCTGGAAGCCGCACCGCACCCGCTCATTAAACGAGGAATCGAAAAACACGATCAAAGTGAAAGCCGATTTCGAGAACCGACCTCGAATTTATTTGCATACCGCGATAAAAACTAGGCTTAAACGACAATACAACCGGGACCTCTTTACGAGGGAGTACCGGTTCAGTCTAGTTCCAATTATAGGAGCGCACCGCAATTCTATGTCATGCAACATATCGAGGAATGTGGATCTGCGACGTCGCCGTATGTCTAAGCGGACTCACCTAAATTTATGACATACATGGCCTGGGAGCGCTCGAGCCTTCGCGCATGCTCCACGGCCTGATACAGTCCGCCGGAATCCACTTTTGAGGCACTAAAAAACTTAAACACAAACAGAAACCACTGCGACAAGCGCAAACATCTTATGTGGGCACTGACACTTGCCGTCGAACGGCACGGAACGGAATAGCACGACACTCGATGGAGCGACAGGTGAGCTCGGATCGCGGTCGAACACTGACTGATCGCGCGCGACGGTCGGCGCGGGACGGCGGGCGGCGCTCACGCAGCGGTGCGCGCGCCCGCAACAGCGCTGCAGCGTTCCACAGCGCTACAACTGCTTACAGCTGACGCATCGACGTTTTCGCTAAAACGACTTAAAATCTTGGCAATAGTTTCAATACAAAAACACGGTAGACTGTAAGATGCAACTTTCCAAGAATCAATTCACACAAGATTACTAAGAATTCCAAAGAAACGAGAATCACTGACATGATGGATGGTAATGTTATTATTTACATATTCCAAAGTCTAAAATTAAGTATTTCATAATATGTTCAAGTTGTTGATCGACAAGCCGATACTTGGGTAGCAATTCAATCGCTCCCAGTTAACGAGTTTGACAAAATTAACTTGCTCGATAATTCTCTGTTATGCAAAAAATATCCAAGTGACCGACACGTGAGTTTATAATCTACTATGTCATAATGTCTAATTTCATTTGCAACATACCAAAAATAACAACTTGCATAGGTATTTAATAAAAAAAGGTAAATGCATTTAAAGGTACCTACTTTGATTTTTAAGGAACCACTAAATTTTAAAAGATAGAAAGAAAAAAGGATGATTATGATGTAGAACACAGCAACAATTTACAATATTCAGATACGTAGTGATAATGTAGAGATAAATAAACGATTACTAAAAAAACTGGTGTGCATACCATAGGCAAATCGATTAAGGTGAAAACAAGTGTAATCAAAGATATAAGTCATCGCGAATAATCGGTTAGCGACTTCTCTAATCTTGACAACAGTTGCGAAAATGCATATTTTAGCTAAGTGGAATGCAGGAAAATGTAGACCAAAACATACGCGAGCCTTGTCTATAGAGATAACAGATTAATTATCAATAAATACATAACTCTTAAGCGAATAGCCATCAACACACAGAAACACAGGAAAGACAAAGAAGAAGTCTTATATTACTTCGAGCTAATTTCTTTCTTGGTTGGAAAAAAATATATTCATCTTGGAAACTCTGTAAAGATTCAATCTACCTAGCGAAAAACGTGATAAAAAGTCAGTTATTAAACTTTAATGTGATTTGAATTTTGGCATTTTTCATCTCCCATTTTTTATCATTCTAATTAATCTTCGTCTTATCGTTCAATAATATAAATCTTAAGAAAGAATATTCATTGCGTTATCTTTAAAAGTTCATTATTCTGAAAAGATTTATTTGCACGTTGCAATTTGGCTTTCTCATAAACCCTAAAATTTCAAAAGGGCAAAATATCTAAGAAGCGTCAACGATATTTATTTTTTCTATATTTAATTATAAAAAAAGTTCGCGAACATACACTGACGAGTATGTACAATTTCCGTCAACGCGGCTTATCAGCAATTGTTAAACATTAAGTAAATTAGGACATGTAGTTACGAAGAGCCAGCTAATTGCAGATACTAGTTTTGTCGTTTTTTCAGCAATGATTACTTAAATAAAAACAGTAGTCGTACAGCGAATTGTCATTAGTTAGACATGATATTGGTGCTTCTAGCACACGTTCTAAACCAATTTAGGCTTAAGAACTCTCGTTCTTGTAGATATATTAAGAAAAGGATTTGATAGCTATATCGAATTGACAGTTTTATTTGATAGCACTATGTTTTTGACAGTTTTATTTGATAGCTCTATCGAATTGACCGTTTTATTTGTTAGCTCTATCGAATTGACAGTTTTATTTGATAGCTCTATCGAATTGACAGTTTTAGTTAATAACTCTATCGAATTTGCAGTTTTATTTGATAACTCTATCCTTTTTCGATGGTACTTTAATGAAATAAATTATAGTGAGAAATTAATTCAAAGAAAAAAAAATTACATGCAAATTAAATAAAAATATTTTATTTTAATATTACTGCAGTTTCTTAACGGTTATTATTACCTATATCAAATATCGTTTTCTTTGCGGCTTACATTCGTTCAAGTATAAAAACAAAGCAATGTGCTAAGAATGCAACAGAAACCATCACAATCGATTTAAAACGGGCAAGTCAAATCGAGCCACATCTGCGTGCACGCACGATGCCTGTCAATCAGAGCGGAGCGCAGAAGATAAGAAGTAAGGAAATCAGCATTAGTCCAACATTTCTTTGCTATGCTCTAGCTCTATCATTGATTTTCTATTTGCATAAGTATTAATATCTAGTAGAAGTATTTTGCGGGCCGCTTTTTGGATCTGATAGCCATTCAGGCTAACACCCGCATGCGGTATATAAACAACGTAAATGTCAATAGATTAGAACCGCTCGACGCTCGCTGTCAGCACAGCACCGGGTATAGGTCAATCGCTAAATATTTAGGACGTTCAGTGACGTGGACCGACGTCACTTGATTGCAGCTGATTACCGCCCGCGCGTCCTCCGCCGTTGTTTATGAGAATATCGCCCGCACGCACTATCTCACTCGATTCACGTTTGTGTCTTGTTTAAATAATAAATGTTTTCACTCATTATGATAAAAATGTTTGACGAATGGAAAAATTTGTTGATGAAGCACGGCGACCGAACGTCTCTATTCTTTATTGTTATCCTTATTTAATGAATTATTCAGATGATGCGCAGTACCAAATCAGAGCGAAAGTGCACGTCATGTATAGGAAAAAGAAGCTTTTTATTATTCTCTACCTACCTACACTACTAGGTATTTTAACTCCTTGAGCTTACAATTAAAATTGAATACTTTCCTAGTCGATCGGACCTAATACGTAGGTACTAGGTATAGTAACTGTGTGTTGTATAAACAATGATGACCTTAAAGCCACAAATGTGAACACTCACCATTTACTTTTTTCTTATACTCACTCGGGCTTACTTAACCTATCAGGGACAACTTAAGTATTATTGAGAACATTGTAAAAAAATATCTAATAAATAAGCCGGTAACCGTCCCACTGCAAGGCAAAAGGCTATTCCCATATAGAGAAGGAGCGAGCATTAATCACCACGTTAGGTTAACTGCGTGTTGGCCATTTACCATGAAGTCCAAGTTTCCTTACGATGTTTTCCTTCTCCGTTAGAATATTGTAATTGCATAAATATATATGACGATGTAAATACGTCATGGGGCCATTATAGGATAATACAGTTCGTGACACAATATGGTATTGTCATGTTTACACGTGTATAAAAGTATTACGGTGATTTATATAAAATTACCTTTATGGTAGCCCCCTGATAATTCACCACTGCCCTTTAATTGTGGGTTCAAGTACAACCAAAATAAAGAGTATGAATTATTTATATAACATACAAAAAAAGACACGTGTATGATTTGAACTTTACCCGCTACATGAGGTACAAAGGTAACGATTTTTTTTACTTATCAGTATTTGCTAGGGTTGGCAACATTTTTTCCTAATTTTATTTTTAGAAGACGTTATAAAAGTATATAGTGTTGTATGTTAAGAGTAAAAAATCGGCAAGTACCGTATAATATTGTATGTAATAGAGATTTTTCAATTATATAATAAGAAATTTGAAAATTAAAAAAACAACTAATACGGATAGGATTTTTCAATTGTTAGCATTTTGTAAGAATAGTTAAGGAGTAAGATAGAGATATAAATTTGATGAGTAAGGCTAAATATTTTATACAATAAGGATAAATATTATTACACGAAAACTGTAAATATCTAAAACTTTATTTTATTTTCCTTGAAAATACCCATAATATGTTACTACATATTATGGGTATTTTCAAGGAACCTACTGGTAGGGTTAGTTGACGGTTATTAGTTTCGGTGATGCAGCTCCTTAATGTCTGATAATACATGCTTATCTTGCAAGCTCATTCATGGATGCATGAAATATATTTAAAGGTCTTCAGTGTTTTTTCTTGAACTATCGTGCTTATTATAACTGATAGACAGTATAATGCCAAAACCTCAAAATTAGTCTGCTTTAGTATTTTTCTCAGCTTCAATTCTGCGGCCATCCATGAGGTACAGCCCAGACGTACGTATAAATAAAATCGTTAGAGTCATCCTACGCCTTCGGTATCTGAATGGAATTTATCAATACCTACACGCAAATTATTGTAATCACATAGTATTAAAAATTATCTAACAAGGTCACTGATAACGTACTACATCATTTTAGTTGATATTTATGCTCTAATTCTAGGTGTAAAACTATTTCAAATATGCGGGTATAGTGTTCTTTGCTACCCCGTAAATGCCAGCCTGTGGGCCTTATCTCGACCATGGGGAAGGAAAGAAACTCCTCTTTCATCTTCATGCGTCTTATAAATGGCAACGGAACTCAACTGCCATCGGCAACAATGGAACTGCATTTCATAAGTTTAGGCCTAGGCTACGCTACGCCATGGAAGAACTGAATACCATAATAAATTGTGTTTATTGTGTCCTATTTTTCAGTCAGCTACAAAAATGCATTATAATAGAAAATTATTTTTTAAATTGTTTTTAATTAAAAATAATATAAAGTACAATTCGCTAGTACCTAGTCTATCTAGTCTAACCATTCGCATGTAAGCTTGACGTTATGTCATAATCTCTCAGATACTACCTACGAAAGAAATAATCTATGAGTTGAAAGAAGAAAAAGGATTAATTCTCAGAACGACTACTATAGATAATTTTAAACTGCTGGTCACCTACAACAGGCGTGACTTTGCGGAGTCCGTGACCTTTTTCAGTATGTATAAAATAAAAAAATAAAAAAAGCTTATCAACAAAACAGGCTTCGCAGTACTAGTACTTAATATGTAGACATCGACTTGTCATCGGATGACTAACAATATTAACGTAGGTATAAAAGGGGAACTATTTTCGACATTGAAAAGAACACGACACACGCTGTGGTTAACGAAGCAGCGATACGAACAAATTAATTCAAATTCTTAAAATAGCCTGAATAGCATTAACACGATTTAAATGTGGTTTTACCTGGTTTTACTTGATACAATACCTAACATAATGTGAATATATTAGCTGCGAACATCCTAATTGAAGTCTCAATCTTAAGAGGAAAAACCTGATTTGATTTAGAAAAGTGTTTAAGAATTACCATCATTTTGTTGATATTCCTTATACGCAGGTTTAAGGAAAAGTGATATTCTACTAAGATTCTTTTTCTTCTTCTTAGTGTCTCTTCAGCTACAGAAGGTTGATGTTAATGTCACGATATATCGAGTCTTGCAACTAATAATGATAGGAAACGTTACTGAAAAGAGGAGACTGGCTGAGGAAGAAAGTCATCCGGTAATTAATGGAAATCACGACAGACAACTCTCAAGTCTCAACTGAACTCAAGACAAGAGGATGTATGCAAAGCTATCTACCAACCTCCATTAAGATTATAGTAAACTCAAATAGTCGGACTGAAGAAAAGAGTAACAAGTCACACAAGACAAGGAACACAGGAATAAAAGATTTTATCACAATATCAATGTCAAGATCATTCAAAAGCCAATCTATAAATACCATCAACATTTCGATTATATCACGGTATCGTATAACAGAACGGGTTGAATCACTAACTTCTTGATTTAACTCCACGATGACGCGTCATTTGGTGACACATACAACCTTGTCCCCACACTTGCCAAAATACAGTTCATTTTGAAACTCACTTTGTGAACGTTTCGTGATTAAGATCGTAGTTTTGTCTAGTTATTATTTAGATTTATGTATCACACTCACACGCGAAATTGGCAATAGCTAAGTTGATATCATCAGCATCTGTAGAACGTAATGATCCTTACTAATATGTAGGTATATATTTGAAAATATTTGCAAAAGCATGTTTGTTGTTTTCCCCTTTTTTTCGCAGCAACGGATCGACGCGACGTGATTATTTGCATAGAGATCGTTTATAAGATGCAGTGTGACAGGCTTGCAAATCTTATCTTATAGAGAGGAATGGAAGAAGAAGACATTTTGGGCCGACCCCAAGTAATATGGGACCAGGGCAGGCGATAGAAAGAAGAGTGGCTAATTTTTATTTCGCAAAATTTTAAACCACAAGAGCTGCGGGCAAAAGCTAGTTCTTAAACCGAATTAGAACTTTACGGCTTGATCAAATACAATACGGGAGGCTGCATACCCACTTCTATCAACATGCACTGCATGGATATCAACTACATTTGTAAGAACAGGTCCAGCAGGCCAGCAGCGTGGCAGGAAAGGCTGATTTACATACACATACCACCCAGTATCCTCGAAACTAACTTTTGCTGAGAAAGGAAAATGTAACCTATCTTTAATTGTTTCAAGTACCACAACAGCAGTATCAAGTCACCTAACACATAATTTAAAAGAACAATACTCAGCTTTATTCTCGATATTACCAATGACAGTGCTAAAATGAATAATTAAGCTTTTCGAGTAATTAAGATTGAACTTCACTTACCTAGTATAGGTACGTGAAGCATCCACACAACATTTTAAGTGGCCTTAGAACCAACACGGCTACTTTCCACGATGTCCTTAGACGGAACATATTTGCAACTTTGGTTGGCAAGTTGACTTACAAAACCTTGGATATTTTAGATGAAACATATAAATTGTGATATAGCTTCCTTTCCTGTACTAACAATACGTAACCATGATCTTCATCAGCCAATTCGATCGATTGATTATTGATCAACCGCAGTTCCTACATGCTGCATCATTTCGATTGCGGCCATCCTTTGATTGCATCCAACTAGCCTACAAAGACCGCTGATTCACAATGGACATAATCCTCAGATTATCCACACTACAGGAGATAATCCACTAATAATAAACTTCAAATTTCAGCAAACTAATAAAGTACCGTAGTCGGGTGCGCAGGCGCCGTGCCGCGACGTGGGTGATCAACCTTGTCTAGACCGAACTTGACTAACTCGTATTTACGTAACTGGTTCATTATTACTCATAGCTTACAGTTTTCATGACACTTAAAAAAACAAACTGATGACTATGATTTGACAATTGACTGCAAAAAAACCTTGTACTATCAAATTATTTGTAAGAATTTCTTGAAAGTAATTCAAATATTTTTGTTTCCGATCGCATAAAACCTTGATTTCGGCCACCAATTAATTCGTTCATGACCGCTCAATGCCCCTAATTTGTAGAGGGATAAAGATTACATAATTTATATGCAAACGAGATCAATAATAATTTTGAATTGATTTAGAAAAGGTATAATAAATGTAAATTTATTATAAAGAAAAAAGATGTGATTTTTTGTTTGTAACGTATAATTTATTGCAATAATGTAACCCAAAGCACTGAAATCTGAAAAAGACATAGACTTCGGGATTATATCTACACTAATCTACAGGATAATTCAATTTGTCACAAACCGTGGTTAGAGAGAATTGGTGATACTCCACCACGCTAATATATTATTATACTGCGTTGGTAGAGTTGGATAGTAGATGTTAAATTTTTAAACCGCCTATTTAACGACTACTAAGTGTTCTCTGTACTAAGCTCTGTCGTACTGACTTCTTCAAGCGCTGATGGTAATCACAGCAGCTTGTACTACGTATGAGCTGATACTACAACCGGTATTACGAGCGCCTCATATCCTAATTCATATAAACAGAGAGTGACTAACATGTTATTTGATGACGATGTTGGACCTCTTCCAGTTAATCTAAAACCAAGTAAAACAGATCATCATCATCCACCTGCTCATTTCCCATAACGTTTAATACATTTTCTTATTCCATGCTTGTATTAATTGTGATCTCACTTTTCTTTCTTTCTGGCCCGTATCATCTTTTATCATCATCTATATTGTCTAATTTTTCTCTAAAACCAAATAATTTACCAGTGGCAACAATACTTCCTTACATCGCACTGTTAGAATGGCCGACACTCAAAATTATTTTGATTGATTTTGATTGTTTAATCGTTAGCTATTAGAAGAGTAATTTTCAGTGGAAAGATACAAAAGAGAAGAGAGATAAGTCCAAGGGGGTCTGCAATAAAAAGAGTGGCAGATCTATTCGTTTGCACAATTTTTTAGGCAGTTCTTATCGCGAGACTTGGCAACGAGCCGTGACAAGTAAAACACATCTAAAGGTTCACGATCCTCACTGAGGAACTGACTACGAAGATTTGATTCAACTTGTGAAGGAAATCAGTGGAAAACATGGTCTACCTACATAATTATGGTAAAAGAAAGTCAATTCGTTTTTGCACTATAGTACACCTCTGAGAACCTCTTCGTGGACAAAGATGTGTCAGTAATGTGACGTAAAATTGTACATTTTAATATTTTTATTTATGTCCGTCCGTTTGTCGTAACCTTGACTCGCGTGTTCTTCACGCGTCCCGTAAAGCTTCCTGGTATTCAAATGTCAGGAACATTTAAATTAATAAATGTTTTCTACATTCTAGTTATTGATACAAATAATATTTATAAATTATTTTTCAAACATTTTTCTTGGTGGTTTTTTCGATTGATTTCAAGATTGATGAAGCCTTCGGTTTTCTTAAGATAAACGCCAAAATCAAGACTAATTTTCTCGAGAGTATGTATTATCGTAATTTCCAATTATCTAGTCAAGTCCAGAGGGCAAAAGCACGCTCATTAAATTATTTATTATTCTTATTATCTATAAACAAATTAGACAGTCCTCAACAATATCACCAAAGTGTACTAAACAAACACCACCTCATCGGTTTATATTTAACGCGTGATCGTCGCCGTGTCACCGGCGTGCCGTCGCCGTGCCGCCGCCGCCGGCGTGCCGGCCCATCATACCGACTCATACGGTTACTAACACAGCAGTTATAGCCGGCGCCGGCGCCATGTCCGTCACGGTAATACAAATGTTATAGTATTTATGTCATAGTTATAGTTGATCTAATAATAAAGACGAGTAAACACTAGGCGACGATTTTCAACAGAAAGTTGACCGGTAATAGAAAATCCTTACGCAATAAGAGAATTAGTCCGATAGCGGAACGTCGTATTTTGACCGTAACTTATAATTTTATTAGTCATTTATTTTTGCACAGGAGATTAATTACGTATATTTAGAGCTTCTATTAAAAAGTTAGAAAATTTGGACCGTTGCTTTAAGTACAATTTAGGTTTTTGCAAAACTGCATGACAAACCGTGAATATAAAATTTAAGTCAAATATTCTAGTCCTGTGTGATTAAGGACAATGTTATCTTATAGTTATTAAGTTATTAGAAAGATTGGATACATGGAACTGATGTAACCGATGTTTTATGTCCAAAAATTGTAAAACTAAATATTACAATTGTGTCCTCAATAAATTATTATAGTGTCTGGAAATAATTTTAATGAATTGATATTGTATATTTTTACGTACTGTAAAAAGTTTAGAAAATTATCTAAAGAAATTTCAGCGTTATTTGAGTTTTCAGTTTCATAGTTTTATGGTCTGAGTAAGTGAGTAACATAAAATTTGAGTTCAGAAGTTGGTGGTTATTTGACCATAACAATATACTCTATCATCATTCAAAAGATTAGAAAGATTGGATACATGGAACCTATGTTATAAGGCCAAACATTTAAAAACTAAATATTACAATTGTGTCTTCAATAAATTATTCTAGTGTCTGGAAATAATTTTAATGAATTGGTACTGATATTTTTACCTACTACAAAAAGTTTAGAAAATTATCTAAAGAACTTTCCAAATTATTTGAGTTTTCAGTTTCAAAGTTTTATGGTCTGAGTAAGCGAGTAATATAAAATTTGAGTTCAAAAGTTGGTGACTATTTGACCATAACTATGTACTCTATCATTATACAAAAGATTAGAAAAATTGGTCCATGGAATTGTCAGAAAACTTAAGATTTGTTAGCACGGCATACGAAAATAATACGAGGGGTTGTGCGGGGCGTAGGGGGTTTTATCGCGCTCACTTTGTAGCTAGCCGGCCGCCGTGCTTTCGAATCGCTGACAACAACATCATAAAAAAATGTAGTTTTAAAAATTATAATATTAATGAGTTTATGTTCTTAGTCTGTGTAATATAAAAAAAATTGTTCCAAAGTTAGAGGCTAGTAAAACTAATAATATAAGATACAAAATATATCGATATAAAACCGGTTTTTTATTTTGTTCTACCAATACCGGTTTTTATCAAAATCTTGTATACATTCAAACCTTTATTGAAATTTGAAACAAATATATAATTTAGGGGTAATATTCTTAGTTTATATTTAATTTTTTTTTTAATTAGGGTATATTTGAGTATTATTATAGATATTTGAATCCAGAATATTCTTGTGTAAAAAACAAAAGGAACGAGTAATATAAAGAAAGACAAACAACAACAGATAAAAATTAAAAATAAATTTTAAGAAATACACACATCAAAAGTGTCTAGGGATCAAGCATTTTTATGCGGATTTCTTGAGATTGAGATGTGGCTTTGTAATAAATTTATGATTTTATAAATTTATATGGATCCTTTTTGGTGCATTTCATAATTTGAATCAGGAACTGTGAATCAAATTCGAGTAAAAGATGAAAATCAGCTGTCAATATTTTCCCTATAAAAACATACAACGCATTGAAGACATTATTAGTGCTACTGTTTCCCTACTACTGATTAAAACCAACGTTATTATGGAGCGGCGACGTCATTTAAGCAGGGAAGAAATGCTCAGAGCCGTGGGAATGATAGAAGCTGGTTCCCGGCAACGTACTGTGGCTTTAGCTCTGAATACAAGTCAGAGTGTTATCAGTCGACTTTGGACACGTTACCGAAGCACTGGTACCGTGGCTGAGCGCCATGGAGGACGGTATCGCTGCACCACACGGAGACAAGACCGATACATTCAAATCTTAACTCGAAGAGCTCCAACAATAACCGCCATGATGTTAGCCGTGAGGCTTCATCACTCTTCAGGGAACTTAATTAGCGACCAAACAGTCAGAAACCGCTTGCATGAAGTGAACCTTCATTCCCGAAGACCGCTACGGGTACCACCTATAGCAATGCACAATCGTAGGATTCGATATCAATGGGCTCTTGAACACAGAAATTGGGCAGAAGAACAATGGCGTTTCGTGTGCTTTTCTGATGAGTCTCGTTTTGGTATGAGACCGGATACAAGACGTATACGACACTGGAGAACCCCTGGACGCCAACAGCGATTAAAATCCTGCCAGGAAGTCCATCCTTATAGTGGTGGAACCATCATGGTATGGGCGGGTATTTGGATCGGCGGAAGAACTGAGTTGATTTGGATCAGAGGCAACCTCAACGCTCAAATTTATGCTGAGACGATTGTATCAGACGTCATCGTTCCTCTACAAGTGCAAATCGGTCCCTTATTTCAGTTAATGCATGATAATGCACGACCGCACACCGCAAGAGTTGTAAGACATACTCTCGCCGCAGCTAACATCAATGTCCTGCCCTGGCCTGCTCAGTCGCCAGACTTGAACCCGATTGAGCATGCATGGGATATGCTACAGAGAAGAGCTCTGCCGAATATGGAGGGTATCCCGTCGCAAGAAGACCTTTTTTTGTTGTTGCAACGAACATGGGCGGCCATTCCACAGCGTGATTTGGATGAACTCATTTTGAGTATGCCAAACCGATGTTCTTGTGTTGTTAGTGTTCGCGGTAGAAACACGGATTATTAATTGTTTAAGTTACCCAATAAAATTTTAAAGAAAACTGTTATTTCAGTCTTTTTTTTGAACTTTAATGTTAGTGGTTCAAATGTCAAAAATCCCTTTATTAGGAAAATGGCAAATTTCTTTATTAATGCAAAGGTGACTTGGTTTATCGTTACTGTGACAAACGAAAACACTTTATTTGATGAATCCTTAAAGAAAATTTTAATTAATATCAATCAGGAGAAAAGTTATTGCAAAAATATATGTTGATCCCTAGACACTTTTGATGTGTGTATTTATTTAGAAATTAAATATTTTTTTATAAAGTTTTCTAATTACAATAAGATAAGATCTTCTTTAAGAAGAATTAGCGTATTTAATTAATTATTTATAATTATTCAAAGAGAAAGAAGTCAAGAAAGAGGTCGTGGTAACATCGTGATTTTTTCAATGTCATATATGTAAATTTTTAGCTAATCTAAGACACCACTGACTAACAGTAAAGAAAAACATCGTGAGGATACCTGGATTTAATAGTCTGAAATTGCATTGCACCCGCATTGAGCTAGAGTGGTGATAAATGCATTCAATTAATTCAATGTATTCTCTGTATGAGAAGAGACTTTCGCCCTAAAATGGGACAGTTACAGACTAATAAATTAATAATATATTAATTATTTCCGAAATTTTATAAACTTAATCCAAATGTATCAGGCAGAAGTGCATAATATACCTAACAATATCAAAACATGACAGTGACATGACATTTTCTATAAGATCAGTTAAAGATACATCATCCAGTACAGCCTATAAAATCACTTATAACTTAATGAAAATTAGTTTTTTTTTAATCTGAATAATTGTGTAATTTTTTCTAAGTAACTAGCAGTTTTTGTTTATTGGTATGGCCAATTAAAATGAATTAATTAACTAAGCTTAATCCTTTTTTTTATAAATGACGTGAATTTTAAATTATTTTCGTCTGAGTAATATTATTGTTTGAGTTCCGAAATTAGAGGCTACTTAACAATTATAAAATGCTATACCGTCATACCTACAGAAGATTAGAAGATTTTGTGTGAGAAAAGTTATTTATTATAAAAACATGGTTTCTATAATAAGAAAAGCCACGCGGAATTCAAGGATAAGGAATGAAAAACCGGTGTGATATAAAAAACCGGTTTTTATATTCAGTGTACTTCCAATTAAACCTTTAAAATTAAGCTCTGCCCGAATTAGCTTTCTTTGTCCTATGGTTGATGAACAACCTGATCTTCTTCTTCTTCTTTTCGTTTCGATGGTACGTCTTTCCTTAATAATTTGCGCCCAGTAGGTGGCCACTTTAATCGCGGCTTCAGTGGCAGTCATCAGGTCGTACATAGTGCAGGCATTTGGACACTTGGGGCACTCCAGCAAGTGAGACATAGTTTGTTCTGGAGCGCCGCATTCGCACTGAATGAGGGATGGATCTATTATCCCCCATTTCGCTAAATTGTGTTTGCAACACAATTTAAACAACCTGATACCCGAATAGTAATAAATATTTACTATTAATTTTGAACAACTGTGTTTGGGATTAATTGTACGTTAGTTATGTACGAATCACCTTGTTCATCTTCGAAATAAAACCCACAAAAAATATTTTTTATAAATATAATATACTACACTACACTACATATGTATAAACAAAACCGTAACACTCTCACAGTATTGTACATAGAGTCTACAAAATTAGGTGATCGTCAATATTCGTCAAGAGGGCTGGTCGGACAATTGGCGTTGAAACATATTCGAAAACTTGTAAAGTCTATTGAATAAAAAAGCAATTGTAAAAATATATATACCTAGGTACAAGTCAAATTGAGAATCTCCTCCTTTTTTCCGTCGTTGGTTAATAAAGAGATTTTATAGGTTTTATAATTTTATGTAGTTCACATGGAAATCAAAAACAAAAGAACAATAAAGTATGTAGTTCTAAATTTAAATAATTAAAGATTTGAGTACAAATAAATATAAAAATTACTAGACATGGAGATAATACATTCGGGTGAATACGGAAACCCGAAGACTACCGATGTGTTCACCGTTTGTAATGGATTTTGCAAAAACCTAAATTATACCTAAAGCATTGGTCTAAATTTTCTAACTTTTTAAACGAAGCTTTAAATACACGTAACTAATCTCCTGTGCAAAAATAAATGACTTTAATGAAATTAAAGGATAGAATCTTACTTCTACTGGGCTAAATAGGTTACATTAGCAAACGTGCACCATCGTCGACTATACATCATTGCTTACCATCAAGTGAGACCAAAGACAATCAAAGCGCGCTTATCAACTAAAAAAATAAACTTAGGTAACCCGCTGATCTATTTATTGACTTTTATTTGTGTTTTTGTAATTTCACATTAATAATCCTCGAGCTCGAGTCTTTTGACAAAAGGGTTTTTGAGAAACGACACTTTTTTCTTAGTTATAAAGAAATAGATGCCATAGAAAAGAGAGATGCCCGGTCACATAATTGCGATCTAGTTTGCCTATGTTGCGCAGTATGGACACGGCGTTAGTGAATCATCGCATCGCCCCTTTCTTCCTGGAACTCGCGAAACGTAGATACAAGGTTGAACTATTTTTGTAATTCCACTTGTAACAAAATCTATACCGTTAGCAGGAATATTATGTTATGAAAATTCAATTCTATCCATTACACTTTTAAACAAAGAGAAGTGGCTTCCCGGCGGCACTCAACTTTAACTTAATCGTCAAATTAAGCAGTTTATTTCACTAGCAAAAGAAAAATGAAATAAAACTTAAGTTTTATTTTCCAATTCAAATATAATGATGGTAATTAAAAAACTACGTATAGCATAAGCTTAGGTAAGTTTTCATATTTCTTCGGAAATCTAGCTAGCTCAAGTCTAAAATGAGAATATAATTATCGCCCTGAAAATTAGATTG
This sequence comes from Protodeltote pygarga, assembly GCA_936450705.2. Classification (NCBI taxonomy): domain Eukaryota; kingdom Metazoa; phylum Arthropoda; class Insecta; order Lepidoptera; family Noctuidae; genus Protodeltote; species Protodeltote pygarga. Next base: position 14,060,691 of record OW388262.2, on the reverse strand, counting down.
CTATCGATCAACTTAAAAATTAGTAGTGGAGTGATTAACACTTTGTAAGTTAAGTAGGTGTATTTGATTGTTTTTTTTTAAGTTAATTTTTTTAAAAGTTTTGAGTGGCACATTAACTTTAACTTTTTCGGATATCAGTTATCAACAACACATACAAACAAAGTGAAACTAGTAGTTATGAGAGGCTTGCTATTGGTCGATGAGGAGTTCTGTATCTCCGAAGTACATTATCAGACCAATACAATATTATACTGTTTCGAAAAAAATCGGTGTACAAACATAAAAAAAACCATCGAATTGAGAATCTTCTCCTTTTTGAAAGTAGGTTAAGATGAAACTATTCGTTGTCATGGCAACATTTTGAAATATCAACTTCATGAACTTCAAGTAAACTTATGATTCTAGAATATACAATCAAACAGGTCAAATCATATTACTAACTTGGCGAATCTGTACAAAGAAAACAAACAAAAGAGTTTATTGATCTCTCCATTGATGTTTTTATTAGAGAAACTTTTGAAACGGATGCTGTGTCTAGACTGAATGAGATCTGAACAAATCGGAACAGCTGATCCACATAAACACATGCAGTGGTGTAACGATACTATTTCGACAGGTGACATTACTGTGACTCACGCCTTTGGGGAATCCCGACACTAAATTAGGGTTGGTAACAGCGACACTTTTTATAATAATAATAATATTCGTTTATTGCTTTAAACATGGTAAATACTAAAATTTTAAAGTTATTAAGTTAACATAATTGACCGTTACACAGCATACAACAATATAAATGTTAGGTTAGACCAACAAATCATTAATAAGATTAATAATTATTTATATCTATACCTCAATGAACGTTCGAAATTATATAATTTGCAAGGGTTCTTTTTTAAGGAATTCCTTAATTTTTTTAAAAGGGTTTCTTATAGTTCCACCATCCACCAACAACCATTTCGATTTTCGGTATTTAAAAAAAACATATTAATTTTAAATTGATTATAAAATTACGTAGTTTTTCCAACCAACTATTATTATGTCATTATGCTTTGATATGTAGTGTGTTAAACAGTTTATTTACAAACTATATTTTAAATATCTTTTAAATTTGTCATTTTTATCTATAGGTACCTACTTTCATTTGTTTGAAAACTCAGCATTCAAATACAATCGAGCGGAGCAATGAATCTAGGGTAGGTATACTCGTATTGTTGTAGTAACGTTGCTATTTCGGCAGTTGACATTAGCGATCTGACTCACTCCTCTGGGAAATCCCGGTAGTAAACAGGGTTGAACATTACATAACCTAGATTCACAACCCATTTCGAGACTTATAGCTTAATAGATTGAACCAATTCTCTACATTATACTTCATTTGTGTCAAATAAAGGTGATTTTCAGTTCACGATTAACTTGGTTAGGACTTAATTAAAGTGTTTCATAGCGCTAAATTACTTTACTAGTTCTAAGTAGTTGTAATTGAAATCTCTGAGAACGTTTGAACAACTTACAACATTTAATTAAAAATAATTATAATTTTAATCGGGCTTATTTAAGCACAAAATCGAAACAACTTTTAAAAGTTTCTAATAAAAACTAGCGTTAAAGCCACGGGCTTCACCCGCAAGGTATATTGAGAAATTGTAGACAACGTGGCGACGTCTATTATCATAAGAACGTTCCTCGAGAACAGAAATTTTTTTCAAGATGAAAGGTACCCTATGTATGTTTCTGTACCTACACCTAACAATAAAAGCAAAATTTCAAGACGATCAGTTCACCGAGTTAGGTATAACAAACCAACTTACATTAGCATTTATAATAGTTAGGATCACAATAATACATGAAGCAACCAATAATTACTTTATTTGAAGCAAAATAAATGATTGCACTATAAATTGAGAAATTACAGTGTCAACCCTGCAGCAGACAGTAATTGTGCGCATATCGTGCGTCATTGCCCTAAATAAAACGTAAAGACAGCGGTTAACAAGCGCTAATTTTCAGTATTTTATGAACCATCAGATTCTGATAAATTGACCAGCAATTTGAGGCGGGCTTCGACGGGCCCGGGACTTTAATTTAAATAACGCTGTTTTATCTAGTACTTCCAACGACTATATCTTACGCGGCAACTTGGGACTTGTGGACTGTGACAATAATAAATTAAAACAAAATTAATTAATAAGTGTGGTGTAAAAGTTTTTCACCCACGTTGATCAATAAATAAATACAAAATAAAATTTAGATGAAGACAGACGCGAACCGTAAGATATAAAGCATTTACATGGGTACTAAAATCACGAAAATATTTGACTTATTTCTTACGTGCCACATCTACGAAATTTGTTCAACAAGTGTCAGGAATTGGTCTGGATATTTGTGACGTAAAGCGGAAATAATCTAGATAATATAAAAGGCGCAAATAAAATAATATAATTCATAACGTTGGCAACCCTATAGTGTCAGACGGTCATCGTCGTGCGTCAATGCCCTAAATACACGATCATGTGGCGGTTAACTAATGTCTCTTCCGTGTGTGATGAGCCTTTCTTATACCTCATTCACATGAAGCCACTTCTTGAGATAGTCCATTAAGCCAGGACACTAAAACATTATATTGTAATCGCCATTAGCTCAACGAAGCTCGAGGAGATTGTCACGACGGGCTTATGATGAACTGGAATGATTATCATATTGATCATTATTACTTTATCAGAATCATACGGCATTTTAAGAAAATCAATTATTTTCATGAATGAACTAGTGAGTAAGCATTGAAAGACAGGTCATTGGCCAGTGCGCATGAGTTGACAGACCGCAAATAGCTGGAAAATTTAGTTGAAAATAAAGTGGGTTTTTACTTTAGGTACTTTTGGTGTTGCATTGTTAGTTAGTTAAGTTTTTGTGGTGGTTTTATGGATTAGTTGGTATCTTCTCTTTGTATATAAACATTTACAAATGTGTATATTAAATATGTAGGTATATGTTTGTTAATATTCTAAACACCTGCTGTCTCAATCGCAATATATGTGGAAGAAGCAAAAGGAGTATCTATGGTATCTTGAGCCGCGTAGACGGGACATTTTATAGTTCCAAGGGGATTTATTTATCAAAACCTCTAAGTTTCGTCACAATATGACGTCACTGATTAACTGAAAATTACAATGACGTAATAATCTAATTTGTCAATGACGACCTTCCAGGGACGTTTGGTGTGAATTAAGTTAGGCAGTGAGCACGCGAGCCGCGGCACGCAGTTGGCACTGCCCGAGCTAAGCGAGACACGTCATTGTCGCAACATTACGTCAACGTCACGCATAGCCAGTGGCCATTATTGTAGAATCAGAAATGGCAGTTCAAAGGTCACAATAGTAGCAGTACCGGATGACACAGACGTTTTGACCTTTAGAAGGTTTTGATGCATGAAAATGTAAACCAATGTCTAAAGTTGACTACTGTCCCATTTGAATTTGGCTTTTTTTTGTGGCCAGGAGGAGTAAAAATGTTACTACCGCATACCGTACGTCCGAGGACGTACAGTTATGTGGGGCTCGCACCCACTAAAAACATCTCCTCCTGCGTGTTCCTCGCCCTATATCGGACGGGTACTGCTAACGCGCTTCACAGCCCCTTCCGGTGCCTGCCTGTAGGCCCGCTCAAATTTACACTCGGGAGGTCGATGCCCTGGCATCCACTTAAATTTGCCTAGTAGCAAAGAATAATAATTATTACTACGTAAAGAAGCGACACACATCGATGCAGAATAATTAGCGAGGTAGTAACGCAGTTATATGGACAGTCTCGTCTCTCAGTATGTGCGCGTGTTAATAAACGTATGCGGACAGGCTGCGACCCGCGTGCTTATGGTCAGGTTCGTAAGGCTCGCACCTCTAACTTTTTCAAAAACGATTGAGGAAAACAAAATGAGGAAACCAGCACTTCTAAAGAGACTTTCTTTTTCTTTCATGAAAGACTTCTTTTTCTTTAATTGAAGAAGCCTACGGGCGGTTTAAACTCTGACACAAGGACACACTCTGACTGAAACAGGATGTTCGTCAACCATACGAAGAAGAAGAAGTTCTGCCAAGGCAATTAGTAACTTAGTAGAAGCTTGATTATATAAAACCTGAAACTATTTTCAACTGTTTAATTTAATTAACAACTACACAAATCAGAATGACGTATAAACACGTAATTCACGCAATCACGCTACCCTGCTCTGTGGGTGTAAAATAATATAGTTTATAATATCATTAATATTTCAATCTCATAGATTCACGTTTTGACTTTCAACTTGATTTCTGATTTCAAAACCATGAAAACTATTCAAGGCTTCAAAGTTAATAAACAATAATAATAAACCAGCCTGTAACTGTCCCACTGCAGGGCAAAGGCCTCTTGTTATAAAGAGAAGGATGAGCATTAATCACCACGCTAGCTCACTGCGTTTGACGATTTCAGACTATTAAGTCCAGGCTTCCTTACGATGTTTTCCTTCACCGTTAGTCACTGGTGTATTAGACCCAAGCTTTATTTTTAGTAAGGACAGAAAATTATTTAAGATTTACCTAATATTACAGGAATATGAAAGCACTCTAGATGCTGATACGATTAGCACAAATTGCTTACGTATAGTATAACGTATTGTCAAGTCAGCAGTGCTCAGTCCAGCTAGCCACAGCCAGTCACGCCATGCAAATCCAACACCATGATAGTAACCCGATGCGCTAACGTACAAGATGTGACGTCACAACCAGCTTATTATTAGAACGAAGTGGGGATGAAAATGAAACACTGTCTCCTATCCTAAGTCACAGGAGATCCTAGTTTAGAAATCAGGTTGCCAACGAATTTGTCGCTAGTATATACTAGTATAGTATGCATTTGTGTGTAATTTATATCACAAATTTAAATCAAGCAGTGAACATCAAGTTCTACTGATCTACTCGGATAAATATTGGTTCCCGCTGAAGTTAATTATTACCCTATAATTGCCGGAAATATTAAACAATAGCATGCTGCATAATCTTATTGTTCAACTTACATCTGTTATAATTTAAATTATTTATTTTACATTAATTTTAAATGTAAAGATAATTAAAAAATCCATTATTATGGAAACAGAAAGTCAAGTATAATAAGTAATAAAAAAATGCCATATCATGGGACACCTTGTACAAACACAACATAATTTATAATATTTGATGAAATAAAGAGAAGAAACAAAATATATCAGCTAATAATGAGACTGATGGTCACGCCATGGTCAATGGTGTGCATATTTGAAGGTTATTCACAAAAATATTGCATTTTGTCAGTATTCCACGAAGGAGGAAGAGGACAGTTGAAGTATTCACACGTGCGTCATTTCCACGTAGTCTCGGTTCAATGTAGTACAGAGCGACATATAAATGTCCTCTTAACCAAATTTCGGGTACAATGCAGGCTAGCAAAGTAGGCATAATACGCAGACGCACATAATGAAATGTCCGCGGTGTGTACCCGGGTCCGAAGCTCTAATCCCTGTCTTGCCAATTGTGAACTGTCCGAGCTGTTCCTGAATCCTGATATTGCGCAAAATACCTTTAAAACTAGATAACTAAAGTATTAGTTACACCAGAAATGTGTCAAAAGGTGCAAATATTTTACGGTTGCGAAACAGCAACAGGTTGTAGAAGTGACAATTAATTTAAAACAATAGCACCTGCTGTCCTGCTTGTGCCGTACGTACCACCTGCATTGGAGAGACCCTGCCACTATACACTCACAAATTGATCAGGAATAGAACCGTCGTACATCGACAGGAGTATAGGCATAATGCGCTATACCCTGAGAGTGAACTTTGGAGCCATACCACTAAAATTGTAAAAACTTATGCTGTTAGGAATTGTTAAACGTTAGCTGCAGTCAATCAAGCTGAGCGCAGTGTTGGCCCACAACCCTTTGCTGTTACAATAATGTAACTCCTATGAGCCAGGATCTACATTGTTTTATTGCAGAATAAACACTGAGCATGCCATTCATTTCTCTGGAAAATGATTTACGCAAAAGATAGCGTTATAATAGAAGCAAGAGCTTAGGACCTGCAGCGAAATTTATCGGAAAAAATAACAATAGAAATATTAAGAAGAAAAAATAATCCTCATTCTCCAAAGCTCAGATACAAAAACAACAGAGAAAAGACTACTTGGCTATAAATTGGGACCATCCTGTCTAATGATATATACCTAAGTGTCACAATTACAAATGTTAAGACTCAGTATTTAAGAAACCAATTAAAATGGTCAATGTTATCACATCTACAGTTCATTCCCACGCCCGAGAAACTCGTTCACAGCGTCTGATAAACTTTAATGAGTGCTGTTTCTTTAGCAAAGTTTAGTTGACAGCTAGATTAAGAGATTGCTATTGGAAAACCGTCAGGCGGTCCCGTGTGCGAAAATAAATTAACATTAAAAGCATCGATAACTACTTATGTATTCAAAATATTACCTTTAGCGACAGCCGTAGGATTATCCGACATTTTTAACAGTTCTCTTCAGAATCACTTTAAAATACTGGTGGTATTTATCTATCAATTAACACGATAATTTCACTCTTATAAAATATTTTCTACTTCTAGTCGATAGAAGCACAATATTAATAATAGTTAATACACATAACAAACATTGATTTACGTAGAATGCATTTGCATAGTTCGTGGTTTTTGCGCGCCACTGCAAAATTAGGGTCAATATTTTAATTTATCTCATCATACTGCGAAGATTAGAAGAAAGTGAACACGATAAAACATGCATAGATTATAGCTAGATGAAGCAGTAATGTTGTTCGTAGTACATTCCAGGTGAGACGAGCGCCGGGCCACGGACGTGCGCTCGTCGCGGGCAGCCGACTTCGACTGGAGGTCCGCCTCGCCTAGGCGAGGGTGGGGGGAGCCCGAGCGGGGTGGGGATCGGCCAGGAAGCACAGCCTCCGACCAATAATAATTATGTAAGTAAGGGTTGCTTCTATTTTTAGAGCTAAGGCGCATACGTAACCAGTTTGTATCGCAAAGAATATTATGCTATCAGCTTAGTATAAATAACTGGTGTGTGCAGTAGGCGTTATGTTCGCAACGTTTCTATTTGTGGAACTCTTAATGCTGTTTCTCTAGTTTCGCAAGTAGCAAGTTTAATGTGCCCGTTTTGTGCGTAGTTATGGCAGGTTGTTTGAACTAGATCGCAGTTTAGTGTAGCACTTGGCGGTTTTCTTGTATCCATCGAAGTAATTAAACTTCAGAAAGCTTTTAGCGCGAAAGGTATTTGTTTTCAGGTTGAATAATGTTTTTTTGTGACGAAGATGGATGGTTCTCGAATTCTTGGTTGACTGGTTATCAAACACTGTCAGTGTTGCTTAGGTTTAATGTTACTTAGACGTAACTATTTTTCTTAATATTTATTCGCGAATATACTATTTAAACTGTTATTACAAATATTTAAGGTAACTCATTTAAATTTACGAGTTGTTCATCCATCAGTCGGGTACGGGTTACATAATACGTGGTTGCACCTTCCCCTAGCGCCATGACATTAGCGGCAGTTTCCTCCCCCTCCCGCTGCATCATAAACTGGCACATAAATCGAGAGCCCCCACCCTTACGTAACACTGACACACTTCCGGAACTACTATGTTATTTATGTTGTTTACAACCACCAAATCGCCACATTTAATATTAGAAGAAAGATAAAAATGTGATTCAGAAGTGTTTTACGTCTTGTAACAAAGAAAATAACACCATATATGTCTAAAAGGTACTCTTTTTCGATATATTATGTCCTGTTCCAAGAATACCTCTGATATTATTGTACTGGGTGCTTTTCCAAGAATACATCAATATATTATTTAAGAAAATTATTGTCCTTGACGTGTGATTACAACGTGATTAATATATGATTAATTGATTAGGGGCATGAAGTTATAAAGGCTACAATTTGAAGTGTCAAAGTATAATTGATTTAGATTAGGAGTTCATATGGCCTACTTTTAAAATCTAGCCTAACTACCTGCGCCACTGCCTCGCTAAACCATTAACGATTTATATTTTCCAATAAGAAGCAAAATCTGTAGTGATAAAATTTTCACATTTCCCCCTTTCTGATTGCCGGGTGGCACCTGGTAAAGAACCGCCCCTTTTCCTCCCACGCTTGGGAGCTTGGGCTTAAGAGACTGAGGGATTATGCCAACTGGATGGACAGTGTCGACCCGTTAGCTGATAACGTCTGGTTGCAAAATCCATGAACCCCGGGGGAAGTGATTAAAATAATTAGAATTAATTCAATTTCATTTAATTGTATTAAGAATAAGAACATGGTTCATTGAAGTTGGACCATAAAGTATGGTCGTATGTAAGCTTAAGTTGCTTTTGGAGAAGAAAATCTTCAAAACGTCAAAATAGAGTCAATAATATCCCTCCTAACCAAAATTCGCTCACTTACACACAGCTATCAGTCTCAACGGCAACTGGCCAATAACACAGAAGATAAATTAAATGGTGGACAAGACAGACATTAGAAGAGCTCTTTATACTGTGCTAGTACTCTCATAGTCATAAATACGAACGGAGATATATCAAGCAAACAATAGGGTAGATGACTAATGAAGTAATGAACCATAAAGAAGATTAAAATCAAAATAAAAATGACGAAGATAAAAATGGTTTGAAAATTGTTGGCCAAACAGAGATAGTGCCCTTAGCTAAATATTTTTTCAACCCTTAAAAAAAATGGCGTCATTTCTACGTTACGTCAAACGAAGTCCATAAGGATCGAAGCGATCCTTTCGCGGGAAGATGATATTACATTAGAAATTTCCACAGCTTATAACTTCGGCATTAATTAACCAATTTCATTATTATTTTTTAGATGTTGTATTAATTTTAAGTCTTCTTTGAGGCGATAGCTAAATTGTATACATTTTAATCAGTATACAGATGATGGCCATATGGTACTATTTACTCTGTATCATGTATATGTCAATTATTGTCATTGAAAGCTGTAACTTCAGTAGGTAGCATAAAATACAAAACGGCTCTCCTAGTTTGATGAACTAACAGGCAAATTCACAAGTAGTATAGCGTGTGTGATCATATCTTATTGATCATTATTCATTAAAAAGCTACGCTCTTGTCGAAGCAACATCTTCGAGCATTTTAGCTCTTTCTAATAAAAGTAATTAATTCTTTGAATTTCTTTTGCGTCACAACCTTTCACTTTTGCTTTGATCTGTGCTATACATATTTTCACTTCGATCTACCCTCACCCTCTCCTTTCTTCTGGGTTGGTTGTATTATGGCAGTGGTGTAAAAAACGGGTGGAATAATTTCTCTTTTTGTTTGCAAGAGAACAACAAATGCTTACAAAACAACTTGGAAATATATAAACAGATCAATCTGCTATATTTAGCTCAACAAAAAGGGGTACTCGTGCCCTTTCGCACACAACACAAGTGCCAATCAAGTTACGTGTACCACGCAAAGCTTTGCTTTACCGCTATTTTAGTATTATTTCGTGTTCATTGTTATTTTCATTCTCGTGATTACCGAATACAGAGCTTATTTCAATCGTTATTAATTCAATTTAGGACTAATATTGTTGTTATTTTAAAGAGCTTTAGTATTTTTATAAATATTATGCTCGCTTATTAACTACAAGCTCGCTTTAATTAATAATTTCAATTATGATTCGAAAGATACGTGGCGCCATCTAATATCATACGAACATTATTGTTGTTTTCCTCGGGAACAGTACTTTTTCGGGGATAAAAAGTACCCGATGTTCGTTTCTATATACCTGACAATGTATATCAAAATTTCAGGATACTTAATTGGTTTAGTGGTTCAGGCGTGCAAAGGTAATTAACAAAGCCACTTAAACAAAAAAGCTTTTAAGTTAACTGTAAGAAGCGGTATTATTTCATCTAGACGTACAAGTTAATATTATTAAACCAATAAACACAGAAACAAGTTTTTAGATAATCTGAACATCGTCCAAAACTGCCTTCATGCGGATCGAAGCAGTTGTAGATAAACTTGATTAAAGGTATCGAAATTGCTTGGCTCATTACATTAGTCTGATTGTAGCGAACGTATTGCAGATTAAGCGGCTGACTCGCATAGCGACCGATCGGACAGGAAAGTTCGATAAATGTTATTGTTATTATTTTACATGTAGTGCTCACACACGGTCAGTTTTAAATGTCTGACTTTGGTAGCTAACGGGTTGGGGTTGTGGGTAGATGCCAGATATCCCCGGGACGTTCCGCTTTTCAGCCCTTCCAAGACACATCCCGCCAGCACCCCGAGCGGGAAGCCTAATGTCCCGCTTTTCCAGCCTTATTTGGACTGGTGTGTAGTTAAAAAAAACCTATCCTCATGGAGTAGTGAGATTTCAATATAGTCTGTGATTTTGAATAAAAGGATTGTAATTGTAACCATGTTAAATGCTTTTTACCTGCGTCCTGATTTATCCGTCCCTTTTCCACTATTTGCAATCTTTTATTTAACTTGCAAATGTTTGTATGGTCGGGTCAAATCTTGCAAGCTGAATGAGAACCACTTCCTCTTGTCCTATACAGAGTTAAGTTGAATTTTGGTTCAGTTTCGGTGACAATGCATTTTTATGGTAAACATGACCTGAATAGATATCCAAGATTAACTTCAGATAAAGGAACTCTTCAACGGTCAACAGCACAAACAAATTTTTTGCATATTGATTTGATATTTCAATATAGAAGCTTGGGTAAAAATGTTGTTTGTGAACCTATCCAAACCAGTGGGTCTCGAGATTACTCTACATACGATTACATTACTCTAACAAACACTATAACTTTTAATATTGTACCGAAAGTGTACTATTGTGTCGTGTCTCATTTAACAGTGGGGTAAATTCTTGAGTTAGGCGATTATTCTAAGGCTAATGACTTTCCTGTTAGTCCATACGGGGAAGTCCCACTACAAGACAAAAGCCTCTTCTTAAGCTGGCACTTAGCGTATTACAAGGATTCGCGTAATTGTACCAATGCAATATCACCATTCTGAAAAGGATTTATTTTTTAAAGGTTCGAAGGTTTTTACAAATACACCATTTGTAGTGCCAGCATTATACAGAGAATGAGAGAAGGATCGGCCATCATCACGCTAGCTCACTGCGTGTTGGCGGTTGCAGACCATTATGTCCCGGTTTCCTCACAATGTTTTCCTTTACCATTTGTCAGTTGTGTCTTAGATGAACTAAGAAATAAGTTTTTTAAGTTAATAGTCTCTAACTAAATAGGTTTAATAGTAGGCAGTTAACATGCAAAGCCTAACTTAAGGCACTGGATAAGAAAGGGAATATAAAAAAAAATATAATTATTTATCATTGATGTCAATAATTCCACGTCAATCTATTTGGATATGGGATTGAGCTAATTCAAAATCTGGAAATCAAATATCTGGAACTTATTATTATTCATGAATTTAGTCATCACGACAAAGATATCTCTTTCTACTTTTTTGTTTTCGAAATGTATGAGTAAGTATTAAGTGTCATAAATTCCGAGAGTTACGCTAGCACATTGCAGCCATTACAACTCGACTCAAGTGATAAAAGATTTTGCAATTTACATCCCAAAAACATTCAAAACAAACATTATCTCGGATGCTGCACAGCATAATACGATCTTACATTTCACATTATTTAAATAATAGCTTACATTACGCCAGGACACGACGTTATAGCAACCATCCATCATCTACTAAAACACTCGGCTTCCAGGGAACGTATTAGCGCAAATTTCCCCCTTAAAGTACCAAGAAAAGGGGGTATTTTCTCCTCCTTCGCTCCCGGGACTCTCCCCCGGCGCGAGCCACGCTGCGTAGGCGTGTGTTGACAAACGTTGCTGTGTCTATTTCTGGCCCAAGCTCAACCACGCCCATCGCACCCTCCTTGCCCCGCCCGGCCCCTGCCCAAATATGCCCTTGACCTTGGTAACCAAACAACCGCAGTCACAACAAGGGTTGGATGATAATTTGTTTTTCTGATACAGATTTGTTTTGTTTTTAATGTGATGACTTTGTGATGGCAGAAGAGGACCCTAGCGACAGGCAGGTCCACTCGAATTCAGAGGGGTTTTTCATTATAAATATTAAATACGCTGAATTATGTTTTGCTATCCCGGATCTCGAGCCATGTTGAATAAAACATAGAAGTAATTTATGAATTATGACTAGGTTTTTAGAGCGAGTGTTGGCAACAGGCTATAAGGATATAGGCTAGTATAGTAAACTCAAACTTACTCGGCCGGGCTGAAGTTAGGCTCTTGATTTTTCGCACAATATGTGTATTTCGCATCTCATTCCTTCTCACTAGCTCAGTTACAACCACCCCGACACGCACCCCGTCTCTTGTCACCCGTTACTCTCTAAAACATGGTCGTGACTAACTTCAGCTCGGCCTAGTAAGTTTGAGTTTACTGTAATATATCTTTGTCCTATTCTATTATGTCCAAAAATTTGTCAAAACAAAATGTTTGGACGTAAATGAAGAAATTAGTGCGCTTGCGCTTGTGTGCTATTAACACCGACTGAGAATGTTTTGAACACTCTTTCCTGACTACATCCTACTTTTTTTAAAGTTTAAGACAGAAAGTTTATCTTTATAAATTTTTCTTTTCTCGCAAGTGGATACAGATTCGAGTTGCATGTGAGTTGAGTGTTAGTCGTAGCGGTATCCAGCGCACAAACGAGTAAGAAAGAGGATAGATCGATTTAGGTATATGCCAACGTGCAAATAACTTCAGTTCATCCTTGACCATAGAGCTTGTAACAGTGCCGAAATATCGTAAAGTCCAAGCACATACCTTATTACTGAATCATGCAACGCGGAAGTTAAAAAGTAAATAGAATGAGTAGCATGGTAATCGATCGACGCGATGGTAGAGAAATGAGAAAGTATATACTTCAATCTATATTATTAGTAACTCTTAGAATTTATTTATTATCTATCCAACCACGGCAATTCCATGGAAATCTAATCAGCCAGAAAATCTTGACACTTTTGTACCACGATTCATGAAAATATATGTTCAGCGGGAGATTAATATTTCAATATCTATTACTTTAATGTTATTACTCAGAATATTTTGCTTATCTAAGCGATAAATTTTTAGGCTACGATTGCACGTGCCAAAATAACTCGATTGATTAATAAGGATAGTATTTTTTATGTAAACAAAGCCGATCGGCGATAAATAACATTATACATACTTAAGTAATTTCTAGAAGTAATTAATAGGAGAACCATGATTGTTTTTTTTTCCTTTTTATGCTTCCGTAGTCCCAGGAACGCTTATAGTTTAGTTTGTACCTAACTAGGTATGTCTGTCACAGCCATTTTACTCACACATTATTGATCCTAGAAAACTGAAATTCGGCATTATAACGCCTCCCATGACTCATCCCATAATATGTAAAATAGGGAAGATTTTTTTTGAAGTATTGTATCTACTATGGGTATCACTTAAAACCTCGTATGAAGAAAATATTTTTTACATATTCTTGGGTTTACTTTCATTCGACTTATACTTTAAAATATTTTCCATTTGCTGAATAAATGTATATTTCTTTCTTTCAATTCAGCTTTAGACCATTCCGATGGAGAGGGATTCGTCCCTAGGTAATCTATTCTGTATTTCTCAGTAACAGGTCGATTGGCATAGCGCCCCCAATGGTTTAGCAAATAGCAATAAACTCTCCCCCTGTTACATGAAACTTAAAACTTTCACTTCAATAGTAGGCCTGTCTGTAATTTGCCTACTCCTTAATAATATACAGGTTAAGGGCCTCCGCCCACGACTGCATTTTAGTCGTTCCGAGAATCAGGCAGATTTTTTCAACGACTATACCAAACCCAAACCGCAACCATTTTCAATTTGTTACTATGTTTTTGATAATAGTTTAATCATTATATTGTGGACTAATCTGAATGATTTAACACCAAAATATGTTTAGTCTTTATTTTAGTGACAACACAAAAACTCGTTCTAATTTACATACATTCCTTCTAACTTATAAATAAAATAAATCAATTAGCCTGTAACTGTCCCACTGCAGGGCAACTCACTCATATACTTACAGTAGAATTGAGCATCAATCACCACACGCTAGCTCAATAACTCCAACTTATAATAACTAAAAATATTTCCTTTCTTGATTTATGGTCATGGTGATTTATTATAAACTTGATTTATGGTCTGAGTCTGCATACAAAAGACAGTCTAAATCAACTGTGCAATTCTATGTATAATACTTTTTTTGAATATAAAGATACCCACAAAGTACTCATGGCTACGGCTACACATCAATCTATACAAACCAGTATGAACTGACCTCGCATTGTAGGCTCTTCGTACAGCAAGATGTCAGCTTGTACTGGAAAATTATAGCTTGATGTGATAGCCGTGAGTACGAGATATTTGTACATCAATTAAAATTTTATCGACTTTCTGTAATATCACAACTAACTCTTACATATTTATTTATAAAACTATATATTAACAAACTGAATATGCTTACATTGTGTCTCATTGTATGGTAATTCAATGATAGTTCAATATTGACATAACTGGCTATGCGCCAAGTAATGCGATCAGTTAACCTACATAATTCCTTTAATTCACTACTTATAACTACAGTTTTGACATAATTTAAACAATTTAAAACTATTCTTGACATTACGAAACTTTTGACATCTGTCAAATCGAACCAATCATATTTCGTATCAAAATAATTCTACCTAAATTCAAAAGGTGAAGCCTACCTTTCTTTTGATGTAAAAGCACAGAGATAGCAATTATAAGTTAAGTAGGTACGTAGAAAAAGAAATAAATACAATTTGACCTTTAAGACCACTCCAATATAATTATAATGATTTCTCCGAAGTAGACAAAGGCTTTCTTTCTGAGAATTGCTGGCTTTTGAAATTCAAAAAACTGATCTTTGAGGTACAATAAAATTAATAGAGAAAATATATGTATAAGATACCGATATTATACTTATTGGATTATAAAGAAATACTAAAGAAACGACAGATAATTGTATTAGATGTAACCATCTGGATTCTGGACAAGTGGAAGTGTTCCGTTTGGGGATGACAGGGGGCGTAAGAGTTTTCGAGGTATTTTTAGAGAGAACTAATATACGTATCCCGTTTTTACTCCTTCAGAAGTGAAAGGTGTGATCCACCATAGACCACAACACCGTTTTCCATCAGGTTGCATCAAAAGCTTTGGAGACTTGACTTTCATCACATTCATGGAGATTTCCTGAAAGCTAAATAAATGGCGGAAAATTTTAAGAAAAATGGGTCGCATTGTGAGCCCAAATTGGCAGAAATAAACAGTATTTAAGAGTTGTATTATTGGGTGTTTATCTTAGAGTATATAAGAAAAAATAGAGCAACCCTACAGAAGTATGAACCCTAAGCACGGGTATGAACAACGCGGCCGCAACACGAGCTCCGTCCGCGACCATACCTCGATCGACTGCGGCTCAACTAGGCTCCACGAGCGAAAAAGTTACATTTTAGTTTATAACATTGTTAACTGCTGTGTTAAATTTACAAAAAATACTAAAAACATGGTTTAAAAATTATATTTTAACATTTCAATGGTGAGACCTGCTTGCGCTCCGCACAAGGCAATGTTGTTGACATTATCACTCTATATTTTCATTGGTAGGTTGTAATTTGATTTTCCATTACAACCAGTTATCGATTAAACTGGAATAACCCCAACATCAACATGATATCAAACTCATAATTACCTATTATCTGTTAAGTTAATTAACTATATCTTTTAAAGACGATTTAAGCTATCTAAAGATGAATGTCCATTCTTTTTTTTTACGTTGTCTCTCTCAGTTATAGCTCTAGGGAGCTCAGGCTGATAACAGGACTTCTAGCAAGACCTAAAAGGCCTCCAGCTAAAAATCGGTTCGTTTGTTCTTTTTCTTATAAGAGTAGAAAGATGGCGAAATAAGATGGACTCTCCAAGAAATTATTATATTACGGCAATAGAGAGCAATACATAAAAAATAAGAGAGGATTTTGCCCTACAGGGGAATATTTAGATATTATAACAAAATTAATTCCGCACCCTAGCTATACAGCCTACATAACTTCCCAACTTCATAACTTCCAGCCCGACTCATCCAAGTAATAACAGGAGTAACTACAATATAAGTGTTACAATAATCGCGCTCTCGACTGGAAAGCATTATGGACGTGCCCTAGCAACCAATCAGAACACCAGAGAACTATTTCAATATCCTCCGCCTGATAATTTTTCATTTCATCAACAATAAAGCGATCTTCGTAGCTAGTAAAGTCGTTTATTGTCATCCAGTATTGAGTTGAGAGAAATTAATTTCAATTTCATCCAGTTTTTGCGCGATTTCAAGAAATGTTTGAGTAAGTATCGTAATTTGGCATATTCTGAAAAAAATCCTTAAAAACGAGAGCTTTGTGATATTAATTTTTGTAGGTACCTATTTGTATTTTATAGATATTTTATGGTGGAAATTAGAAGCATGGTTAGGATACGCCTACCCACAATACGGACACGCATCAGATCAGTACAATAATACATTAAAACATTACAATTACATACATGTGAAAAATCCCCGATGCAGAAAATCCTCAATATTTTTTAGCTCTCGTGAAAAATAATTTTCTCAAATTATGATACCTTGGTTTACATTGCTACTTTTTGTTTTTTATAAGGTCTTTAATTTTAAAAAAATACAATTCATGTTTCTCGCTGATGATGTAGTAAATTTTTAAAATCGGGTTAGTAGTTTATGAGTTTATTAAATCCAAACAAACATACAAAAAATTAAATCTTTTCTCTTTATAATATTACTTAGTTTAGATATTATTTTGCCAGTAAATCTAGTACTTACTTATAATAGGGAAGATGCACTATTTTTATTTTTGTTTTCATTTTAAAGAATTCCATGTAGAATAGACCACAAATATATTAAAACAATTAAAATATTGTAATTTATCGGAAAAAATGCTGTTTTAAATTGACAGTTTGACAGTTCGCGCGAAAACGGACCTATGGTACTGATGACGTCACTCTTGTCTGTCAACAACTTTCAATTTACATTTACTTTTCATTTTAACTTTTGCTTTTTCGAGATTATTTGTAAAAAATTAAAATGGACTATCCATCGACGTCAGGTGATTGTAACAATACCATTAATATTCAGATAAAAAGCCGTGTTGACTCATGTTTTGTGCCAATGTGTCCATCTACCTCAACAAAGTTTGCAAATAAATTATTTTTGAGTGGACCTTCTGACCCAAAGCTGAGCAAAAAGTGGTGTCAAGCTGTGAAGACAAATGGTGCACACCCTTTGCTACACTCCGACCAAGCTTTGCGTTTCATTAATAATGGCTGTAACCCGATAACCTTCTTTACGTTCTTTGTGCTCCGGAGTAACTCTACTTTTTATTGTAGGTACATAATTCTCCTCCATCTCTTTTAATTTGGACATGGCCGATTGCGTTATCGCCGTAAGATTCTCTTGTCGAGCTGAAATAACTGCTATATGTAGAAGCCGCTGAATAAAATACAAAGTTTAACAACTATGAATGACTATGATGTATATGTTACCGGATAAACCCGATTTCAGGACAAACTAGTTTTGACTAGGATAAACTAATTCTTCCTATACGCGATAGGATTAACTAGTATAGCCTAGTCTAAACTAATTTGTCCTAAGCCCGATAGGATAAACCAGTTTAGCCTAGGCCAAACTATTCGATCCTGATATTATTACGCACATTCTAGGATAAACTAGTACGGCCTAGTCTAAACATTATAGTATATCTAGAAAGTCAAAATAAATAGATAAACTGAATAAAATACTCCGTAATTGGAAAAAATAATATTTAATAAAACGTGATTCGTCGTTAAAACTTATGGATAATTGGTATTACAAACATTCATACTATAACAAATAATAAGTGTTTTTTAAAATAAAAGCAATAATCATAAATTATCTCAATTAGGTATTAAAATTGTTATTTATTTTTACATGGGGTGCTTTGATGACACTTAGAATTGCAGAGTATCATTGCCTTCTTGCACTGACATCTGTTTGTGGAACAGTTTTTGTTGCGATTTGGGAATCCCCGAATGTAACAAGTCTTGACATGTCTACTCAATTACTTTCGACTCTGCTAAATTAGTGTGCGTATTTATATCAGGATCAACTAGTTTGGCCTAGGCTAAACTGGTTTATCCTATCGGGCTTAGGACAAATTAGTTTAGACTAGGCTATACTAGTTAATCCTATCGCGCATAGGAAGAACTAGTTTAGCCTAGGCAAAACTAGTTTGTCCTGAAATCGGGTTTATCCGGTAACATATACATACCGTAGTAATTTAGCCCCTTTCATTTCTACACCTGAAAACTCTGCACTTTCGATAAAAAAAGTTACAACCATGTCAACACTAACTCTAGGTAAACACCTGGAGTCTGCTTTGATAAACCCAACTCCCATTTTTATTAAAAAAACGCAAATAATATTCCCATAAAATAATATTCACCTTTACAACCATAACGTCAAATAAGTTGTCAAAACAAGTGTGACGTCACGAAACGCTAATTCGTGTTTTAAAATACGTATTGTTTCAAGTCATTTTTAAATCGTAATTATTGTAAAAAAACAACAATATGTAAAATAAAAACGTTGCAGTAGCATTTCTTTTATATGTTTTTAACATTTTAACCATGAAAATTTCATAAATATTACATTTGCATCTTCCCTATTTGATACTTATATGCGAAAGTTGAAATGCTAAAAAAAGGAGATAAGTAATAGAAAACCCGAACAAAAAAAAAATCATACCTACCCCCATGATCAAAATACTAATTAACCAAATTCTACACGTGGAACGCAAGGTCGGGCATCGAACCTGTTCCCGGTTCCCGGGCGCGGTGACATAGCGCATTCGGGGCGAGGGTTGCGAGGGGCTGGTGCTATTTATATAAAATCGATAGCCCGCCCGTGGCCTTGGCGGCATTGATCGCAACGATGGGTGTGTGTGACGAGCCCCCGGCACGGTAGTACTACGCCGCGTGGAAATTTACCGCCATGGAAATATTTAATTAAAACTCAGATTTAAACAAAGAAGGATACTTCCAAAAATCTTCTGTATTTACGAAATAAAAGAAATGGCGATAAAAATATTTTGACAAACAATTTAGTAGGAACATTGTGTTGCAATCATATTTATTACTTATAGTAATAATAACGTAGGTTTAAGGCGGTACTTAGCAACAGGCGGAATTACTAGTACCGATCTACCCACAAGTTGTAGACTTCTCAGTTGGCCGCGTCGCCCAATCAGAGGCGCGAAGCCGGCGACAGAGGGCGCCGTGCCGCTAGGGCAAGAGAGGGGTAAACTGAGATCTACGAATATTTCATAGGGCAATTAATAGGTCTAGGCGTTTATGTCTATGCTATGTATAAATAATGTATGCTTTTGAATATCATAACTTTAAGTTAAACACTTCTTTTTTTACATACCTACTGCTATAATTATTTAATAAGCTAACATGTAAAAAATTCACAAAAATATACCTACTGCTGTAAAATAAATGTAGTTGTAATTTTTTTTATACAAAGTAATGTTAAGAAATAAATAATTACTTTTAAATAACATTTGCGGTATTGTTGTTTTATTTTTATTGTTAAAAGTAAGTTACTACATACATATAAAATAAAGGCAAAGGCCTCTCTCCATTTTCGCCACTCCTCTCAATCATGTGCAATAAAATATATGGTAAACTGGGCAAAGAGTCTCATCTAGCACATACCTGGGCTGGTGGAAGACCGACCAGCATCATCAGCCATTTCTCCAGTATCCTGCAACAAAGTTATGATATGTAATGGATTGTTTGTTTACCTTGTTTTAAGCAAATATGCTCCAACATAGACCAGAATACTATGTACCATAAGGTGGGTACATGATCAATCATATGCCCAAATTATTTTAAAAAGACTACTAAATTCCTCTTTTCCAGAATTTCTATTCTTTAAATGCCAATTTATTAAAAGAAGAAAATATTTACTGAACAACAGGATGTTTATATAGAAATTTTATATAGCTTGTCGTTGTAACTAAAGGTTCATACAGCCTAAGGTAGCAACTCGGTGTGAGCTGACCTTAAGAATTAAGGTTTACATATTATATTATAAGCATTTTCTAAATAATTTGTACAATGTAATATTTGTAATGTGTACTTAAGACTGTTCAGTTTCTACTGATAACTGCTGCTTTTCACAATATTGCTATAAATACTTATTTTAAGGATTTACAACTTAAACGACTTGCATAAGGGCTGATCAACAAAGAAAATTAAATGGAGATGCCACAAGTACTTGAATAAATTAAATTGCGACTCTAGAGTTTAAACCACCCCTCACACATGGCTTTACACAACGTAGAAAAAATCTCTAAGTTGTTCTGGTTTGTTACAAAGCCTTCACTGTTTAACAAGTGATCAGTAATCAATAAAAAATACTTATTTTAAATTCAAAGACTTAGAAGTTCCACAAAACAATTTATCAGTATCTATAAAATTTTAACCTTGTTAAATAAAATTGTAATTATTTATGAAATTTAATAAAAATTAGGTATCAAAAAGCAGATCAAACTATTTATTAAACTTTAATGGAATGATTTTATTTGAATAGATCTAATTTGAAATCAAAACAAGGATACCTACACAATCTCGAATATCTTGATAACTATTATTACATTTTAAATAGGATGTTTATCATTCTATGACATGGTTTCAATGTGTGATGTGGAAGGCACAAAAACAACAATTAATGTTTTCAATAATAAAAACATCGTATTTATAAAAAATGACCTCTACACTATTTAAATAACATAATTGGGTACATAAATGCGTAAAACAATTACAATATAGAAACAATTAGTACCTTGCTTACACCAGCTGGGGTTCCAAATACTTGATAAAATCAATGTCCTTTTAACATAAAGTGATAACTTTACATACTAATCTATATCATTTTAACATCACAATAAACACAAACAACAACATTTTATTATTGACGAATACTTCATATATAGTCTTAAAAGTTCACATATTATCACTTCAAAACAAGCCAAAAATCTATGTTTTGACCAGATTTTGACGTAATACTTACGTCGAATGATCAGTCGGTTCGCATTTTCCTCATGTCACATCACGAAGCGATTTTCCTTTATTTTTATTGGCTAACAAGATTCCTCCTACGAATCTGATTTATTGTATGCCAATGAAAATTTAAAAAAATGTATTTATTGATAGCAGGAACTTGACTTCCTAGAGTAACGAGTTTGATTAAATTATTTTAGTCGATATTATTTATTTATTAGTATTTATCTATTGAATAGAAAATCGGTTGTCTTGAAAACCAATGTTGTTCTTGTTTTTCCGTTTTAGAAAACTACACAGATATGAAAAACCGTAACTAGTATAATATCGGTTTAATGTACGTACAAAAATCGTTGACGGAGAATCCCCGCAGCAGTGTCAATAAATGTCACTTCATTATTAGTGTTATAATAGTCCCTGACTCCCCGATTTATCGGGAGATCTACTGATTTTGGGCATTGTCTTCCGATGTCCCGATTAAGCAATCCTGTCTGGCTCCCGATTATTTGCATTTTCAAGTACCTAATGTAAAATATTCCATAAAAATTAAACATAAATTTATTAACCATTTACAAATCTCACTACGTCCAGTAATATAGCTATTCAAATTCGCTGTACTAAAAGCAATGTGTACTGAAACACACATGCTCACCCCCACACACCTAAATAGAGAGTTAGGGTGTGATGAGAGAGTACAAGGAAAATCTCTGAATCTTTACTTTTGTTCGGTAACGTAAAATACATGTAAGTATATTCGAAACGTATTATTGACATAAAACACTCTCGTTTCACGGATCAAATGTAAAGGAATAAAAACCTTCTGTTTTCTCCCAGCTTTTAGCTAGCAAAAACATAACAGATATTTAATTTTACACTTTTGCAACACTGGTCATTAAGTTGTCAAAAATTGTACAAGTTGACTCATTCATTATTATTAATTTATTTTCGTCTCTCTTAAAAAAACAAACATAAATCTCAAGTTCCTTCTTTGACCCTAAACCAGTGCTATTGTTTAAAAATGTTTTCTTCAATTTTTGGCAAGAGAAGATCATCTCCAGTGGAGGACGAGACTCCGCCAATTCCTGGACACAAGCCTGATGATGGATTCGTCGTCCTAGATTACAGTTCGCCTGGAAACAGCCTGTACCCGAATGTGAGCGGTACTTCGCTCCCGCTTCCACAAAGACCTGCTCCACCTGCGCCAGTGGCGAGGACTGTGGCAGTTCCAGATCAACCTTTTCACTATCTACAAGGAGTCCCATTCGTTATGTCTAAAACACTCCAACTAGCTTCAAATAAAGACGCTTTCGCTACAGAAATGGCAGACCTCCTTGCGTTTCTAACTAATAAAGTCAATGTAAGCAGTTATGATTATGATTTTTCTGTAGAAAGAAGTGTTCTAAAAGAGTGTTAATTTGTTTCATTTTGGAAGGCCCAGATAGGATTATAAGTGATAATTATTGTTATGCAAGGAATTTAAATTTATTGGATATTCATTTACAATATGTCATTTGGAATGTATTCTCCTAATAATTATCATCTTACTTTTTATTCTGCAATGTAATTATTTTTAAGTTACAACTATTCATGCTTACATGTATTTTTACTTAAGCAACTAACTTATATTATTATATGTATAATGAAACTTAATATATATTATATTATATGTATATTAGTTACTCACCTACATTGAAAAATTAAATAAATACATTATAATATTTAATAAAAGAACAATTCTATTGAGACAGTGGAAATTTGCTAAATTAATGTGGGAAATGTTTGGCATATAATAATTATTAATATATGTAAAATATTTTGATAGGTCTTATTTAGTATAATTAAATATTTTATTTTTTTAGTATGTAACATGTAAATACCCAATCCTACTACTATTATAAAGGCGAAAGTTTGTAAGTATGGATGTATGGATGTTTGTTACTCTTTCACGTAAAAACTACTGAATGGATTTGAATGAAACTTCACCACAATATAGCTTATACATCAGAATAACACATAGGCTACAATTTTTGATTACTAGACTAGACGGGACGAACCTGAAGTCCACGCGAACGAAGTCGCGGGCAAAAGCTAGTTGATAAATAAAGTAATAATAGAATACACCTTCAAAAAAAAAAAAATTTTGAAAGAGGTACTATCGAGGACAAAGCCATTGCACCACACCACAAGGTTAGAATCTCTTGCACCCGGCATCTGAACGTAGGGCTAGCCCCGCCCCTACACACCTAGCATCATCGGCATTTTGATCATAAAGTGGTGCACCGTTCGTGTCCGCAATAGTACATTAATCGTAAATTAAAAGCTACTTGCTTAAAAATACGTTTTTTTCAGTTTCTATAAATAATGTTGTCCCATTGTTACTTTATTTTTGCTTCTTAATTAGGAAAGTTGTAAACATTCTTTAATCTTGACTCATCTTTTACACCAAAAGTATATTAAAATAAAACAAAGTTATAATATAAAAATCAGTTTTTAAGATTTCAATCAAGTTCGTTAAAATTGCTTTATTAAACTTTTTTTTACATAGGTATTTTTTGTCTAAAAGATGCACCAAAATTGATAATAGAGATAAAGTGAGATAAAATATGAATATTCAGGTTATAAAACTCAGGGCAACAACTTCACAAGGACAATGCAGGTCATCCCAACCCAATATTAATTAGTTACAAAAAACATTTAGCAAGAATATCAAAACAAATATTGTTTTTTTGTGAAATGCATTTTATATAAGAACAAACACACGGCCTATCAAATTATTATGTCAATAAAACAATATAAGTAATACTATATACATATAAGGAAAGGCTCTTCAACCTTAATACTATAAATTAAAAGAAAAAACAAATAAAAAATATTTTATTTTATTCCACACAAACACAGTTTGAAAGAATATACATCTTTAAGAGATCAATAGATTTCTATATTGCTTAGTAATAATATTTTTTAAATAAAACCAAATGATCATAATTTTGTTTTAACTAAGGAATAACAAAAAACTTTGATTTAGGAGATATCATTGTAAATAAAGAATGATGTTACTTTTTATTTTTAAATGTACCAAGACAGGTGCCTTATAACAATATCAGATGGATTTTACATAACTTAAAAGTTCAAAATTTTTATAGAAAGAAAAAAAACAATCAATTTTTTCTTTCTACAAAAATTTCGAATTTTAGCATTCACATAATAAGCATAAATACTTAATAAAAATGTTTATGTATATAATTATAACTTTATAAATAGTTACAATAAAATTACGTAAGCAATGACAACACAATATAGGGGGCATATTAAAATGTCCACTTATTTTCGTAATACTATAACCATTACCTCTTAGTATGTGTATATAGCATTGCAATACATCAAATTGGGTAGTATATAGAATGATTAAGATCCACAACTCAATAATTATAAATAATAACTGTTTTCATTTTAGCACATCACAATAGTCCGATAATCCTACCAGGATCACTATCATACCAGCACCAGTCATTTCTGTCACTCATACAAGTCTTGGGAAACAGAAAGTGTTATTTTTGTACAAATCAATATCCTGTTTCACCCATTATTTATATAATTGCTGCTAATCCAATGATTAATGCTACGATTATCAGGAATGGTACCCAGGTCTTCAAAAATCCACCAATACTGGAAAAAAAAATTGTTTTTAAGTAATTTTAAATTACTTGTTTACATGACTGCCCTACTTTCTACCTACTTAGTATTATTATCATCAATGTGAAAGTTTGTGAGGATGGACAGATGTTTGTTACTATTTTAACTTTACAGTAATGTAATATAGCCTATACATCAGTATAATAATTATACAGATGTATAGGTAATTAAAATAAAAATCTAAATAATGGCATTAAGTCCACCTCTGTAAGTTTTTTTATGTACATAAATAAATTATAATTGTATAGAAGGAACTGAGGCTCGCATGTCAATCAATGATGTGAATCATGAAATCAATATTTTGTAATTTAAATTATAGTTACCTGACATATTTCGAATACGGTATCATATACACTGCCAATTTCACCATGTTCCAGTTCTTGCAGCCATCATAGTTCATAATATTGAGCGCTGTTGCAACATGAGAATGGCAGTTGTCATAGAACAATATGTGCTGAAAATTTAAAACATGTTTTAAAATGTAGGTATTACGTTAGGCAGGCATTTTATACTTGAAAATTGTTATCTTTCAATTTGGATAATATGATTATTTTCTTTCTCTCATCATTCTCATCGTTTTTTAATACCAACCATTCTTTTTTTGTATATTTCTGAGGCCTCGGCAACAGCAGAGTCCCACCCTGATTGTCCATGTCCAGTTTTTTTTGGTGTCAATTGCCAGTATTTTGTAGGGTTGCCAAATGCCATCAAGTCTTCAGACACAAAATAAGGTCCAGCAAAGTCTCTTATTACTCCTGAAGAGGTGCAGATTCCCATGTGTCCAAGGAACGGGAATATCCATCTAAAAATATTTTTCCTTAATAGGTATTATAGAATGATGTCATGTTGTTATTGTTTAGAAAATTACAATACAAGGATAAATTAGTAAAATAAAGTATTTTTAGACATACAATATTTTAATTTATTATTGAGTATGTAATTATTGAGTTAAATTTTTATTTGGGTCAGAGTGTCGTTTTAGGAGCAGTCATTTTAAATATCAATTATAGGTAATTGCTTTATTGCTAATATCTATAATGCATCTTTTAGAACATTAAACAGTGAAGAATCGGTACTTGTTTACAAATTTTGTGTATATATAGAAAATGGATGGCACAATATTACATAGAACTCAAATTGCGTATTTTAGTTTATTAGCTTACAACCCTTGAAGTAATACACTTTTGAACATAAATAATACTCACGTTAGAACCGGAATAGGTGTCCATACAATGCAAAATGGGAATCGACAGCGCTCGCGGTCAATTGGATCCATTAGAAATGTTTCCTCAGGATCATTAAGGTCGACAATACTGGTAGGGCTCTGGTCACCGTTTACTCTAGTCATAGCAATAATTTAAATTAAGTGTCCCATAACAAAAACAACCAACAACTAAATTTAATCCGAAGAACGAAAGTCGAAAGACGAAGAAGTAGTCAATCGCTTCACAAGTTCACAAACAAAAATTGACGTTTGCTTCTGTCAGACATGAGACAGAGTACTAGAGTCTGATATGTCATTAAGTCTACTAGAGACTAGAGTAGATCCACTGATCAAGGCTAGAAGTGTTGAATGATTACTAATGAAATCATTCGATTATGAAGATGTGTTGAGTTAACTCGGATATAGTTATAACTTATATCTAGTAACATATTCATCGTTGGCCGCAGGCGCCTGGATAAAAGTGCGTTTTATTATTATGTGGAGTGCGAAACTTTACTTCTAGACACGCAATCACACTAGAGGCCGAGTCTTCATGAAAAAGTTTCTATTTTTCATTTCACTAGATTTTTTTTAAAGACATCTGTATTTTACTTTACGCGTTTCATTTCTATAAATCTCAAAGCTTTAAAATCATAAAGATTTATAGATAGATCATTTATTTGCTTACTTATATGGCTTACATTGTAGGTATCTACAGGCCGTACAGGACATAAAGGATTCTCAGTCAACGTTTAAAATGTATTGTGGTTTCCGGTTAATATGAAATATGCATTGTACAAGCTTGGCAAAAAAGAGTCTGAGGCGGTGACAGTTGGAACTAAAAAATTATAATAATGACAACACTATTTTATTTGTCAACTGCAAGTAGCTTCCTTGTCATCTTTACGTAGTGCAAGTAATTTTCTTTAAAATTTAAAAGATTCGTGTAATTTGCGTGTGATATTCTTACATAATACTAGTTGATATAGTTGTTCGTAATGAATAAAACCGTTTGCAGTAGTGGAAGTTCTGTTATATATCAAGTTTTCTTGAGATGTTTGGCCGAAAGCAAAGCCGGACAAATTTTGTCTGAAATTTACAATGTTTACCTGAGAACTGCTCGAATGACAGGTATAGTCCATTCAATTTTTCTTCTAGAATGTAATTAAGTCGTTATATTTACTTTCTGATAGCAGTACCACCAGTTTTTGTCGTCTTGTGTACAAATAATTATTGAGGTTATGTTTTGTAATTCGACGAATCGCGTGTAGTTAAACTGTTTAAATTGATACTTGAAACTTAAGAATAGAGTTAATACAGAGTTATTATTGTTTATTTCAGGTAAATCTGAAAACAATTGTCGATGAAGGTGAAAAAAGTAAGAGTATTTTTTCGACACCTGGAAAACACCGAAAAGGTCGCCCGAAGAAAGAACTTGATGATTTTGATTTATGTTGCAAGTTGCCGTTCGTTGTGGCGTTCAATGGGGGGAGGCCTTTGTTAAACAGTGGACGTTTTCCGGCTGATGATGATGACATTTATTTTTTTGTATTTTAATAAAATCTAAAATGAAACATGTTATTTAATTTCCCTTGTTGATAATGATGATTTATTATCATAATCCACAATCCATAAATGACTCTCTGATAGGCTCGCTATAATTCTAACTCTTGAGATGACCATTCTCAAGTCTGAATGATAGCGATTACGTACTTACATAATGGGACTATGCATTGCGTTGTCAGATTTTTCTTATTCTACTTAGATCTCCCACAGAGCATGCCACCAAGCTTTATATTACATATAAGTAGTTATTGCCGCCAATGTACAATCTTCCTAAATATAATTTGGATGTTATCTGTTTTGTACAATAACTACTACCAGACCATGACTATTACAAATAAAGTTTAAATCTTTCTTAATTTTAATTATGTTCAATTTACTTTTTTAATTTGATAAATAATGATCAAGTATCTTGTCAATTTTAGTCGTGGTATATGGGGTGGCAATCTAAAAGATAAAGGCGCCCTCAATTTATCCAGACTCTTTTTTGCCAAGCTGTACATATCTAGTTATATAAAATATGTATTAGAAATTATTTGATCATTTATGCATTAATGATCGCTCACCACTTTTACATTCTAGAAGCAAAGCGACAAACGACGTTCGAATACTTTCTGTACAAAAAAGGCTTATAATTTAGATAAAAATACTACTGTAATTTTTATAAGTTTATTTTGCTTCTTCTTCGGAATTACAGCTTGGCAAAAAAGAGTTTGGAAAAATTGGGGGCGCCGCTGGCGCACTTTTCACACTACAATTCAAAATTACAAGTTATTTAGTGCTTACATATTTCTGTGATGAGTTTTTTGTCATCAATTATAATCAAATGAATCATTTCTATGTTATTTTAGTACTCACAAACTTAGTTTTTAAGATTTTTATTTTTAGTTCCAGCTGTCACCGCCTCAGACTCTTTTTTGCCAAGCTGTATATAGATTTATTGAGAGGTCTTGTTCTAGTTCTTGTATCGAGCTATATATTGGCAGGATATCGACTAAATGTACGGTTCTACGGATTACCGGTGAAACGAACCCTAGTCACAGTCTCAAAATGGCGACACTTGTTGTTAGCATCATATTTGTTTGACATTTGTACGTCCAATTGACGTCCCGTCAAGGTGTATTGTTGATGTGACGATGTTTGGCGCTATTATTTTATTAGGCTGATACTTATTTTAATATCTAATGGTGGTGCAAAATTACTTATCTGGAGCCAAAATGCCGGCGTTTCTCAAATATATTGATATGGAAAACTTCAAGTCCTATCGGGGACATCACCGCATAGGACCTCTGAAATCTTTCACTGCGGTAGTAGGTCCCAATGGATCAGGTAAGGGAACAAGACATCAGAACTTTTAAACATACATTCTATTTCATAAATATATAGACAGTAGCATGCGAAATAATTCTGAGTGAGTAAGTTTGCAATTCGCATTCTTTCAGTTTGTAGTTGGTAAATTATGTCCTCCTGATTGAATTTTGGTTAACGTTACCAATCTCAACGAATATTAGTCATCTACGCAGGAGATATCATGTTGTACAAACACAGGTGCATTCTCTATTGCCCTAATGTCACAATCACATAAATCCGATATAATTGGAGAGTTTATTATAACAGTTTCTCGAATGTATCAATAATTATTTTCAAATTCATTTATTTCTATAAATAGGTTTACTGGTTTAGTACTCTATATGTATGTATAATTTTTTTTATTTACACTAGGCAAGTCAAATTTCATGGACGCTGTGAGTTTTGTGATGGGTGAGAAGACATCTCTACTCCGTGTGAAACGACTCAGTGACCTGATTCATGGAGCCTCCATCAATAAACCTGTATCTAGAAGGTAAAGATTCTTCGGTTCTTACTTTTTTTAACAACAATCACACTTAGTTAATAAAGTCATTAAAAACTGCAAAATTCTAAGTGACCTACAAAGTTTTTTCTTATATATTTAAAATGAATCAAGATCAAACAATTTGGTAATGAGGTCTTTTTCTTATTTATTTTTTAAAATTAACAGCTTTAATCACATACAGGGGCTAATATAATCAGCAATCATATTTAGTACTTGTTTTGACCCAATCATTTATATCCTGCGAGCATTCTCAATACCTTCATGAAAGCATTTGTGTTCTTAGATAAAACTAGAATATGTTTTCTATGTTATCTTACATAAAATGTATATAAAAAATATTTTTAAAAGTAATTGCAATGATGTCAAGCCATTCAATTTCCCATCAGAGCAACCCAATTAAGCATGTGTCAAGTAACTGTTATTTTCCAGTGCATCAGTGACAGCAACCTTTGTGCTTGAAGACCTGACAGAGAAGCAGTTTCAGAGGTCTGTTATTGGACAATCTTCAGAACATAAAATTGATGGACAGGTGAGATAAAACTCAACTAAAATATTTGTTGTTAAGCCCTTGAACACCACCGCGGTCACCAGTAACTACAAACAATAAAAATTGCATTGTGTCTATGGTGTGGCAGTCAAAGTGTTAAATACTCTTTGTTACCTGAACCTCATGAAATAACTTTTTGAAATAGTTTAAAACTTTACTTGATGTTAATATATTGGTTTGTTGTCAGTCTGTTTCAACATCTCATTACCTGGGCGAGCTGGAGAAGTTGGGCATCAATGTGAAGGCCAAGAACTTCCTGGTGTTCCAGGGAGCCGTTGAGAGTATTGCCATGAAAAATCCTAAAGAAAGAACTGCTCTGTTTGAGGAAATCAGTGGGTATGTGGTAATCGTATACAAAATATAGTCTATCATAGCACTTCCATGATCGCATGATCGTGTGACTTCTTTAAAATATTTTTTCCATATTTCCCAAAACTGATCATGTCCATTGGGGTTAACCAGATAAGCCGACTGTTCTGTTTTTGTTCTGCTGACAAAGCATATTATGTTTTTTTTTAAATATACTATCTGTATATGAAATCATATAGCAATGACTGCAGATACCTTTGCCCAGCCTCTCTGGGGAATACAGCATAAATCTATAATAACTGATAATGATTCTGACTCACCCTGCAGGTCTGGAGTCCTCAAGGAACAATATGAAGCGTGTCGCGCTGAAGTAAATCGTGCTGACGAGGAGGCACAGTTCTCTTACCAGAAGAAGAAGGGAGTTGCTGCTGAGAGAAAAGAGGCCAAGTTTGAGAAGGAAGAGGCTGAGAAGTATACCAGGCTTAAAGAAGAACTGGTAAGAAGTAGAATGTTTGGCAAATAGTTCCATTTAGAAATAAATCTAAGAAATGTAGATGGAATTACGTGTGCTAAATACCCTTTTAATCAAAGTCTTCGAAATCTTACAGCAAGAACAAAAAGTGGAGCTCCAACTCTTCCACCTTTACCACAATGAGAAAGAAATCCAATCCTGCGAGGAAGATTTGCAGCACAAACAGTCAGAGCTCACCAAAGTGGAGAAAAAGCGGCAGAAGGCAGAAGAAGCACTTAAAGAGAAGAAGAAGGAAGCTGGCACTGTTCAGAGGGAGTTAGCTAAGATTGAACAGGAGATAAGAGAAGCGGTAAGCGGGCTCTTATCCTATAGTATTGCAACAAGCAAGGCGCGGCGTGAATAAATTTTGTCATCATATTATATTATTAATTTTTCAGTTAAATCAATTTATGGATGTATTTACGAGATGAATTATTATTTATGTCATATATCTCAAGACAAGATATGACTTTGAGTCTACTTAATTTTTTTCTAATACTAGATAATGTTACATTATCATTTCAAACAGGAAGCGGAAATTTCAAAGAAGCGTCCGACCTTCATAAAAGCAAAGGAACGCGTGACCCACACTCAGAAAAAGCTGGAAAGCGCTCTCAAGACCTTGGAACAGGCCCGCAAGGCCCACGAAGCTCACCAAGCTGACATCAAGAAGTTGGATGATGAACTGCGCCAGGTCGAGGAGCAGAAGGCCCAGTGGGAACAAACTACTCTTGGAACTACGCATACCGGGAGAGCTGATGTGCATTTAGAGGAGGCACAGGTAACAATATGATGATCTTTACTTTAATCAGGTGCTTACTCTTGAGGTACCGACGCAGTTCTTCGGCGACGATATTAGAAAAAAAATATGGCACAAAATAAATCACCAAGGTACTTTATCTATCTTCTTCTTTACTTTATATTTGCACAACTAATAATCGTCAACCAACAGATTCGTGAATATGAAGAGTTGAAAATGGAGGCGTCTCGTCAAGCGGCGCGGTACCTGCAGGAGCTGGACTCCGTCAACAGGGAACAGAAGGCGGACCAGGACCGACTCGACAACGAGCTCAGAAAGAAGGGTGACCTCGAGAATAAACATCGCCAAAAGGTAAAAATGATGTCGCTCTCCTACCCATTTTTCTATGCAAAACATGGTTTAGATGAGAATCACATAGTATTTTCCACTAAATAACTAATATGTTGCTCTACCCAGGGTCATGAGAGGAACGAAGCGATGAAGCGCGTTGACAAGCTAAATGAACACATCAAGAGTTCTGAACAGGCGCTAGAGGAACAGAGGCGGTTGCGCGCTGAGTTGCAGGTCAGTATACGTGTTTTATGCTACTGCTGGGAAGATGTCCCTTGATGTTTTGCTAGAGAAAGAAATCAATGGATTTTTTTGTCGAATCCTCACTCATGTGGTTCTAATATGGAGAAATTTGTAAATTTTAAGCCCAAAAGGAGACAAGAGGGGTCGGCGATATATTATACAAGTCAGTAACAGTAGAGCGGTATATATGATACAGGCGGACGTGGGCTCGTGCCGCGGGCGCGCGGCGGAGCTGCAGGCGCAGCTGGAGGACGTGGCGGCCGCGCTGGGGGACGCGCGCGTCGACAAGCACGAGGAGGCGCGCCGCCGCAAGAAGCAGGAGATCGTCGAGAGCTTCAAGCGGGACATCCCCGGCGTGGTGAGCACGACACGCTAAACTATATTATTTAGGTTTTACTACAAATCTAAAAAAGGTTCTTCGTACATGATTCACTTATTAAAAACAATTATTTCAAATCATCCCGATATTTCAGCTGTTAAAAGCAAGTAGGGATTTATTAAAATTCACTATTATTATCTTATATTCATTCTAGGTTCCACTTTGTTTCACACTTATATAAATTATCTTACGTTCGCTGATAGGCGCAGGTATTTTTTAATATCTAACGAGGTTTTCATTTTATAACCCTAGGTGGTTAAACGCGAACATTCAATAAAATAATGTAGTCTAAATGTAAGCTTCTCTCCCCCAGTACGACCGTATGATCAACATGTGTCAGCCGACTCACAAGCGGTACAACGTGGCCATCACGAAGGTGCTCGGCAAGTACATGGAGGCCATCGTCGTCGACACTGAGAAGACTGCCCGACGGTGCATCCAAGTAAGTCTACACAAAACTTATAAATATAATTAAATAATTACTCTATTATATGGAAGTTTATATACACCCTGTTGCTTTAAAGATCTGCCAAATTTGAGGAGGTAATAAGGCACGAAACTAAACAACTTTCGCCGAACAACAGTCGAGATCTGAATCGAAAATTTAACTTCTCATACAAAAGTGAGTCACGTGACCTGTCACTTTGTATGAAAGTGAATCTTTGATAATACTTCATGGACCTTGTAACCTCTTCAAAGGCTTTGAAGCAACATAATGTATTTATTTTCTGGGAATATTTAAGCAGAATAGTCTATGTGATAGGATTGTGCCATCTTTTCTAGACTGTATTAATAATGCAAACTGTTTTCAGGTACTGAAAGAAAGGATGTTGGAACCTGAAACATTTCTGCCGTTGGACTACATCCAAGCCAAACCACTTAGAGAACGATTGAGGTAAGTACCTTTGTGAATTTTTTACGTTATAGAATATGTTAGCTTATTAATTATAATTATTTAATAAGAAAATTTGAAAAAAAAACAACTGATACGGATGGAATTCGAACCCACCATCTTCGTCGAACCTTGTCACACACGCCCTAGGCGTAGAAAGAGATTTGAAATTTCGACTGATGCTGGTAGGATACGGTGGCGGTCAGAGCGTTGACGCGGTACTTCGAAGATCGTGGTTCCAAATCCCATCCGTATCAGTTGTTTTTTTCAAATTTTCTTATTGAATAAATATAATAACCTTTTTTTAATGACTGGTCTTAATAACGATACGATCACTTAGGGATATCAAAGAGCCGAAGAACGTGAAGTTATTGTTCGACGTGCTCCGCTTCGAGCCGCCGGCCATCCACCGCGCGGTGCTGTTCGTCACCAACAACGCGCTCGTGTGCGAGACGCCCGAGGACGCCTCCCGGGTGGCCTACGACCTCGACAGGAGCAAGAATAGCAGATACGATGTAAGTTATGTGTAAAATATCTCGATTATCCAATGATCCCCGTACGACGTACGTCTAACGTCAAAGACAAAGCATTTATTGCAAAGTAATTATAAATTCCTATCTTATTCATTATTTAGAAGTAGTTACCTCTCCCCCACTTCCTCAAAATTACTTACAAAAAAAATGGTCTCACATGGCCATTCCACCCGCCACCTCACCAAGGTTATGTGATTTTAAGATTATAGCTTAAATTTTTTGATGAATTAAATCTTTGATCCACAGTTCATCGTCTCTCGAGTAGACGATAAATTTTTACTCTTTAAGTGTTTGTTGTTTATTTAGGCACTGGCGTTAGACGGTACATTTTACCAGAAGTCTGGCATCATCTCGGGAGGTTCCCTGGACCTGGCGCGCAAGGCCAAGCGGTGGGACGAGAAACACCTCTCACAACTCAAGTCTAAGAAGGTAATGTTATTTTTTTCATACTTACTTAAAAAAAGTGCTATTACATGTAGAAAAATTGGGCGGTAATGCGGTTGCGGTGTACGATCCCGCCATTTTTGTATTTTATTTTCATACATTATTGTATGGGATACAGATTAGAATCCTAAGTGATCAAATGGAATACTACTAAAGATTTTTACATTTAAATTTTAGCTTATTGTAAATATTTAATAACATAATTTATGAATTTACTTTATGTTTTAACCAACAGGAAAAATTAACGGAGGAGTTACGAGAATCTATGAAGAAATCTCGCAAAGAATCTGAGTTGACCACAGTCGACTCACAGATCAGAGGTCTCGAGTCCAGACTCAAGTATGCCATCACAGATAGAGACACCACAGTGAGTACTGACAACATGTTTCGACTGTTCGCCATAGTCCACTTAAAATATCTTATGATAAACTGCGAGCTAAAATGGCGTCACTTACTTTTTCTGTAGATCAGCCCAATAGTTTTCCAAAAGTGCAGACGTCATAAAAGATGAAATATTTTATTTTACAAAACAAATGTAGCATATCTAAGTAGTTATGCCCAGTGCAACAGATATAAGATCAATTCTACGTAGAGTATCTCCGAGTTTTCCTGCGAACACGGATGCTGCAAGGATTCTGAAACATTGTGAAACGTGAAAAAAAAAACAATAAAGTTATAGTATTTTCTTATCAAATAGTTACAGAAAACTTAAAATTTATTCAATTCCTTTTTCTTTAACGCATTATTAGGAAACTACCTATCACAGAGCTTAAACAACCCGGTAGGCGATTAGATTATAATTAATATTTAAATTTATTTCCAGTTGAAACAAATCAAAGCTCTAGATGCGGAGTTGGCCGAGTTCGAGAGGAAGATAGAAATGTTTGGTGTGAGTAATTCAATATACTTTTTAAATAGGTACTTTAAAATACTAAAATATACTTTCACCCATTCCTCTACTAGCATTGTGTATTCAGCATTCACGATGATAATCTTCTTAATTTTTTTCTTCTGTAGATTTTAATTTTTTAATTTTTATTTTTAATACGATGCATACAGCCCGCGTTACAGTTAAGGTAACATACCCCCGTTGTTGTAATAGTCACTTGCGCGTTGCTGTAATAGTATATTTTGCACATTACAATAGCAAATTACTATCAAAGGGACATTCAAAGCCCGAGCTATAAAAGAAGGATATAATTGCCCTTCAGGTGTAATTGTGTACCTTACCGCCCTTGTAACACAATATACTATTAATCCTTTTCGAAGAATTCTTTAAAATATGTAAGTTTCATTAGTCATGTTCAATGCGTTTGTTTTGCAGCCTCAAGTGGAGGACATAGAGCGCACCATCCGAGCCCGCGACCTGCAGATACAGGAGATAAAGGAGAACATGAACAACGTGGAGGACGTCGTGTTCCGTGGGTTTTGTCGAGACATCGGAGTCGCTAACATTCGGTAATAACAGCCTTGTAAAATTAACCGGATCAAAATCGGTTCAGTTTGTGAAATGTTGGAAATGGCAGATTGGATATTCTTAAGTTATTTATTTCAGGGAGTTCGAATTTTTTAAATGGATTAGTTGTTGTTTAATGGCATGATGGGTATAGTAGTTTTTTCGCCTTTTGTTCTTGGAGTCGCGGCGGGTTCGATTCCCGCAGGGGATAAAGATTTTTGAGATCCATAGATATTTGAAATTGATCTAAATCTAAATTTTGAATTGATTGGGGTTTTAAAAATAACTTTTTTAAAATACATTTATCACCGTTTTAGTTTGCTGTATTAATGTCGAATGTGAAAATTTGAAAACAGAAATTTAAATAATAGCATTAGCAGATGTGCTAGGAGAGCATGTATGATTGGAACATTGTGTGGTGCGCAGGCAGTACGAGGAGCGCGAGCTGCGCGCGCAGCAGGAGCGCGCCAAGCGGCGCATGGAGTTCGACGCGCACATCGACAGGATCACCTCCAACCTGGAGTTCGAGAAGTCGCGCGACACGCAGAGTACGTGCGAAGCCTCAACTCCATTATGCCATTTACATAAACCAACTTTAATGGGTTTACATGAAGTGCTGTATGCTCTAATATGGTTTGTGTGGTGCAGAGAACGTGACTCGCTGGGAGCGCGCCGTGCAGGACGCGGAGGACGAGCTGGAGGGGGGGCGCCAGGCCGAGGCCAAGCAGCGCCAGGAGATCGACCACGACCTGCGCAAGGCCGACGCGCTCAAGGCCGAGCGGGCCGCCGCGCGATCCAAGCAGGAGCATGCCGACGACGACGTCAACAAGGTACTACATAACCACTTTCCACCCGTCGTCGAACCACTTCAAAAACTTAGTAGTGGCACTTCATGATTTCTATTGATGATTTTGCCCTACAGGCCCGCAAAGACCTCACCAGTATTCAGAAGGACATCCAGTCCATACAGAAACAGATCGCCAACATCGAGGCGCGCATCGAGAGCAAGCGGAGCGACCGACACAACATACTGCGACAGTGCAAGGTAACTAACTACCAAAAATTATAACGAAACTGATAAAATAAACCATTTGTTATTTTTTTTATTATCATGTACTTTATTTACTTTTTCTCTCGGGTAATTGAAAGCTCTCGTGACTAAACCGTCGCGCGTCGTTTGACTTGTATTTTGTCATAGGGTAATTCTAATGTTCTAACAAGTTATTCTCTGTGTTAGATTGACGACATAATCATCCCGCTGCTAGAAGGCAGCCTGGACGACACGCACGACACCGAGTCGGATCCCTCCTCCATGTCCACCACGCAGCAGTACCGCAAGGAGTCCAGGTCAGGAAATATCAATACTGTGAACTTAATGCTTACTATAACACAGTTTAGTTTCCTCAGCATCTAAAATATTAGTAAACTCATTTAAAGGGCACATAGATTTTTTTTCATTAAACATGTTGTCTCGAACTTATTATTTCTTAGCTAAGTACCTATTCTATAGCTAACTTTACAGGTCGACTCGACCTCCGGTAATATAATCAGCCTGTAACTCACTACAAAGGTCTCTTCTTGTACAGATAAGGATCGAGCATTAATCACCACGTTAGCTCACTGCGGTTGGTTGGTTAGTCTTAGGTATTAAGTCCAGGTTTTCTCACGATGTTTTCCTTGGTCTTTTTGGTGTCTTATATTAACTAAGAAATTATATATGACATTGAAAAAGTCACGTCATGCTTGCAAAGCGGATCCGTATTCGATGCACCACCACGACTCCTGTTTAAATTTATTAATTTTTACCTTGCACCTCAGAATCCGTGTCGACTACCGTTCGCTGTCAGAGAATCTCAAAGACCTGGACGAACCAGACGAGATCAAACGCAAGGGTGACAAACTGCAGAAGGCTATCAACTCACTGCAGAATACTGTGGACAAGATACAGGCTCCCAATATGAGGGTAAGTCCAAGGGAAATTAAGAAAGCTTAAATTGTAACTTTGGACATTGACTGATTTAAATTATTTATTATACATGTTATTTTTTTAGTGAGCTTCGGTGAGGGTGACATCAAATATGTATACATTTTTAGTATTAGGCACATGCTTAGGGTCAGGTCTCACCGAGACCCGACGCGACGCGTACTGTTTAAGCTGCGATGCAATATTGAACTTTATTTACTACACATAAACCTGTTTTTGTAAAACACCACTACTCGCTTATAAATTTATGTGAAAATGAAACGTACGCTAATATGAGGAGTGGTGAAATTAAAAAAATGATACTCTGTTCCCTATCTGCTCGATATAAATGGTCATCATAATACTTAGGACGCTGTTACTTGATTTACTGCTATTGCTTTCATACACGCCGTAAGATGGTGTCAGCGGTTGCCAGGCACAGGGCGCAGATCCTGGAGGGGCGTAAATGACCAGACCAGGTCTCAGATTTGGGTCAGACATGAGCCCAGTTATAGAGGCACATACAAGACTACATACGGCTTTCATATGCTTAAGATTAATAACCATGTTGATATGACAGGCGATGCAGAAACTCAACGAGGTGCGTGAAAAGGTGAACGCTACTAACGAAGCCTTCGTGGCCGCCAGGAAGCGGGCGCACAAAGCTAAACTAGCCTTTGAAAAGGTAAACACTTTATTCCATTTAGATAAAATATTGTAATACGGGTTTCAAATAGAAAAGTTAAGCTAGATACCGCTTCGTAACTAATTCGTTGAATATTCTGTGGACACGCGCGTCTAGGGCGGTGGCACTATAGTGTGATAGACACCGACTTGAGATGAAATCGTAGAAGAAAATGTTTCTGGCTTAATTTCAAAGATATTGTGTATTTTAGGTGAAAAAGGAGAGACATGACAAGTTCATCGAGTGTTTCGAGCACGTCGCAAACGAAATAGACGCTATCTACAAGGTGACGTATTTCACCAAATACATGTAACTACTAGTACCTTTTTTCTGACGTACTTATATCTATAGTAATCAACACCCTGCACCATTGCAGGTTATTTTGTTATGTTTTTCCATGATCTTTATGAAAAGAATTAATTTTAAATATAATTATAAACTTTAACATTCTTACCGTTTCCTTACTGTACTATAAGCTCAGTTTATTATAATCTGTTTCTATTTTTGTAGGCTTTAGCTATGAACCAGTCCGCCCAAGCCTTCCTCGGTCCTGAAAACCCCGAAGAGCCATACTTAGACGGCATCAACTACAACTGCGTGGCGCCCGGGAAACGCTTCCAACCGATGTCCAACCTGTCGGGAGGAGAGAAGACTGTCGCCGCCTTAGCGCTACTCTTCGCTATACACAGGTAACTACTACATATATCTAAGTAAAAAACTTTGTATTCATTTAAAAAAAATATATTTCAAATGTAACTTCATCCCTCAGCTACCAACCTGCCCCCTTCTTCCTGCTGGACGAGATCGACGCGGCGCTAGACAACACCAACATCGGCAAGGTGGCCTCCTACATCCGCTCCAAGAAGGGGAACCTACAGACTATCGTCATATCTCTCAAGGAAGAGTTCTATGGTTGTGCTGATGCTCTTGTGGGGATCTGTTCTGAGGTGAGGCAGTTATGGTCTAAAAAAAGGGTTTTTTAGTTTGATTTCAAATTGAATTGAAATAAAGCTTCCCTGATTAAGTATCTCAGTAATTCGCACAAAGGAGCTCGGAGTACAAAGGATCGCCTCGCTTTTGACAAAAAGTATATCGTCTAGTCAAAACTGCTGTGAAAGACAAGTTTGCGCTCACACTTGTGCACTTTAATATCTGGACAGTTAGCTATTATTCGTAGATATTGGCCGCTGCGACCGAAATGCAGTTACTAAATTCGGGAAAATTAATAAAAGATTGGAAAGATATTGTTGGGGCTATCTCCGTTGTCGATGCCGGTAGTTGTTGTAGGTAGAAAATAGTTAGCACCAAAACCACTATTACGTTTAAGAATTTATTAGTCGATATAAGATAATTATTTGTTTTGTAATCTGAGTCGCACGTTACGTAAGTCAATGACCTAATGATCGATACCTAAGCGCGTGATGAATGTTTTGTTACGACTGGGTAAAATAATTAATAGCGTACGTATAAATAAAAGAAATTCGCTGTATGAGCATTATTGGCTCGTACATGCTCCCGAGGGAAAGGTAGACGAGCTCAGATTACCAAACTTGCGTTACAAGTAATTAAATATAAAAATATCAAAGCAATACACAAAGAATAAGCACAAACATAGTTTTATAAACTAAAAATAATCATCGTTTGAATCTTGTTCCCATTGCTGGTTGCGGCGGAAGATTGTTCTTCGAACGTCCGTCTCCTATTTTAGCGTAGGTATCTATCTCCTCCAGTTCAGTATTTTCAGTTCTCTGTCGATTTTTTGTTGACGTTTCTTCTGTTGAGGAAGAATTGCTCTTTTTACATGCGGGAAGATTTCTTCTTACACGCCAGACTATGATAGCGACGAGGATTCCTCCCACCAGCAAAGCGCTTATTGTGTAGTTGCCGATGTCGTGGGTGCTTAAGTCGTTAGGTAGGCTTTCTCGTTCCTTCAGTGAGGCTATCTGGTTTTCTAACAATCTGTGTTCAACAGACAGGTTCAGTTTTGGTAGCACAAATTTCGTATTTTTTAATGCATTCCACATATCATTTGGAGAGTCAATAGTAGGTACTTCCAACGTCATTCCAATATTCGTTTTGCTACTAAAAACATTATGTGAGTATATTGTAGCGTCTTTGTATTGTATTACACAATCCTGACCTAGGGCAAGAAGCCCCGCCTTTGTAATAATTGTTGAAGTAATTCGATTCTCGCATACTAAGCGAGTCGCACATTCATTGATGCAATTATACAGCCATATGTTTGGTCTCTGTAACTTTATCCATTGGTCCGAGCATTGTTGTGGTACCCAATCACATGTGATATTATTCACATTTTGACTCAGCATTTTAGCTTCGCAAGACGCTGTGGCTCCATGCAAGTTGCTTATGGGTATGTAGGCGTGGCAAATGTAGTTGTCCGCCATCATTGTTGTACATTGCTGAAGATCAGCCTCTCCCATCTGTACATAGGTATTCTTTACGAAGTTCACTCCAATATACTTAGTTGTTATCGCTATCCCTGCGCATTGGTTGGTCGGATGTTGTCTAAGTATAGGTATATTGTGATATAATGTATACTCGTCATCGCTTAGTAACGGTATATGTAGTTCAAAGAGTAGGTATTGTTCTGTAAGTCGAGCCTTGACGTAAATAAGTTTATAGATATTTTGAATATTCGCTCCGTTGCTGTTTTTGATAGGTAATGTTAATCTTTTCGATATAATGCCGGCAATGTAATTGAGTTGTTCCGATAGTTGCTCCGGTGTGAACAGATTCATATCGAGATTTCCTCTGTAGATATCGGTTAATGCATCTAGGAGCATTTGTTGGTTCCTTCTCAATGCCGAAAGTAATAAGCTAGCCGTTAGCGCTCCAGCGTTGACATCGTTCATGGTTTCCATAATTTGAAATCGATTGTTGATCACCTGCATATTACTTTTCGTCTCGTTCATGTATTGTTGAATTACTTCCAGTTGCGTTTTTACAAAGTCTTCATTTTTCTTTATAATATTGTTTTCTGCCTCAATAATGAGTGTCTGATTTCTTATCAGCTGTAGTAAATATTGTTCGTTCGTTTTGATTTTTTGGATGTCCTTAGCGTATTTTTCAGCGAAATCGCTATCCAGGACTCCAAACAAGGCTCGTGCAAGATTTCCTACGCCGTTAACGTAGCCACGACGCCTTCTTTGTTGATGTTGAGACAGTAGCAATGTGTTATATTCGTTTAACTGGTTCATTTCAAACTTAAGTTGTTGTATCGTAGAGTGACATGGTTCGTTAGGCATCGTGTGGCATAGTTGATCTAAATGATTCACGAACTTTTCGACCTTAGTTGTACTTTGCCAGAATGTTGTCAGGTTATAATATACCAAAAGTTTCCATTCATCGTGTATAAGTTGAGCGTTTCCAATAGGGTCAAAGTAAATAGGTTGATTGTCCGTTAATTGTGTTATTTTAAAAGGTTGCTGGGGGGTTGCTAATCCACATGATAGCGTCGTCAACGCTACTAGTAACATCATAAACAAGCTGTTGACGCTTTTTTGGGGTTTAATAGGTCTTCTATTCTCCCTGCGGTTCTCAGTTTCTGGGCTCACTCTCTGTGACTCGGTACCCTCGCATACTTCATTTATAGGTAGCGGGGCTAGTTTAGTTATGGGTCGTTTAAGTACTCCATTTTGAGTCTTAAGCGTTACTACTCGAACTAAGTTGTCGCTGCCTGGGTGCAATTCTGTGATGCGGCCCATAGCCCACTTGCCCGGAGGCAGATTACTCTCCTTCACGAGAACTAATTGTCCTTTCTGCAGATTTTCTTTACTTTGTTGCCATTTGCTTCGGTATTGTAATAAATGAAGGTACTCTTTTGACCATCGATCCCAGTAGTGTCGACGCTTAGTTCAATAAGTTTCCAGTTGTCTCGAATATTTATAGATTTCAGGTCTTCAGGTTCATTGAGTGGTAATGTGAGCGTTGGACTTCCAGTGAGAAAGTGACCCGGAGTAAGGTAATTTAGGTCCTCCACATCCTCAGACAAGGGACTCAGTGGTCTGCTGTTCATGCACGCCTCGATTTGGGTAAGAAGCGTTGCAAATTGTTCATAGGTTAGCTTTTGTTGTCCGATTACTCGTTTCAGGTGTGCCTTCATGGCACGTACAGCGGCTTCCCATAGGCCTCCTGCCGATGGCCAGGAGGGAGCATTGAAATGCCACTCGATTTGCAGGTCGTTGATCTCTTTGAAGAACTCTGAAGACAGCATTGTTTTGTACAGTTGGAAATCATTCTTTAACACTTTCGCAGCTCCGACAAAATTTGTCCCGTTATCGGAATAAAGATGTTTTGGAGTGCCTCTTCTGGCACACATTCTTTTCAATGCTGCGATGAAAGTTTGCGTTGATAGGTCCGAAGCGAGTTCGATATGTACTGCTTTTGTGCACATACATATAAAAATTGCTATATAGCCTTTGCAGGTTTTTATTCCGCGGCCTTTGTTTATCTTTACATCCACGTGACCTGTAAAGTCGACGCCAGTGTGTGAGAACGGCCTCGATGGAGTGATCCTTTCCTTAGGGAGGTTGCCCATTAACTGTTCAGTTCTGGTTGTTGCGTAACGACGGCATCGGATGCATTGTCGCAATGTCTTCTTGACGTTTCGATTGCCACTAACAATCCAGTATTTATCCCTCGTGTAAGCAAGCGTTAATCTTGCTCCACCGTGTAGCGTTCGTTGATGAGCCTTTTCAATTAAAAGTTGGGTCAATCTTCCTTCTCCTGGGATAAGGATGGGGGTCTTAGCTTCTTCTGGCAAGCTTGAGTGAATCAGCCGCCCTCCGACGCGTAAAACACCATTCGAGTCTAAAAATGGGTTGAGTTTTAAGATGTGACTCCTGTTGGGAAGTTTTCCACTTTTTTGTAGAGATTTAATTTCACTCTCAAAATAATTTGCTTGAATCGATTTCACAATTAAACATAATGCGTTGTTTATTTCATGTAAGTTCAGTTCATTGCACTCATGTGACTTCGTTTTGTTTCGTAATACGTCGGCGAAACGTACTACCCAGGCGAGTATTCTTGTAATACGATCTATGTTGCTATGTCGCTCGAGTAATGAATTTATTAATTCATTTTTATTCGGCGTGGGTTCCGTACTTTTATTAGTATAAAAGTTTGTTTGAAATCCCATGTTTGTAGTATATGTTTCATTTAAGTTAAGGGTTTGTTTTTCTTTTTCCTTAAGCCATTTAGGTCCTTCCCACCACAGGGAAAAGTCCACTAGTTTTGATGGCGGAAGTCCTCTTGTTGCACAGTCGGCAGGGTTTTCGTTACTCTTCACGTAACCCCAGTTTATAGCAGGAACGATATTAATTATTTGTGTTGTTCTGTTTGTTATATATTTCTCGTATTTAGATTGATTTCCCTGGAGCCATGCTAAGACTACTTTTGAGTCGGTCCAGCAGAACATCCGTAGATCGTAATCTGCAAGGATCTTCGATATCTTTTCTAGGAGTTTCGCTAGCAAAACTGCGGCACATAACTCCAACCTTGGTATCGTAGTTTTTCTTTTGAGCGGTGCCACTTTAGTTTTCGCTGCGAGTAGAGTAGTTTCGTATACGCCGATCCGTGACGTCGTTCGGCTGTAGATAACGCATGCGTAAGCTTGTTCGCTCGCGTCACAAAAGGCTTGCAATTCGATCGTTCTATTGTTTTCAATTTTTATCCATCTTGGTAACCTTATGTTGCTTATGTTTGACAGGTCGGATTTAATTTTTAGCCATTCTCTTTCTATATTATCCGGGACACTTTCATCCCAGCCAATGTTTTGGCAGCTTTCACTCCATAATTTTTGAAAAATCAGTTTTGCTTGGATGGTCATTGGAGCTAACCATCCGAGCGGATCATATATCTTGCTTATCTCTGATAATAGCCGGCGTTTAGTATACGGT
Organism: Protodeltote pygarga; assembly: GCA_936450705.2. Taxonomy (NCBI): domain Eukaryota; kingdom Metazoa; phylum Arthropoda; class Insecta; order Lepidoptera; family Noctuidae; genus Protodeltote; species Protodeltote pygarga. The sequence continues at coordinate 14,016,148 of OW388262.2, read as the reverse complement.
GCATTTTTGTTGCTGTACGGTGCCTCGTTAATAAAATGAAATGTGTCGCTTGCGTCATTCCATGCGAGTCCTAGTGTTTTGCTGAACTCTTGTTGCTTGAAGTTGAAATTGTTAGTGTCACGTTTTTCTTTCTCTTGTAGATCTTTAAGAATAGATGGTTCGTTTGTGGCCCATTTCCGTAGGATAAAGCCACCTTTTCTTAGTAACTCGAAAAGCTCCTATTGCAGTAATTTTGTTGTTTCGATGGTGTGATGGCCTGTTATGACGTCATCCATATAGCAATCGTTTTGTAGCGCCTTTTGGGCTAGGGGGAAGGCGTTACCTTCGTCCTTGGCTAGTTGTTGAAGAGTACGCATCGCGATGAATGGTGCGGCTTTAGTACCATAGGTTAGGGTACACAGCTGCATTTCCCGAAGTGGTTCTTTGACATTGTCTCTCCATATTATTTTTTGAAGACATTGTTGACTCTGATTAAGATAAAGCTGACGGTACATTTTCTCAATGTCAGCCGTGATCACATATTTATAGCTCCGCCATTTTATGATCAAGGATAAAATGTCCTTTTGTAGATTAGGCCCTTTTTCCATCAAGTCGTTTAAGCTAAAGCCGGAGTCTGTCTTCATCGATGCGTTAAAAACAGCTCTCAGTTTGGTTGTTGTTGAGCTTTCCCTTAATACGCCGTGATGCGGTAGGTAGACATGACCTTGACTTTCGGGTTCTGTCGCTTTTATCATGTGACCTAAATCGATGTACTCTTTGATAAATTGTTTGTATAATTTAGAAAAGTGTTCTTGTCTCGCCATTTTTCTTTCTAACTGAAGAAATTGGGCTATAGCTTGAGGCTTTGAGTTGCCAAGGCTTTGATCATAGTTAGCTTTCATAGGCATTTTCACCACATATCGCCCGTCGTCTAAGCGCTCTGTTGTTTCTGTGTAATATTTTTCACAGTATTCATCATCTGTTGTAGGTTGGGTTTCCGAAGGAATTTCTTCTATCTCCCAAAATTTTGTTATTTTGTCTATCTCGGTTAGAGTAACTAGACAATTAAACTGCTTTGTAGCACCGCACAGTATCCAGCCCAACTTTGTCTGTTGAGCTACTGGCGAGCCCTTGCTGTATTTGAGTACTCCTTCTAGGATTACGTCAGAGTAAATGTCTGCTCCTAGCAGTAAATCAATGGGTCCCGAAATGTTGAAATCTGGATCAGCCAACTTTATGTTCTGAAGGTGAGTCCAATTTTTGGTGTTGATAGTTGAGTTAGGCAGGTTGTTGATAAGTTTACGCATTACTAATGCTTCTGTATGGAATGTGTAATCAGAATGGATAGATTGGCATTTTAGCTCAATCATCCCCTTACTCGTGCCCATTATAGTGCCGACGCCAGTGACAGCGGCGTTAATTTTGTTTCGGGGTAAGTTCAATCGTTGAGCAGCGTTTTCTGTAATCAAAGTTATTTGAGAGCCTTGATCAAGTAACGCCCGTAGGATGACGTATTCGCCTTCTTTGTTCTTAACCTTAAGTTGAAGAGTCGTTAGGAGTATCTCTTGTTCAGCGTTAATATGATTCGATGATCGCTCAGTCGCTCTTACGGAGGATGGCTTTGATCTTTGCCCTTTCAGATTGTCATCATGGAGAAGGGAATGATGTTTATAGTTACACGTGCGGCATCTTTTCGATGAGTAGCATTTATTTCCGCCGTGATTAAACAAACAATTTTTGCATAAGTTCAATTTGCTTGTTGTTTGATTTCGCAACGCGACATCCATGTTCAGAAATGTAGAGCAATGTCTGAGCGCGTGATCATTATTGCAGAGTGGGCATTTACTCAACGATGCGTGGTAGGTTTTTGTCCACTTTTCTGCGTCTTTAAAGTTCGTTGACTTGTAATTATTATAACTATTATGATGATTATTCGATGAATAATTTTGTTTCAGGCCGCCCTTTTTGTTTCGAGATGTTTCCAATGACATGAACTTTAATTCTAGGAATTCCATGAACTCGTCTATATCTGGAAGCTCTCTTGAATGTTTCATCTTTTGTAAGTAGTCGCTGTAAGTGACGTCATCCAGTTTCGGATACAGTAGATACGTGATAAGTGGGCCCCACACTGGAATATCGATGCCGATGTTTTCCAGCGCATTCAGACACTCTTTTGTAGTGTCGTGTAGTTTTTTCAAGTTAGTTGAGTTTGATTTATCGACTGATGGTTGATTGAGAAGTGTGTCTATGTATGAGATGAAAAGTAATCGCTTGTTGTCGTAGCGGTGCTGGATAATATCCAGGCATGAGTCATAGTTCTCAGCACTCACTGGAAGGTGCTTAATTAACTTTTCTGCTTCGCCTCTCAATTTAGATTTTAGGAACTTCATTTTTTGAGTTTTGTTCAGAGTTGGATTGTTATGGATCATCTCAAAGAATAAATCTCTGAAGGAGATCCAATTATTGTAAGTTCCATTGAACTCCGGCAATTCAATCTTTGGTGTTGTTTTTTCGTAATGAGATGTTTCAAAGATTTTTCTATTCAAATCTTCCTTTAGGCTGTCGTAGATTTTTTCCCAATGGTTGAATTTTTCCTCGTACTCCTTGTTATTTCCTTGCAATAAATAGCTTATTTCCCAGTGAATTTTGTCGATAGACTCCCACTTAGATTGTAATATATTCAGTTGATCTTGGAGTTGCCACTTCTCTTTCACGTCATCCAGATTTGTTTTGGCGACCGCTCGTTCGAAGGCGTTGAAGTTACACATTTGATTACGTAACAGCTTTGATAGGTGCTTGTCCGTTTCATCTCCGGTTGGGTGTACTCCAGTTGTATCAAATTGTGGTGTTCCGAGATTTACTGGTATTTTCGGTTTTGATATACCCGAAAATCCAGGTTCGTTGGTTAACTTTTTTCGTAGTTGCATCATAGATTGCATTGTTTCGTCAAACATGCTTCTTGTTATGTCGAAAATGTTCTCCTTAAAGTAGTCATGGTCACCTTTGGCTGACTCATACTTCTTTAAAATCTCATGATTCACCTGAAATTCATCCCAGAGGGATTGTAAAGCTTCGATTCGCTTGTTAAGGTAATCTGTGGTTTTTCTACTCGCAGAATCCTTTTTGTAGTTACTTTGAAGAGCTTTGATTTGCTCGTAGCTGCTTTGCTGCTTGTTTATAAGTTCAGCAAATTGGTAGTAGTCTTCCTCCGACATTGTTATTGGCTGCTAGTGGTTCGCGCTTAGGTTGGTGTACTCACACAAGTTTATGAGTTGCTGTAGCAGTAGACGTTATCTCCGCTAAGTTGATAGTTTTGCGTGATCGCTGTTGCAGTGGACGTTATCCCCGCTTGTTGATTTGTAGCAGTAGACGTAATCTCCGCCAAATCGCTAAATAAATTCAGTTACAGTTGCAGTGGACGTTACCCCCGCTGAGCTGATTTGTAGCAGTAGACGTAATCTCCGCCAAATCGCTATATAAATTCAGTTATAGTTGCAGTGGACGTTATCCCCGCTGAGTTGATTCGTAGCAGTAGACGTAATCTCCGCAAATCGCTAGATAAATTCAGTTCTAGTTGCAGTGGACGTTATCCCCGCTGAGTTGATTTGTAGCAGTAGACGTAATCTCCGCAAATCGCTAGATAAATTCAGTTATAGTTGCAGTGGACGTTATCCCCGCTGAGTTGATTTGTAGCAGTAGACGTAATCTCCGCCAAATCGCTAGATAAATTTCGTGGTTGTTGCAGTGGACGTTATCCCCGCTGGTTCGTTACTGGCTGGCACTCAGTGTAGCCTTCCCTCCTTTACGTTATGTGCAACGTCTCAATACTGCTGGTGAGACCCGCTTCTGGGAGGCCAACAGTACCGATTTGCTAACGTAACTGGGAAATGCCACTATAAGAGCACTGCCGATGATGAGTCACGACGATCCAATTGATGACCTGCCGTGCCTTCACAAATATACTCGAAGGACCAAAAGATGTTGGGGCTTTCTCCGTTGTCGATGCCGGTAGTTGTTGTAGGTAGAAAATAGTTAGCACCAAAACCACTATTACGTTTAAGAATTTATTAGTCGATATAAGATAATTATTTGTTTTGTAATCTGAGTCGCACGTTACGTAAGTCAATGACCTAATGATCGATACCTAAGCGCGTGATGAATGTTTTGTTACGACTGGGTAAAATAATTAATAGCGTACGTATAAATAAAAGAAATTCGCTGTATGAGCATTATTGGCTCGTACAGATATTGAAAACAGAACAGAAGAAAACAATCCTATGCTATAACTTAGTTGTCAGTAAAACCATTTGTAATAAGTGTTATATTTGTTGCAGCCCGCCGACTGCCTCGTGAGTGACGTCATGACCCTCAGCCTGGAGCAGTACACCGACTAACTGTTCAATACATTTTAATAGTAACATATTTTTATATTGATGTTTTAATTATCATTCCCAGTTCACAATGTGGGTGACATTCTTCATATAATTATACTAAGTGTTAAGTTGACATAGTGATTTCGTGTTTCTCTTACCTTGTCCCACATAACCTATTATTGTTTTTATTATTAATCAAAATTTATTTTTAATAATATCTTCTATACCTATATGAAACAGTACCGGTTAAAGGTGATCGACTGACTAACAGACAACGCACTGCGTGAACTTAGAAACTTAAATTGAAATTCGGAGGCATTGCAAGGAATTAGTGCGCCCCTACAGATTCAATGGAAAGATTTTTGGTGCAGAATTTATATCTTCGTGGAAAAAGCGCGATTATAAATTTCTTAAACGTATATGAATTAGAAAAGTCAGCGTGCGTCAGTCAGGTGCGTGCTTGGGGTTCAAACATTCTACCTTTGACTTGGCAATGGTCATCTGAGATGTATGAATAACACGAAATTTAGTACGGAGCTCTTTATTTACAATAAAATTCATTATATTACAACTCTTATACTAAACTATCTTAGAAGTCATAATTTACTTATAACGTGCCGTCAGCACATGGTATCACTTCATTGCCGATCACTCCCACTTAACTAAATAATTTACATCAAATCCCTCTCCAGAAATTTCAAATTCCAGAAAAATATTTCAAGTATTTCTGATTTAATATGTGGTTATTTTTATTGATTCATCAGGATTACTATAAAGATGACATGTTTCAAAGGTCACATTGATCTGTTTAATAGTGTGAAGTACATCTACTTAGACGTCATTTTAATTTTATTAGGAAATCTGATTAACGTATTAATAATAGTCGAGAAATGAGATACAAGAGGAAATTCATTAATACCTGCGACCGGGATGTTTCGTTTTTTCCAGGTCAAATGAAATATTCCATAAAATGTAACATCAACAATAACAACAATTCAAAACATTAATCCAGTGACTTTGAAATACTATGAATTGAAATACTGGATCAATTGTAAAACAGCCTTACTACTAGAGAAGTGAACGAGCATTTGTCAGACATAAGATTTAATTCACATTAGGGCGAAATTCACAAACCGCACATAGATTTTCTTTGAATAAAAGTCCAACTTTCAATAGTAACTACCAGTTGACTTTATTCAAAGTGAAGTCTAAGTGCGATCTGTAAATTTCGCTCTTATGTGCTGGAGATAAAGGGCAACATGGAAAGAAAAAAGCGTTTCTACAAGAATTGACTCTAGGAGATTGCTATGGAGAAATGCGCGGCACTAAATTATAATGAGATGGGACATTTATAATGAGGAAGTACAACTTTGACATTCATAAATGATATAACAATAGTGGAGATATTCTGAAGGAGTGTATAATAATATAATTTAACTGGCAACATTAACATAAATAAAGTAATCTCTTACTAATTTCATACAACAAAGAGATAACATTGGTTTTAATTTACCATTAATTTTAGTTTCAATTGTCACTTCAGAATCAACACTAGAACGAGTCTTTTAAAAACAATATTTTGTTTTCATTCATAGACTCACGCCTGTATTCCCCAGAGGGGGTAGGCAGAGGTGTGTAATACACCCACGTTTCGCCGGCTATGTAATAAGTCCCATGTAATAGGGGGCGAGCCTATTGCCATTAAACGGACACAATTCCAGACTCCGTGCTGCTACTGAGAATTTCCTAATGGAAAAACCCAATAACACTTTGCCCGACCCGGGGATCGAACCCAGGACCTCGTGCTCAGCAGTCGCGCTTGCCACCACTAGACCAACGAGGCAGTCAATATAGTCAACAATATTTTGTGTTTTGGACAAACAACTCTAATTTCTACCACAGCAAAGTTCAAAATTGCATTTCCGGATTTTGGATCCTGTTTTTTTATTAACAGTTAGAATAGATACTTATGAATGTCTTGTCATATGAATACCGGTGAAATATTTTTATAAATACTGAAGTATTTATTGAGACTCATCGCTATTTAAGGAGATACACATGAGTGTAAGTCTAATGTGATCAAACGTTCGTAACAGAAGGCTATTTTATTGCAACATGAATCAATGTATATTTTAGAGCAGAACTGAAAGTGTAATATCTGGTGTTTTTCATGCAGTCATTGAGTCACACGAAGGGTAGGCAGCAGGCAGGAGGTCGGGCCAGCGCGTCAGTCGGGCGAGCGCGGCGGGTCGGTGCTGAAGTAGGGCGCGGCGTGCGGCTGCAGCAGCGTGCGGCACACGTTGCACACGCGCGCCGGCGCGCCGCGGGGGCCGCTGGGCACCACGTGGCACACGCACGCGCTGCAGAAGATGCGCCCGCAGTGCCGGCAGTGCACCTGCCGTACCACACCAGGGTCAACCACGTGTACCACACGGGGACTGAACGCGGATGTACGACAGGAAGAGTGAACGCGAATGTACGACACGAAGAGTGAACGCGAATGTACGACACGAAGAGTGAACGCGAATGTACGACACGAAGAGTGAACGCGGATGTACGACACGGTGAGTGAAAACGATTGTAAGACACGAAGAGTAAACGCGGATGTACGACACGGAGAGCGAACGCGGTTGTACGTCACGGAGAGCGAACGCGGTTGTACGTCACGGAGAGTGAACGCGATTGTAAAAGACGAAGAGTGAACGCGGATGTACAACATGGAGGGTAAACGCGGGTGTACGTCACGGAGAGTGAACGCGATTGTAAGACACGAAGAGTGAACGCGGGTGTACGACACGGACAGTGAACGTAGATGTACGCCACAGAGAGCGAATGCGAATGCCTGCTGGTGAGCGGACTTCCGTATGCGCTGTCCGGGTGCTGTCTCTGCGACTTAACTTTTAAGTAGCCATTAAAGATTTTTCTTCAAAAAGTATTTTTAGTTCATCAAAACGAGACGAGATCAAAAATTCTTTATAAGCAACCGAAGAAAAACAGTTAGAACCTACATACCTTCTTCTTCTGGTTAGGTAGATGTGTGTGGCAGGCGGGACACTCGTGAACATCATCATCATGCTGCCACCGCACCTCCGTGTCTGCCTCGCGGATGCGCTGCAACTGTACCTACAACCAATACATAAAAATGGTTAATTTTTGGATTGAAACACTCAGACATGTTAAAATAACTTCCGATTACACAAATATTTCTGTCGTGCGATAATCAACTAGCGACACCAAGCGTGAAGGCAAAGCACTTCTCAATCAATTACTCAAATATTTCATAGGTGCAAAAGAGGCCACATGGGCAATGTTACTTTGTACCCGATCCTTAATCATTGAGTGCACATACCTGCAGCGACTGCGACAGTCTCACAAAGTCCTGCTGCACCTTCTCGCTGTTGTCGAGCTCCTGCTGCAGCACGGACACTCTGTTCCGCACCTCGTGCACGTTACCCTGCAGCCTCCTCTTGTCCTCCAGGAGCTGTTCTATCATGTCGTTGGAGTGCCGCAGCTTGTCGCCCAGCTCCTTCATCTGCTCGTGTTCTGTTTGCAGGCGGTCCACCTCATCTCTGTAAGAGGAAGTTGGTTTGAGTCGATTTGTTAAGTAAAAACCGGGTAGATGGAGAAAGTTAGAAAGTTAAGGTTAATCAAAACAGTGAAGGAAAACATCGTGAGGAAACCAGCACTCCTGAAGGATGTTCAATAAAGTTTATGCCATGTTAGAAGCCTATGGGCAGTTTAACCAACTGTGCGACTAACCTGGTCCCCTTGAGGTGTTGCCTCAGGTTGGCGAGCTCGGCTTCCTGGTGGTGGAACAGAGTGCTTTGCTCCAGCAACTGTGTCCGCAGCTCCTTCTCTGCAGTGACTGCCTCTTCTCTGCCGATCTGACAGAAGATCAACTGCTCACGGAGACGTAGATTCGCTTCTTGTAACTCCTGGGAACAGACAATAAAAGACTTGATTTTTTTGATTAACTATTGTCCTCTATGGTCGAGATTTAGGTTACATATCAGAGTTGCATTGAATTTTTCCATCTGGAAATTCTAGAATTTGTGCCCAATTACAAATAAAAGGTAGCAGATAGTAGTGAACTAGTGAATACTTACTGCTACATTGTTAGGAAGGTTGATGACCTCGTTCTGCATCTCAGCTGCCTTCTTCGTGTAGTGGCCAATCAACATCGCGTTGTCTCGCTCTAAACTGTACACAGAACAAGTTTTATAAATGTTAAAAGCCGTGCTTATTATAAATATAATGTTCTTGATATTTCAAACGGTTTTGTAGGTAGGTGTAATTGAATTAAATGTTAGTGACTACCAACGCCATCTATCATCGCTGCTTAACACAACAAGTCAAATTGACAAATAAGCAATGACAAAATATGTCAAACCACACTGTATTTGTACGAAATCACAGTAATGCAGAGCGGCCGTTTTGCACCATTTCGAGGTTTTTTTTTATTATCAACGTTGTATCTCATTTCTCCATAAAATTCCTCAATTTTAAAAATAGACAAACCTGTCTAATTTTTTCTGCAGCGTCTCCCTGTCAACAGTAAGCTCAGTAACTTGCTGCAAAGCTCTCTGTGAAGCCTCCTCGGCCTGCCTGGCCTGCTGGTCCAGCGCCTTCTGTGCAGCGTCCACGGCTTGCTGCAGAGTCTCCAGCTCCTTGGAAATGATCTGTCGCTCCGAGTTCCACGCGCGCACCGTCTCATCGTGGATACTGCGGACGCCTTCTAGCTCGTCTGTGGCCTAGGAAGAAACACTTCTTATGATGATATTACATCAATACAATGACATCGATACAATTACATTCTGACTGATACTAATTTAGTTCGCATTCACCATTTTTTTACTATGCTATGTAGCAAAAGACAATACAGTTTGGCATTGGCTTGACATTCGAAACGTAAAATAATTTTATTCATCCAACAAGTAAGCATGGTAAATATGTACTCTTTATTAAGGCAAATAATATATATCTCTACCTATATAGCTCCCCCCGCCAATTTATTGTCCCCCGCATCGAAAGAGTGAAGAAAGGGCGAAGCAGAGCGAGAGCGCGGCTTATGTTATCGCGTTGTCCTTTTCCCGCTTGCATGTTTTAGTAGGTAGGCTATTATACGAGCTCGTTACTATGGCGTGTCAGGGGTGTGATTAAGGCCTACGTCCATAATTATTTCGACTACGGTTTTGGGCTTCCCTAAAATAAAACCGTATTCCGTACCGTGTTACAATAGATCATCCCTAGTTGCAATGACTTAAGAGCAGTCAATGATCCTTCTTAAAATCTTGTATCTTGGGACTGTATAATGATGTGTGACGGTACCTGTCTGAGCGCCTGCGTCTTCATCAAGATAATATCCTTGGACTCCTCGACCCAGTTCTGTTCCACGACCAGCTGCCTCTCATAGTTCTCGCACATGTCACACTTTTTGCTTTTACTCTGTTGTTCTTCATCTGTAAATAACACAACAGGTAAGGCAGGAGTCTCATTAAACAGTGAATCATTTTATTAAATATAATAAGTGGTAAGCATTTCTTACGCCCTCTGTCGTCGAACTCGAAGACATCAGATTCCGCTTTGTCGCCGCTGTCGGGCCCTAAGTCATTTCTGTTTGTGTTCGCTCTCTGAAATCAAAATAAATTAGAACATAATACGTAATAATAATAAAGTGCGTTAACACGAGCAGGACAGCTCAGCTGCTCAGTCCTTTTCCGAGATCCCACCCATCTCTATACCAAATTTCATCAAAATCGGTTCAGTGGTTTAGACGTGAATTCGTAACAGACAGGCAGAGTTACTTTCGCATTTGTCGCCCGAGAGTATTCACAAAATTAAGATTTCTCAAGGAATCAAACGCGGTAGGTATGTTAGCAAGTATACAATGAGAAAGTGACTTGAATCTGCTAGAACTTTTAGATCCTAAAAATATTGTTGCAAAAAAAACTAAACTTTAAGATTAACCATGAAGGCTGCTTTTCAAAAACACAAACACCTACCATTAATGCCTTCTTTGCCTCTATGAGTTCAGCGTCGGTGTGTCGCAGCTTCTTCTTCAGGGCTTTGATCTCACATTCCATGGGCTTCACGATGGAACGAATTAGTTCCTCTTCTTGCTGGTTCTATGATATAAGAACAACTGTCAATTACTATTTGCGTAATAAAATTAACTAAAGGGTGTCCTATTGATCGAAATTTGAATGTGATTATTATTTTTCTATTGTTTTCAAAATTGATAACACTAAAGGTCATCAATAGCTGCTCCTAATTATTATTATTATAAACATAAAAAAATAATTAAATCAGATTTAACTCTGGGAGTTGAAACTTTGACACTATTGAATAATCAAACGATATATAGAAGACATTAATTACGTACTTTTCTAGGAGGTAGTTCCTCTGCGTCCGCGCCGAGTTTCCTCGCCAGCGAGCGCACGAACGTCGCCGGCGCCAGCGACACCTCCTGCCATACAGCGCGCGCATTTGTAAAGTAACTCACATCCATTGTGTTGGCGGGACCAGAGGGAAAGGTTACGTAGACTCACACAGATTGTATATACCAAGTTTAAATATTATAAACACTTTTTAACCCAGGTATCACAGAGTTTAAGAAGTATTCCATTCTACCTCTAATTATTCACTTTTTCATTTATTTATTATTGTTTTTATTACTCAAATAATGCTAAAATATAGAAATATAATGTAGGAACATTCGATTTATTTTCGTTTTCATTATAATAGTTTCACATTTTACGAAATGATTACCAATTTGGCTAAAATACGTTCACAATCCACTATTTACATTAAAGCGACGCTAACACTAAGGCTTGTATAGCACGAAATTATCTGTTTGTGTACACAATCCACTCCCTTCACTCACGTAATTCCACAAACGTTTTTGTAAAAAAACAAGCAAGTACTGTACCCAAACACACGGTTTAACAGTTTAAATTGTGGCAAGTAACTGATAATTCTTTAAACTGACGGGTACCGATGTACTACTATGTAAATTGGTCGCGATAAACTCACGTCGAGCATAAATTATGATACCTTAGTAAAAGGATGAGGATTTAATAAAATAAATATAAGTTTTTTCCTTGTAGAGTAAACCGGATTAGGTGATTATAATCGTGATACTGTAGTTGGAAAATACGTGCAGCTGACGTCACGAAAGTAACTACAGTTTTATTTCAAATTTGAATTGATTACTATTGTATTTTACTTACAACAACTGCCTACCACTTTATAGTACAGGCGCAAACAGCGATAGTTTTAGTAAGGAGCAATTTATCTGCCCATAATACCTACTACTATTTTAAAAAAAGTATATAGGCATCAGAGCCCACCCTTGTTTTCGTTGCAGAGATCTTGTTTTACAATAAAGCAAGGAAAAGGAAATAACTAGGTACAATTTGTAAGTTGTTAAAATCTATCTATATAAATAACAAAATAACAACTATAAATTAAAAAAATAAAAAGCCCCCCGATATTTAAAAAGTTTTTTTAACTAATAACACTTGATCAAGTTACCTTTCGAAGATAAAGAGAGTATTCAATGGAATACCTCTCATAAAAGTACGTTACGTTCTACAATCTGATAATAGCCAAGATGGCCGATTGCAGATTTAACTTGAGAAAAAAATACGTCATTTAGTTGCTATCTGTACATTATAGTAAAACTAACGAGTTCAGTATTGTATATCAGTCGTCAAAAGATTGTACAAACAATACCATACTTATTTTACTTCACAAGGTGTAGATAATGTAAATATTTAATAGCATGATATGTTTTAAAATGAAAACTTCAATTTATTCTGTCAATTTTTTTTTATTTATCCCTTAATAATTGGCCAGGATCTTGAACAAAGTCATTGATCTCTTCATCAGAAGTTATCCATGCTAATAATACACGGTTAAACCAAATTGATTCACTTTGGTTGAAAGGCGTACAAATATATCTATAGAGCTGGTGATATTCAACTCTACATTTAAAAATTTCGATGTTTTATCCAAATTGAAAAGCAAAAATCAACCATTACATACTATAAGTGACAATTTTAAGTGTAAGAAAAAATACCATGAATGTTTATAACAATGTATTTAGACACGCCCTGTATAATAGTATCTATACAGCTTGTAACCAAATGAGTGTAAATATTCAAAACATGGCTTCCATTCCTTCCTTCAAATGATAATGAAATACAACTAGTAAGGTCATTTCGAACACGAGGTAACGGCGCGGTGGAACGTGGCTACATCGCGGATTCGACTCCCATTCAAAATTTTTGTTTTTAAAAACCTACTCGAAAAAGAGTGCTAATCACACACTAAGTGTACAAGCACAGCGCTTTGATCCATCTAATTAAACTTATCGAATTTATAACCTCCTCCTTTTTTGGAATACAGTAAAAAAAGACGGAACATATTGACTAGCAATGAAAATGCAGTCTCCTATTACGTACTAACTATGTGTAGATAAGATGTGCCCTAATTTTTTAATATTAACAAACACCGATACAAGTATCGAAGTAGCTTGTAACAAGCATTTTACATGATTGCTACAAACATGTGTAGTGCTTTAAGTAAACAACACGGTTTAAGAACAAACATTAAACCACATGTTGGGACAAATGAAGGTCAGGAATATTATAGTTTTTTGTCGTTCGGTTGATGTAAAACCTGGTGTCAGAGTTTAAACCGCCTGGAGGCCTCTGACATGGCTGTACACACCGTTGAAAATTCTCTCAGGTGTCATATTTTAAATATTAATTCGGGACTATTCGCGCACAGATAATTCAAAATAGACCAGAAATAATATTTAAAACATGATTCCAATTCGCGAAAGTTTAAGAACTTCTCTCAGGTGTGCTGGTTTCCTTACGATGTTTTCCCTGATCGTTTTAGCAAGTGATTATTCATTTCCAAAACGCACATGAATCCTAAAAGTCGGAGGTGCGTCCCTGGATTTTCATCCTACGACCTGCAGTCCAATGGTCATACCACTAGAGTGTCTTTTATATTACAGTTGTAATAGGTGGGTATTAATACAGCTAATTAATATGGTAAGTTAGATTGGTACGCAAACAAATTGTTTGTTTATATCTTTACTAGTTTTGCCCGCTTCTTCAATCGCGTTAATTTTGTATTTAAAATTGAAAGACACGTGGCGCCATCTGTTATTATACGTTACTGTTGTTTTTCTCGGGAACAGTACTTTTTTCAAGATGAAAGGTATTTATGTTAGTTTTAGTACACCTGACAACGTATCGTACTGAGAAAAATCAGGGGTGCGAGCATGAAACTTTTTGTCGACTTTTTATCGAATATTTATTAATTTTAAATGTCAAGTTTGACATAAAGTTCATCAAAATGTGTCAAATTTGACGTTTAATATCGATATATTTTCGATAAGCTTTCGATAAAAAGATCCATGCTCGCACTACAGTCTCTAAACTGATTCCTTTAATACCCTCAAGTATGCTTAGCAGAATAGGTATGACGACAGAATCAAAGGCTTTGCAAAGATTAAAATAAATATGTGTGTTATGTAACATACCTGTTGTTGTTGTCTTATTTGGCCGAGTTGCTGTTCGAGCTCCAGGTTCCTGTTCCTCAGTCTCCGGAGCTCGTCCGTCGATGACGATGATGCTTCTAGTGTTTCTGTTACAAACGACGAATAATTAATCATTGATTACACGAAAATTATACGCAATTTTTTCTGCCTGTTACTTTTGGGATAAAAGGTGGTTAACAAAATAGAGAAATTTTATTAATAACAACACATAGTAAATAAATGCTGGTAGGTGTCCACTGCTGGACATAGCCTTCCCATAGAATACCACAATGACTGATCTTAAGGCTTAATTTTTAATTTTACCTCTGTTGCTCCATGATAGACAGAATGATTGTAACATAGTTCTCGCATATTCTAATCACAGCACATTTTAAAATGAAGTAAAATAGTGTTATCAATTGGTATTTTTTTAATTAGTGCTAGTTAATTAATATGTAGAAATACAATAAAGCATAATGTATAAGTATTATGTTTTGTCGGTGTTTTTATAAACGTTTGTAATTCATTCACAAACTAATAGAGACTATCCAGTGCAGAGAATAATATTTTTTCAATTTGTTTGTGCTTTAAATATTTGAATTTCTATTCTGTACTATCCCACTGCAGGCTGCTGGGAAAACTCCTCACAAATTAGAGAAGTCAGAATAGACATGCTCTACATTGCTGTCCTAGTATGTTTTGGAAAAGCCCGTTTCCTCATTGTCATTCAGAAGAGATTAAATTTTGCCTTGTCCACAAATGATGATCTTCTTTACTAGTAGTATTCTTATGTAAGTAACAGATTAATACTTTTTTACCACATCCATCCTCACTACGAATGTTTTTGTTAAATAAAAGTAATTTCTGATCAGTTGAAAAATAAAACACATTAAAACCCGACGCAATATACGGGTTTTAATATATAATATATAGTCATTAAATTAATTTGATAACAACAAACACAACACTATTTTGTATCAAGCTAATTAATGAATCAGCGTCGTCCACAAATCACGTACCTAACTGTTGAAGCAGTGAGAGGAATGGCTAAATCCAGGGGAAGCTACATTTTGAGTTTTGTGTATTTTCAAGGCTTCAGAAACACTTTGGACTCTTCAGTTGTTGAGTTATGTTTTCTTTGGATAAATTACAATAGTAGGCAGGTAGGTTCATAATATTCAACCTATTAGACTAGACCCATTCCAATCACGTTTGCATAATCATGTTACAATATCTGGGGACTAATCTAATTCAACACTGGGCTTATGATTAAACCTAGTGTTGAATCAGAATTCATTTAATCTTAGGATGAAATATTTGTAGCATCTGGTGCCACCAGCAAGGTCCATTAATGACTTTCTTCTGGCTTTCCGTGCCGTGTGGTTTCAGGCCTAAAAATAGCACCACCCCTACTCGTCCCGCGGGTGTAGTAAGAAGCGACAAAGGGAAAGATCCGAAGGATGGCATCCTTCTGTGTAACAGTAATCATCTGCTACTACGATCGTCAACCCGCTTTCCCAGCATAGCGATTATGAGCAAATACCTTCAATAAGCGCACAATAGTAGCGGGCATTGGGAGATGCCTATGTTTAGCAACATTAAATTACTTACAGAAATGCTTTGACTTACCACTTACAAGTAGCTGCAAGCTCTGTATCTCAGACTTCTGGTTCTGGGTGAGGTTCTGTAGCTGCTGCAGCTCAGACCGGAGTCCCAGCACCTCTGACTCCAACTGCTCCTTGTCCTGTATCATCTTCCGCATGTCCTCTGCAAAGATTACAAGTTAGATTAGAATAGGTACATTTTATTTTGCATAAATGCTTGCAGAACAAATTTGAATATTTGATTGCAAGCAGGATTCGAACATGTGATGTGACCTAACTCTGCCAATAAGCTATTCGCAGTTCTGCTTGTTGGTAGTTTCCATTTACTTTGAATGTGTTTTAGGGTGATGTCAGCGCCATCTGGCTAACTGATGAGTTGTAAGATATATGTCAAGCAGAACACCTAGTGTTCCTGGTGTTTGTTGCTAAATTAATATTTAAACATAATTAGTATGGTATGGTTATGTTCACAATATGTATATTGATTGTGACATCTTACAACCTTTCTTCTCTTTGTACAACTTGGTAAATAAAATAATAGAAGTAAACAAGTCATAAAATCAAATATGCATTTAGATCTGTAAACTCAAAGGAAATATATTTCAAAGTTTTTAAATTTTGAGTAATATTTACATACCATAAACAACAGAATTTTTTTAAAAGCTTATTCAAGTGAAAAAACTTTAGGCTTATTTTAATTTATTATTTTTGTATTCGAGATTTTGAATATAGCTGAATCACCACACGCCCTAAGCATAGAAAGAGATACGAAATTTCTACTGATGCTGGTAGGATAGCATTTTGAGCATCGACACGGTTCATCGAAGGTCGTGGATTCGAATCCCATCCGTATCAGTTGTTTTTTCTCATTTCTTATTAACACTTTGCGAGACATATTATTAAATACAATAGAAGTTTTATTGCTTGACTGCCTCGTTGGTCTAGTGGTAGCAAGCGCGACTGCTGAGCACGAGGTCCTGGGTTCGATCCCCGGTTCGGGCAAAGTGTTATTGGGTTTTTCCATCAGGAAGTTCTCAGTAGCAGCACGGAGTCTGGAATTGTGCCCGGTTAATGGCAATAGGCTCGCCCCCTATTACATGGGACTTATAACATAGCCGGCGAAACGTGGGTGTACTGCACACCTCTGCCTACCTCGTCTGGAGAATACAGGTGTGAGTCTAAAAATAAATAAAATAAGTTTTATTGTTATCACGTCGAGAGGCGGATAACAATAAATCTTCTATTCTACGGATGTGTCCGGGACACATCCGTAGTTGTAAAGTGTTAAATAATGATATAGCTGAATCAGTTCAGTAACTCTTCAGTCTTAGTGCATTATACCACCACCAACAGTAACACGTTAATACTCTACGTACATTCTAAAATTCTAAATAATAAACTAGAAGTACCACTCATTGAGTGAGTCAACACAAAATCTTGATACTTTACGTTCTAGATTTACACTAAATGGAGTAGCGGGGAACATTATTAGTAGGTTTGGTTAAAATGTATCATGATTAAGAACTAATGAAATGAATGTTACGACAAAGAATATTTTAAGTTTGACCTTGTACAATTAAATATCTTTGTACAAAACTTATAATTTATATCTGTGGGGTCGGGGAACATCTGATAACCCAAAAAAGGCCATTTAACCTAATAAATAGTACAAGATAAGCAGAAAAGAAAATTTAGTGTATTATTAAATAATAATTAATCTACTTAATATTTTGCTTTCTACTTGTCTTGTACTATTTATTAGGTTTATTCGAATGTTAAAACATCTCATACTGTAAAATTATGTTTTTAGAGTTATCAAATGTCTCCCCGAACCACAGATATAGTAAATAGGCAAACACAAAATAGTTCAATACTATTATATTTCTATTTGTAAATCAGTTCTTTTTTTTTATTCAGTACTTATTGACATGCTATGTTATCAATAAAAAAAATGGAATATCAAAATTACTGTGACCAATGGGCAACCTCTAACAATAATAAATAAATATCCTACTGATATAACAAAATAAATCTGAAGATCTTTGTTACTTTGTACTACATTTAAGCCAATATTTCGATAAATCTGGGGTACAGTTAGGCTATGTTCTTTATTAAAACATAGGATACTTGTTATCCTCATCTGACTTCCACATGGGCAAAGCCAGTAACAAATGCTGTAGACAAAAATACTCCCTGATTGCAGGGACAGTTTGATCCAAAGAATATAAGTACTTCATCTTATACACTACACACACTTTAAATTAATATCATAACTCCTTCATTGTAATACTTTATATAATATCTAGAAATCTGCTGCAGTAAATCTTGCAAGAATATTGCAGGTGATGAAATGCAGATAAAGTGTGATAAATTCGACATTTTCGTTGTTTTGGTCTTGGAAGTGACACATACATAAATAAAGATTTAGATACAATGAAATGTTAGTGAACTCTTATCAACCAATACCCCTTGTTATGTACAAACAAGATTGTGTACATCAGCATGTGAGCAACACATAAACAAAACAATAACGGCAACCAGGGAACCAACATACAACAAAGGTACTCAACAAACCAACCATCAGATACTTTCAAGTTTAGTCACAATATAAACAATGTTATCACAATATTAATGAGAAATACATGCAGTGGTCAGCGTGGAACAAACCATAACCAAGGCTACATATCATCCGTACACCCTACTTTGCTGATAACAACGGAACGAACCTTCTTTTTGCAAGAATAACTCTTTCATTTTCGCACGTTGAACATTAAATTCTTCTTCGAGTAACCGCCTCGTTTCGTCTGGAGCCGGACCGTTGCACTCTCCCGGGGCCTCCACTTGAAACAGAAACACCACTCAGTGCCTCTACGGAAGACAATAACTGCTAAATTAACAAACAATTGAACAAAATAACCCACCTTTAGCACTCTCCGTTGTCTCGGCAGACATCATGGATTTGTTTTCTTTTCACTTTATATAATGTTAAAATGAAACTAGTTTACCAATTATTCGCATCATTATATAGATTTAATATTGCTAAAATTCGGAAAAATAGTGCGGAAAAGACGAAATCACGAAAATCATTTGACGTTTCAGTTATTGACGTTTATAAATGATGTGTTGACAGACATAAAAAATATAAGCTGCGTTCTGAATCCGAACTAAACCTCAAAAATCACCATTGCACCTACAGTTTGGCAAGAAGATCAGAGGCGCCACTGGCGCACTTCTCACACAATCCAAAATTACAAGTTGTTTGGTACATACATATCTCTATAATGATTATTTGTCATTATTATAATCAAATGATAATTACTTTTATAACTTTAAAGTTATTTTAGTACTCACAAACTTAGTTTTTAAGATTTTTAAATTATTTTTAGTTTCAGCTGTCGCCGCCTCAGAATCTTTTTGACAAGCTGTTGTACTTGGGCACTCTTTTTCATAATAACTCTTTTTCATAATTTCACAAATACAACGTTACATAAAAAATATTAGTCATGCTAATCGAAAAAATAAATAGACTACAAAAAATATTGTTTTATTGGATTTTTATTTTACTTGACCTGCTTGTTTTTAGACATTATAGATGTAAAGATGTAATGTGATTAATCATGGTTTACCTAATCAGTAATCACATTTGTATATTACTCCACCTGCCCATACCATAACACAATTTTATTGTACATAATATATTATAAACTGCGTTATCGGTTATCTACTAACTGCTACTGCGTTGTTATCGGTGATAACTCTATGAGAAGTACAAGAGGTCTCTTTGCATTTTTCACAAGGATCATTATCATCATGGGACAAGTCATGGAAAAATTAGGGGCGCCACTGGCGCACTTCTCATAAAAGAAGTTATTTGGTACCTACAATTGTACTTAATTTTTTTTCATCAAATCTAATCATACATTTCCGGATATGGTAAACTTCACCGGCATGCTACGTATAATAATAGAATATAGTAGTTATAAACAATAATAAAATAAAAACATTTTTTATTTTGTTTGGCATGAGGTGAACAGAATAAAAATATACATTATTTTTGTTATTGTTTATGGTTATGTAATTTTATCGATTCCTAGTATTTTCGAAGAATCCAAATTCAATTTAGCCCTGTTTATTAAATTATGCGAGGTAGGAGTGGGTTCTCTGTGGGATTAGATTATTAATTAAATAATACAATGTGTAGTCGAGTTAAAATAAATAAGTTTATTTGGTATGAACTAATTCACATTTATTTCTCTACATTATTATAAAATATATCTTTGTTTTCGTAAACAAATATTATTCTATTGTTACCATTTATAACAATAGATAATCTGAGGACACGGAAGTGACTCCGCAAGACGAGACTGTGTTTGTCATGAATGTATCAAATAAATAAATATCTTAGTCTCTATTTAAAAATAATGTATTTTATTTGTATAGCGCCATCCTCTAACAAAATACTCTCTAGTACATTAAAGGCACAGACGTATCACAGCTTGATGTCTAATGTTAATATAAGAGCATTATTACAATTTAATAATTATTTACAATCTCATTACTTATTTAGAGTATAACACGAAGATTTTGTAAAATGCAAAATTTATAGCATCAAAAAAATCTGTGCATGTATGACACACAATCGTGACTACTAGATGGCGCTGATGAGTCAAATTCCGCTATTCTCCGTTAGATGGAGTTAAAAGCCCAGTCTGGCGTTACGAAACTGTCGCCCTACATCGATGTCCTCGAGGCAGGGTACTTGGACGAGGTTGAAGTAGATGTGTCCCATGAGGTGTGAGGCGGAGGTGTTGGTGGTCTTGAGGCAGTCGAAGAGCATGTCGTCGCAGGTGCAGTGTGACTTGCTGTAGAGCGAGTTGTTGGTGAGGTTGTATCTGCTGGAGAAGGCGCGCACCTTGGTGGGGCACAGGTCGTGCGTGCGGCAGCAGCGGTCCAGGCGCCGGTCCGCGCCCAGGTCGTGGTAGTCAGCCGCTATGTCCCCCGTGCCGCACCACTTTGTGCCTGAAATCATTAAGATTTTCTTATAGTTTCCTATTTTCAGACAAGTAGGACAAGATTTATATGTGGTAAAGTAAAGTCATGTAAGTATGGTCAATAGGCCCCCCTCTCACAGAATATCGGCGTGAAATAACAGTATTCGTACTGTCAGTCAAGAAAAACGGAAGCCCAATACCACTTTCTTCCCTTATTTTCCCTCCTCTTCTTTAATTTTTTAATTCCGCACAGGGTCACAAGGGGGCTCAAAGTTGTATTTATCTGCCAAACTATTCTACGAATACAATCCCGATGATGTACCTGGTATAATTCCCTGCAGTAACGTGAGCGGACTACCGCCAAGCAGACCCGCGTGCGCGCCGCCCGCGTCCAGCCTGGCCCGCGCGGCCCGCGTGTCCCGCCAGCCGCCGTGAGCTGGTGTGTATCCTCCTACTTCTCTAGCCTCTACACCTTCCACCTGAAATCAGATTGTTGACGTATTAGAAACTATGAGATTAAACGCGTCAGCCTTACCTACAAAAACAAATAGATTTAATTGTGTCATCCATAAGAAAAGAAGTTTTAAATGTTTTAAAATATCCTATCAGTCATCAATATTGACATCAAATGACTGATATAAAGTCATCAAGTCATCTATCACGCGTCCTAAGTAAATAAAAATGGAGATAACTTGATTAATTTACACTTCATAATTTTCGCTTTGTTTTAGCTAGTCACCGCTAGATGGTACTACTGGTTGATTTAAATTATTTTGGTTGTAGTAATGGTTCATCGTGCTACGGATGCGTAGCGATTTTGCTACGCGCCGTCGCTACGATAATCCCTTTCATAGAAATAAGAAAGAGAAAAAATAAACAGATTTTTTTATTACTCCAATAATTTTTTTAATTAAAAAAGTTGTTTTTGTGATTTTCTTCGGTAACGAGGGAACGATTTATAAACGTAGGTACCTAATTAGAATCACGCAGACCAGAACAGTATCTTATTTGTGGATTACACTAATATTTGTCCCGCACGGGGATCGAACTGCGACACCTGGCGCGACAAGCCAATCGTTAGTTACTGTGCCAAACGAGACATTAAATTAATAATAGCACATCTCGCATGCTTTCGTGATATATCAACATTTTGATGAATCAGATTGAAAATAATTAGCGTTTGTCACGATATATATAATGGTTATCTAATAATTAAATAAATTGCTACCTGATACCAAAAACATTCTATGTAGTTGTACCTCCTATTTAATTAATATTACAATTAAATCAGCTTAAACTGTTTCATTATGTATCTACCTACTTATTAGTCAAAGACCTTATCTCATAAATCAAGGTGAGAGACATAACAACTACCTACTACTCCAACACGTGGCAGTGCCGTAGCTAGGACGGTGGCTAGATCCAGGGTGCAGACCCTAGAGGGCCGCAGAATTTGATCAGACCAGGTACACGTTTTGGGTCATGCACGCAGTTATAGAAGTCGTACCGGGCGCATAAAAATATTTTTAATTCTAAATCTGTGCGCAATTATTCAAAGGAGAGCTGTACTTCTTGTATACCTTCCGCCGCCTTTAGAGTAGAACCGCAATAAAAGGTACGACCCCAAGTCAAAGTTCACAAAAAATAGGTCACAAATGCAACAAAAAAGGTTTATCCATACGACGGGCCGCGGCCGCGTCACAACGCTCGTGTATTTCATAGAACCATTCTGTGTACACATACACCGATAAATTGAGTATTGTTGTGATTCCCCAAGCCACCGCGACCAGTGCTATGTGCATTGTTGCACTGATTTATGAATATTTTCATCACCACAAAGTGTCTGTATATCCGGCTTAGAGGCCGAGGAGAGACAGTAACGTAAAAAAAAACGTAATTTTTAGACTTAAATCTGTAGCGATCGTAAACATTGAGTTTATTTTATCAGAGAGGTGTCTCGCCTGGCCATTACGCGACTTTGTAATGAGAGTATTATCGATATAAGGGGCAATTAAAGGGGGAAGCAGGAATAAGCACCAGTCATATTAGTTTGAAGTAGTAGTGTAGTTCTGGAATGGATACCACCGGTTGGCAAGCGTGGAGTAAGACGTCCTCAGGCTAGGTAGATAGACGCTCTTCACAAGGTGGCTAGCAGGAACTGGATGAGCATAGCCGAAGTACTTGTACTCCGTACTCGGTGGCGTGCAATTCAGAAAAGACCAATGTCCAGGAGTGTCATAGGTTGATGATGATAATAAAAATATTAGTTTAGACACGTACTAAAAAGCGATTGGAGTAGTGAAGTGGATAAGAGATCCACTTTCTCCGCTTGCTATCGAGGAGATTACCCGTACGAGATAAATACCAATTCATAATTATGTATATATACATATAATGACATAAATATAGATGTATTATTGGGAGATATTATTCCTTCCGGTCTGCGTGTATGTGTATCATTTCATATCATATCAAATTATCAGAAATAATCGGGTGTATCAGTAGCTGCACGCAAAAAACAGAAGAAAAAAATAGACAAACGAATATACAATTATAAATAAATAGCTTCCGCCCTAGTATGTTGATAAATAATGTGATATTTCTGATAAATAAGTTTTGCGTAAACATGAAACAAACATCCATATACCTATCCTCAGAAACTTTAACTTTTATAATATTAGTAGGGTAGGATTAACTCTAATACTTACTTAATTCTCATTAATATCTCTGTCAATTCCTACTAATACCTACCTGTATTTTAATATTCTGTAAGCTGGCAATTTGGAGACACAATTAAAATCTATTGTAAATAAACCTAGCTGTCGGATTTGCTCGACAAATGTTTAGGCAGTGAAAATGTTTGTACCTGCTGGCACTGGCCCATGAGTTTGACCATCTGCGGGAAGGAGACTGCGAGCGGCCGGTTGATCCTGGCCATCTGCCGCAGGAGACGGTCCGTGTCGTCCTCGTCACTGGAAATAACATACGGAGATTGAGAAGATGTTATTATACAAATATAGAGAGAATGTAAAAGTTCTATTTTCTCTTCTATAATATAATATAATCTTATTTTACTACACTGTAAAAGTCAGCTTTGCTCACGACTTCATCGACGTGGTTTTCAGATAATCTCGTATTACTTGGGGAAAATGTCGCTTTCTATAAGCAAAGAGTCACAAGTTCTATGCATTTAAAAGAAACGAGTTAGTCGTATGGGGTCGAACTATTTCCTAGTAAAATTAGAACGTAAAATACCATCCGGCTCTGTTAATATATCCCAAACTAGTATTCTTCGCTTCTGTCGCTAATAACATGAATGATAATTAATGATACTTCCTTCCCTAATGTAATAAAATCGAGGAAGTCCCGACATCTCGGTCAAACCTAGAGTGTATCTAAGGACTGGTTTGTGGTCGAGCGGTGAAAGTGGCCCCACTGGCCAATGACCGGGTGTTACGCAAGCTTTTGCCCATTACTGGGATATTGACCTAATCCTGCTATCAAGGTCTGTGTGAACCCTTTTATGGTGAACTTTTCTGCAAGATTCCATCAATTGATAAGTAATTTTAATTTATTAGTGTTTAGTTTTTAGGATTCTTGCTGGATATAAAACGTAATGCAGTGGCTAAGTGGTTTATCTTTTGTGTTAACTGTCACCGGTTCGATTCCCGCTCGGGACAATTTTTTACTTGAATCACAGATATTTATTTTTGACTAGAATTGTGTAATAGGATATAAATAAATAAATAAATATACATTCTTCTTAGCGTGTCGATGACAATCTAAATTGTGTCAGCTCAGAACTGAGCTACGAGATTGGCGCCATCAGTAGCGTCCATCTACAACTTCTGCAAGTCAAGGTAGATGAAGCCGGCATTTCCTATATGGACTAGTAGCTATGAGAAAAAAAAATCGCCACTTACTCAAGGATCAAAGTCACTTAGAAAAATTTGAGGACTTGAACTTGCCGTAGGTACCGTGGCAGTCCCTCTAATATACGCATCGGAGCAGATACTAAGCATTGCGGTTCAATAAACCGTCCTTAGTTACTTACTCCTAAGAAATCAATAACAGTAAACTGTTACCTGACAGTTAATCTAATTATAGAATTATATCTTATTGAAACTGGGCGGTAAATAACACAAGTCAACACGAATTTGGAGCCTGAGTTTTGAGTAACCGATGGCCGATTTTGATATCTTAAACCTAATTAATAAAAGAAATTAGATTTTTATCTTATAAAGTTTACTTTTAAGCATTTTTGGCAAAAATCGTATATTTTTGGCAAAAATCGTATTAAAAATATACGATTTTTGCCAAAAATATACGATTTTCGATTTTTCGATTTTTCGAATCATCGTATTTAGTACCGTTCATCGTTTTGGTTATTTTTCGATGTAAACAAGTAGACAATAGTAATTAAATAACACAAAAAAAAAGTTTTCTTTTTGTTGACTTGAGCAATTATCTATACTATAGACTAAATCAGTAAAGACTATAATATACTTAAACTCGAAATCTATGCAGTGGTCTTCCCGTCAATTCTGTCCTAAATTTCAATACTTACTGAGTAAGGGAAATAGTTATCTTCGCCAATACCTGGCTGCAGGACATATCAATAAGAGGGGCATTGTCTGGCTTTGTGATCTTGCTATTGTGTACGACTGGACGACTGAGAGACTGGAGCCAGGTCATATGACGTGGATGTAGGTACGACAAGATTAAGATTGCCACCTTTTTTTTCTAATAAAGTATTATGGTACGGCTCTATTATTTATATATTTTTATTTTTAAAATCATACTTTTTATTGCTTTTGGCAGTATTTAACAAATTGTCAATGTTATATGCGAATCGTTCCGTTATACACATAATTACAATGATTTATTGAATTAATCTCAGAGAAATAAGAAACTATGTGAAATAAAGTTTTTGCGTACTTTACAGACAGACATGTTACAGAGTACAAATACCTCGAAATATCGTACCTAGGTATTTTATTTTATTTATAATGATGTATGACACACTTTTTTTATCAAGTACGAGTAGGTAGCAACCCTAGACAAGATTGCTATTCGCTGTTAGGTAGATCTCATTTTCAACACTCTTGCGGTATTGGTCTCAAAATACGCTATTGATGACGACTGACATAACATGACATCAGACAGACTGACGAGGCAAAACGTCACCGCGAGCGTGTCAAAGCGACCACAAAACATTCCCATAGTAGTCCCAATCATTTAGGTATTCTTTGTATGGACATTCTACACTAATTCTTAATTAATTATAAACATCGATTAATGAGAATAATTGTTGCTAAAACAATGGTTTTTCCTTTCTGTAGCATAGCAAGCTTCATGCGTCTTCAAGCGACTTCAAGCGTCCGTCGTCATGACGTATGTTGCGGGCGCGGTTTTGACGCTGTATGCAGCTGATTGCATTCAGATCATAGCCTTACGATAGACTCTACCTACCAATTTTACACTGTTTTACACGCACTATTTTACACTGTGACCTGAACCTGTGAGGCTCTGTGCAGCTCAAACGATAAAGTAATAGGTACAACAAATATGATTATAAACATTTTTATCTCGTTGCGAAACATTTAAGTTCTTTATTTTTGTAGAAAGAATAAATTTATTACGACCAGGATTTGACTGTGACTTACTGGTATAAGTCACCAGTCGCTCTACACTCTACACTAATCGTAACCCGGTAGTATAGTACCTGGAGTAGAGCGATGAGTGGAATAGTACCTGGTGCGCAATCATTTTTTTCTTAAGAAAATATACTAATGACATTAAAAAGCTAGACATTGTAACGATCGTGTACTTGTCACGACCTACCTAACCCACTGCACTAGATCTCACTTTAACAAAGTACTATTTCTCAGTATAACAAAGAAGTTACTTAATAAAAAAAGTTCGAATACTATTAACGCTAACGGCATTAGGGTTGCCAGTTTTATTTATTTATTATTTTTAGCCCTTATCGTCCCACTACCCACTACCCACCTTCCATTCCTCCCGTTTTCTGCCGCCAATGGATAGGCAAATGGATTTTTATGGGTGCATTGTTTTACTTTAATAACACACATACAACAACACACAAGCATATAAGTACCTACGTGCACCAATGTATCACAAACACGCAATAACTGTGTATACCACAGTGCATTAATCGAAGCATTGCACTCGAGTGCGCACGCGCGGCTAAACGCCCCGTTATAAACTTCCGCAATGTTTTTCTACTACAACTTAATCGCCGGCGGCGTTTCCTCACATTACAGATTTGAGGAAGTTGGAAACAATTTGTGAACAAGAAATAGTTTTAATAGCTAAAAAGGAAATCATAATTAATTACCTACAATAAAGATGATGAAGACTTGATTTAAAGAATAAACAACCCCAGTTTTTGAAGAAGCCGTGATAGCTGCATATGACCGCTGGACTGCCAAATCAAAGGATGTAGGTTCAATCCTAGGCACACACCTCTGACTTTTACAATTCATGTGGGTTTTAGAAATTAATTATCACTTGCTAAAACGGTAAAGGAGAACATCGTGAGGATACCAGCACAGAGAGATCTTCTAGATGCTGCGTAAAAGCCAGGTCAGGATTCACAACTTGCGTTTTACGGCGACTTTTTATATGAGACAGGTTATTTTAGTTATTTTCTTTTCGTAGCGTAAAAACGAGTCAAATGCTCAGATAAATTAATATGTACAGGTGGTGCAGTTAGTGGTCGAAATTCGACCTTATTTTTAAAATTAATTTTAGCTTTCTGCACTTCTCCATATAAACTTTTACTATGCCAAGTTTCATACGGATTCACAATTTTCGCTTCACGAGATAAAAACTGTCGATGTTCGTTTTAGTAGGACCTATGTACTTTGATTACCTTAACGTAGGTAGTGAAAATGTTGTACCTTTAATTGAATTTCACGACAATCGTGAGGAGAAGAGAGTTTTTCGAGTCAAAGGCCATCTTCGGGATAGATCGTGAGCTCTCGCGACGGAACGAACGTGGAAAACGACGCGCGCGCCGCTTTCTACGCCTCGTTAGTTTTCACCTTAATCAATTGTCGTTTGGAAACTTCTTGTCACAGCACATGCAGGCTGCAAAAGGGCCACAACTAACAGGTTCGCAGTTTAGAAACGTTTTGTATATTTTTTTTATTGGTGTAATCTTTAATTAAGGACAAAAATGAGATTCATTAAAAGAGCGAGAAAAAAAAAAGATAGGTACCAAATGTATTTTATTTATTTTTATGAAGCATTTATGATTTTATGCATGTACGATGCGCACACTTAAGTTCTAATTTTTTGTAGAAACGAAAAATAGACCATGGTCTGGTTTTAAACCTCTGACCTTCTGGTTAAAGCTAATCGTAAGTGCCCTGCCAGTCAATCAAAATTTGGTATAGGTGTATAAATATAGGTAAGATAGGTATTATCACCCGAAAAAATAATTGGATTTGTTTGAACTCGTACTGAAATAGCTCATGTAATGGACTTTTAAAGAGACTAGATATAAAAGTCAAAAATTTAAAAACCTCGACACATATATCTCAATTTTTTTAGCTAAGGACACTCTCGATCAAGTCACCTTTCAAATCAAAAAAACTAAACCAAAAACGGTCCATACGTTTAGAAACTATACGATGCTACAGACAGACAAGTCTAACTTATAGCACTGCGGTTAAAAAGTAAAGACCATTGTATACAGAACCTCGTGTGTAGCTCAATCTGAGTAGACTTTCTGTGTTTTCTTTTCAACGTTGTAAACACATAAACACTATGATTTGTTATGGTCTCGTGACATTGGCGTGGCTAAGAAGGCACACACCATTAATGCATGGGATCTGGATGAAACACGTCATGTAGGTAGGTATTGCAGGTTTGTTCTTGATATTGCCTTGATCTCTTGTAGTCGCGAATTGATATTAATTTTATTGTTGGTAAGTATTGTAAGGTTTATTTTGTACAGGTTTTACAGGACAGAAATTGTAAGCTGTGAAATGTGGTGTTGGGAGGACGGAAGCTTGGACCAAGAAGATTTCAAATATGTAAGTGCTGCAGCGTATGAATGATAAAGAATATTAGTGAAAACGTTGGAAAATAGACGACGAAATAAATGTTGGGTTAAAGGTAACTCTATTGCTGTTAGACTGCTAAGTCAGGGCACAGATAATCGAGCCTACAAGGTAAGTGTAAAGGCTTCATAGACAAAGATTGCAAAATCGAAAGTGACAACTAAATATTTTTTTTCCTGTGTACAAACTCTTGCTCATTGCCAGTGAGTAGCCATCAGCAAGCGGATGTTTTGTTTGAATTCAACATACTTTAGGATGCATCCAATATGGCGGCGGTTGTTGCTCAACGCGTGCAACTTCATGCTCTTGAACCGTATGATGTTGAGGTAAAAGGTCACTGACAATTCAGTAACGAAAGATTCTAAATTCAATACAAAACACTCATTAGGTATACATGGTACACACCACCGTCCACCAGACAATTTCGTGGACGGGTCGATCACTCGTATCATTTCGAGCTCGTCTTCTTGCTTTGGAAGGTACTTTAAGGCTAGGAAATCCTGGATTCAAATCCATAACTCAATCTTTATAAAATTAAAAGATGAATAAGTAGCCGTAGATATCAATTCTATATAAAATGTAAAATGTAAGTCCTAATGTTAAAAGTTAAAATGTAGCAAAAAGAAAAAACTTCTATTTCCCATTGAATTCCAGAATAAATGAAAAGCGTTTCAGTGTTATTATGCCAATTATAAGTAAGCAATATGGTCTCGCGTGATTCGAGACAACACGTCAAATTATTATCTGTGATTTCTGACACATTGTATTGAAAAGTCCACGTTGCCTTCGATTGCAATCTGACCTCTAGTTTGGTAGTCAAACTGTCAATAGATATTCAAGCCCTTCTAATTCGAGGTTTTAAATTTTAATACCAAATCTATTGCTTGACCTTCCAATTAGACAAACATATGGTAGATACGGATTGCGAAATATGCAACTACCCAATTTATAGTGATGGACGGAATGTAGATTCTGCCGAATTTAGAGCTCGGCCGTTTTTTTTAATACTAAGGAGGTAAACAAGGTTATGAACCGATATACATGATGATTAGCGGTTACCGACCTATAGAAGCTTAAAGCACCACCAGGGGAAGTAGCCAGGGTTAGTACCTACTAACCCTGGCTACTTCCACTGGTCTACCTACTGGTACTACCTAGTCGGCAGCAGTGATAGCCTAGTGGTATTACCGTTGGACTGGCAAGTTAAAGGTAGATTCAAACCCAGGCACGCACCTCTAACTGCTCGGATTCATGTGCGTATTAGAAATTAATTATCACTTGCTTAACGGATACCATCACATCTGAGAGATTTTTCAGTGGTGTGTGAAGCCATGTCAGAGGCCTACGAGCAGTTTAAAGTGTGACACTTGGTTATTTATCAACGGCACGATAAGAAGAAGAAGCCACTCACTTGCAGTTTAACCTCCCCGTGCTAGATTATTGACTCACTTTTTATGGTGATCGTCGTAAGTTATCATCTGCTCAGTGTCTCGGAAAGCACGTTAAGCAATTCTTCCCGGCTACGGCTGTCCTGAAGATCTTTGTCAGTCGATATGGGAAGCCAGTACCTATACATCAAATCCTGACAACTGGTCTAACTTTAGAATGCGTTTTGGTATGCCTTTGGATTGCGGGGGTCAGGTATGGCAGTCGCTCCGTAGAAAACTGATATTCAGCTGCATCTGGTTAGATTAGAAGCAGACCACAACAAAGTTTGGGAATAATAAGGCTAGGAAGGATGAGTGTCGCTTTAATAATTTTCGCAGAAGTCACAATCACTTCAATATACGTCGGTCCATCTCTAGTAATTTGTAAGCGCAGTGATACAGTTGACCTGGTAGGCTGCGCACACGCATCCTTGTCCTACATTGTTTGCGCAAACCATCTCGATTAGATGAAGCGGCGGTCAGTTTAATGACTTTTTATAACAAACGGTAGACGTCCTTGTACGTGCTGGATGTAATATGATATTATTTTTAATCACAATAATGATTTAGATTCAGATTATTTCGGTTAAATAAGCTATAATCTCAAAATTATTGTCAATTAGCTTTTGCCTGCGGTTTCGCTAGCGTTTATAAAATTCAATCATGATTCGAAAGACACGTGGGCCCGTGGCGCCATTTATTATCATAAGAACGTTATTGTCATTTTCCTCAGAAACTGTACTTTTTCGGGATAAAAGGTACCTACTTATTTCAGTTGCTGAAAAAATTTCAGGATCATCGGTTCAGTGAAGTTAAGTTTCTTTCGCATTGATTAGGATTGATATAGGAATCCTAACTAATACTATAAGTAAATGCGAAAGTAAAAAAGTAAAAGGTTTAATTTTTATCGCAAAAATTAATCCTAACTTAGGACTAAATTGAATTGTAAAAATATCATTTAAACAACAGTAAAACATCCCCTTTATGTAGCTCTTATGGTCGCAAAAACGCTGTCACGAGTTTACAAGTTCGATTTCCGGGCAATGTGGTGTTTGGTTTTTCCGCTATGAATCTTGACCACAGCAAAACATTTTAAGTCCGGTGAGGTATAAGCTTTTCCCACATGGAATTTCCGAAATTCGGAAAAAAAATTGGATTTCCCTTATCTGATTGTGGTCATTTTATAGAAAGTCCAATATTTTTTGGTGAATTTCGAAAAGTCGTAGCACAAAATGTTGTTTAGTTTCATCACAAAACACCGAGAGTACAGAAGTAAAGCTACGTACATTGGGCGCGCGAGCAACGCACACATAGACATCGTTCACGGACACGAAATCTCAGACTGACTCGGAGTACTGCGCCACAACCGCGCTGCACTATACGCATCGTAATATTTTTTGTGCAAAAATGGAGCACCGAAAAAAAAGTTATTACAATTGTTGTGTGTTGAAATGTTTAAATTCGACTTTAAATAGTCAATTTTCGTTTTTTAAACTACCAGCTGTTTTAGAGACGTTAGTAGGTTTGTAATTTTATGATTAGATACGTGAGTAACACAAAACACGGTAGGTACCTAAGTGTTTATGATGTTTATAGGTGGGTACCTACCTATTTGCCTATAATCTATTTGCATTGTATTGTATTAGGTATCTACAAAATGAAAAGAAGTGTTTATCATAATAGGTACTGTTATCGAGAAAGAGTCGCACATCTTTTTACGTAACTATTTAGCTTTTTTGTGTGGGTCGCTAGGAAATAATGTACCTACTCGTATCTACTATCTACCTAGGTATTTAGTGCAAATTACTCTTACGCTAGTGAACCAATAAACCGTTTGCTCAATATGTATACTCGATGATATCAGTTTTACAATATTATATGTACCTACAATCAATCTAAATAATAATATACCTACCTACGCTCGACCCGCTCGCCACGGAAAGATGATGGAGCGGCGAGCGCGGCATCCCTAACGCGACCGCCGAGAGTAGGCATAAAAAACGCAGTACATACATGAGCTTTACTTCTGTACTCTCGGTGTTTCGTGGTTTCATGGAGTCAGTTAGCTCACGAGAGGTATTACGTTTAATCTGTTACAACCTGTATATTTATTTTATTTATTTATATCGGATAGCACATTAAGCTGTTGGCCCCGGCTGTCAATTATAGATCTTTGACAGTCGTTACGGGTAGTCAGAAGCCCGAAAGTCTGACAACCAGTCTTACCAAGGGGTATCGTGTAACCCAGTATCTGGGTTGTAGAGGTCTGATAGGCAGTCGCTCCATGTAAAACACTGGTATTCAGCTGCATCCGGTAAGACTGGAAGCCGACCCCAATATAGTTGGGAAAAGGCTAGGCAGATGATGATTTATATATTTATATTCGAGCATATTAAATAAGGCCACTCTCATCTATATACCTACTAATATTGTATACAGTTTGTGAGGTTGTAGGGGAAATCTCTGGAACTCTTCAACGGTCAATAGCACAGATACAATTTTTTGGGTATGTATGTTTTGCTTTAGTTTTAAAAACGTTGTTTTTAAAAAAACATATTTAACCCAAAACATGAAAAGACTTTTTCATGTAGTCGGGTTTGCAAAGTAAGTTGGAGAAAAAGAGGTCGAACGAAAACGTTTCTTACGAACACAACGCGATTTACCGCCCAACAAAATGGACACAGGTCAGCTAGTATTATACATAATTATACACTTGACTCGTTTTTACTTCGCAGAGAAGTCAAAAACGAGTATTTCGCACTAAAACGGTTGTTATAATTTACATGCTTTGCAAACATGAACTAGGTGATCAGGCTACGCAGCAAAGTGGTTGAGTGGAAACGACATGACCTCAAGATTTGCCCCACCCAAAGATACTGTTTTTTAATATTTAATATTTTTTAGATTGTTTAATATTTCTATGGCCCCACCTATAATATAAATTAGCTATTTTATGGTCCGAAATCTAAAATTCTAAATAGAATAAACTAGTTATATTTAGTTTTTGATCTAAAGTCTGAGTTCAAGGAAACTTTAGGCCTTGGATTAATGTTTAATTTGCAGGTGATCGTTATTGGTCTTGTATAAAAAAAACGATTAAGTTTTGAATACTAATGGATAAATACTACCATCTATCTTCTAAATAGATAATTTTATTGCCCTAATAAAGGGTGGGCCAAAAGGATCGGTAAAATAATAGGTAGCAATAAGATCACTTACTAGATTTAGTATAATGACGATTAGTGCTAATATTTTTCTTACTGGTTAGATTTATTTATATCCTTCTATAGCTAGATCCTGATTTCTTACCTGCCTGACAGATCATTTTGTACAATTTCTATTCTATTTATTAATTTACCTAGTATCTGTAAACTGAGAAACAGGACCTACCTAAGTCTCTACTACTTCGGCTGCCAACCTAGTACTTAATATCAAACATATTCCTTTTGCATTATCTAAAAATAGGTATTTAATAGCATATAAATGCGCTGTCTCATCTACCTAGCAAACTAACTAGTAGGCAGCTAGTTACACACATGTTCCAAGAGTCGGAAGCTTACGCTTACACGACTGTTTCATTACCGGTGGCGGTAACGAAACACTTCGATTTTCATTTCCCGGGATGCGCCGGTACTCACTACCGGGACCGGTACCGGGTCTAGTGACGGCTGCGACGCAATCCAACGAGATTCAAACACCGGTAATTTGATCGTACACCTTCCTTCCTTACTACATATTATCATCATATTACAATACTCGAAATCAAGAGAACTCTACATAAATACATATAGGTCCTTATACCTGTATATTTATGTTATAATAACGACATCAATGTTGTGTTGGCTCATTGGTTACTTACGGACCGGACAGTTACTCCGTTTAACGGTGATTATGTCGAATATAATGAAACTCATCAAAGTAATTGATATTTGGAAAGTTTTACGACAAGATCGTAGTAGAAAAAGATACTGGGTGTATCTGAAAAGAATACGATGCATGACCCCAACAGTAGTAATTGTCAGTAGTAAGCTCGACGTGCTCGCTAGCCGGTGATGTATTAGTGAATATACATCATCGGCTGTGTGAGTAATGTAAGATGTTATTATGTATTTTGTCTGTTCTGGCGTTACCCAACCAATGCAGATGATGCGCAAACGTAGCGCTTCTTATGACAGATCCTGGTTGATATCGTCTTAAAAGAAATGCTTTTCACTTTTTCGATTTCCTTTAAATTTTACTATGAACATGTAACATGTAAAAAATATACCTAAGTTTTAAAACATGGTGATCCTTGGGTTCGTAACAACAAAAATATTAATAGGTAGGTACGTGCATTTTACGAAGTACCAATTAAATATTTGACAAAATTTAATTCAGTTTTACAATACGATGAGATTGGCATAGTCGCAAATGCGTAAGTACTTAAATCCTGCAAATAAATAAAGATTTAAAAAAAGTCTTAATTCAGAATCTATATCAATGTCTGAAATTTAAAAAAAAGTATCGGTATCCTTTAGCTATAGACTACAGAAACTCACTTGCCATGAATATCAAGATACATTTGAATTTATTTGATACATCCGTCTCGCGTTCGTTAGAAAGGAACATTTTGGCTTTGAGCAAAGGTTCGAGGACAGTACACTCACATACAGCACGTAAATACTGTTATGAAATATGAATCCAGACGGGACTCAGACAGAACGAAAGCACTTGTGCACTTGTGCGTACTCTACATTCTTGTAGGTATTCTGTGCTTGCGCATCTCGAAACTCTAGACAGGACTACAGACTTTTGGATGACGTAGTTTAGCTACTGCTATACTTTCTTTGCTTCCTTTTCGTTACTTTCTATTAATCATTTAATAATCCGTTTCTAGTGCGTCTTTCATGGTATGCTGTGAGGGTAGGTTAGGATGAATGACAGTAGGTGGATGGGGTTAGGTTAGACTAGCTGGGGAGAGTCTAGCATGCTTCTTCGTCTACCTCAAGGTTGAGAAAGTCCACGACAATTTTGTCGCCAAAAAAAGGTTAAAATTATTACATTATTTCCAAACGGCTGATGTCAAGAGTCTGTGGACAAGAGTCAAGGGTCGGTTGGTATATCAAAAAAGTATTATACATCCTTAAAGTCATATTCACACATTCAACTAGTTAGGCTTTATCAAAATGCTTCAGCTGTTTAGCGGTAGAGAGTGTAGAGAGTAAGAGAAATAAAAGTTTCTACAGCGTTTATATTTATAATCCTATTTTATGCAAACATGAATGTACCTACACTAATTTCAAGAGACTATATCCACAGTCAAACCGTATACTTACACGGTTATGTGGGACCATGATAAAAAAATAAATAATAAAAAGTTTTAATAATATGTGTGCATCTGGATTGAGGGCCCATTTTTTAAATCTTTGCCAAACGAAATAAGACTTATAGGGCAAGCACTTAGAAATAAGTAAAACTTAGGGCAAGGGGCCACGAATTTCTAAAACGCGAATTAAAACTATTATGACTAAATAGCTTGGGCCCTCAGTCCAGACGCTTGCATAAAGTGGCATATGTTCAATCTCAGAAAGTACTATCTCTGGGTTCATATTTTTTATTTAAGAATCTACTTAGGAATATGTAACATATTTTCAGAAATTTCTAGATCTGTAGAATATGACATTACAGATTTATGGCGGTTTGCCTTGGGCCCTCAGTTCAAATATGTTTGAACTGAGAAATCTGCAAAACATGAATTTATCTGAAGAAATACATAAATACGACTTTAATATATGTTACTTGGATGCCTCTGTGAATTTCTAATAAAGAAATAATGACACAAAAGTTCATTGTTAAAAAGTAAATACAAGTTGAAAATTCCTAAAACGTCTGAACTGAGGGCCCAAAACTTTTGCCTATATTGACTAAGCTTAACCTCATAGACTAACGCAAATTGGTATAAGTTTTCTTACAAATTACTATCTAAAAGGTTACGTACCGTCCGTTCTTCTAAATGCCATTCTTTAAAAGAAACTTTCATTTTTACATTTTCTGTATGTAATAATTATGTAGGGTGACCATAATTTTCGTCATAAGTAAGTACTGTGGGAAGCCTATACGACCTTCATGAAGAGCTACGAACCTGCTTGCGCTAAGACATAGTGCGATGAGCAGCTCCATTTCTTCTTTTTTATTCAAGTGACGGACGTCATCTTTTTTAAATCAAAAATATGTGTTCTTTTGTTAAATTTAAATAATTTAAATAATAATTTTATAATAATAAATATTGAACAGTCTACAATCAGCTCGCAGATGAATCACTAGTTTTATTTAACCTAGGCCAATCTTAGTGTAACTACTTCTGGATCAGTATAGTCCTAGAGTGTTAACAGTACCTTTCTTTTTACCCTCGGCGCAAAAAGAGAGTGGTTTTGTAAGTTTAACGTGTCTGTCTGTGTATCTGTCTGTGGTATCGTAACTCCCAAACGGATGAACCGATTTTCGTTTAGTTTGTTTTTTGCGTCATAGATAATTTTTATCCCGAGTGTTCTTTGCCAGGTTTCATGAAAATCTTAATATACCTTAATTTCATAATATACCTTACCTATTGCATATACCTACTACATATATTATACAGGGTTATTTGTAAAACACCAGCATCCTTCAAAGGGGTCATTAAACTCAACATTATGAACAACTTTTACTATGGGACCAACCCTGAAATCGCAAAAAAAAACAGCTGTTTCATACATTTTGTTGAGTCATGTGAACATAAATGTATGGAACAGCTGATTTTTTTTGCGATTTCAGTGTTGGTCTCATAGTAAGTTGTTCATAATGATGAGTTTAATGACCCCTTTTAAGGATGCTGGTGTTTTACAAATAACCCTGTATTACATGTATATTGTATATAACTATTATATAGTACTAGCGGCCCGTTGCGACTATGTACGCCTGATTATACTACTTCTACACCTACTCTACCCCTACCCTATTCTACCCTACACTACTCTACCCCTACTCTACCCCTACCCTACCTTACCCTACTCTACCCCTACCCTACCCTACTCTACCCCTACCCTACCCTACTCTACCCCTACCCTACCCTACTCTACCCCTACCCTACCCTACTCTACCCCTACCCTACCCTACTCTACCCCTACCCTACCCTACTCTACCCCTACCCTATCCTACTCTACCCCTACCCTACCCTACCCCTTTTTCTCACCTTTTTAATCTTCCCTGGACCTCTACAAATAATTCAAGATCAAAATTTGCCATATCAGTCCAGCCGTTCTCGAGTTTTAGCGAGACTAAAAACAGCATTTTTATATAATATAGATATAATAATTATGTAGATATGTACTATCGTGGACAAAGCCGGTGCACCACTCTTAAGGTTAGAATCGCTTGCACCCGACGACCGAGCTAGCTATTTAGCGCTAGCCGGACGTAGCATCGTTCAAAGCATTTTGATCACAAAGTGGTGCACCGTTCGTGTCCGCGATAGTACCTACTGCCTTATTGCAATGATGAATAATTTTATCATGGTCACCCTACATAATTATTACATACAGAAAATGTAAAAATGAAAGTTTCTTTTAAAGAATGGCATTTAGAAGAACGGACGGTACGTAACCTTTTAGATAGTAATTTGTAAGAAAACTTATACCAATTTGCGTTAGTCTATGAGGTTAAGCTTAGTCAATATAGGCAAAAGTTTTGGGCCCTCAGTTCAGACGTTTTAGGAATTTTCAACTTGTATTTACTTTTTAACAATGAACTTTTGTGTCATTATTTCTTTATTAGAAATTCACAGAGGCATCCAAGTAACATATATTAAAGTCGTATTTATGTATTTCTTCAGATAAATTCATGTTTTGCAGATTTCTCAGTTCAAACATATTTGAACTGAGGGCCCAAGGCAAACCGCCATAAATCTGTAATGTCATATTCTACAGATCTAGAAATTTCTGAAAATATGTTACATATTCCTAAGTAGATTCTTAAATAAAAAATATGAACCCAGAGATAGTACTTTCTGAGATTGAACATATGCCACTTTATGCAAGCGTCTGGACTGAGGGCCCAAGCTATTTAGTCATAATAGTTTTAATTCGCGTTTTAGAAATTCGTGGCCCCTTGCCCTAAGTTTTACTTATTTCTAAGTGCTTGCCCTATAAGTCTTATTTCGTTTGGCAAAGATTTAAAAAATGGGCCCTCAATCCAGATGCACACAATAATATTGTTTTGTCTAATTGTATGCGACAGTACAGGCTCACGTGTACACTCCCAATGGTAATGGTCACATTCGCGAGTGAGCACTTTGCGCACGACCACATGCGGTAGAGAACCATTCAATTTGAATAACTAGGTTATACGCGTGACTTCGCCATTTTATTACTTCGGTAATTTATGTAAGTATTGACACAGAAAATCGATGAGAAGGAAATCAATTTTACTATCAGATAACGACGAAGCCAATAAAGATGTTATTTTTCTTTTAAGTTTATTTGGATACAAATTTTTTTCTTACGTTTAATTTCTTTTTTAATTTGGTTGTGAAGAACTGCTTGTTCTATTATTTATTTTGTGCTAGACCTATAAGCTACAGTTAAACTTATCATCATTATTGAACTAACCTCGGTGTTTTGGTCAAGCAAGTTGCATTGACCGGGGTCACGAGAAGACTGCTCTATAAATGTCTAGATTGCTAAAAAGGTTGATAAAATAATAATGTTCTACAAATCTTTAGAAATAGAATCAATTCACTTTGTAGAACTACCTATGGCAAGGTTGTTCTATAAATAGACTTCATATTACATTTGTAATGTAATGACCTCTAAGTAATCTGTTACATTAACTTTTGTTATCCATTCACTTCTAATCGCTGATTCATTCAAACTGCATTTATAGAAAAATCATTGTTAAATTCTGATAATTGTTTAGATTATTTATTTATACTTACGGAAATTCTTCTCCATTCCCAATACGTTAACATATTTATTTTTGTATTCTAACTTAGGTATGTAAGCAATACTATGCACTTAGATTTGTAAACAAACCCATCGACATTATTACAACATATATTATTATAATCTCCGCGCTATTTTACACAAAGCTACTCTGTTTTGCCAGGAAACTTTCTTTTTTTTCAGCTATGGTACAACATACAGAAAACCTCGAATGAAGAATAACGTTTCAGCCATTATGAAAAAGTAAGGTAATAATTATGATTTATCATAGCACATTTTGATTTTCAACCAAACTAACCAGTTGCTAACAGCTGAGAGGTCATGTCATGAGGTAGAGTTCATGACCTGAGGCAGAAACAAAAGTAACTGTTAAGTAATTTTTACAAATTACAGCTCTATCACCCAGCGCCCAACCACACCAGACTGCTAAAGGTGTAAAGCGAGTACGTGATTTCCAATAGGTAAGTAATTTTACAATGACCTCTATTTCGTATTAACAGCTTTTGATATGAGTAATTCCCTTCCGGTTCCGGTTCCGGACACCCTGTATAATAAGCCCTGCTTATATCATTTTTATAAGGAGGGGCAGTCGGTTGTCAAGATTCAATTTTCTTACTTCTAAAAAAATAATTAACGAGCAGGATAGCAGCTAGTGAGCTGCTCTACCAACGAGCTGTCAAAAATTTCTTGTAATTTTATTAGTTCGCTCGGCATGTGATGATGCGAAAATAATAAAATAAACATATGTATTTAAAAAATAAATATATTTGTCGATGAGAATGATGAACTACCTCACATTTAGAACTAACTAGGTATTTTAAATTTATAATTAATTGTATTCATTCAATTCATCGCCTGTTTTCAGAACACACTAAGTTTACGCTCTAAGAAAAAAAACCCATTATTTATCTTGCATGACTTAGTATGGTATAACGCGATCACTTCGCGCAATTGCTCAATGATCCAATCATGATGCGCGGTCCCCCCTCACCCCCTCTCACCGAGCCACCAGCTGAACCTAGGCGACACTTGACACTTCTAGAACTGGGTTGGAACTTATAAACATGGCTGGGGTTTGTAGACCATTGACAATTTATCGGTCATAGATCCGTTTTTCAGTCAGACGTTTCTATTATGAGGGTTAGATTTATATGCGCTGATGAGATATATAGGACATACATAGGTTCAAATCTGGCATGTTCCAATGTGACTTTTTCTATATCAGATTTTATGTCTATCCTTAGTTAATCTAAGATACCACTGACGAACGGTGAAGGAAAACTTCGTAAGGAAACTTGACTTAATAGTCTGAAATCGCCAACCAGCCGTGAGATAGCGAAGTGATTGTAGTGAATCCTTCTCTGTATAAAAAGAGGCCTTTGCTCTGCTATGGGATTGTTACAGGCTGATTTATTTATTTATGCAATAAAATTTGATCGCTAGAAATAAAGACATACATACCTACACGTTACATGTATTGTCTTATTCTACCTGTGACTCAGCACTCAGCAGAGAGTAGATTATGTTCCTTGTTCAGACAGAAAGCCGTGACGATATTGTATCGGATATTCGTAACAGCTGTTTGACATCTCACACCAATCAATGTGCGGTATACGTGGCTGTTCTAATAAAGCCAAGGAAAAAATGTTTTACTCAGTTACTTACTCCAACTTATTAAAGTTTTTTTTTAATTATCTTGTATGTTAAACGGTTTTACTTAGCTTGACCTATTTATTATTTGGTTCAAATTTAGTAGTTGGTTCCTTCCTGTTGGCAGATTAATCTGATATTATTTTGGTACCTACACAGCTTTAGATATATGACGATAAAACTGTTTACGTAAAAAAAAAATATTCAATTATTATTTCTAGGTATATTAGTGGTTGTCACACTCAAGTGGCCTGATATAAATGAGACCGCAACTAGAAAACTCTATAGCACTTAAGATTTTTTTTAAATTACCTTTCTATATATGACTATTAGATAAATTACTTTTTTTCTTTATAAATATGTGTTTTCCATTTAAATGCATATTAGCCCACCTAACTTGTTTAAACAAAATGCTCTACGCGCGAGAGTCACATAACTTTGAAACTTTAGAAACTCACATATTTTTATTGACGTAAAATTCTTTGATCAGCGAATGATGTCAATTACTATTACTTGCTCGATATAGCATAGCATCATGCGTTAGTTACACTTTCTTTCCGGAATGTAATATTCGAACTAAATATCGATTCAATTCGAGCACAGAATAGAGACAACACCTAGATTTTTCTCTGCATTTCCGTGATGTAGGTACACGCCATACGACTGACTTTCACCGACTGCTTTGCGCCTCAATCAAATTCGAACATGTGACTTTTAATTTGGCAGTCAAATGTTCATCTTACATTTTTGGTTTAATAGGTGATGATGAGTAGAACCTTGATCTTACAAACCTTAATTTCACAAGAAACCCTTAAGAAACTATGGACGGATTATATAACCTTTAGTAAGCTGAACTAGGCATGTGTCCTTCACCATTGGATCATTTACGAGGGTCGTTAGAACCGGTTGCAAACCGGGTTAACGGCTCCCTTCACTCTAAAACGTAAACTAAACTTATCTAGTTTACAACTAAATTCCTTATTTAGAGCATAATTGCTGTTGTACTGCGGTGATCATGATCACCACTGCATGCGGTTATAACATAGCCGGCGAAACGTGGGTGTACTGTACACCTCTGCCTACCCCCTCTGGGGAATACAGGCGTGAGTATATGTTAATGAGGTCCGTCCGTGGATGGTCTCCTAGACTCTCCATGTGGTCCACTGCGCGCCACTATTGTGCTCTCATTGGATGTATTTGCCCATAATCGCCACATTCATTGCAATGGGCAAGCAGGTTGGCGATCGCAGTAGCAGATGATTACTGTTACACTTAAGGATACTGCTGC
The DNA here is from genome assembly GCA_936450705.2 of Protodeltote pygarga. NCBI lineage: Eukaryota > Metazoa > Arthropoda > Insecta > Lepidoptera > Noctuidae > Protodeltote > Protodeltote pygarga. Next base: position 13,974,233 of record OW388262.2, on the reverse strand, counting down.
CCATCCTCCGGATCTTTCCCTTTGTCGCTTCTTACGACACCCGCGGGACGAGTAGGAGTGGTTCTATTCTTAGGCTGGAAACCCTACGGCACCTGGTTCATTGATTTCAAATTCTTCATTAACTTTTCCCGCTTCTACAGCAAGATTCCACAACATCTCTGCCTACCTGCTGAGTGGCGCGATGCCAATTGGGTAGCAACGTGCATACGACTCCTATTTCATTGTCCATTGTGTATTGTGGCACTGTAATCGACAGGCAACACCTTCACAATATACCTCCGCTTTTCGTTCACCGATTAGGCGAGTGAATGGATTGCTCGTCTTAGATGGCTGAGATAAATTTTGTAAATGTGTGAGTGGAGCCCATGCTTGAAAGTCTGTTCACCCCAAAGAACAATGTGAGAACATCCTCTCTATTATCCTCTTAACTTCGTCCAAAATAGTTTGTAGTTATTAGTGCGTCTGCAATTTACTTCTCAAAGGAACCTAGAAAATAATATCCATTCATTGTTTCTATATTATTTCGGCTATACTCACGGGAAAATTTCGGAGTCGTCCCGTCCGCTTATACGGTCACATTATAATCTGAAAGGAAAATGCACGACGACGACCGACGCTCACAGATAATAATGAGCGTGTGAGTTCCTTCAAAGAGTTCACGGGCGACCTTCGAAGTCTACGAGTTCGAGCAGTTCCCCGAAATCAAGTCAATAAAGCTGAAATAATAGCTTATAAATAAGTACTTACTCGTACAATAACTTAAAGTTATTAATTGTTTACATGTACGTCTTCAGCTACAGCGATTTCTTCGTAACAATTTTTTCAAGTTTTTCCCGGATGTAGCCAAGATTTCATTCGTCACTTTTTCTACAATGTTATAGGTAAGTTGTATTATGATACCGATGCGATGAATTGAATATTTTCTTTATATATCTTAATTTCTTTATTTAACTATATATTCATTTTCTATAATATTTGCACTTGAGTTTTAGGTTAGTTCATAGAACGAAACGCTTTTACGAAATCCGGAGAATCGGAGTTACCAATTCAAATCTCTTTCTAGGACAGAACAACAAAAGATCAACATGTGGTTCTAGAAAGCTCTTCTCAAAAATCCCATACTTACATCATTAAATTGCAATATGTTACATGACGAAATAAGAGAAAGTCTAGATCACGACTCCGCGACAAATGTACAAAAATATTTCAATAACAACTATCACAAGTCGTTTTACAAAGAAATGACTAACTTCTGTTTCTTTTTTGTAGACAATAATGCCTAATCGTTAGAAACTTTCTGGTTATAACAGAAAGCGCGAAAATGTAAAAAGCTTGCGCATGCGCAGATATGTTTTAAAGTGTTTATGTTTGTTCGAATGACTAGTATTTTTAATTTGTAGTGTCCGTGGTAAATAAGTATATTAGTTATTATCATCTGGATAACTTAGTTTAATTAAATTATATTTTGACTAAATTACCAATAATTTTTGCCTCGCGCCGTTATTATGAATCGTAGTGCCTCTGCAGGATACTTGCTCACTTTGACTTAATAATCCAACAGTGATACCATTAGGCTATCATAGCAAACTTATTGCCAACAGTAAGTTATTTGCGTATAATGTTTTTATTTTTATTGACAGAAATGTTGAGTATGTCGGGCTCAAGCATGGTGGGATTTATTTATAACAATAAAATAAACTAAGAGTTAGCAATAAAAACGAATAAATAAAGCAGCTCATATACATATTTTCCTTCACCGTTAATTCTGAACTACTGACTAATGGTGAAGGAAAACATCGTGAGGAAACCTGGACTTTATGGTCCGAAATCTCCAACGCAGTGAACTAGCGTGGTGAATTTACACCACTGAGTGTCTACATATGACATTGAAAAAGTCATATTGGTAATGTTATGTTCGAACCCATGCTTACAAAGCGGGTCCCTGTCCAATGGACTATTACGCCATAAAAAAATAAACACGATAATTTTAAAACAGATTTTTGAAGATTATTTATCTTCAAAAATCTGTGAGAGCAGCGCGCGTCGATGATCATCGCGCAGCGCACACGCAATCTTCGTGGCTACTTATTGTTTTATTATCAAATTATATGAGATCACGTCAATCTCTGTTACAGTCATAAGTATTGTTGATTGTTGTAATACAATGGGAAATATTTATGAGATAATATCGTTGGAGGCGATATCTATGTGATAAGTGCTAATTTAGAAAGGATTGCCATGAGGCGGAGAAAGTGCAGAGGCAGGCAGAGGCCGAGGGTATTATTAATGTGTAGAAGGTACTTACAATCTCTTGCGGTTTAATTACATTAATAGTCTGATCAACAACCTCCTCGAAGCTATTTACCTAATATGTTGACGTGGGTGGCGGACGTAGTGGTGTTGATGGTTGCAAATAAGTTTTCATTAAAACAATGTTTAACCAAGCTTTTATTAAATAGTGGATATCAAAATAATAATATACTACATGTATAATATACCTACATGTAAAGAATGTTGTGCGCTGTTAACCGTTTACGAGCTCCTTTATCTGGAGCTAATCCTGGATGTTGATTCAAATCATGATTACCTAAAATGCATGCATTGTGAACATATAAACATTGCAAGTTATATCAAAGCTTATAGAAAGGCATCAAAATGTTCTGAAAATTGTAACAAATAGCCGTCAGAACGTAGCCAGGTGATTCTTCAAAGTCGAGTTTTTTCTGGCGCAAACTTTTCTAACTCCTCTGGCGCAAAATTATTTTAGCTATAGACAGCCAGTACATGAGGATGGAACTACCATCTGAGATGGTTAAATTTAGAAGTTAATTTAGATAACACGGGCGGGATTACGAATAGCTTAGTGGTAGAGCGACTGAAGGTTTTACCCAGTACGTGGTGGGTTCAAATCCCGCTAGTAACTATTTTTTCTTTCTTCAAAATTTCCAACTTTAGTGTCCGCATAATATGTATAAACACTTAATAAAAATGTTTACGTAAATAGTTTCTTAGTTAATCTAAGACACCACTGACTAACGGTGAAGGAAAACATCGTAAGGAAACCTGAAATCGCCAACCCGCAGTGAGCTAGCGTGGTGATTAATGCTCAATCCTTCTCTGTGTGCGAAGAGGCCTTTGTCCTGCAGTGGGACAGTTACAGGCTGATTTATTGTGTAAGTAGTTTGTAATAATCCTAGACACTTGCGGGCCATGGCCACTTGACACATCACCAGATAGCATATATTGTGATAACTCTACTTGTCTATTCCTGTCTCGTGCATGCAAATCAGTTACACATCGTTTACCTCTAACAAGCTAAGTAAGTTGAATGTAATAGCTATGTGAGCGGTTACTTTTGTCTGTTATTGTAAGACTTGGTTGGTTTAGCTAAAAGTTTTTGATTTGGGGTCGGCAGAAATGTAAAAATACCTTTTTTTATGTAGGTATGTTTTTACATGTTTTGACACCACTGACTAACGGTGGAGGAAAATATCGTCAGGAAACCTGGCCTTAATAGTCTAAAATGGCCAACCCGCAGTGACCTAACGTGGTGATTAAACCTTATCTGTTGGGAAGAGGCTTTTGCGGTTTGCCCTATAGTGAAACAGGCTGATTTACCTATTTATTTATTAGAATCCTCGGACAGACTGTGCTAAGACAGGCTAAGACAGATTTTGTCAATCACACAAATATTTGTCCCAGCCAAGAATCGAACTGGCGCGAAGCGGCAAATACGCTACGCTAATCGTGGCGTAACTATATGGTTCATTGAGGTTTGAGTCTCCGCCGGACTCCATTTTAATTTGACACTAGTCGGGCAATCCCGAAATCAACCCAAGAGTAAAGCCGTAATAACATTTAATCATTATGTAATTAAATTACTTAATCACTAATTAAATTAATAAATAATTAATTAAATGCATTAATGAAATTCAATAATATTTATTTCATTAAATTCATAAATCATTAAATCAATTCATTAATCAGTCATTTAATAAGCATTGTTTTATTTTATTTTCCATTTGTCATGTGTAATTTCATAATTACAGATTACGAAATTTACACTCACGAAAGTTGTTATCCTTTTATTCTAATTGCTCTAGATGGCAAGCATAGAACTATAGGGGTCCCGTCTAATGTACTGTCACAATATTTGTCATTGCAAGAATCGAAACCTATAGCTTACATAATATTCTATGCTATAATTACTTGACTATCAAATAGCTTAATATCCTTGAACACGCCACCGAGTAATAACGGAGTGATATTAACTGTATCGATTGGTTTTCAATAACGATGGAGGTAAAGTGAGCATTGTTTTAAAATTTAATCGAACCTCTGAATGTTAGGGTAGCCTGACACGTGAGGGAAAGCCTTGCCCTTTACTGTGTAGTTTTTCCATTAAATGGAAATGATTCAGAGACAATTAAATATAACATTATAAGTATCTATCCTTTTTTTTCGCAGAAGGAGAAATGCGCTTTATGCATACCGTCCCGCTCGGGGATGCGAGACGGTTATGTCGGGCTCTCCGGCCTTGAGATGGTGGGCGGCCGGCATACCGACTAAACCCCTCTGTCTGTGTCACCTTTCATCCGCATAGTGACCACATAGTAAAAATTATACGATGTGTTTGTTGTCATTTGTCCTTCTTTCACGCGGCTGCGGAGCCATAGATCGACAGGATTTTTTAAAGTACTTAATATTAGGGTCGGAGAGTGACAAACGGTTTTATCTTGGAATAATTAGAACCACGAGCGAATTCGCAGAAATTTTATTAGGAAATTATTTATATCGTTCTATGACACTATTGAGTTGTGTACTTGTGTGGCGATATAGCAATCAGTGATCGAACGTCAAGGGCAAAGAAACGGAGAGAGTGACTTCGACGTTATATTATAGATATCGTAACAATTCAACAAAACATATTAATTACACGATTTACAGGATATTGTTTTGTTTATTTTGTTTTGAACAACAATAAATAAAAAGGTTTCTTTAAAAATTAAGATTATTTCACAAGATTAGAAGGGATTAGCGTCCAGTCAAACGCCTTTATCATTATAAATAAATAAATAAATCAGCCTGTAACTGTCCCAATATAGGGCAAAGGCCTCTTCTCATACAGAGAAGGATTAAGCATTAATCACCACGCTAGCTCACTGCGGGTTGGTGATTTCAGACTATTAAAGTCCAGGTTTCCTTACGATGTTTTCCTTCACCGTTAGTCAGTGGTATCTTAGATTAACTAAGAAAGTACATATGACATTGAAAAAGTCACATTGGTACATGCCAGGTTCGAACCCACACCCACGCGTTTGTAAAGCGGGTCCGTAACCAATGCGCCACCACGACGACAATTTTATCATTACAAAAATAATAACATAATGTCCTCAATAGCGGCCTATCTCAACGGAGATTGGCCATCTACGCAGGAGATATTATAGTACACAAGTACGCACAAACACAGGTGCCCTCTTTACTGGGATCATTGACGTAGTCCGATAGGATGCAATCTGACGACTAGATCAGGCGCCGGATCAACGGCTTTACGACCTTTCCGAGGCATGGAGCAAGTCTGAGCCAGAGGCCGAGCCTGAGCCTTGGGTTAGTAGGACCTCTGACTTGCTAGTCATCGATCATACTTAGGCTAGACACACAAAAGTCGAATGTATTAGTCATTAAAAAAATGTTGATAAAATAATTACATTGAATAATAAAACCAATTTTATATTACTTAGTCAGAAGTGGATCACTATAGAACCAGTCAATCCACTTTTCAGTTTAATTAATGAAAAGCCTTTACACGAACATGAAATATAAAATATTAATACTCTGTTTCACAAATCCAACTTTCGTTGTAAATTTTGAAACACAGTCACGGATTCTTCCCCTCATTATACGAAGAAAGTGTCTAGTTTTCTTTAAAAGGGCTGACGGGCATCCACTAAATAATTCACGTAGGTGTACAGTCCTTGCGACAGACTTGTCTATTGAAAGGCCGACGCATGCGCTTGGACTGCTAAACATCCGCCAATTTAGAAAAAGACAACACATTCGAAACTTGAAGATTGGATCTGGGATCCTTCTTGCAGAGAACGTTTTAAGTTGTCATTTTGATTATTTAAATTGTTTAAAGAAAAGAAAAAGGGAGAGGAAGGGAACGGGGACCACATTACTGAAATAATTGGCAATTGCGGGGTAGACACAATAAGATAGAAAATGGAGACAGTTTAACCAAATTTCTCTGCCTAAAAGGAATTTTTTTTTTCTAACCGTTACCAAATCGGTATTTTATAAACATGAGAACGTATTAAATCAAATTAACAGCGATGAATAAATGTTTACAACATAATCTATTGCCAAGATGCAAATTAAGTTAACATCAATGCCTAATTACATATTTTATGCGACTCGATTAGACTCATTTTGGTAGCCATTCTGGTGCAACAGTAATTGTCTAACAGTCATTGGCATGACTAGCAAAACTATATTACCTATTGTACCTATATATAAAGCTATTTTACCTAGTAAATGCTGGTTAATGGTTTCAGCGCGATCCCACGACCCTCTCCCAGAATATCGGCGTGAAGCATAGAAATATTAATCCAATATCTTTGGCGTGTACTCGTACCATTGCACATTGTTTCAGTCAGGTCAGTAAGAGCACTGGAGGCCTTTGGGTGCCTCCTATTCCCTTAGTACTATTGTTTAAAAAAAAATGCAGTGTCGAACGTCCTCGTTCATCTGACATTCAAAAATCACCATAACGAAACGGCATTACTTAGCGAAATTCTTGTAACGTTTGGTAAATTGCCAGTAGCGTAATAATGGTGTTTCAATGGCACATGACCTTGTGCCCTCCATCATTATAGGCAACCATATCATGCGTTTGATCGGTCCATCAATTGCTATGTCATCGACATCGCGCTCACCAATATTGCGAAATTGTTTGTAACATGTTCGATGTTAATGCGAAAGTAAATTGTGAAACTTCTGTGGTTTAGCCTTTTGTTTATCTTCGCATGATTTTTAGCTTTGGGCTTGGCGCTGACTTCAGACTTTAAAACGAATTAGTATTTCGAAATATTTGATTTTTGCTGAGTAATTTGCATTTGGTACTCGTTGAATCACCAATTGTTCGACTCGCCAACCGCCGCCGCCGAATGCTCTCGATCGCGGGCGTCTAGTCAATTGGATCATGTTATTACTAGATTTGTACTACTGCTGCAGCTAGTAATTGTTTGCTATATACAAACACAGAACGATGTTTCTTATTCCTATGTATATTTAAAGTTTCATTAAAAACTTTTTGTTCTGAATTCTAAGCTTCATCTTTTTTCTAACTCATAATTCCCATTTTTACTAACCGCCATCTTTATGTCCATTATCTTTCTTATAATCCATCTCTCTTTTCTTCAATCGACTTTTACCTCTTCGTGCGATCTACGTTTTTATTTACTAAGTGCCTTTATTACAACATTTTTAACATTTTATAAATTTTCCCCTTCAATTTATTGGGAAATAGAGAGTCGCAAATTATTCTATCCTATGGTTAATTCGCTGATGGACTGTGGTCTGATTTATTTTGTCCTTACCTACTGCACAATAACAGTCTAAGTTAATTGAAATCGTTACCAAATTGTAGAGCTGCGCGCCATCCAATCCAGTGCAATGGTTTTGAAATTAAAGAGACTACCGAAATCACAGAATATGACGTGACTCACTCGTACTTATCTGCAAATCATCTCACACTCTCACAATGTCTGTGTGTGTTGCAGCTTGTGCTGAGATGGGTCAATTTTTGATCTGGCACTATCAAAATAATGATCTTTTGGTGCCTGGCGTTGTATATTGTTTTAAATTTCTCTTTATCTAGGGTTGGCGCTATTTTCTTTTCTGAACTATGTTATGTGTGATACAAAAACGAATGTATTTAATTCGTTCATGTTTAGTTTTGTTTCTAGTTACTATTTTTCAAGCCAACATCTTTCTTTTTTTTTATTGCAAAAATATGCAAATGTGTAGGTATTGCATGCACCACGAAGCCTCTTCCTTTTTTTTCCTTCCTGAATGTCCGATATCAGAGCATCTATGTTTAACACGAGCCGATCCTCAATGCAAGCCTGCCACGACACTGAATTTGACGGTGTTGCCACCAGACGGTGATGGTGACTGTACATAGCCCGCATCAATCTACTGGTGCCAGTTTGTCTTCCAAAGCCCGTCAAAACGCACTGGGTTTCTCATACAAATACCATAATACAAGTTTTAATTAGACATAGTTAGATATAATATTTTATTACCTACGTATTAGATTCTATCCTCGACCTTGACGGATTATTTCAGGATATTATGTGAGGGATTATGGTTTAGATCATGGTCTACCTGTTGCAATATCCAGCCAAATCATTTTACCCGTTAGGCGTAAATGATCAACAAACAACAATACAAACAAATTCACAAACTCAAACATCTAAACTTCACAATATTTAAGTAGGATTGTCGCTTGCGAATTTTAAAGTTACCAATTTATTATAAAAAGGAAAAAGTCGACTATGAGCAGGATTTAAACTTAAGACCTTCTGCTAAGTTAGAATATAAATTTACCAGAAGGTCGTTAAGTTCTAAATAATCTAACCTTTAGATAAACCAGCCGCTTATTTTCTGTTTTCAGCTACTAAACTCTTCCAATAATTGTTTCAGTTACCAGCGATATCAAAGGGGCATGGGAGTGACCCCATAAGACGAGCCCAACAGAAATGTTATTGACTCCTACAGACATTCATTATCATTTATAGTTCATGATATCAAAATAAAAGCGTATTTTTGATCCATTCCTAAAATTACCATAAAGGTGTTTACCAACTTCACCTTACGACCATACGACATGAACGTCTACATCTCGGCACGGATTAGTTGGTTGACGGAACAATTTGGTTGGCGTTGCATTATTCGTATTATACTCGTACTTATTTTTCAATACGTAAGTAAAGTGGGCACACACCTTTAAAGTCACATAATCAAGTGTTTTTATTACAATCATTTTACATTGAGTCTGAGAGAGATTATTATCGTATCGATTAGTGTCGTATTTCAAGTAGGGTCGTGTTTCAGGCCTTTGGATGAGGTTATAAACATTCGACATCAATGGAAGAAGAATACATTTTTTTCTATGCATCATCATCTGCCTAGCCTTTTCCCAACTATGTTGGGGGCGGCTTCCAGTCTTACCGGATGCAGCTGAATACCAGTGTTTTACATGGAGCGACTGCCTATCAGACCTCCACAACCCAGATACTGGGTTACACGATACCCCTTGGTAAGACTGGTTATCAGACTTTCGGGCTTCTGATCTAGAAGGAGTAGGAAGACGTAACGTAATTCAAGTTAAATATTGGACTAAAATTATAGGACTTAAACCGTTTTCATGAGGCTCGAGAAAACGGATTTATAAACAAACTTTAATAGCCATAAGCAATTATAATAAAATGCGTGTTGTTAGGCTACTGTGATTGTGTCGTATTTTAGTACCTACACAGGTAATAGCTTTTTAAGAATCTGTATATTTTACTTGCAATAGTAGATTTAAAAGTTATTCATAAAATTGTGAATGTTTTTACTTGGTCACCAGAATACGTCACTAAAAACCGTAAAACAAGTACTTATAAATAAAAAAGGCCGATAAAAAAAACCCAGAAGAATACTCTCAAGTCATCTTTCAAATAAAAAAAAAACAAAATCAAAATCAGTTCCTCCGTTTGGGAGCTATGATGCCATAGACACACAGATACATATAACGACGAAAAGATCATGTCTGTAATATGATGACGCCCATGAAGAATAATCTCTCAGGCGGGAAATTTTATTGTACGAGTTTATCCTATATCATCTATTTAAGCAAAACTTAATTGACCCTTAGTCTGTGTCAACAACTGTCTCTACAAGTCCAGGAAGTAATGAGCTCTTTTATATCATCGACTATTAAAAACTTGAAAAGATTATACAGCATACCTACAACGTGAATAATGGCCGGAGTTTCCCTCATTTAGTATTCAACATATTCAGCGCTTAGATTACCAGCGATTCATTGCAGGTGACTAAACAACTAAATGCGAATACGAACGTATCTACAACGCAATACGCAACTGTCGTAGTGTATACTCGTGTATACCATTTTTCTTTCATTTTAAGTGTAAATGTCCGACTGCGGTGCCTCTTCTCGTCGTATAGAGAAGAATAAAGCTTTATATATAGCTAATAAATAATATAGCTAATAAAGCCACGCTAGCTCACTGCAAGTTGACGATTTCAGACCATTAAGTCCAGGTTTCTTTATATAATGTTTACCACGTTAAAAATCTAGATTTAAGATCTGACAAATTCAGAAATAGGATTTAAAAGTTTTAGTAAATCTATTATGTGTGCCTTTTGGCTAAATAAATTAATTACAAAGTGTATTCGCTCTGAAAGTAAATCTCTCAATAGTCAAACAGAAGCGTTTGAGGAATGTTGAAATAGGGGTGGAGGTCGTCTTAAATAATACCTATAACTCTATAAGTGTTAATCTTGACCCCCCTAAAACTGACATGGACATATGCCCGGATCACCTATTGTGTTTGCACCAAACAGGAGCTACCAAAAATGGAAGCCACGATACTATTATAACCGAGGTCGGTTAGAAGGAGGTTAAGTTGTTAAGTTGTGCAACTAGACAAGACTAATTTGGAGGTCTAGGAAAATCAGGCAGTAAGACGTTGAGAGCCATGTTTCAATTAAATTATGATGCGTGTAAAAAAAATATTTATTTGGAATAGATAAAAGGTTGAGCACAATAATAATAACTAACTATAATATATTATATACACCTAAAAATAAATTATCTATATAGACTAATTAAAACGATAAACTTAACTGATGCGTGTGCAATTGTAATCTATACTTATAAAACAGTACCGTGACTGACTGACTGACAGACAACGCACAGCCTAAACCGGAAGACCTAGAGACTTGAAATTTTGAGACAATACTCTTTACGTATCCTAGGGGTGCACTAAGGAAGGATTTTTGGAAATTCCACCCCTAAGGGGATAAAAAGGGGGATAAGAGTTTGTATGAAAGTCCGTCGTTTTTAAAGTTATATGTACGAAACTTGGTATTCAGCTTTTAGGTTGTTAGATGAAAGACGAGCATAGTTTATTTTTTTCAAATCTACCATTGAGTGGATAAAAAAGGGGGAGAAAGTTTGTATGGAAGATTTGTTATTTTTTAATCTATACTTATAAAACAGTACCGTGACTGACTGACTGACAGACAACGCACAGCCTAAACCGGAAGACCTAGAGACTTGAAATTTTGAGACAATACTCTTTACGTATCCTAGGGGTGCACTAAGGAAGGATTTTTGGAAATTCCACCCCTAAGGGGATAAAAAGGGGGATAAGAGTTTGTATGAAAGTCCGTCGTTTTTAAAGTTATATGTACGAAACTTGGTATTCAGCTTTTAGGTTGTTAGATGAAAGACGAGCATAGTTTATTTTTTTCAAATCTACCATTGAGTGGATAAAAAAGGGGGAGAAAGTTTGTATGGAAGATTTGTTATTTTTTAAGTTACAGGTATAAAAATAAGTATTAAGCTTGTGCGTTAAAAATAAGAAAGACGTGTATAAAAAAATTTAGATTTTTTTTCCCTTAATACTTTGACTGCCACGCCGCAGACACAATGCAATTTTTATTGTTTGCCGGTCACCAATGACCGGCGTGGCGTTCAAAGGGTTAAGGAGATATAAAAGGGGACTAAAGTTTGTAGTTATGAAAATCCGTCATTAAACTTGATAATTAGCTTTTCGGTTAACGAATAAGACGTGTTTTAGCTTTTTGATAACTCTACCCATTAGGGGGGAAAGGGGGGGGGCGAATATTTTGTGTAAGAAATTCGGTATTAGTAAGAGACATCAAAGTGGCATAACTATGCACGTATAGGTATCTCGATATTCAATCACTTTGGGGAGAAAATCATCATCATTTATTTAAGAGCTACGCTCTTGTCGATGGAGCTTCTTCCAGCTCTCCCTATCAAAAGACAATTCCTATGGGGAGAAAATATAGAAGATAAAAGTTTGAATGAAATTCTGCCATTTTTAAAGTTGAAGCCATGAAAATTAGTAGGTATACACGAGAACTCCTGGACCGATTTTTATGGTATTTGATTTGTTGGATTAGTCTCCGTCTATAATAGAAGAATCGAAGAAAAAAAAAATGGAATTATACCCCTTGGGTATGGTAGGGTATGGGTAGGGTAGGGTAGAGGTAGAGTAGAGTTAGGGTAAGAATAGAGGGGTGGGGTAGGGGTAGAATAGAGTAGGGTAGGGTAGGAATAGAGGGGTCGGGTAGGGGTAGAGTAGAGTAGGGTAGAGGTAGAGTAGGGTAGTGGTAGAGTAGGGTAGGGGTAGAGTAGGGGCAGGGTAGGGGTAGAGAATGGTAGGGTAGGGTAGCGTAGGGTAGCGTAGGGTAGCGTAGGGTAGTGTAGGGTAATGTAGGGTAGGGTAGAAAAAGCGTAGAGGTAAAATAATCACGCGTACAAAGTCGCGCGGGGCATCTAGTGATATATAAAAATGAAACCCGTTTTCCGTTGTCACGACATAGCATGAAAACGGCTTGACCGATTTGGCTGATTTTGGTCTTGAATTATTTGTGGAGATCCAGGGAAGGTTTAAAGGTGAGAAAAAGGGGTAGAGTAGGGTAGGGTAGGGGTAGAGTAGGGTAGGGTAGCGGTATAGTAGGGTAGGGGTAGTGTAGGGTAGGGTAGGGGTAGGGTAGGGTAGGGGTAGTGTAGGGTAGGGTAGGGGTAGTGTAGGGTAGGTTAGGGGTAGGGTAGTGGTTAAAGTAGGGTAGGGGTAGAGTAGGTTAGGGGTTAGGGGTTAGGTAGGGTAAGGGTAGAGTAGGTTAGTGGTAGAATAGGGTAGTGGGTAGAGTAGGGTAGTGGGTAGAGTAGGGTAGTGGGTAGAGTAGGGTAGGGGTAGAATAGGCCTTGAAGTAGGATAATCACGCGTACGAAGTCGCGCGGGGCAGCTAGTGTGTTATAATTCAGTTTCTTATTTCTTAATTTAAAATGAAGAATGCTAATTATATTCTGTGGACGTGAGAGGTACGACCACAGAACTGAAAACCAGCTGCGGTATATAACGGTCTCTATCTTTTACAGCTTCTGAACTCAAAGCATCTTTGACTTTCATTTTGGGGTACTGACTTGATAATTATTTCTTTTTTTACATTTTTAAATCGTGTTGGAAACAGGGTCCAACTATCGGTGGTTAGGGTACCAGAGAGAGAGAGGGACTACTATAAGATTGCATTTGCCCTTGCTCCAGCCATCCAACGAGGAAATTCGACTTGACAAATATCTATGTTTGCTAAAGTTGGCAATCTTAAAAGTTTTCTTTTTTAATAACAAACAACAAAGAGAGCTTTTTTGTAACGGAAGTCGTGCAGTAGTAAACCGTTGACACGTGAAAGAAATCGCTGCGCGTGCGCACATTCTCAAAACAAAAAAAAATGAATTACGAAATTACCATTAAAATGATTTACGAGATTTTTATGAACACACGTTTAAGTATGTGTTAAACTACGCTTGAATAAAACGTTTCAGTAATTATGTTTTTATCTGCCTAGGTACTTACATTCTATTGATTATGGCTATAATTATAGAAGAAAAGTTTAAATAATTTCTTACTTTATAAAGCGATTTCTTTACTTACCTACTGAATAACGATTAGCTTATTATTACTAGTGGTCCAGAGTAGTCAAAATTCAACCTTCAAAAAATAAATAAAATAAATAGGACACCAATATTATAAATGCAAAAGTAACTCTGTCTGTCTGTCTGTATGTTACCATCGAAAACCATCATATCCATCGAATGGATGAATGAAAACCATATCATAAACCATCGAACCGACATGGGTTTACACACCGGCACCGTCGAAAAATCTCAAGTGTGATGGTTGCTCACTGTAATTTTAGCAATTCGAAAAGTTAGAGGTGCGTGCTTGGGTTTTCGAACCTACAACCTTTGACTTGAAAATCAAACAGTCATACCACTAGGCTATCACTGCATAGTTATGAAAAATTATAATAAAATACCATTAAAAGTTAGGTTATTGACAGTGAGAACCTTTAATTCTTAAACTATTTTTTTAATTCCTTATGTCACTCACACACACGTAAAACTGCAAGTCGCATGGCCCAACTGCAACGTTTGAACTTGTATTGACACATATCAATGTTAAAAATTAGCGTACTTTATGTGGATTCGTTGCCAGCCTGTATACATTTGAGAACAAAGGCTTATTTTGTAAAGTTTGTACTGCGATACGCGAGTGTTATACATTAACATGATGGTCTAGCTAAAAAGCAATTAATCTGGTCAACTGAGTTTTTTTTTTGCTTGCAGTATCTATGGGATTATGGGGCACCCAAAGATATTGGAAAGAATTTAATATTTCTATGGGGGCACCTATCTGCTGCCCCTTGGTGGCCTCCTAAAACATGACGCCCCTTAGCGTGTGCTTATTTTTATAGGCAAATCCGGCACTGCGTATCCGTGATCAAATCAATAAATTTGGCGAACGTAGGCTTATAACATTGTCATAACTACCATTAGCATTAATGATAATCACTTTTTGATGTAAATAATAAACCTAATACATCCTGTGTTTAGTTTGGAAATAGTTCAAGGAGTTTTGATGCTATAGGTAATAAACATTAGGTGGCTTTGTACGCTGAAAATTTGTAACTATTCGAAATTATACCAACAATTCATTCTTATCTAATCCTATTATAAATCCAAAAGTATGTCAGTATCTATTTGTTGCTTTTTGACGCTACACAGCTACTAATATGATTTTTAAATGAAAGGCACAGAAGTTAACTTAGAAACTAGCTACTTATATCATGCGGGGTGATTACGTTACACGGATGCGAATAACGAGGATTCAAATGTCAAAATCATTTTAATACCGTAATCAGCCGGCTGGACAACAATATACGGAGAGGATACCATTTATCGATATACTAGTCATCTAGTGAGTGATTCTAATTTTGATTAATGCAGCAAGAGAAATTGGACTTGCTAAAACTCTTGTCTCCGGTCTTAACACTTAGCTCTCAACCTGCCCTGCTCTATGGGAAATATAAGTAGATAAATACTACATAAATCTAGAATATTTATAGGTATTACTTTCTTATATGGAGTTTGCAAACCGCGCAAACCCCGACAGTTTCTGGTTACCCTTAAACACCTAATATGAGTTTACAAATCGCGCAAACAACAAAAGTTTTCCTATGTAGACACTGCATCTCGATAGTCATAGCTAGGATAGGACTAATGTCCAGTATTAAATTGTTATAGGGCAAATTCATAAATTACTTTTTAATACATATATGTTACCGTCTTGTAAAGCCTTGACAAAATTAGAGGAAATTGAAAAAGAAATAAGATACGAGCGTCTCCTCAAGACGATGTAGAAAGGGAACTTGAAATTTGACAGGTGCGAGCAGCGATACGATAGCTCAGTTGTTTAGCATAGGACATTGTCAACGTTTTCGAAATTCCTTTCAAGAGAAAGAGGTTATTGTCACACGAGGAAACTTAAACCTGAAAAAACTCGTATCCTCAGAATTCTTTATGTTTGATTTTGACTAGATCCTTCCCAATATCACACAAGCTACACATGAGACCTAACTCGCACAATAGTCGAGGGATCCGACACAATAAAACAGCTGCGGACTGCTGATCGACGTACAAAGATAATCTAAGCGTACGATCACTAGAGGAAGTGCTGTTATGATGGCGCGATATGTGCTGTGTTCAGACTGAGTAATGCGGATGGAGGTAGTTCATCACTAGAAGACACTTGAAAGGTCAAGGAAAATCCTGGATTAGAAAAAATAAGTATACCTAATATGTATTAACACCCTTTTTAAATGTGATTATTCAAAGCGGGTTTTTCTGTACAAGATAGATAGGTACCTTGGCTGGGTTCACTGCATTAATATAGCGAGCGTGGAGATTGATTATGTCCATAAGAATGTTTTCCCTTCGCCAAATGGAGTTCTTTAAGTAAAAAGGTCAAGATAATTGCAAATTATCTCATCAGATTTTTTATTGAACAAAAGCTCGTCCAGATCCATTCACCACATTTCTTCGAAATGGTATTAACGGATTATTAAAAGCCCATGTTTGGGGTTTATATATTAGTAGACTTTCAGTCAGGACAGGAAATAAGCCGAGACGAAATTAATAAAATACAAACTTAGTGACGTATATATCTTTGGTGAGTTCCCAAATATGTTTTCAAGACTTGCTCTCTCCAATAAACAAACAATAATCAATAAACAGTCGGCTTCCTCAATATTATTTATTGTTCTAATGAATAATAATAAATAAAATTCAATTCAAAAACGTAATAAAAATGATGCCTAAGTTCTATGCTTGGGGGATACTCTGATTCGACATGCATTTTCGCAAATCCGAAAATCGATATGGGAATCGTTCAGGATATAAATAAGCCGTTTTGAGAACAACGTTACAATCTAGAAGATAGTAGACAGGCAGACGCATAACATGTTGATTTATTACGTGCAGGGGCCAGCAGGACTCTGACGTCTGTTAGTCACCTAAGTGCTCCCGTAACCGCCCGTAACCTTGGTTATACAAACGTGGTTCCGTAACCGCTCTACACTGCATTGTTTGAGCTATTTTTAACTAAACAATGTTTTCTGAGGGTGTATTTCATACACTGTATAATGCACTTCACATTTATATAACCCTTTTTAATAAGCCTTGAAGAAAAAAAAGGTCACTAACTAATAGCTACCTTTTCCAAGATAACTCATTTGTGAGAAAATTTTATATAAAAGCAATTAATACTGTCATAAAATTGAAATGACGAAAATGTATCTAAATATTTATTTTATTAAAAGAGGAACAGCAAACAGCTACTATATGTATATATAAGACAGGATATAACACAAAACATAAAAGATATTGTAGCCCACAGCGCTGTTCATCTTTTAATCGCTAGGATAACTGTTCATGCAATAACCTAAAGACAAGAGATAAAACAATAAATAAGAAAAGCAAAGATAACTAAAACAAAAAATTAAAATTAAATTCATCAAGTAATTCATACGACAATTGAACTCTTTACAACACAGTTAGGATTCTCTTTAATACACACATTTTGTACACAGGGTGTTAGAAACTATCGTTTTGGCTGACTCGCTGATGCGGACCTAAAGGGAGCCAAGCCCTTGGATTGTATGGGCTGGTGTCTTGAACTCTTGACAGGAAATAATGTATTTGGCGACTCATTCAACTTTCCATTAAAAATATATATTTTGTGCTTTATATCCTAAATAATTTGGCTCAATTTTGATGTTGAAGCCAATTTCAGGTCGTCGACTTCGCTAAAAGACATATTGCAGATAATCTAGATGGGTTGAGGTTGAGGTCAAGCCGCCAACGAAACCTTATTATTGTCACCATAGCAACCAAACGCTAGTAAAAGTTGTAGGTATTATCTTGTTAAAGATATAGTTTTGTTAAGAAGATAATGGTTTCTAATTGATAAATTGAGCTCTTACAAAATTATTCAGTAACGGCACAAGAACAATATTGTTGATAATCTCAGTATAGATATCTAATAGTTAATAGTTTATGTTAGCAAGAGGGAGACATCATACAATTATGAACACTGCTCAACAAGTCAGCAGAAATTTCAAATTTTCAATCAACAATAGAAATTATTTTTTCAAATTTTCTCCCTCTCTTCTTTCTCTTTCTTCAATGTTTGTTTCCCACCATCATATTTCTCTTTATTGAAAAAGAACTCCTTTCAGGTATATGTAGCAACGACTAGTTTATGTATAGTAGGTATTAGGTATATTATTTTTATATGAATTAAATTCTCTTCAATCTATATGAATTAAAGTTTTATGAATTAAAGAGTTAATTTTCGCATTACCGAAATCAAACTATATTAAATTAGCGTGGCCTGAGTTTGATAGGAAAAGCCAATTTTTTAGGGGTCTAAGTTTTCTTAGTGGCTCTTTTCGTTATCAATAAATTAGCTGTTTGTAGTTGACTCATTAATGATTTAAACTTTTGTAGTTTCTGTTGGACTAAATTCTGGCTGTAGCTAAAAACTTAAGCCTTTGCCTTGAATAGTTTGACAAACTAAAACTAAATCATGTCAATAGGTTGTTAATAATGAGTTTCGCGGAATCCTCGGACATAATAGCGGGTGAATAAAGTGTTTAAGTATTCATTGAAATAGGTAACATGTGTCAAGCTTCTCACGATGAAAGTTAAATACTTCTTGATAAAATGTTGTCTTGTTTTTTTTTGTAGAAACTTTTTGTAATTTTTATTGTTTTTTTCAGGAGCCACAATTTCTTTACCTGTGTTATTTTCATCAATGTGTAGCAAAAATTTGGTTTAGTTGATTTTGACCTTAATTAATTTAGGGAACCGGACTGCGAAAGATGTAGTTGGTGCAAATTAATTACTCACTGTGTCTCAATGAGTTCGCAGTTGAGCAGCAGCTTGTCGGACCCCAGCTCCACCACGGCCACGGTCAGGTCGTGGTGGTACACCATGCGCAGCGTATCGTTGGCGATGCGCCGCCCCGTGTAGGGCTTTGCCCCCGCTGCAGGCTCTCTCCTCTCCGCATCCTCAGATCTTGCCCCCACAGTCCCCACCAGCCCAGCTAATGACCATCCAGCAGGAAAACTGAATGCGAACGGTTTAGCAGACGCCGATGGTGGCGATGACACCGCGATGCAAAATATAACAATAACTGATAACAAGGATTTCAAGAGTCCGTCCGCCATGGGTGCGCCGCGGGTAATCGCTTCCCGCGCAGAGCGAACCGCGCTCAGCAGTCTCCGGAATGACATTTTGATTTTTTAATTGAACTTTTTTATTGGCTAAGGCGTGTACGGTGCGCCCATGTCGCGGGCGTGCGTGCCGCGCGCGCGTCTCTCGTGGACTGGGGGCGCTCTGCCCGCTCCAGCGCTCACCACTTTCTTCGCCAGTGACGTCAGGTTGGCGGTCAGTGTCTGCTTATCGCGGAGGTTTCACTTGCGTTGTTTTTACTTCCGTAAGGTATATAGGTCTAGGGCTTGATGGTAGCTGACCTAGATTACTTACGGAACTTATGTAGAGAGAAAACTATCATACCTACTGGCTTGTCTGCCTCGAGTGGAGAGCCTCGTGCGGCGTAGGAATGTTAGAGCCCATTAATTGAATATAATCAATGATAAATATTACCCATAATTATGATTGGTCGTTTCTATTATTTATTTAATGTCCACACATATGCCAGTGTATTTTCTATAGTTGTTTTGTTTATTAAATATTACTTATATTTCTCTCTTTCTCTATCGAAAATAGCATTCTTTGTGATTAGAGAGCACGTGTAAAAGTACCTTCTTATAATTTAATTATTAGCATTTACTAACGACCGCGACGGTTTGAGTATTTCACTTAAAATAATAGTCTATTAATTATAGTATAATGACATCCTAATTATATGTAAGTATGGTATTGATGGTAGATGGTAATATTTGTTTGGTTGGGCAGTATAAGTTAGATGTCAGCCGTCAGCTCAAGAGATTCTGGCTTTGCACGATAAGTTTTTTCAAAAATCCTAGCCTAAAGTTTCTTTTACTGTAGGTATCGAGGGTGCAGCAACAAAAATATAATTTTACAAGACACAAAATCCCAGACCGGAAAAATATCAGTCGATTACCAGTAAATTTGGTCCTGTGCGGTAATCGAACCCGCTACACCAAAAGCTGAATGCGAATCACTTATTCGTTACACCCGCTAATCGTATTTTTCTAATTGCCCCAATAAGTATACTTGGACTGTATAATACCGGGGCGATCTTAGCAAGTGCGAGGCAGGGTCTTTGAGGAATTAGTTTGAATGATGGATGATGCTTGACAAGAAATGCAAAGTTAAAAATAAATAAATTTAGAATTTTAAAATAATTTATTTTAATTTGTATTTCATATATTTTTCTACTTTGATTGTTGCGTGAGACCCCTGTAGAGCGAGGCGCCGCTGCTTTGCACCCTCACCCCCAAAGGCCCCGCACGTACAGATACAGTTCAAACTGTAACCGAACCGTAAAGTTGGTGCTGGGACCTCAACCTTGAACTACGAAACCAAAACCAATCCTATTTTTACCCGACTACAAAAAAAAGGAGGGTTATGATTTTAGCAGTCTATGTATGTATGTATGTATGTATGTATGTATGTATGTATGTATGTAAGTTTGTTCATCTGTTCCCTCGTAGCTCCTAAACTATTTGTTGTAATTCAATAAATAAGGTGTCTATCGATGCGTCTTAATGGTCTGCGGGTTATAGGATATATGAAATTTCGTAAACACAAATAAGGTGGATTTTAAAAATAAATTAGTCAGCTCGAAAAAAATAAAGTTAAGGTAAATTTATCGTGTTTGATATCAAATGGAAGGTCTTGATGAGCACATTCAGAATATGTATATATTATCTATATATTCTGGACCACTTCTTAGAATATCAGGCTTCTAACTACCCGTTACGACTATCATAAATATATGTGATTATAACACTGCATACAATGTGAAAACGTGATAACAATAAATATTTACTAATTAAATTAAAGTTTCTACACATCACTGCCTATTAAATTATGATTATATTTTAAAATAATGTTAATTAAATTGATATTTCTTTTTCGTAACTAGATGGCGTTGGTTTGCGGTTTTGTGGAAGTAAGTAACATAGAGTTAAAACTACCTCCTCAAAAATCCCGGAATCGTAAACATAACAATTAAATCCCGGGATTTTATTAATATGGCATGATTTTGACCTATAGTTTTTATTAGAATTAATTTGGATGTAAAATAAAACTCATTAATTTAACAGTTTTAGTACCGAACTACTTAAGAATTACATTATCTGTTACCGATGTCTAAAAACATAATAAAGACTTTTTATTATAATAATTTAGTTCATATGTATTTAAAACGTTAAATTAATATTTTGGAGAATTTATTACATGTTTTAACACATGTTTGCTTATTAAATATAATAAATTATTTAATAAGAAATTTGAAAAACAACTGATACGGAAGGGATTCGAACCCACGATCTCCGACGTACCGTGCCGACGCTCTAACCGCTGAGCCACCGTATCCCATCAAAATCAGTCGAAATTTCAAATCTCTTTCTACGCCTAAGGGCGTGTGGTAATATCTATCGGTGCCTTCTAAAAACTGCAAAGTTTAGAACACTGAGTCGGATAATTAATGTATTCCGTTCGATATTACCATACGCCTAAGGCGTAGAAAGAGATTTGAAATTTCGACTGATTCTGATGGGATACGGTAGCTTAGCGGTTAGAGCGTCGGCACGGTACACCGGAGATCGTGGATTCGAATCCCATCCGTATCAGTTGTTTTTTCAAATTTCTTATTAAATAATTATACGTAAAATTAATTTCTTATTTCCCGGGAATTAATTGTAATGTTTATGATTTCGGGATTTTAGAGCAGGTATTATCAACTCCATGTTACTTACTTCCTCGAACTTTAGGTAAATGTACTCTATCTACGATGATATCCCACAAAAAAGGTTTCATGTGTACTTATACAGCTTGGCAAAAAAGAGTCTGAGGCGGTGACAGCTGGAACTAAAAATAAAAATCTTAAATAACTACGTTAGTGAGTACTAAAATAACATAAAAATGATTCATTTGATTATAATTAA
Source organism: Protodeltote pygarga (assembly GCA_936450705.2). Taxonomy (NCBI): domain Eukaryota; kingdom Metazoa; phylum Arthropoda; class Insecta; order Lepidoptera; family Noctuidae; genus Protodeltote; species Protodeltote pygarga. The sequence continues at coordinate 13,952,408 of OW388262.2, read as the reverse complement.
TGACAAAAAACTCGTCATAGAAATATGTAAGCACTTAATAACTTGTAATTTTGAATTGTAGTGTGAAAAGTGCGACAGCGGCGCCCCCAATTTTTCCAGACTCTTTTTTGCCAAACTGTACTTCTTACTACTTTTCATGTATACTTCTAAGAAATATATGAGGCCATGTTTTAATAGCTCGAAGTCGCGGACGACACCTTTGAAATAAATTTAATTTAATAAATACATGACATTGACTATAGGTTTGAACCGAAGTTGACAGTTAAAGAAATTTACCTATTTAAGAACTACCACATTCTAAAAAATTGTGATTAAAATGAATTTTATTGGTTTCTTTACCACTAAAAATCATTGAAAAAAAATATAGTATAAAAACTAAAACCCGACTACTTAAAATCTAAAAACAAGCTTCTTAGATTTGAAATAAAATTCTGTAGTCGGAGGCCTTAATGTATTATAGGTAAATAGGTACTAGATAATCTTCCAAGGGTAAATACTTTGTAATTTGGTGGCCTCCGACTACAGAATTTTATTTCAAATCTAAGAAGCTTGTTTTTAGATTTTAAGTAGTCGGGTTTTAGTTTTTATACTATATTTTTTTTATTTACAAAAGTAACCAGAAAGCACTGATAGCCTAGTGGTACGACCAAGGTACGACCGTCGACTGACAAGTCAGTGGTCTCGAATTCGATCCCAAGGCGCGAACTTGTGACTTTTCGTAAGTTATGTGCGTATTATAAATTAATTATCAGTTGCTAAAACGGTGAGGGAAAACATCGTGATGAAACCAGCACACCTGCGAGATTTTTCAAAAGTAAGTAAGTAAGTTCTTTTTTGCAAAAGTAGTTGTGGTGTGTAAAGCCATGTCAGAGCCTACGGGCGGTTTAAACTCTGACACCAGGTTTTTCATCAACCATACGATAAGAAGAAGACCAGAAAACAATGACCGCAGTTGCACTGTTGCAGTGTGTTCATATACCTACACCTAATTATGGAATGGAATCGAGTTTTTACTTCAAGAGTGACACCCTGATGAGTGTTAGTACCTAACATAGTTCATAAATGTAAAAATTACTATCACACCTTTAAGTTTCAGTTAATCCGTACCGGATTGTGATGTAAATTGCAAGTGTCAATGCCAAGCGTAGGAAACACCTAGTTTGCTGTAAGTGGGCGCTAAGCTGCCGAATTGTCTCGACTTTATGTTCAAATTAAATATTTTTAGCTGACTTCGAAGCGAAAAGATAGAACCCTAAAGTAAGAAGTTCTTCCGATTGGTAAGTGTTCACGCACGTGAGACTGGAATACATTTAAAGTGTTATGAACCGGCGCTAGAGTTTCAAATCATGTTAAACGAGATCATATTTTGGCGCAACCAAAATGAGACTTTGTTACTTTTATGAATAAATGATAATTAAATTAAATTAATTCGTGCACTCATGGTTTAAAAAAGTACACGAGTCATGCTGTATACTGTACTGTATTGCTTTGCTGATTAGAAACCGCTACAATATATAGAAATAACTAGCAAAGATAGCCTGTGTTTGTAGTAGTGGTATAATGACGTTGGTTGGTTGGACGACGGTTGGACTATGGAGTCAGGTTAGTAGGTTTAAAATTATCGTGCGAATTATCATTTGCTAAAATGGTGAGGGAAAACATCGTGAGGAAACTAACATACCTAAGATAATATCAGTAATATCAGAAGCCTACAGGTGGTTTAAACTCTGACACCATACGATAAGTAAAATATAGTAAGTATCAAAATATATTTTACGCAAAAAAAGACCATTGCTTTTCTGTGAACCAAGTAGCTAATGAACCTACCTATTTAAGTTCTACCTACTATAGAAATTTAGTTTGTCGTGCAGACGCAAGTTAAACAAACGAATAAACCGGTATTCGTTTATGCAAGCTCTAGAAAAGAATCGAGAAAGTTCGTTACCAAATCACAATTCGAAGTTGCGTAAGATGATGCAAAAATACCAGTTTCCAATGGAATAATTATTAAAACAATGTCATAAATAGCCGAACCATCCACTAGAAATTCTACTACTATAGCTATATTTGTACATCAATCTTCTTCTTATCGTGTGGTTGATGAACAACCTGGTGTCAGAGTTTAAACCGCCCGTAGGCCTCTGACATGGCTTTACACACCATTGAAAAATCTCTCAAGTGTGCTGGTTTCATCACGATGTTTTCCTTCACCGTTTTAGCAACTGATAATTAATTTGTAATACGCACATAACTTACGAAAAGTCAGAGGTGCGCGCCTTGGAATCGAACTCGAGACCTGTGACTTGTCAGTCGACGGTCATACCACTAGGCTATCAGTGCTGTTACATCAATTAGCAGTTTTCCCAATACATTTGTGTAGTCAAGTAATATCAATGTAGGTTGCGTCCACATCTGTGAAGAGTGGAGTTGTAAACCCAGTTTATGTTGCATAAGACAAAAGCTGGCCTCACGCGATCGTCAGAAACGAGTTCTCATTAACATTTATGAAATTTAAATTTTATGATAGGTACCTACAATCTTCTTCTTCTTATCGTATGGTTGATGAACAACCTGGTGTCAGAGTTTAAACCGCCCGCCCGTAGGCCTCTGACATGGCTTTACACACCATTGAAAAATCTCTCAGGTGCGCTGGTTTCATCACGATGTTTTCCCTCACCGTTTTAGCAACTGATAATTTATAATACGCACATAACTTACGAAAAAGCAGAGGTGCACGCCTTGGGATCGAACTCGAGACCTCTGACTTGACAGTCGACGGTCATACCACTAGGCTATCAATACTATATATATATACCTACAATAAGATGTTGTTATTAAATTATATCCTAGTGGTATTACCGTTGACTGCCAAGTCAGAGGTCTCAGGAACCCAAGGCGCGAACCTCTAACTACTCGTAAGTTAGGTATAAGACTTGCTTCGTACCTCGGAAAGCACGTAAAGCCGTTGGTCCTACCTGTCTCCGGTCGTGTCGTATTGCATCGGAATAGAAAGAAGAAAAAAAGAAATAATAGTAGATTATTAACCAAGGGGATAAAGCAGTGTCTTCTGTCACGGGTGACGATTTAAATCGCGAGCGTAACGAAGGACTCGAGGATTTCTCCCGAGCGTAGCGAGGGTGTTAATAACTTAAATCACGAGCGAAGCGAGGGATTTAAGACGAGTCCTGAGTGTAGCGAGGGATTTAAGTTCACCCAAGACTAAGACAGCTTTATCACCTAGGAAAATACTCTACTTTTCGTACCATTTGCGAAAAAATTAACACAATAATACGTACTGATTCTGAAATTGCTAGACCTTTCGCACTTCTCCACGTTGAAAATTCTTCATAAGTTTTAAAATAATTTTACTTGGATTTTGTTGGAAGCAAATTTTTTATAATTGCGGCAGCATTTGCACTGATGGAATCCGACAATTCACTGTCACTGTCGCTTTGATTTAACATCGTAATGTATTTTAAGAACATTAACTTATTTATAAAAATAAATTAAAATAAACTTTATGTATTTGAAGAAAACAAAAACGCGGCAAATTCCTAGACCAATATTTTTTTGTCGGAAATGCAAAGGCATCAAGCTCATACGGCCTCGTCAGTTTTCGTAATTTTATTTAATAATCATAACTGCATAATAAATGCGTATTCCTTTTTCAAAAAGATGTGTAATGCTTTATATACAAACTCAATAGTGTAAACACAGATGTAGTTCAGTATAAGTTTCGGTAAGTATTCCAAATTTAAATCACATTCTCTCCCTAGAGCATGAATGAAATTCAGTACAATTTTCTTTCCCTGTTTTTGACAGATTAATAATGACTATTGTTATGTTCTCTTTTTGAGGCTTAGAATGTCACTTTTTTGAGCAAGTGGTACGAAAAATATATTTATTTGACGCGATACAAGCCGATGATACTTACATTAACTTATTATAAATACAGAATAGAGTGAGGGAATAGAGAGTGCACCTGTGTTTGCGCACACACTTGTGCACTATAATATCTCCTAGTTGGCTAAATTTACCGCTATGGCCAAAATTCGATCGGGTATATTATGATTAAGTTTAAATAATTAATTTAAAGCAGATTAATCTTGATCTTCATATTTGTCTTGCCGAAACTATAACGAGTTTGCTCAAATGTTTAATTCTCCTGCGCTAGCGGAAATGGTTATTCGATGTTTACCGATGACTCCTAGGTATTGAGGCCCGAACGGCTAAAAAAACAATGGATTTTAATTGTTATTTAAAATTTCCTCATCAATAACAATTTGTTTTAATAGCATATCCTAAATAACGGTTGACTTATAATATTGTGTGGTGTCGTCTCTCATTAGAGTACCAACAAAGCTCTACCTACACAATTAACTCTATCAGTGCTCTACCTTTTTAAGTTTCAAACGAACCGCTATTGAAACATTACCTTTCTACAAAGCACCCCCTCAAAACGTCGCAAGTTTTCCTCATCAATATTCATCATCATCAACATCAGCCTATATTAGTCCACTGTTGAATATAGGCCTCTCCCAATGCGCGGCTAATGCCACTATTGTGCGCCATTGGAGGTATTTGCCCATAATCGCCACGCTGGGCAAGCGGGTTGGCGATCGCATGATGATTGCAGTTACACAGAAGGATGCTGCTGCCATCCTCCGGATCTTTCCCTTTGTCGCGTTTTACGACACCCGCCGGACGAGTAGGGGTGGTTCTATTCTTAGGCCGGAAACCACACGGCCGCCACACATCTATTCTTTTACGCCCCTAACTAACGCCCCTGAACTCAGCCTTAATTGCCCGTAATCATAGTTGAATCTTTGTTGGTAAAATAGAGTTAAAATGTATTGTATAAGGAAGCCTTACAGTATATTATGCACGTTGTTATCTAGAGAAACCTTATAAATTACCTGACGTACGACGGTGTAGTATTTACAACGGTATTTAGGTAGGTACAACTTGCAGCCTGAAATACATACGACGTTACGTACTGTATGCCATACGATGGTACATAAATATAAGATCATATTTAACCTTTGCACACAAGACCCTTTTTACGTTACTTCACGCCGGACGCCAAGTCTAGTAAAAATTGTAAAAAACATACAAGAACACAAAAAAAACACAAAAATAAGAAAGAAAAACAAAAAATAACCATTAAAAATTTCATGCCATGAGAGTCTCACGGCTGCACCAAGTAAGTCTCCAGATTTTCCAGCTTTATGTCAAGTACGGTAGGTACTTGACGCTGATTTTCATCTGGAGACCAGGTTTCACAGATGTCAACCAGCTAATCGTCTTTCCGTGTCGAGTTGAAGTGAATAGTGTGTGATGAATGTATGTTTTCATGAAAGTTGTGAAATTGACGCGATGTAATAACAACTAATTGTAAACAGAAATAAATATAATAATAGGTATTGCATTTTGTATTATATTATAATACATTCTTCTATTGTCAAACCGAATTAATTGTTGTGAAATTTTGCTCCACGTGATAGCATTCATAGAACGAAAACGTACACAATGATGTTTTTCAGTAATTGTCATGTTTTAGGAAGATACGATTTGCGGAAGATGACTTCAAGGATGAAGTCATTTGATAGGAATCAAATTTTAGTGACCTAAGAGTACGTGCATTTTGGCCGATTTTGAATTACCTAAGTTTTTATTTACCTCAAGTAATTATTTGTGTTTTTTGAAATGTTATTCGAAAATTTTGATTTAATTCATGAAGATTTAGCCGAGATGGGAAGATTACAGGCAAGAAATAAAATAAAAAAAATGCCACTTACTGCCCTAATTGTCCATCACAACCTCATGCCGTACCTGTTGTAGTATGTTGCATCAAATTTTTTTTTTCTATTTTTCTTTTTTTATAGTACCTAACATAAAAGTATGACATTTTATGTAATAACATTAACATAAATGTAACATTTTGGCTAATTTTTGAGTGATAAACCTTTATAAATTAATTTTTTACTTTTTATTTTGACTTTATACTTTCCACAATTTGTACCTACAAGAGTAATAGTAGACAAAAGTTATGTTAACACAGTGATTTTTGTGCTCTACGGGGCCGCGCGGGTCACTCCATATATCCGAAAGAGTAATAAACATGACCGCCAGGCACCAAGACGACGTTAAGATTTGATATGCTTGTCGGTCACATAGTCCGACAAGGCCTGAATGGAACAAAAAGTGTCGGACACATAGTTCGACATGGCAGTTAACGTGTTAAGTCACTAAAATTTTACATTTTGTGGCATTTCACATAAAATACTTGCATTCAAACACGTGGGATACCTACCTACTTATCGGCCTCTTTTAATCTCACTTCATAAACAATGCAATTTAAACTCGACTACTGTCACTGTGTCCATGAGAAAACAGCCCCGAATCTTGATTTTCTTCAAGGCAAAAACTGAAAAATTTTGTACTTCCCTACCCTTGTCAATATTTGTACCTTCATTATCCTCATCATTTCAGCCATAAAATGTCCACGGATGGATATATATAGGGTTCTCGCAAAGAACACCACAACGACCGGTCTAGCTTGTATTCGTTTGCTAAGGCTGAATTTACCGTCGTCTGAATGTGCCGCCCGGGGCACGTGCTCTGGCTTGCACCCTGTACGCTGAATGCGAGGACACCGCCGGAGAATAGCTAATTCAGCGCTAACTTAACAGATACAGGGTATCTCTGGCGTAGTCTCTAGTAGGTACTGTAGTGGTTTCTGAAGTTTTTGGTATAATTATCTGTAAATAAGGAAATAAACAGACTAAGTCGCAGGGAACAGCTGCTTGGGCTCGCGTTCGATGGCTACATACGTTCCTGGACTGATATTCTTGACCAACTTTTAAGTAACATTAACATTTTCTCCTGTGTAATGTAACAGATAGGTATCTGTACATCTCTTATGCACAAACATCTAGACCGGAACAAATATCTGCATGCTCTAGAACCTACCTGCACTACCCGATCATTTATTACTAGATATCAACAATACACAATAATTATTAGAAGGCTTAACTTATCAGCCACTTCTTGTATGTACCTAAATATAATAACTAAAATATAATATAGTCTCAAACTTTCGCGAACACTCAACATAATGAAACAACTTTTAACGGATATAATTCGCGTTTTTATTTTGATAATAAGTACAATCCTGACGTTTCGAGTACTTTGCAGCACTCGTGGTCGCAGGCAGACGAAACGTCAGGATTGTATTATCAAAATAAAAACGCGAATTATATCCGTTAAAAGTTGTTTCATTAAACTAAAATATATCTAAAACCTTTTATAAAGTTCAAATTTTCTAAATTTTTCTCGTAATTAGGTAGATAGGTACCTATCTGTGTATTTATAACTATCCATATTCCATACCCTAATTTACCCAACATATATTTATTATAATAATCATTTACTTATCCAACTTGTAAGTGTAACCTAATAAATTTAGGTAAAACTTGACGTAGCTCAGGTTAAAATTTTCGTCTCCTCATTCCGTATTAAGTTGTAGAACATTTCTCGGAAATCGTTTATTTATTATATCAGTAAGCCATTATGTCACATTATTATTGTTTAGCAAAACAATGCACAATGAACTTGAAATAATTATAATAAAAACACTGCCTTCGAAAAAGATGAGATCAGAAATTCAGAAGTGTGGTGAATATTTAGTTGGTTTTCACCCCATCTAGCGGTAACAAGACTAACAAATAGTTTGCCCTATTGTCCACTAGGTGGCGCTGCATACTTAAAAAGCATAATCGTCCACGAAGTTTATTCAAGATTTTAGTGAGAGTCTGTCAATAATTATAGGTGTTCTATTTTTTTATAAATAGTAAAAATCAATAATATATATTTATAATAATACAATTTCCCCAGTTTACTAGACCTGGATCGCTCATTATAATTACGCAATGAGTAATTATTCCCGATGGGGAACCAACTCCACATGCCATTTGTCTGTTAAACACGTCTGCTCATAATCATTGGACTTATCGCATGATAACATATAAAAAAAATCCCCAGTTTATGATCAATAATAGTAAAATAAAACAAGTAGGTAATCGTTTACATCATTTATCACTAATAATAATCTGTTTGATCCAGCTAATTCGTTCGGCGAGAGGGTATGCTACAAACAGGTGCTCATCAGTCTGCAATACCGCTACCATCTTCACTGTACTGTTGCGAATCATCAGTACTGGACCACCGGAACTTAACTGAAATTATACAACTTATTTGTCAACAACCTAACTTGTCTGTGAAGTTAGCTGAGAGTTATATATATATATGTCCTACCAGTATACTATGCATGAAAACACGTGGGATGCTTGTCTTATCTAAATATATATTAAACGCGATTATTCTATAAGAAAAATCATATCTTCACAAACCATAGAGCATTTAAAACAAGCGAGCTATAACGATGTGATACGAGTTCGAAAACCCTTAGTACCTGCGTCGAGTTGGTTTTCTTACCACATCAATATTTAGTGGATAAACCCGTCTTCTGTCCTTCTTATTTTTGTAGTGTAGGTACATTTTGCAAAACAATGAGTTTCTACGCTCAGCGGGGTGGGGGGGAGGACTATCGAGGGGAGATTTGGGGGCGCCCTAGGATCGGGGCCCTAGGCGGACCGCCTGTAAATGTAAATTTACATGATTGACATCATGTTAATTTACAAATTTATAAGTTTGAGCTACAGATGCATAAACATTTAACCCTGTTACCTGCGTAATATTCTTGTCAATGTCATTGTTAAACAGGCAAATGACGTCGTTGTTCTTATAACGGTAAATAGATCGGCACTCCTTCGAGCTCAGGATCGTACTAGACAGCGACGTGAGGTTCAATGAGTCGTTGCCGGAATCGTTCTAGAAAGAAATTAATATTTTACAAACTACAACTTTTTTTTCTACGATAATATCAAATAATGAGCCTACGGGGCGGGCGTATGGGGGTAACCCCACCAAATGATTGATCTATTGTGAGGCCCGAAAACGAAAAGAAGACTGTCTCTGGGAGAAGACTTTCAAACTTTCTCTGGGTAGCTAAGAAGATGGCCTTGTAATTAGTAGTATTAGCCTTGTATTAGTAGTAGTAGTGGTCACCTATAAGTTCATTAACGTGACTAAGTACTGACTCGCCTTAATTTGTAGGGACAAGTGTTTGTTGACTACAATACGTGTATTCTCAATTTTAAACAGTCTTTATTTCTTGATATCAATCTTACCTTCGATAACAACCAGCCATACACCATAACATCGCCACCCTCGACTTTCTCTTGCAGGAGGTCAACCGTCGGACCTTCGACCTCCGGCTCCACCCTCATCAGTGCCAAGTAAGGACCGTTCAAGTCAATGGTTCTTCCCGATGTTTTCTCAGGGTACAAGAGGACTTTAGTTACGTTGTGTGCTGATCCATCTAAGAGGGGGTTTGTGGACCCCTCGACTATGGTGTACTGAGTTGCAAACTTTTGTTTTGTACTGGAACATTAGAGCTAACATCATAAAATGAATGTAGTAATTGTCAGTGTCCGTGTCAGTGTAGTAATTGTGAGTGTATAATTAAGATCTCGTAATAATTTGTTGTTGATGATAAAATATAATTATAAAGATTTTATAATCTAAGGAGTCTTGTGGCGTGTCCTGGATATTCTAGTCTAGAATAAGCTGATATTGAAGAAAAATCAAAAGCAGCATAAAGTCTTACCTGTTGGCATATAAATTACTCAAGATATTGACGCAGTTTGCGGCGGTGAGCACCCATCTTGGCGATATCAGGGTTCCAGCACAAGTTTGCGCGGTAACATTTGACAGCGTTTCAAATATGGCTACCATAAATGGCGCGCGTTTTGGAAACGTCGGTACCGTTTCATTTTTAATATTTATTACGTTTTTCTGTTTGTAAGAATCATATTCGTCGAATAAGTCGAAATGTGAGACGGAGGAATCTGCTGTTTTGTTCTCTCCGTCATGCAAGGAGTTGTCAACTATAGCTGCGAGGAAATTTTCTGATGATTCATCTTTAAACAGTTCATTGTCCAATTGGTGAGTCCGAGTATTCTTAGTGAAGTAAGGTTTGATATCTAGATCTAAATTTTGGCTGACTGTACTCAGGATCTGATCAGTTATTTTAGGCTCACAAGCTTGTAAGGTCGAAGCGTGGGACTCGTTTGTCAGTCTTAAAGTTTCATTAAGAGCAATGTTGAAACCTAAAAAATTGCTTTATTAATTATTATTTTTTTGTTCTTACAAACAATAAAACCATTGAATTTACAAGTTAAGTACATAAGATGGGATCTAATTAAATTGTGTTGAAGTTTTCTTAATTTTAGGCAACATCTCGATTCCTACCGGCTTCTCATTTGTTTTAATTCGGTCAGTCCGGTAAATGTGCAAACTTACAAAAGTTGACACATCGCCAGTGGCGAAACTCAGGTTTCTCCCAAGTTATGTTAGCATAACTATAGTGAGGATAGTAATAGATATATCGATAGTCTATCCAGTAAAAGATATGCGCGTTATCTAAATAACGACTAGATATACGATACGATAGACTACATATACATTAGTCTTTAACAGTTCATGTCCTTAACACTGGTACATATTCGCTACATTTGCCGGTTCTCGGTTTCAAACAACTATATCCATCCAAAGAATTACAAAGATATTTTCACTTTCTTAACAATTAGTTAAACTAACTACGTAAAAACTAAAAAGCTTGTATTCGTTAGCTACCTGCTAAATTATCCAGTAAGAACACGAACACCGCCACGCTCGACATTTCTCCGGTGAATGTTATGTGTTATTCAATGTTGTTTAAAACGCTGCTCATGTATAAGTGTTGTGTATTAATTGATTACCGATCGATTAGAATTCCATGGCAAACTGTTTTTTTAGAGCCTAGAATTTTAGCGGTCTTTTTTAAAAGGATCAGCTCCTTTTAAAACTTTATTTGTGCTTTGCAACGATATAAAAAACCACACTTTGTTTGCGTATTTTGGCTTATTCTCCTACTGCTGTTGAGGACCAGTCTTTATTGAAGCAGCTTCAAGTTCATTCCGCCATTTGTGTCTGGGCCTACCGCGATGTTCAATTTAATTTAAGTTAATTTAGTCCTTTATAATAGCATGTAATTGTAATTGTCCCTCAAGTATACTTCGTTATCGCGAAATAATTTTTGAGTATAAAATGTCCTTTGCAAGCCAAATGTTTAGAATGTGACTGCAAGTCCAATCTTTGACGTATAGGTACTATAAGGTAAGCAATGTGGTTTATTTAGTAAACAATTGAATAATCGCGTCACTGTAAAACTTTTGTTTTGAAAAAAAAAGAAATGTGAAAACTTTCAACTATAATTAGAATGTCTTCCGCCAACATAACAAATAAGCATCTATCAATATGCCTTTAATAAAGAAAAGAAATAAAATACTTGTTTATGTAATAATTAAAAATATTTATTTTGATTTATCATTTGTTCAGCCATTCACAACCTTTACATACAAGCATTTATAAGAAGTTATGTTACATTTCAATAAGTCACAATACGCTTCAATTAAGAATATCTGCCGCTTTATTAAAAAACACTTTTAAAACTAATTAAAAGTGGAATAGATTTCGTGGGGAAACTTACAATAATGAAGAAAAAAATATATATTTTTGTGAATTTTTTACATGTTATAGCACATGAAAGCTTATTAAATATAATTATTTAATAAGAAAATTTGAAAACGTCTTAGGCGTGTAAAATAGATTTGAAATTTCGATTGATGCCGATGGGATTCGGTGGCTCAGCGGTTAGAGCGTCGACACGGTATGTCGAAGATCGTGGGTTCGAATCCCATCCGTATCAATTGTTTTTTCAAATTTTCTTATTAAATAATTATAAAAAATATATATATTTGAAAAATAACCAGCTCTATTTTTGTAAAGCGTACTTAAAAAAAAAAAGTTGACAAGAAGTCATTGACTATTCATAGTTGGTAAATCATTTCTGAATTTCATCGATAAATTACAAAATTCAATTTCGTGCCGCATGTGCAAATTGCACCACAATCTTTCTCGCTCGGATAATTAATGTTTCGTAGCAACAAAAAAGGAGACGAGGTACGAGAAAATAACGTTAGAGTTAGAAAAAAATAAATTTATTAATAAAACATTGAATATTTTTAAACTGTAACTTTTTATGTTGATTTACAAAAGTTTAACAAACGCCTTCACATACCCGTCTATTTGAATTGACCAGAGTAAGCCAAACAGTGATCTCTAACTTCAGCCATATTTAAAAAAAAAAAAAAAAATGTGGACTATACCACTATCGCAAGGAGTAAACTCACAAAAATTTTGTTAAAGTAAATGTTTTTCCTATAACTAGTAACATTGTAGTATTAAGTAACATTAATAGTTTGTAAGTAGAGTTAGATATTTACAATTTTAATTAAAAATAAATTTTAGAAGGTCCTAATATGGACCAAATAAAAATGTATCCATGGAACCATTATACAGGGTGTACCATACAGCCTACAGGTCTTCTTATGGTGTGGTTGATGAACAACCTGGTGTCAGAGTTTAAACCGCTCATAGGCCTCTGTCATGGCTTTACACACCATTGAAAATCTCTCAGGTGTGCTGGTTTATCACTATGTTTTTCCTCACCGTTTTAGCTACTGATAATTAATTTGTAATATGTAGGTATAACTCAAAAACTCAAAGACACATACAGGTATGATTATATTTTTATGCATCAATGTGTTTCTGTTATGGACTCAGATCAGAAATTTTATAACTTTACTACACACAACACATGTTTTTGGGACAGCCTGTATAACATATTTTTGTAAATATTTGTTTGAAATACTTACTTTTTTTCATTTGCTATTTTTATACTTAATTAGTTTACATGGATGTACCATTGTTTTCACTGTGGTTATTGAAGTTTCTTATTAGTTATTATTCTTAGAAATAAATGCCAAAGTATGTCTGTCGGTATGTTGGTTTGTTAGTTTGAGAGGTGTGGAAGACATCGCTGTTAGTGGATAGACATAATGTATTGTACTTTCATTTAGGTACTTAAACATTGTTTTTTCACAAATAAAGGTGTTTGTTCACTTCAACGTACTATACCAGTATCGTGATATGAAGAATTTGAAGGATTTGCCGTCCAAGTCATAAATGAGCAAAATATATTTTTTTTTGCTATGTATGTATGTTCGGCCGCACTTCAATTGTAAGGCATAGTTCAATTTTAGCTTCTACTAGTTATTACATTGTAACAAAGACTCAAGATCAAAGTGATACCGCTAACTGTAGTAGACTAGACATGAGTGACTTGAACCCGGTATTCGTTTCCCGTAAGAAACCGAATTCTTCTAGTACCTGCAAATAAAATAATTATCAGTCAAGTTAGAAGTCTCAGGTAGGTACTTAGGAGTCTCAGACTTTAATATTATTTGGTCAAAGAGCGCGATGCACGGGCTGACCCAATCCGTCGCGCGGGAAGGGGCAGGTTCAAGCGGCAGTATGCCCCCTGCACCCACCCTGACGAGAACTGGCGGACGGCTGAATCCGGTATGCCGCCCGCCTTGCCCGTTGTAAGGGCGAAGGCCGTAGAGCGTATTAGGGCGATGTCCTGGAACCTGGACGACAGGACATTGCAACCCCGAGTGTGAGAGTGCAAAACTTGCAACTTGCCTACAGGCAGGCACTGCGGACGGGGCTGCAAAGCGCGGTTGCAGTACCCGGCCTCGTCCGATATAGTGCGAGGAGCACGCAGGGGGGAGATGTTTTTTAGTAGGTGCGAGCTCACTATGTTTTCGTTTCATCTTTGAGGTACGAAATCCTTAAAAAAATTGACGTATATGTGTAACATAATATATGTTTAATTGTGCTGGAACAGACAAACTATGAAATGTCGCTAACCATTAATAACTCCAATGATTTTCCGTGATCATCTGGCCACAGTTGTCAGGAATATACCCGAAGATGTAAGGCAGGCCGGTGCCGACCAGTTTCTGGTACTCCACGTACCGGGGCCCGAAGAACGTGATCAGCGCCAGCTCTTCAGCGTACACGCGCTCTCGGAAGAACGTCCACGAGGCTATTGTGTAGATGACGACGCACACAGGGTTTAAGAGAACTATCTACAAACAATGGAATTAATTCGCATGCCTTCTGGTGGAATTATATATTATTTATTCATTGTAACATCTTTATTATTTTGTACCTGTGTTCGCAAATAAATAAATGAATGAACAAACATAATATAAATCTATAACACCAACTCCAAAACTAATGTTTTATTCTATTATGGAGTTATTTCTACCATTTTAGTGTTTTCGAAGAGTCGTGATAGCCTAGTGGTTGTGACCGTTGACTGGTAAGTCAGAGGTCCCGGGTTCGAACCCAAGGCACGCACCTCTGACTTTTCGTAAGTTATGTGCGTTTTATAAATTAATTATCACTTACTCCGTGCCTCGGAAAGCACGTAAAGCTGTTGGCCCTGCGCCTGATCTCTCTCCGATCGTGTCGGAAGGCCGTCCCATCGGACAATGAGAGTGAGGGAATAGAGAGTGCACCTGTGTTTGCGCACACACTTGTGCACTATAATATCTCCTGCGTAATTGGCTAGTCTCTGTTGAGATTGGCCGCTGTGACCGAAACTCGGTCAGGAGAATATTATTATTTAGTGTTTTTAAGTAGGTTTTAATTTTTTTGTAAATTTTTTTTTGTATAATATAAAATATTATTAAGTACGGAGTAAGTGATAATTTATTTATGTCAACATTATATCGACCTACCTGTGTGCCTATAGACCAATAGAACCAGCCGACGTAGCTGGGGTGGCGGCAGTGAGCGTACACCCCGTGCGTCACCAGCTCGTGGTCCGGCTTCTTCACAAACTGCACCTGAAGACGACACTTCTGTTTAGTACATGCAGTGCCGGCGTTAGGTAGGCGGCAATGAGACGACGGCCCAGGGCGCCAAATTTGAGGGAGCGCCGAAGTCTAGTCTGGTCGGCGTCCCGCGCTCCACACTCAATATTGATTTCCCTAAGTGGGCGTCAATATTTATACATAATTATTATATGTATTGCCTGGGGTATCAGTGGCCCTAACGCTGGCGCTGAGTCTATCCACTTTACCTAACACCAGACATGATACCGACACCTCGGAAACTACTTAATACTCGACCAGGCTTTCCTAGTGCTATATTCCTGGCTGGATGAATTTTATTACCTGGCTCTATGGTTGTGTGATTGCTTTTATTACATTTTCTGAACGTCATTAAATACATTCTTGTCTTGTGCGATGATATTAATTTATTTAATTGGCGACGAGGATTGCATGACGATGACCCTGAGAAGGAGGTTAGAAAACTTCCTATTTTCCTACCGTATAACACCTCATAGTGCCACCGGTAAGAGCCCAGGTGAAATTTTGTTTGGGCGTCGGTTGCATTGTGCTCTGGACAACGCGCGGCCTAACCCTAAAAGAACTCTGCAACACAAACAGATACAGGCAAACATTGAGTCTGAGAAACTAACTCCATCTTTTAAAGCAGGTGACAGCGTATTTGTTCGCGCCCGAGACGGATCCCGATGGATACCTGCTACAATATCAAGGCGTACGCACAGATATTCTTACGCTGTGAATACTTCAGACGGTGTAGAGAGGAGATATCATGCAGATCATGTGCGTTCCCGCTTAGCAGACCCATTCAGTCCAGCAGTTATTGATCTTCCTCCATTACCTTCATCAGCACCTGTTGGACACCCACTAACAACTCCGTCCATACCTCATTTTCGCCCATTGCCTCCATCCACACCTACGCCTCATTCACTAACTTTTTCCACACCTATCAGACAGCGATCACCATCAACCACACTTAACAATCAGCCAGAATCACCTCACCCAACGCTTCAACTAACCCAACCATCAATTTGGTCCTCCTGCCAGGCTACTCAAGGCTCGCCTGATGATATAAATCCAAGCACATCGTTCCAAGTTCCTCAGGCACACAGAATCAAGCGGGCACTCCACGACAAGCCAGCGCTGAGACACCTGGTCTCCCACTGGCCACGGCTGTTTTGCAGGGAGCACCAGCAAGGCGCAGTAGGCGCACCATCACGAAGCCACGACGACTGATCGAGGAGATGTAGCTTATTAGGATGGGGTGGGACGAATGCTATATTCCTGGCTGGATGAATTTTATTACCTGGCTCTATGGTTGTGTGATTGCTTTTATTACATTTTCTGAACGTCATTAAATACATTCTTGTCTTGTGCGATGATATTAATTTATTTCACCTAGGATGGAAATCAACCTGTGATGGACTCAAAACTCAAGGATGTGGTGCAATCTGACACATTGTCACAATAGATCTTTTTTAGAATGATAAATATTTGATCATGGCAAAAGAACAATTTGATTATATTGAGCGAGCTTTTTTTAGAACGCTAATTATATAAGAGATTTATATGTTTGATCTCACATAAGTATGAACATAATTATGCTGTCTAAAGGTTAATCAAGTATATACTCACTGTATGATTGAAGTTAGTCTTGGCTGTGAACATGGCAGACTTCCTGAGAGCCTCTCCGAGAATGCATATTATCACACCCAGTGCTGATATCCAGAAGTGAGTCTTCATTTCTGGAATAAAAAAATAATACCTAAGAGGAAGCTTTGAATACTATTTATTATAAGATAGTTGTTATTTAACTTTCAACAGTTCAACATTTTCAAAACATGTTTTATGTTTTACGTAAATTTTTCTACGTACAGCCTCCTAGAAACTGAATACACCCGTCCACACTGGGCACCGAGCAAATACTTAGTGCCTTTGAACATGAACAATAACCAATAAGGAGCCTTTGGTCTCCACTTGACCGTGCTCAAGACTACGTGTTTATCAAGATTTAAATCTATTTTCAAACACTTGTAAAATATTTGCGTGACCCACAGATATTCAATTTGGTATGGGTATATTGTCATTATTCAATTTACATCTAAGATTTCTTAGTACTCACCAGGAAAAAAACCATACTCGAAAGCCCATTCAATCCAGCTGCTACCTGCAGCAATTCCATACTGCACACTATGGTTCAATATGAAAGAGTCAGTAGATAGAGTTTTCTCATTTGTCAACGCTACTGTCATGAACTCAGAGAAATGGAAAAATGACAAGATCATTGTGTAGAGGCCAAAGACTTTCAAGCCGTCATTAAATGTAGACAGGAAGAGGCCCAATGAAAATGTGGCACCGAGGAACGCTGCTCTGAGAGATACCTGCAAAACAATAGTTAAGTCAAATTTTTGTAGAAAGGATAGATTTATTACCCGCAACCTGCGGATTAAAGCCAGCAGCCGCTCAGCCAATTAAGTTATTTGTAACTCATGCTATCGAAGTTATCTACTATAGTCTATATTCAACCTTCTCGGATGTAGTTACATCAATCCCTTATACAAAATACTAGAGGGCTAGCATGTCTAATTTGCAGTTACTTGTTATACAACTGTATTGCTTATACATTTTAATGGAAAGAATATAAAATGACAAGTATAAAGTATAAAGTGACAAGCTAAGTACATATATCTGAGCAAACATTAAAGTTCCATCAGAAGTGTTTGAAAAGTATTTCGTTCACCAAATGTAGATTTCGCCCAGTTTATTTAGTTTATTCCCAGCAGTGAGTACAAATTCATATATATCAGTCTGAAAGTAACAGTAGCTAATATAAATTAATGAAAGATTACTAATAAGAGTCCATCACACTCAATTTTTTTTTAATGAAGATTTTTTTTTGCAGCAATGCAGTCTTTAGCTTCATGCAGCATGATGTTTAGTTTAAGTATCACTTAGATTATTTGATATAAGAAAACTCACCTCATACACAAAGCCTTTGTAGCAATATTTCAAAATGAAGTTAAGCAAACAAAAATACAGTGCAGGACCCCAAATAGTCAGGGCTCTTGCCTCCGAGAAAGATCCCAAAATATTACTCGAGAAAAACGACACCGTAAATATTATGGCCGAAAGAAAAAACCAACGTAACGCCTGTTTTCCGAGAGGACAAACATTTTTCATCGTTAACACATCCATT